>CAOLHI010000258.1:0-600000 GCA_948474755.1 Ctenosaura bakeri | reverse complement strand
GACATTGACCTTTATCCAGTCACAGAAAATCGATAGATGATAATATCAATCATCTGAGCAAGCTTACGGGAATATTTGTCTGTTGAGCTATAGAAGATAATTGATAGCAAGACTATTTATTGACAGTAGATTACAAGCTGATGGAAATCACTAAATTTTAGCTACTTTTCCAAACTATTGTTGGTCTTTGTTCACCTAATGATAATGCAGAGAGGTTAGATATTAGTCCTTTTTGAGAAATTTTATTTTGTTCAAAGCCTATAATGGCAGCACCTTCAATCTGACCCTTTGTTTGATTTAATATGACCTTGGGCTTTCATATCTTGTGTTGGCTTTGATGACTATGCATGGGTGCTGGCTAAACTGCATGAGACAGCTGCTGGTAGAAAAGCAGAAATTGGGACTTCCATGTGTTCTCTCCTGTCATAAACAGGGACTTGAGGCTCATCAAGACCTTGGGATATCAGTGTGTTGACCAATTAAAGATGGTGCGGGTACCATGAAGTGGTAAAAATATCTGTGGTGATAGAATAACTGTAGTTCCTAAAGTGGTAGTGTTCATGGGGTCTTTAACTGCTACACAGTGCCTACCTTTGTGATTTTCACCATACTTGCATACTACTGTGTATCTAAGTGATGAGGGAAGAAAAACTCTTAGAAAGAAAAGCTTCAGTAAGAAACTGGAACACCCCAAATTCATAGACTTCATTAGATACCCTCTGGAAAATATCAATAGGAGAGGTTGTTTGAAACAAGGTTAATTTAAGAGATAAGGGGGAGTTAAGAAGCACTGCCTGTGGTGAAGGATTATTTATCATTTAAATTTATAAGCAATGGGGACATAGCAGGATTTTCTGTCCATGTTACCTAACATTATTTTGATTCCTTATATGATTATTTCTATCCATTTCTAGCACATTGTATGTGCTAAAGAATTATTATAATTCCAACTGTTATGTAATGCAAATGTAGTATCATGTTCCATCCATGTTGCTGAAGCACGCTTTGATGCCTTAGATGAGTTTTATAGCCACCAAATGAGCCTGACCAATTGTGAAAATGTGGAAGCTTTTGTCCAGATACGACATGATCCTATCTTGCTTCTGTTATAAAAATTCTTGATTTGGGGTCTTGGAAAAAAATAAGAATGCATGCTGCATGAAGTGGGATGCCTCTCAGTCTTTGATAACCACTGATGTCTATGTTGTGCTTGGAAATTTGGCCACCTGTACTGTGTTATAAGTTGTGCTTGGGTCATGTTTGTATTGGTTTACAGGTTTGAGGGATTGAGATAAAGTTATTGTCGGTAGATTTGTTTTGTTTTATCTTTGTATAGGAAGCTTGTTTGTACATGAAATAACAATACCATTAGCTTTCTACACCTGTGGGTTAACATTCACAGATCTGATTATTTGCCAATTATTTTCCACCTCCTTCACTGCTGCCATGCACCACTTTTAATAGAGACTGCGAATGTCAAGCAAGGTTTGCAAGTCCCTATTAAAAATAGTATAGGACAGAAGCAAAGGCAGGGGCAAGCCCCGCCACCCATCCACTTCTGGCTTCTGATGCCTCAAAGGGAAAATTGGGTGGCTTGTATGCTCCCCACATTGAGCTATAGAAATTTGCAGTTTTTCTACTTTAGCAGAGGTGCTGAGCCACTAAATCCCACAAATATGGAGGGACAACTTTATCGAGTTTATTATTTGAGCTGGGAATAAAAAGTGTTTTATTGCCTTACGCATATCCAAAGTGAGTTTCCCTACCATTAATAAAGTGTCTCCTCAAACCAGCGAAATGGTTATTAGTTAAAACTGTTATCTCCCCCCACCCCAAGTTTTCCAGTTTTCTCCCCACTTTTTAACATTTTTCCAGTTTTTCACAATTATATTATTAAGGCTGGAATACTGTTTATTGCTCCTGATAGAGTAAAGCAGTTTAGTAGATTATTGAATGATGAGTCAACACAAAGGTAAATTGCACTGCTTCATTAGGTCTACTGTACTTGCTAAGTCAGTGCTTTTCAGTATTTACCACTTGTGCATATAGACCAACACCTGCCCCTAGGTGTCCCTGTGTAGTACAAATGTCAGCAAGAAGGCAGTCTTTATTTGCACAGTTGGATGTACAAAAACTCCCACACAACCTGAAAGACTGATCGCACAGGAATGTAGGTAGATGGAGTATAGGCTACTATACATATACAAAAATCTGTGTTCACAGCTGTTCCCGCTATACATGTGAACACTAAGGGGCAGTTGAACCAGCTCCCTCCGTACTCACACAGATGAGTAATAATTTTTAACAGTTATTTTGAACCCCTCTTGATGAATGTCCCAAGGTTTAGTCCTGTACAAATCAATTGTATCTTGGAGACCCACAAGGTGTTTTCTTCATCTTGAAGTATTTCTTGGGAACTCTTGGCATTACCAAGGACTTTTAATCCAGGACTGTATTTCTGAAATGAAATGTATTCATCCTAAACTGTTTGTTTGTATTATTCCAGAATTAGCTCAGGTGGTTGCTATCAGTAAACATACTATTGTTTCCAGGATATTGATTCAGCAGAGATCAAATGAAAGAAAGAGGAATATTTGATCCTAATGTTTAACTAGTGTAATATTGCTAAAGCATTTTATCACTTTGACTGTAACTCCTGAATATTAATAAAGAAAGCTCAGTGAAAATTAGAGAAATTCAATTTTTTGAATGTTGCGTAAGTCTAGATGTGATGTGTGATCAGTGGGAGGGGGAGGGGGAAGAATCCAGGGAGAGGGGAAGAAGGGAAATCTGTGATACTTCAAGAAAGAGTTTGGATGTAAACCTGGGAATATGGAAGTAAAATCAAAGCAAAAGAATGGGAAACTCCTAATATGTCTGGAGACCTTTTCCCTTTCTAGATGAGACCTTTATTATATTGGAGAAAGACATGCAGAAACATCTACATTTAAATGTTGCTACTTGTACATTTGTTTATTGTAGGAGAATACAACTGGACAAAATGCTGTTGCGTGTAAGTGCTGCTGCAATTCAAATAAGGTAATGCTGATTTTTCTGGGTAAAAAACAGTTAATATGCATCTATAGCTGTTATGAAATTGGTACAAGCAGCAAAGTATGTACCATATTTGCTGGCATATAAGATGTACCGGCATATAACATACACCCTATTTATATGCCAGCAAACACTATTTGCCAGTGTATAAGACACACTTCATTTTCAAACAGTATTTTCAGGAAAAAAAGTGAGTCTTATATGTCAGCAAATACAATAATATCTTTGGGGCACAACTTTTTTCCTTCTGACTGTATGTAAGATGTCTGTTCTTTTATTCTTATAAAACATAGTTGTGCCCCAAAGTTCAGCATGGATAGGCCTGTTGTTATTTGCTGTCAAGTCAGCATCAATGTAAGATGCCCCCATGAATGATAGCCCTCTGTGAAACTTGATCATACAGTCCTTGGAAGTTTTCAGGTCCTGAATACCCAAAGCTATGGCTTTCTTTATTGACTCAATCCATTCTACTGACTTCCATTTTACCAAGAATTTATGTTTTTTCATGTTTTTTCATGAGATGTCCAAAGTACAATAGCCTCAGTTTAGTTATTATGGCTTCAAATGAGAGTTCAGACTTGGATAGAGACTGATTAAAGAAATGGCTATTTGTGATAGAATCCTGAATGTGGTTGAACACTAATAGGTAAACATTGTAATTCTTTTCACATATGTGTAATGTGTATGCAGCAATTATATGTGCCAGATATTTTTCATTCACACTAGTTCTCCTACTTATAGCTACTCATGTGTACCATTCTTCATTACTTTCACATTGTCCACATTATCTCAGGGCCAAAGCCCTGATGTAGCTACTAGAGCTATTATTTACTCTCTTTCCTGTTGTTTTCTAGATTATGTTCGAGGGTTCCAATATGGATTCAGACCTTAATCTTGAATGTAATGTCTGTCTTGGCCCTCACATATTTTTGAAAGAAGCTTTACCTCCGTAGCAGTACTCAGTTAAACTAACACACTTTCTTCTACCTATCAAACATGCATATGTATTTCATGAACTACTGATCTTCACCAAACTTGCTACTCCCTCAAATTAAATTCTTACCATCCTCCTCCAGGGTTCTGCCTTAGCTCAAGCAGAGGGTGCACAAAGAAATGAAGTAAGACCTGAATCCAGTTGTTAATCCCAACAAGACTAGACCTACTGATTCAGTGGAAACTTGGTAAGTCAAACTTATGTAAGTTCCTCTGATTTAGTAGGCTTACTCTATTTGGGACTAACCATTGGATTTAAACCTAAATCTTAGGTCACAAACTATGGCCCTCCAGTTTCTGGAAGATGTTTGGCTGATAGCCAACTTATTAAAGATCGGAGGTGATGGGAATTGTAATTCAACACATGTGGATGGTAATGGATTATTTCCCCTTTTCTAAGTTTCAAAGAGTTCATAGGTTCCAAGATTCCATGTTTCCTAGGAATTTTATGCTTGGTCTGGGCTGAGGTGGACACTATAGTGGGACTATCGTTCAACGATTTGTGGATTCAGACTGTAAGGCTGTTGTATAATGTCCAGAATGACTGCACATCATTAAAATACATTTTGTTATAGGAGAAAGCCTTACGTTGTATGGCACGCTGCCTTAAAAAAATATCTGAGATATGTATCTTCAGCGTTTCTGGGCTACAAGATAGCATGGATGATGTTTCAAATGGGACACTGGAAATACTAAAGCGGGTATGTTTTCACGAGAGCTTAATTTGTGTTTGTTTCCTTGCATTTATTTTTACTTGTATCTCATAGTTTCTGTATACCTGGACAGTAGGCATAGTAAAGAGAACAGCAAAAAAGATGTGAAAAACCTCAAAAGTCAGGGATATTTGCCCATATGTTCTGTGAATTGTAGGTTGTTATGGGTGTTCCGGGCTTTGAGGCCGTGTTCTATTAGTATTTTCTCCTGACATTTCACTTGCATCTGTGGCTGGCATCTTCAGAGGATGCTCTGAAGATGTTAGCCACAGATGCAGGTGAAATGTCAGGAGAAAATACTAACAAAACACAGCCTCAAAGCCCGGAAAACCCACAACAGCCTATGGATTCCATCCGTGAAAACTTTCAACTTTATGTGAACTGGTTTTCTGTCAAAATAATTATAACTGGTAATAATTTCTATAGCATATTTTAGTATGGAAAGTGCTATACGAGTTTCCTGGGTGCCTTTACAACAACTATGTAAAACAGAGTGCACTGAGAAGTGCTGAGTTATTTTGCACCTTGTAAAGATTTATTGCTTTGTTAACTACTCTTAAGTTGACTTTGACTTATCGTGACCTGTGAATGAGAGAGTTCCAAGTAATCTGATCACCTGTGGCTTTCTTGCTTGAGTCTATTCCTCTGTAATGCAGCCTTCCTCTTTCCTTACTGCCTTCTACCTTACTAAGCATTACCATTTTTTCTAGTGAGTCATATCTTCTCATGATGTGTTCAAACTACAATTTAGTCACTCTGGCTTCTAGGGAGAATACAGGGTCGATTTGCTGTAGAGCCAATTTATTTGTCTTTTTAGCAGTCCAGGGTACCCAAAGAACTGTCCTCCACCACCACATTTCAGCTGAGTTGATTTTCTACCTGTTAGCTTTCTTCTATACAACCATACAAACTGGAAATATGATGATGTAGATTATCTTAACCTTAGTATTCAAGAATGTATCTTTATACATCAGGATCTAGTGTAGTTCCTTCATAGCTGCTCTTCCAAGTTCTAGCCTTCTTCTGATTTGTTTGGATTGGAGGACTGTAATTCCAACTGAATACCTGTACAGGGGTATTGCTGCAGTAAATGAACTCCATATTAGGATATATTAATATTTTTCCTCAGTGTTCTGCCTTCTGTGAGGTATAGCATAATTTTTTCCTACCAATATAATAAATGCCTTTGCAAGTGATTTCCTAACTGAATCAATAACATTCAAACTGCTTTCTTTAAAAAAGGTAATAGTTTTCATAACTGACCTTCTAATCTGTTGGATTAGAAGGTCAGTTATGAAAACTATTACCTTTTTTAACATAACATAACTATAACATAATAGACACATTATACCTGGTTTTTCAGAATGTACATGTTAAGGGAATGTCCAGAGTTGTGGGACTGTAAACATTCAAATATTGGTACAGACAATCCAAGATTAATTCTGTGCCTGGGAGTATGAATCAGAGGTAGTTGTTAAAAGAAAGATTAATGGGACCCTACACGCAAAGCACTGCAAATGCTGTGGTGTCTAAACCATTGGGAAGCATAGCATCACTGCTATGTATCTGAAGTCAAATTATCTTTCATTAAATTGCCTTCAGAGGTCTTTGTCGTGGAAGATTGCATGCAAATTCTTTACAGAAAGATAGAATATGATGGAGAGAATGTCAATCAGAAACTTGAGGATACAGCCAGGAATGCTGACAGTAACCTAAACCTGGTTGTCAGCATTCATTTGTATATGTTCAAGAAGTAGGAAAATGTGGATTTGTCAGTATTTCTAAATTGTGAACATTGGCTATAGCATGTACTCAACACTGTATTTATTTTCAGTAAAAGCAGTTATTGGGCACTATGCATATTTTTCTTCTTCTTTGGTCTTCCTTGTAAAATCTTTATTTAAAATGATACAAAGCAATATGATTTATTAGAAAATGTCTACTTACAAGCTTGAAACTGTCTACTAAATTACAGATATGAATTATATACAGCTTAACCAATTATTTGTTTTAATATAGCAATGCAACACCACCGTTAAAAAACCACGACGCAAGTGTCCTAATGAAAACTGCTGCCAAACATCTGACACAATATGCTGCACAAAGAAAATTGTTTCAGACTTAAAATCATGTTGGAGTCAATTTATCCGATAGTTTGAAGATTGCTACAAAAGGACTACAAAGCTCTGCTTTTTTTCTGAGCAGATCTTTTTCTTTTCTACCTAAAATGTATGCACTGCTTATGCAAATCTTTGGTACCAAAACCCTGAGAAAAGACTGATGTATTTTTGTTCTTGAGAAGGCAATGAAAGAAAAAGTAAGCTGAATCACTCAAGTTTCAACAGGAATGGAAGCACTGGACAGACAATGGAGCACTGAAATGTGATCTGCACTTCAATTATTGTGATCTGTATGAACCTGCCTTTTAAAATATGGCTGGAATCCTCTTCAGTAGTTATGAGATTATAAACTAGATTTATGATTATTGGGATTCATGTTGGTGGTCATTAATGGCTGACACTCCAGATGAGTGTTCTAGGAAATGATGACTGCAGTGCTCTCCCGGTTGTGGGGTGCATTGAGATCAGGAGTTGCAGTAAGACCATGAGATGTCTTTCCCTCCAGCTGCCTGTTCTCAGTGTCCCCTGCAACTGGAAGAGCATTGCAGATACCATTTCCCAGTGTCCCTGAAATGCTTTGGCTGGAATTTGGCTAGCCTGAAAAGGTTGGATTTTATTGAGGGGTGGTGGTGGCATCATTAGACAAAACTGGATGGTAGAGCTGTGTCATTGTAGTATGTCTGACAATGCAGGATCTCAGCTTGCATTTTTAATTATTTTATCTTTAATTCAAGGAAAAAAGTAGCATTCATAAGGAAAGCAACTTACCTCCCCCCCCACAGAATAAGGTATCTATAATGGTTCTTCTAAAATAATTTCATTAAAAGGAGGGTTCACCAATAAATTTTACTAGTACTGGCTGAGATCCTATATTGCAGATGTAGTTAATGAATTTGTAGGTACATATTGTCACCTGACCTTACATAACAACCAGCAGCCACACTGAGTGATGGAGGTCTGTTCTGCTGCCAGTTGGGGCACAGCAGGATGATGTTTCCAGCCCTCTCCTACCTGTGATCTGTGGTGTGACGGGGAGTCACAGGGATCCTGCTTCTGATTGGAACATCACAGGGAGCTGGAAATGTCAGCCTTCAGCATCCCAGTTGCCAACCAGACAGACATTTGTTACTTTGTATGGCTGCTGGCCACACCAGTAGGTTTGACAGTAGCCTTGAGAGGCATTCAATCATAGCAATTGTGCCACGATTGTAAATGCTGAATACTAAACAAGTCTAGCTTGTGGATTTGTAACTGCCCTGGAGTATGACAGCCACTCTGCTTGATGAATCTGTATACTTTAGTACAATAGACAGGCTAGGAAGCAAACACTGATTTAAAGGAAAGATGACAGTTTCAGGAATGGCAGTGAAAAGGCAGTGTAGGGAGCTTCTAGAGTAAGGAGTATGAATTCCAAAAATGCCATTCCTTTTTCATGCTGGAAATCAGCAAATTTCTTGCAGGAATACTCAGCAATTGGTCATGTGTAGAGATAGGTTCTTGAGTGAATGCCATTTAATGCAACAAAGCCATGTAATTTAACATAGTGAAACATTATTTTTATATTACAATATTGCCATTGTACAGCTAGAATGCTTATTTAATTTAACAAGTGCTTTTATAGTTTTCTATAACTTTTCAGTTGTATACAACTATGATTATTCTTTAGCGTCCTTTACAATGTGTTCTACATATTGGGTTTTTAATAAATATTCACTGTGGTGGTTTCCAGTGTTAGCTATGTGACAGAACAGTGACTGAATGGAAACATCCCTATCAAGACAGAAGATTGCCAATTGGTCTTTGAAAACATAATGGCAAATAACCAAGATCTCATTCTCAGGGATTAAATTTAAATAAGTATATTTAGGGATCCATTTATACAATATTAACACAACACCATTGTAAGAATATATAGCTATTACACAGCAGTGCCTTCATGTTTCTTATATATTTAGTATCCATTAACATGAGCATATTTTTCTTCGGAACGAAATAATACCGTATTTCAAACTTCCAGCATTCTTATTTAACCATCAATTCAAAATAATGGTCCAGTTTTGCATACCACCATTGAAAAATAGTCCCAAGCATTTTTAAAAAATTAACAAGATGCAGATAGCTTTTTATTTCCAGTGGGAGATTAAATAATGCAATTGATTGTTTGGGATGTGTTAGCAGCAGTTGTGTGTGTGCGTGCGTGCGCATTGTGCACACACACATGCCTTCCAGTTGCCTGTTGACTTATGGCAATGCCATGTACCTCATAGGGTTTTCTTAGGCAGGGAATACTCAAGAGGTGGTTTTGCCAGTTCCTTCCTCCTAAATATAGTATATAGCACTTGGTATTCATTGTTGCTCTTCCATTTGAGTACTTACCAGGGCCAACCCTGCTTAGCTTCCAAGATCAGATGGAATCTGGTGCCTTTAGCATGGACCTGACAAATTCAGAGGAGATAGGCCTTATCTAATCTTGCTCCTCTGTTTCCAGTCACAATTGGATGTGTGTGTGTTTAGGAAATGGTTGGTTGGTTGGTTTTTGTTATAATGTTAAACTCTACTTAGCTGGAGACCAGAACAGTTAAAAGGACTTCCTTTCCTGATATGACCTTACAAGAAATCTAAGCTCTGCTTTAGATTCTGGATCTTCTGGCTTTCATAGCAACTAGTAGTGGCCAAGAGTGGTGGCAGTCCATTTATTGAATATTTTGTTCTCTGTTGGATTTGTGGGGGACACTAACACAGCCTTCCCAATACCTTCAGATGTGTTCAGCTGTCACTCTCAGTGTCTCCAACTAGTACAGCCACTGATCGGGGATGGTGGGAGTTTTAAAGCCCAATGCACAAGGACAGCATAAGACTTGGGAAGGCTGTGCTATCACTTATTGTTAGATAACAGAGGGAAAAAAAATATTCTACAAGATTTTTGACCATCAGTGATTTAGTTTATTCTCATTTTCACTGTTTCTTAAGACTTCTCTTAATGGTGCTTCTGGTCTGTGTCAATGAATTTGTGCTCTAAACCATTTGGGTTATTTAATATAAAAAGGCAGATGCATATTTTAAATAAATATGTGTAACAATTGAAGGCATCCTTTACAATGTGTTCTACATATTGGGTTTTTAATAAATATTCACTGTAGTGTTTTCCAGTGTTAGCTACATGACAGAACAGTGACTGAACAGAAGCATCTGTATCAAGACAGAAGATTTGCCAATTGGTCTTTGACAACATAACAGCAAATAAACAAGATCTCTTTCTCAGGGATTAAATTTAAATAAGTATATTTAGAGATCCATTTATATAATATTAACACAATATTTTCCTATATAGGCTTAATTGTGGAAACATTAAATTAACACGCACACATGACTGCAATAATTTCCATTCATTCATCCATTCACTTCATAATGTTTTGTGCCAGATGTTCACCAGCAGTTAATTAAAACATCTCCCCTCCGTGATTTCAAGGCCTTTTCCTATGACATGGATAAAAGAACAGTGACCCCATTGCTAGTCATGGGGGACTCTTCAAAAATCAATTTGTACATATTAAAATCCAGGCCAGCTAGTTACAGCACAAAACACATATATGCAACTATAGGTGAAACAGCCAAAGAACTCTGTCACTATTAGATATTTCAGTATATATCCACCAAAAATGGTAACCTTGTGTAGAAAGATCTTAACCTTTGCAAATGTAAATTGTGATGAGTCTTTTGGATAACTGGAGTTTATTGTATGACAAAAGAATTGGGACACCATCAAGATTGAATTTGTTTGACCTGGAAAGGCAGAAGTCTCTACTATTTCCAAAATTATGTATTTGACTCTCTCATACCATGGGTTCCTTCGTGCTACGCTTATAACACTATGATTCCATAGGCTGTAGTCTATGGAATCCTGGGTTTTGTAGTTTGGTCTGTGGCACTACAGTCCTCTGGCTGAAAGTTTTAAATCCCACTCATTAAAACTACAAATGCAAGATTCCCAAGGACATTGCTATGGCAATTAAAGTGGAATCATTGTGCTACAATTATGCACTGTGGAAGGGCCTCAAGTTTCAATCAGCTTGCCTATATCTACTCCCGCGTTGAGGCATGAGCAAATAAGACTGTGTGGCTTGAAAGCCAATATTATGCTGATACTATGGCTGCTGCCGGGAGCATTAAATATAATAAGCTACAACATAACTTGAACAAGAAACAATAAATTTTCTGTATGCAACAAGTTACTTTATTTTTAACAAAGGACTAGATAACATATCAAGCATTTACAGACTGTTTGCAGTTAAACTGAACATTTAGTGAAAAAAAACCCAAACATAAGTAGAGCAAAGAATAAAGATCACATAACTAGTAGAAATTACTCTTGCTAGTTATCAGAAAGCAAAAACAAAGGTATACAATATACTGAAGGTGCTAGGCAGATTCAACAAGGAAACTATTGTTAGATGCGTGTAATAAAAGATCTGCAGAAACAGAAGAAGAACAGGTTGCTTACCTGTAACTGTAGTTCTTCGAGTGGTCATCTGTGCCCTCACACACTAGGAGCTTTCACGCGTGCGCGGTAGCATTTGGAAGATTCTAGAGCTTAGTAGCTTGGTGGGGGGCCCTCCCCCATGCCGGTACTGCGCACGCTCCCCCGGCTGAGCAACGGTCGCTCCTCAGTTCTGTAGTCCGCCGTAGTAACACAGGGACCTGAAAAAGAGGGGAAGGCAGGGTGTGTGTGTGTGAGGGCACAGATGACCACTCGAAGAACTACAGTTACAGGTAAGCAACCTGTTCTTCTTCTTCGTGGTCTCTGTGCCTTCACACACTAGGAGACTGTGTAGCTTATCGGTTGGATGGCGGGTCAGGTCCTATAGAACAGAAGCCAGAACCTCACGTCCAAACCGAGCATCCCTGCGTGACTGGCAATCAAGCCTATAGTGGCCCATGAAGGTCGACGGTTGAGACCAGGTCGCCACATGGCAGAGTTCATGGAGGTCAACACCTCTCAGGAGGGCTGCAGATGTTGCCACGGCCCTGGTGGAGTGGGCCCGGAGGAAGGCTGGCGGAGGCTTCCTGGCAAGCTCATATGCCAGCTAAATAGTCTGTACCACCCACTTGGAAAATCGCTGGGTGGATACCTTATGGCCCTTTCGTCGCCTGCCATAGCAGACGAACAGGTGCGGAGATTGTCTGAAAGGGGCAGTCCTGTCCCTGTAGAATGCTAAGGCCCGACACACATCCAAGGAGTGAAGGGACCGCTCCAACGGTGTCGTCGGGTTCGGGAAGAAAGTCGGCAGGATGATGTCCTGGCTGAGATGGAAGCTGGACACCACCTTTGGTAGGAAAGAAATGGGTCCGGTCGGAGAACGACCTTGTCTCTGTGGAAGACGAGGTATGGCTTGTCCTCAAAGCTGCCAGCTCCCCTGCGCGCCTGGCCGAGGTGACAGCCACGAGGAAGGCAGTCTTCAAAGTAAGCAGCCTGTCGTCAGCAGTCACCATGGGCTCAAAGGGCGGTCCTGTCAGCTGCGATAGCACCAACGATAACAACCACGGTGGTAGCGGCGATGATACTGGTGGGTATAGGTGCTGGAGGCCCTTCAGGAACTGCTTGACGGTACCGTCTCGAAAGAGCGTCGCCGACAGGGATGATAGTGGTTGGTATGGCACGATAGTGGCGAGGTAGACCTTCAAAGACGGGAAGGCTAAGCCCTGCTGCCGAAGGTGTAGAAGGAAATGGAGCACGGTAGGCATGTTGACCGGCGATACCTGCTCCCTCCTTTCCTCAGCAAAGGCCACGAAGCGGCACCACTTGTAGTGGTAGTTGTGGCGCATCGACTCCTTCCTGGCTGCGGTCAAGATGTTGCCGATGATGGGGTCGGCTATGGCGATATCCTCCAGGCATGGAGAGCCAAGAGCGGCAGGTCTGGGTGGAGTACACGGCCATCGGAATGGGACAGCAGGTCCGGTGTCGACGGGAGTCTCAGGAGGCGGTCGCGCACGGCCTCGAGGAGGGGCACGGACCAGTGCTGCCTCGGCCAGTACGGGGCCACGAGAACGACGTCCGCTCAGTCGGCGAGGATCTTGGATATCACGTGACTGAGGAGGGGAAACGGAGGGAACGCGTACAGGAGTCCCTCGTTCCACCCGAACTGGATGGAATTGGGATCGCGGCCGGCCCTCAAACAGAAGTGGCAGCACTTCGTATTCTCCCAGTCACAAAGAGGTCGATGGTGGGCTCGCCCCATCGGTCCCAGATTATCTGGAACGCTGTTGGAGAGGGACCATTCATGGTGGGAAGGTGTCCCTGCTGAGCGTGTCCGCTGTGGTGTTCTCCTGCCCGGCCAGGTGAACCGCCATTGGATGCATTTCTAGCGGGATGCACCAGCTCCAGAGGTCCAGGGCTATGTCGAGGAGGGTGGTCAAGTGCGCGCCGCCCTGCCTGTTGACATAGCAGACCACCGTCGTGTTGTCCGTGAGGACCAGCACCGTCCGGCCCATCATGCGATGGCGAAATGCTCTCAGTGCTTTGAAGATGGCGAGTAGTTCGAGAGCGTTGATGTGGAGGACAGTCTCGTCCATCCACCGGCCTCGGACCCTGAGTTCGCCGGAGTGGGCTCCCCAGCCGTAGAGGGAGGCATCTGTAGTCACTGTGACGTTCGGTGTCTGTTCCCGAAATGGCATCCCAGACAGGAGGTGGTCGTAGGACTGCCACCAGAGGAGGGATGGCCGAATCTCTGATGGCAGCGTGAGGCGCATCCTTTGGTCGTCCTGGAGCGGGTTGAAGGCTCTGACGAACCAGTGTTGTAGCGGTCTCACGCAGAGCCTGGAGAGGCATGTCACGGCGGTGGTGGAGGCCATGTAGCCAAGGAGCTGCTGGATCCTCCTGGCTGACATCATCGGTGTATTGTAGGCTGCCAACGCGGCCTGGCGTAGAGTCCGTGCGCGGTCGACCAGTAGAAAGGGCCTGGCCGATACTGAGTCCAAGGTCACGCCAATGAAGTCTGGCACCCTCACCGGCTCAAGGTGGGACTTCTTCAGGTTGACCCGGAGCCCAAGACGGGTCAAAAGTGTCAGAGTCCGCTGAAGATCGTCGTAGAGTTTGTGCCTGCAGGACGCCACCAATAGCCAATCGTCCAAGTACGGGTAGACAGAGACGCCCTTCGTCTGCAGGTACAATACCACTGGGGCCATGCATTTGGTAAAGACCCTGAGCGCGGTGGAGAGGCCGAACGGTAGCACCCTGTACTGGTAGCAGGTGCTGTCGACCGCAAACCGCAGGTACCGTCTGTGCAGCGGGCGGATAAAGATGTGGAAGTAAGTGTCAGTGCCAGGCGGTGGTCAGGCAGAGGCAGGGGAGCTGGTTAGAGGTGCAGGGCTTTAATGCAGTCAAAACTCAAAAGTACAAAGCAACCAGGCTTCTACACAGTCTTAACAGAAATAGTCCTTAATGCAGGCAGGGCTTCTACTCAGTCTTAACAGAAATAAACACAGGCTGTTAAAGTACATAAGGCAGGTTATTTCACCAAGGCGAACAGGAGGACTGGTCTCAGGCACGGGCAGGAACAAGGCACAGACAGCAGGACCACGGTTGACCAACGGTTGTTGCTCCGTGCCTTCCACAGCCCGGTGCCTGCCTCAAATAGCCCTCCAAGCCAGGCGCCAGCCAATCCGGCGTGGCCATGTAGCTGAGGGCTCGCAGCTGTGCGGTGCCTCACAGCTGCGAGCTCTCTGCCCGTCGCCTCCTCTCCAGCAGGCGCTGGGACCGGCGGACGGCCTCCTTGGCCTGCCGCCGCTGCTGGAAAGGAGGAGGCGAGGCGGAGGCATCAGCCTCCTCCGGATCGGGGCCTCAGGCAGACTCCCAGGCCTCCCGCGGATCGGGGCCGCGGGTGGGCGGAGCCCCGGGAGCAGGCCCGGGGCCCGCCCACCCCGGCAAGCCGGCCGACAAGGGACTCGAGCCTGCAGCCTCTAGGTAAGTGGCTCCAGGCCTGGCAGCCTCTCTCATGGCCACCAGGCCTGAGCCGTCAGCCGCGGCGGCCTCCAGGCAAGGCCCCTTGGCCGCAGCGGCCTCCACACAGGCCCCATCAGCCGCGGCGGCCTCCGCGCAGGCCCCGTCGGCCACAGCGGGGTCCGCGCAGGCCCCGTCGGCCGCGGCGGCCTCCGCGGCACCCGAACGGGCTCCGGCGGCGGCGACCTCCCCCCGGCCTTCGGGCAAGGCCCCTCGGCCACGGCGGGTGCTGCGGGATCCCCTGGAGCCTCCGCCGCGTCCGCCGCCGCTTCGGCAGCGACCTCAGGGGCAGCAACAGGCCCAGCTGGGCTCATGCCCCTGACAGTAAGTGTCCTTGAGATCGATGGAGATGAACCAGTCCCCTCGGCGAAGGAAAGGCAGGATCAAAGATAGGGTCACTATCTTGAACTTTTTGGGGCGGATGAAGTTGTTCACGCCCCTGAGGTCCAGGATGGGTCGCAAGATCCCGTCTGCCTTCGGTACCGTGAAGTACCGGGAGAAGAAGCCAGTGTTGCTGGCTGAGGACGGGAGTGTCTTGATCGCTCCCTTTTGAAGAAGGGACTGGATCTCTTCCAGCAGGGCTGGGCTGGCCAAGGTGGAAAGGTAGACCCCTCGCGGTGGAATATCTTGAAATTCTATGGCGTAGCAATGGACAATGGAAAGAACCCAAGAGTCCGTGGTGACGTGGCGCCACTCAGTGAGGTGTCTGGCCAGGGCCGGCTGATCTCGGAGGACTGCTGGCAGGCTGAATGTTGGCACTGGTGGCGACCCGCGGAAACCCTCAAAAGCGGGACTTAGCCTCAGAGGACGACTTCTTGGAGGACGAAATTGGTCGCCGTCTGAAGTGTCTCTGGGCGGAGGAGGCAGTCGACGGCCTAGATTGGGCAGAGTGGGTGGACTTCTGTTGGTAGGAGGAGATTGACGACCTGCACCAGGACTGGCATGAGCCGGAAGATCGACGGGCCTGGGATGGCTGGTGGATCCCCAACTTCTTGGCCGTTAGTTGGGCCTTGATGATGGAGTCCATAGTCTCGTCCGTGGCAGAGTTGAAGAGCCCCTGGCCATCAAAGAGGAGATCCTCGATCTGCCTCCGGCTGTCCTCCTGTAGGCCAGATGAGCGTAGCCATGCATGCCGGTGGAGCGCAACCGAGGCGACCATCACCCTCGAAACAACCTCCACGCCGTCTGGACCGGCGGCTCCGGTGAGGGCGAGGCCTCCACGGCCTATTCCTCATCAGACAGCTCCAAGATCTCCTCTGGCAGGTCTTGCAGGAGCTGAGTAGGAGGTGGAGTTGGCGGGCGAGTCTCCTTAGGGGGAGAGCGCCTCTTCTCCTTCTTCTTCTTTTCTCTCTCCTTCTCTTTCTCCTTGCCGCTTTCCGGGGTGGGGTGCTTCCTCTGCGCCGCGGTCGGTGGCCTTGATGGCTCAGAAGCCTTCACGGCTGCGGGAGTCCCCTTCGCTGTCTTAGTGGCGGAAGACAGCTTTGGGATTCGTGGAAATGCAGAGACGAGCGTCTTCTGTGTCGTTACCGAGCCTGGTACCGATGAGGTGGACAGAATGGCAGCCGCTGATACTGTTGGAATCTAAGCTGCTCTCGAAGCCTCGGCCATCTTAGCACGTGGCGTTTCCTCCCGGACCCTGAGCGACTGTTCCCAGCAGAAGGACTTGAGTCGCGACGACTGGTTCCTCAGGGTCTGGGAAGTAAACTCACAGCAAATTGGGCAAGACCTGGTGTTATGGGTCTCGCCCAAACAAAACAAACACTGCAAGTGTTTGTCAGCGAGAGCGACTTTCTGCCCGCAGGATGTGCACTTTTTGAAAAGAGCCGCTGACATAGAAAGAAAGACGAAGAAGAGGGAGAAATTAAATCAAGTCACCAAAGTCCAGTCCGAAATCCAAGTCGAGGTCAGAAAACAAGCCGAAAACGTCCGTAAAGCCAAGCAAACAATCCAAGAAGCGAGGAACAAGCCAAGAACCTTCCGTTCGCAACGGCGGACGAGAAAGAACTGAGGAGCGACCGTTGCTCGGCGGGAGGAGCATGCGCAGTACCGGCATGGGGGAGGGGCCCCCACCAAGCTACTAAGCTCTAGAATCTTCCGAACGCTACCACGCATGTGTGAAAGCTCCTAGTGTGTGAAGGCACAGAGACCACGAAGAAAAATAGAAATATACTGGATCTTTGGTGAACGAACAGAAGCATGTGAAATTTTACTAAACAGCTGATGGCCAAAACAGAGCATCTGTAGTTAGATTTCCACTATAAGTTCTGAATACACATTTGCTTTTCAGGTGCAAAGACTGACCTCTATGCCACTCTGCCATTTTAGAACAATATATTTATGTTTGGAGATTAATCCCTGTGATAAAATATATTATGAAGCAACCCTGAGTGAATTATTAAATATAATGAGCTTGTCTCTTTGTGAAGGTTGGTATGTACATTGCACATAATGTGTCTGATGCAGTGTCCATATGTATTTATGGAAAAGCCAATTAGATAGTTATTACAAGAATATCAATATACTCCCATTAATTCTTAAACATGTAAAGAGGTTTAAGCACATATCCTAGTTCTCCTAAGGTCAACAATAAATACCCATCAATTATAATGGATTATAATGGACTGCACCCTTTACCTTGTTGCCAAGGAACAAAAAAGTTGACTCACTCAATTTTCTAGGCAATGAAAAGCCAAAACGAATATTTTGGGAAACTTTTTTTTTCTTTGTCTCCTAAGGAATACAGGAGAGGACTAGAATATCTCTGAAGTTTAGTATCTGGCTGGGATCATAAGAGTTCTGCACATGCACATACAAGGTCTGGGTGCCCTTCTCACCCCTTTTGGCTGCAGTTCATTGTTGACATCAATGCCTTACCCAAATGTCATGACTGGCCTTTCAAAAAGTATGGAGGACTGTGGCTAAACGTTGGGACTCTGAGAATCTCCAGCCATTGCATAGAATTCTGTGTCCTGTTACATCTTCTTAAATGTCCCTCAGCAGTGAAATCTTCATCACAAAATTGCTGGAGCTTTGCAGTAGGTCTAAACAGAAAATGGGGTGGGGGCCCGTTGAGAAAATATTTGCTATAACCTTAATTGATCCTGATTATTCTGTAAAATAAAAACTAAAACATAAAGACAATGAACACTGTTATGAAAGGATAGAAAACAACTGATTGATTCAAAGATTACTTCTTCCATTAACACCAGTTTTATTTTCAAAATGATGAGCTAGGATCCATTTATTATCCTTTAAACTTCCATCACAGACAAGCCCATGTAAAATAATCACTCTAAGATCTTAGATACCTTCAAATGCTAAATTAAGTCATGTAATCATCTCCCTAGTTCAGGTTGATCATACTTGCAGAATCTTCACCAAAAATCAATATAAACAATTGGGCCTATTAACCCATCAGCCCCCCCAATCCATATTTTGAAAGTGCAACTGCTAGTACTGTACTTTTAATGCCCACTTTCCCACTAAAATTTAAGCAGTATATAACATCAAAGATAGCAAACAAAACTGGTCATCTGGGTGCCAGATACAAACCTCATACGGAAGAATTTAAAAATATCTGGACAGAGTACATGAGAAAGGGATACAGTATTGTCTATGTATACAAGCCCCCCTCCCCTGAATTCTATACATTATGGTCTCTCACTTCCAGTACTGGGTCAGTTCCACTACATATAGCTACTATAAACACACCCACTAAACATTATTCAACAGCAGAGTAACAGCCAGAATTAAAATTGCGTCATAGCACATTGGGGGGCATTGCACTTAAAACATTTTTAAAATAAAACCTAAGATCCACAGATAGTTTCTCACCACTGACCTTCTTCATTCTAATAATCTATTTTCCATGATCAAGTGTATAGAAAGTAAAAGCAGGAAAAAGGAATGTGATCAGATAAATATATTTCCAGTTGCCATTACACAATGAGTACAGTTTAATAATAATGAAAATTAAAGATTAGATTAACAATTGTGCAATGTCAGGTCAAGTGCTACAAAGTGCTCAGCTAAAAGCTTAAATTTTACTATAATTGGATTGACAATGGCTTAGAAGGAGCAGTCTGAAACTAAATGAACAAACTCATTTGGGGGAAGGCACAATTAAATGTGGTAGGATTCATCAGTAAATTAAAAAAAAAAACAGCTGCTGTCAAAATGTAAATTATTATTATTAACAGAATCAGCTTAATACTGAGGCAGGCAAAGAGCTTCAGTGGGCTGTTCTGTTCCATTTGAAGTTAGTTCTTTTTGTGCTGGTCTCAGTACCAAAACCTAAGCAGAAAATGCCATGAAGACAATGTGTTTCAGGTGTTGCAGTCAAAACTTGTTTGTTCCATCATTACTGTAAAAAATTAAAAAGTTATAGAAATTACTGTTATTTTGCAGTCAAAGCTCTCTATTTGGATACGGAGGGCGCAGGATAATGCAGATCACGAGGGACATGTCATGATATTTACGCCTTTCCTTTTTAAGGACCAGATAAGTATCTGGTTCCTAAGAGCTTTTATTTACAGAAGGAAATATAAAAAATGGCAAGGATGAATCTTATACCATACCTAAAGGAAATATGTATGCACAGGTCATTATACAGTGTTTGGAAGCAGGCTCAAGAAGCGTATCAACTGGTCAGTTAGAATAACACCGCTGAATCAATCGATCAGTCAATCTAAACTGAACCTATTTCTGTGGTTAATAAGATTTATAAGGACTCATCAAGTTATCAGCTGATTTGTATGAGCATCAGCCACTACTGTCCATATAAAATGAATTCTACAGTGTAACATCTTTTAAACCAGTATTGTTTATGTGAAATGACTTCTGCAGTTGAACATTTTCTTTAAACCAGATGCTTTAGGGCAAAAATTATAAGAGAATGACGAGAGAACAATCTATGGCTACAACACAAAAAAGGATTACAAGAATGCTCCTACTTCTTGAGTTAATATTTTGATCCATTAAAGGTATTTCTAATAGTTTCTCAAGAATACCTTCTTCAATGGCACAGTTTTAGGTACCTATTTTTTATATACAGTATATTTATACATTTATATAAATTACTTTGCAACAAAAAAAATCATTGTTTTCCAGAATATTACTAAGATGTTGTAGTGTGAGTTCTGATGCTCAGGTATGTCAGAGATTTCCATGCAGTCATAGCATACAGAAGAATTGGCTATCTTTTACTCTACTTCATATAAGCATTCACAAAACCATTCTTCGAATGCCACATTCACAGCAGAACTTTGCAGATTCAACTGGGTATTTGGCGCCACATTCATAACAGAATTTTGGTAACTGTGCAGGTGAATTTCCCTCACTGCTTTTGGAACTTCCTCCATTGACAGAAGATGAGCCATCCCCACTGTCACATCCAGTCCTTCAGCAAGGATAAAAATTTCAAAATGAAAAACATTACAAAGGTTAGATAAATAAATAATAGCTTATACATTCTATCCATTGCCATATAATACCTTTTTAATTTTAAATCTGTGGTTTTTTTTCAAAATCCACAAACAAGCTAGTTCACAATCCTAATTGTAATTTGATTAAACTACGCATTGTAAAACCTCAGTCTGGTGGAATAAACTGGACTACTGCCTTACATATTGCCTTACACATTTTCAACTGTTCCACCCAAAAAGGGTGAAATGAAATTAGTGTGCACCAACCCCATGTAAAATAAAGTGAAATATAAAATCAAAGAGGACATAAAATGGAGGTTCTCAGACTGTGATTGCCCAGTTTGCTTATGTTGCCTCTTTTGCTAATTTGCTTTCCCATCAGGCTGCTCTGGAAACTGATGAAATGCTTGACAGCTGTGTTTAATCCCTTTTGTCTGTGTACTCTTCCTTGATAGCTATCCCTCTGCCTAAAATTGGTATTAGTTTTGTGGATGGTGGCAGAGAGAAAGGAGAATGGAGCAGACTGGGTAGTTCTGCTCCATTCTGGGTAGTTCTGATCTGCTAGTTCCCAAAGTTAGGAACAGATCAGTAGACTGCAGAGAAAGCAAAGAAGGAAAAGTTAGAAAGCCTTTTCCTAAGCAAAACTTCATTGTTCTTGGAAGTAATCTTGACAAAACAATCACAAGAATCACTAAAATGAAGGCGGCTTTATAACTTCTTTTAAGTAATATTTGTCATTGCCCATTGTTTTTTATTGTTATTATTGTGTTTATTATTTGTTTTCCCATTTGAAGGATCAATCATGTGCTCTTGTGGAAGACAATGACTAGTTAAAACAACTATCCTTCATTCCTCTTAGACTCCCACACCAAGCCTAGCTGTCTGCACCCATGAATTGTTTTCTACTGTATCATCCTCCCACATAAAGCCACTATGTAAAAAGATACCTTTATCTCTGTATTATTTCCAGGCTATCCCTCCCCCATCTTAGAATTCAATATTTGTAAGCCATCTTATTCTACCCAAAACAACTTCCACAAGACTGCAAAAACAGCTTCCACAAGACTGCAAAAATTACCTGTTTAAGTAGCCTTCAGAACTGTATGCTTTTCTTTTATTCGCCATCATACTCATGCCAGCATTCCTGGTCATATTACTAGGTGCTACTGTCTTTGATTTCAAGGATCCTCTGAAAGATGGTATTAAGTCAAGGGATTAGACAGAATGTAAGAGCACACAAAATCTCAAGGCCCAATCCACTCTTTAACATATAACATGCCACTTAGCTTGGTTGCTTATAGTCAGAGCAGTGTAAACAGAGGGTAGGATCAGGTGGTGGGAGTAGACTGGACTGGATGACCATTTTAAGTTGCTATATAATAAATTTATTCTCAGCTTTCTGTAGGAAAGTAAATCATTACTACATGCTACACTAGTCATCACTAGGACAGCGCTTAGTCAAAGGGTTAAGAAGCTTCTGTTGCTAACAGAATGATTTTTCAAGGGAAAGTGATGAACAGACATCCACTCTAAAGAACGATCCATCACACTGTTTCATCACAGAACAAAGCTGCTTACCTGCTATTGCTATCCTTTAAGACATGATCAGAGCATAATTACAAAGATGGGCAGATTGGTCATGGGGCTCCTCAAACAGAACATCAAGCAGCAAAGAGAGAACTTGGGTCTCTCCTTCCTCAGTTCAATTTATTACTAAACTATGGGGACAGGGAACTAAGACATGTGGGTGTCAATTTGGGAGGCTGGTATAACTGCGAACGCCAGACTGAAACTATTCTCAGGGCTAGCATCAGTAAGCAGTTATCATTTCTTCACATCTGTAGCATATCTAGTGATAATACAGGTGACAAGCAGATTATTTTGGAGAAAAAGTGAACATATACTTCTTCTGTGTATGAAAAGCCTTACAGAATACTAAAATACACAAGCTAGTAATCCTATCTACACAGGCAATACACCAAAAGGGCAATGTTCAATCCTTGCTGACAAAATCGTGGGACCCTGTATTGCATATATACTCTTCAGCTACTTGTCGTACACTACAATGCAGCAGTATGGCACTGCACTGATTGGCAAGCCACACCAGTCAGTTTCACCAGCAGTGTCCTCAACTTGCACTCCCTTCCTCCCTCTTTGCGAAACGAACTCCTTGCGCTGTTTATATCAGGTCTGCAAATCCTCGAAATACTAAAGGCTTTGGTTCTGCTTGAGAACTCTGGATCTGCACCTGAATTGCCAAACTTGACTAGGGAGGTGGCAGTTCTATGCATCCACTGCCACATTCACAGCAGAGCATCTCTTCTGTAGACTCAGGCCATTTCCGCACTAGCCTGTTGTAGCGCGATGATTCCACTTTCAACATCTTCTGGAATCCTGGGGTTTGCAGTTTTGGGAGGGGCCGACTGGCCCCTCCTGAAACTGCAAACCCCAGGATTCCAGAAGATGTTGAAAGTGGAATCATTGCGCTATAACAGGCTAGTGCGGAAATGGCCTCAGAGAAGGTTGTTCTTACACATAAGGAGTCCGGTGTGTATGTGTTTGTGTAGCTGCCAGATTTGTCTATTAAAAAGTTTCTTGTCAGGTAAGTAACAACAGCCTCTAATGTATCTTCTTTAGGAGCAGAGCAACACAGGTAGCTGCCCTACATCAAATCAGACCTTTTCTCTGCTCAGCTCTGTGTTACCAACAATGACAATGGCTTTCTGGGGTTTCAGGCAGAATGTTTTTCTAGCCCTATCTGGAGATTCCTAATGTATTCCTGGGAGGTCTCCCATCCAAGTAGGAATTGTGTTCTGTTCCTTCCAGTTATTTCTAATGTATTGTTCAGTAACGTTCCCCCACTGCCTTCCTCTGAGGCTGATAGACTGCAACTTTCCTGAAGTCACACAATAAGTTTTCATGCCTGAACAGGAATTTGAACCCTGGTCTTCAACCATTCTAGTCCACAATAAAAACCACCACATCAAAATATTCAGAAGTTTTCTCAGTCTCAATGAGAAAGAGCATCTTGAACATATCAAGTCTGGTTTATGTAAGAAGCTCTAACATTTTCTGTGCAAATTTTTTTTCCCTTTTTTTGCACAAACAAGGGAGACTTCCAAATTGGTTTAAAGAAGTGTGAGTTCTTGAAATACAGATCCTAGGTTTTACTGGATTTTACTGGTCGGTATCATATCCATGTCCATTTGTTCCACTCTTTTGAAGAGTTATTTGTAGACATTTCTTGTATATGTATTAGAACTTTCCAAGTTTTTTTTTTTACAGTGGGCATAGTTTCCTGATGTGATCCTATGGTTTGAAGGGTGATTTATTTCTCCTACATTCTTCTTTTTTTATTTTTTTTTCTTAGAGTCATAGTGCTATAATATGAAAGTGCTATTTCACTGATGCACAGAGAAAAACAACGTTTGACTCCAAGAAAAGCTTTTTAAAAATATAAAGATGGAGAAAAGAATATTACATATTTGTTCCAATATGTCTCAGAACGGGGGGAAAAAAACCCTACCCCAGGGCAGAAATAAAATACTGCAACTGGTTCTGGCAATTGGCAGAAAACAGTTTGGGGCAATAGAAACTTTGTGTGGATATTTTTTTAAAAAATGAGAGGAGAAAACTTAATTTTTTCTTTTTTTTCATTTTAAAATTATTTTTATATACAAAATTATGACAACAAAGAGTAAACAAAAATATTACAAAAATATCATAAATATTCACTAACATTCTCATTCTCATCTATTCTCATCTCCTTCATATATTCCATTCATTAACTCCCCCCTGCCCCCAGGCTGAATTTAAATTGATGTTTTCTTCTCATATACAAATCAGATTGTCTTTATCTTAACATATAATCCTCCTGATTCTCTATATCCCATATTTACTTATTGACTACACATTTTTAATACTTTCTATTGTTACAACCAATCTTGATCCTAAACAATAAACTTATTTAACTCCAATCATTAGTGAAGAGAACATAATCATTTAAATCATTGTCATTCCTTGAAGAGTTATCTCCGAATCTAAAAAGCTTGCCACCACTAAGTTTCCCTCTCTGCTCTTTAGGTAGGTAATTAGCGGGTCTCATGTTGTTAGCTTATCCAAATTTGTGCCAAATCGAAGGGCTGAGCCTGGCTAATACACACCCCTAGTAATAACTAGACCCAACCCTGCTTAGCTTCTACAATCAAACCAGAATGTGTTCTTAGTTGTATGGTGGTTGAACTTCTTGACTAATCTTTCCTAAGAGAGTTAGACCCCCCCCCCAAAAAAAAGAATTAAAAATGAGGGATTCAAATTGCAAGAAAAGAGATTCTTCCTAAACATCAGAAAGAACCTGATGGTAATAGCTTGGAAGGCCATGGACTCTCCTTTTTTGGAGGCCCTTAAACAGAGGTTGGATGGCCATCTCTCAGGAACTCTTTAGCTGTGTATTCTTGCATGGACTAGACGGGGCTTGCAGTCCTTTCCAATTCTATAATTTTATGACTCCATGATGGCAGAAATTGGGGAAAATGGCATGTATCAGAAGGAAAACAAACAAAGTTTCCTGCACCTCAGCAAAACTATACTCAATTCAAAATATGCAAGCACCACATACATGGTATGTTACCAAACTAAACAATGTTCTTGATCACCAAAATCTGCCAGCTATTTCGTATTAATTCCTCAATTTCATTAAAATGGCAATATCTAAAAGCCACCACTGCTGTCTGCTTCTCATGCAGTGATCAGCTACTGCCATCTAGAGGTAAACAACAAAACATGCAGATTTTAGCACAGTGGTAGATTCCATGAAAAATACTCAGCGGGTAGCTATGTTGGCCATGCAGCAGAATAAAATGAAATCCAAAATCCATGAACTGAAGTATGTAATAAGTCTGCAAATTCTGCAAATTTTCCTAGTCATCTTAGGAAAAAAGTGCAGAGATACCTGCCTCAACATTGTTTCTTCCTTGGTTCAGCGTGTTCCGCTTTATGGTGATGAACAACACTGGAAGCATGCTAGGAGTTTAGAGAAGTGTTAGAGGTCAGGAGCAGAACACAAGGTTCTAGGCTGTGTCTCTGCAGAATCTAGATTCTCTGTAGATCCACTGAGGGCTGGGAGGGAGGAGAACCAAAACAACTTACTGACGCCTTGCACAGCTTCTCATCTATCAGCATAGACAATACTGGACTAGAAAAATTACTATTCTGCAACAGTATAGGGCAGCCTCTTATGTTTCTAAAGATTGCATGACACTTAACCCCATCACCCACATAGTAAATATTCAATGCATTCTTAGGCTAGGGTGCCTTATTGAGATAAACTGATTAAATGTTAAGTCAGGAAAAGACCAATGAGTCAATTCTCAAAGTATCACCATCTTCTCATACAGTTGGAACAAGAGTGATAACTGAACTACAGGTAACTATAATTCTGCATTGAAAGTCAAATCATACCAGCTACCTAGGACTCTTTAAAAGAGTCACACTCATAGAGATTAAGTTGATATCATCTCTGATAGAACTCTGCCTTATAGTGAAAATCTTTTTATTAATGCAGGTGTTTGTTTTCTTATATATATGATATATTTTAATATATTGTGCTCTTGCAATTCTGCTGTATTTTGTGACTGGTTTTAATCACGGCCAGCTGCCCTGAGGGGTGAGTAAAAACCAAAATCACAACACGTATGCTTCTCTATAAATAAAATTTGTGTCCACCATCCACTGCTTCTCTTAAACCACTGTAGGCTAAGGCACACGCATCTGATTGTTCTGTAGAATACTAGCTTAAGACAGGCTCTCAGACTGGATTTGACCAAAAGGTAAAGTGACTGGGTCAAATTCAGTGTCTTAACCAGGTAGAATTAATCCTCTAAAACTAGCCAACATAATCCATGTTACAAGCAAAGGGCAGAAGTAAATCAAGATGCAGCCACATGCCAAAGGTGTCTAAAGAACAGATGGTGCCAGATGACTCAGGCAACTAAACCTCTTGGAATGATTTCACCTCATACTGTAATGGAAAGCACCTAAAATTTAAAGACATTAACACTGTCTATGATAGATGGGGAAATGTTGCCTTCAGATTGAAATGAAACCCATATAAGAACTCAAATGAGATTACTTGCAGCTTACAGTTCAATTTATATGGCACTTTACCCAGGAAAACTGCTGTTTTTTCAGAAGTGTTGGATAAGTGAACATTTTTACCACCACTTGCTTGATGGTGGAAGCAGTGGGAGCTGATGACTTCCATGTCAATGGAATACTTCAGGTTTTAGCCTTAAATTTCAGGGAGCTATCCAAGGTGCTGAAACCTATCTGTAAAACAGGTTCAGAAACCGGGATAGATCCTTTACAATTCAGACTAAAACCTGCAGCAGATTCACTGCCCCAGCGACATGGATACCACCAGCTGCCTACATACTAAATGAAAGCAACTTCTTGCACAGGAATGAGCAAAAGTAAGCATCAGCAAGCATGCACGGATACTTTTATCATGCAATATAATAGAAATGCAGTACAGTGTTGGTAACCAATGAGCAGATGCATTAATTCATTCATTGCTCATTCTTGCCAACTAATTTCTCACAGCCATCTAAATGGAAATCCAACTGACAAATTTAATAAATCCATCCCTATGAATCTCTCAGCTTTACTCCACTCTGTTATGATCAAGAAATGTAACTCTGGTGGGCCTGTATATACAATTTACCAGTCCTCGGCAAAAAAACATTTGTTAACACACTAGCAGTAGAAAGAGTTGGCCCAAAGTCTTGATGGGTCCAGAGCAAAGCTGCCCTACAGCACAGCCAAGCGGGCCAGTTTTCATTTTTGTGCTAGCCTGCACAAAAGCACCAGATTTTGGAAGAAAATTGACCATGGAAGTGACCTGAAGTCCACTTTTGATTTCTATTTCTGGGTTTTGGGCCAGTTTCCAGTGGATGCGTGGTGACTGTTATTCCAGAGAGAAATTTGTGGTGTGCTTTCCCCCAAAATTTATTTGAAAATGAGGGCGGGGTTTATTCTGATCGTCATAAATCTATGTCAAGGATAGATATGATGTTGGTATCTAAACATTTATTGATGAAGACTACACAAATGGACATTCTTCCGAATCTGTGCTGAGATCACAATCCAATACAAATTAAGATTCAAGTGAAAGACAGAGAAAGAACATGGAGATTGAACGATGAGATTTGGAATAAGGAGAAGTATATAGAGAAAGCAAAAAGAGAGATAATTAATTACTTTGCTGATAATATGACATCTAAGCTGTCAATGAAAACTATTTGGGATGCAAGTAAAGCTGTTATGCGAGGAAATTTCATTAGATGGACTGCCGAAATAAGGAAAGAAAAGAAAAAAAGAGGACGTAATTTTGGAGAAAATGAAAGAGATCGAGAAACAAATGAGACAAAATCCGGTTAATGAACAGATTAGGCTACAGATGAAACTGCATCAAGATGAATTAAGTCAACTAAATGCAGACGAAATAGAGCATCAGATGCGGAGAACAAAATATAAATTTTTTGAACAAGCAAACAAATCTTCAAAGTTTTTAGCCTCTTTGCTGCATAAAAGGAGAGCAAGAAATAATATATCGGAAATCGTGAATGGAAAGAAAAAAATTAACAAAACAGGAGGATATAAAACAAGCCTTTTATAAATATTATCTTAAGCTTATGGGCAAGGCCCCAAAGTTGATAAATCAACAAGCAACTCAAGAGTACTTGGAGAAAATGAATAAAATGAAGTTTAATGAAGAGCAAAGACTGATACTGAATAAATCTATTTCAATGATGGAAGTGGTTGAGGCCATTTGGAATCTGAAGATTGAGAAGGCTCCAGGACCAGACGGGTATACTGCTAGATATTACAAGACTTTGGAACATGAGATTTCAATACCTTTACAAAGTACAATAAATGAAATAGTAAAGGAAGGAATACCAGATACTTGGAAAGAAGTGAATGTTTTATTGATTCCTAAAGAAGGCAGAGACTTGACTGATGTGAAAAATTATAGGCCAATATCACTTTTGAATGTAGATTATAAGATTTTTGCTTCAATCCTTGCTGCCAGACTTAAAAAAGCGTTGTCCGATGTTATCAATGAAGATCAGAAACAACATCCGAACAGTCCTAAATATAATTGAGTACTATGAAAGGCATAATGACCAGAAAATGGCTATGATATTTCTCGATGCAGAAAAAGCATTCGATATGGTCAATTGGTCATTTATGATAATGACTTGTAAGCAGATATTGGCCGGAGAGAAATTTGTCTCATGGATTGAGGCAATATATAAACAACAACAAGCTAGATTGGTGGCAAATGGTGAGAGGTGACTGCTTGGTGACGTATGATAGAAGTCTATAATTCATGGTATAATGTGAAAAAATTTATTGTGGTGATTACGGTGATTATCATGAAGCTTTAATATGAAAAATGAAATGCAATGAACCAACATGTAAAATAGTTGGGGGAAAAATGCAGTACATTGATATAACTATGTTAAGAGATACTGGAAATGAAGTCTTGATCAATTTGGAAGAACCAAGAAATAATTCATGTGAAATAGCAATAACACATGTTTGTTTTATGTGGGAAAATTTCAATAAAATGATTAAAAAAAAGAAAATGAGGGTGGGGGTCCAGGTAACTCCAAAAAGGGGTTGAGAGGCTGCATGCAGGCCAGGGGTCACTCCTTCTCCATCCCTGCACTATGCGCAACTGAATTATTTTTTGAGAATAATAAGAAAGGTCATCTGTGTCCTGCAGTATTCGTAATCAGCAAGGATTTCTGATTTTTTTTCATTTTTGGGGAATACTGTACATCTTATTGATGAATGTACTGATGGTCATGACAACACAATTTTAAAATGTACTTTCTTTGGATGTAGAATATTGTGTCCAGTTTTTCTTTCTTTCTGCTCTATTCTTATGCAAGTCTGCTTTTTTTTCCTTTTCTTTTTTTGTCCTTGTCCTCTAACAAAAGCTTCCTCTTCTAACACAGCAGCAATAGCTAAACAGCATCCACACCCTTTTTCTGAAAATAAACTCCAAATACTTTCTAGTCAACCAGCTGCTAGTGATTCATTTTAACTGCATTTCTGTTTTTGAGAGTTTGCTTTGTAGGGCAGCTAGGATAAAAGTGGATTTGTTTGGACTGAAAGAACTGTGGGTTTACTTCAGATAATTAAAGATAATTTTTTAGTCTGAGCTGTATGCACTAGTATGTCACTCACTTTTAATTATGTATCTAGGAATACCTCCAGGGTGGGATGGGCAAGACTGAGAAACTCAAAGATAAAAAAATCAGTGCTTTGTTTCTACATGACAACACATAGTCATCACATCTGTTCTGCTCCCTGTTTTCAAGTGTGAGGGGAAGAGACATGCTTTAGCTGCCATTCAATAACTTGAAAACAAAACGTGTACATGGTCAGAAACACAATGTTCCTTAATTTAAGCATGAGGAAAAAAGTATGTTACTGTTTCCCAACAGTAGATGTGTAGTTCCTTTTTCTTGATATACCTGCCTTCTTCAGATCTGTGTTCTACACAAATTATCCTACACAGGAGTATCATTCTCACCTGAGGAACACTGGGGGCACCCGGCTCTCTCTTCTATTGTTTCCAGTCCCCACCACCACTCTCCATTACTTCTCTACCCCAGCTGAGACCAGCAAATGGGTACTTCCATCCTTTGCGGTCTCCTACTCCTGCTCATCTGCCTTTACAACTATTTCTTTGGTTTCTTTTACTTCTCTTTCTCTTCAAAGTAATCTGTTTTAACAATCTTTAATGCTGGCCAAAAGGCAGAAGAACGATGTATACTCATTCTGTGAAATGTTGCATAAAACCCCACCCAACACATTACACTAGTAATTTTCAAGATGAAATATGTAAAGTCTGTCAGGCTGTCTCAACACACACACAAAAAGGTCACAACAGGAAATTCTCAAGCAGAGTAAGATTTCTCACTTCCAAAACAGAAGTGAAATAAGTGCTTTTTAGATGGGGTGGAGTCTCTGTAATTTCAACAGAGAGTATCTGTGCAAAATTACATCTTTTCCCACTGAGAAGCAAAAGCACACACAGACACAGAGCAAGCATAAATCAACTGGCTGACATCCAAAAACTTACCAAGGTGGACTGCAACTTCCAACATTCCTCACCACTGACTATTCTGGCTACAGCTGAGGAGAACTGCAGACCAACAACATCTGGAGGATCAACCTTTGGCCACTCCTGCCTTCTCTGGTATCCAGGAAGGCCATGGCCAACTACACATAAAGCAGTTACTTTATAAAACCAACATCACAAGGAACATCTTTCTTGAATACTCATCTTAAAGCACATGGCATCTAATATCACACTGAAGAAAAAAGAATCCCTGGAAGAAAACTTCATCCTTCACTCTACTATTTCTTTTGCTCTTATCATCAATACAGAGGAACTGGATATGTTGTGGCACAGGAGATCTCCCAAAACTAGATAGAGACACCTTCTGGAGGTGGAGCTCCCAACATTAGCAGAAACTGTCTCATTTGAACCTGCAAATGTATCTCAACCCAGCATGACAAAGGCAGCCTCCCTCAGGAAAGTGTCTAAACCAATATTAGGAGTTTGGGGGGATCTGAGCACTCTTGGGGAAAAGAGTAGTCAAGGAAGCTAGCTTCTAGGAACTCACTTCCGCCAACATGACATTAATGTCATCCCATGAAGTCTTAAGTGAGCACAGTATTAACAATGTACTTACCCTGTTTGTGGGCTTGTCCTTACCAGGCTTTTATGAGCTGGAGAGGAACTCTGGATTTTGCTTCCCATGGGTCCACTTTGTGGCATGATTTTATTTGCAGGTGTACCTTTGAATGTAAGCATAACAAGCTTCTTTTCTGGTTCTAATAGCTATATTTTTTCAAAAAATTCCCAGTTCACAACACCCAACATATGAATGTATGAATAAATGCCACTCTTCCTGGTATCTTTCAAATTAAAATGGCAATACATAAAGTTGGTGTGAGCTCTGATGCAAATAACACAAAGCAAGTATTTTACTTGTCCATCTTCCTATCCCAACTGCCTCAAATACACTAAAGTAAATTCATAGCCTGTCTGCCTAAATAAAGGCTCTATTTCAGAGGAAAGAATTGGCAAAACCACCTCTGAGTATTCCTTGTCTAAGAAAATCCTCTGAAATTCATGGGGTCACCATAAGTCAAAGGTGAATTAAAAGCACATGCGCCAATCTGCAATGGGGGAGATATTTTGATTTGCAGTCAGTCAAACAAAGTAGTAAAGGTTGGGAAGGGCTCTCCAACTGAATCCAAGTGATACATGCTAGAAAGGAAAGAGGTAATCCTAGAATGCTTCAACAGTCTTTTAGTATAGCCAGAGGAGACAGTGATTTGCTCACAATAATCCAGATGGCGATATGGCTGAAGAATACAATTACCTTCATTGAGGACTAAATCTCTATGTAATATACAAAGCTGGCTCGCATTATTCCAGAAAGCAAGTCAGAAATACTGGCAAAGTCAGCAGAGTCTTGGAAGTCATCATATAATAGATTTTAAAGCAAACTTGCAACCACTTAAAATTCATCCTTCTTCTGCCCGCCTTCCTCTGCTTCTCATAACTGTTTCCTTACCCAGCCATGACAATGTCCATTGCCCAGGTGAGAAAGAACATCCCAGTAACATGTCTAGTTTTACATAACTGAGACAAGCAATCACAGTAACCTGGATAGGGAGCCAAGGTAAGTGATGTATAATTGTTGTGCCAGTAAATTGTGTTCACTTTTTACCTACGGGAGAAGTGCGCCTCCAGATGTTGTAAGATTCTCCCAGCCCTTAACCGTACATCCAGTGTTGAGGAATGATGGGAGCTGCAGTTATTGCAGATATTGGAGAACCATTCAATCCCTATTCCTGACCAGAGCTTGGAATTAATGCACTACAAGTAATCTTGTTTACAGTAGGCTGTCTGTCTGAGAAGCAACGGTTTCACTTCACCAAGCAACACACTGACTACTAACGGTGGGGATACTTGAAAGAATCATTTACTTGTTACTTCAAAATGTTGGGTGAGGCCATTTTTGGGGTCACAGTATCCCACAGTAACTTATTATTCAAAAGGTAACACTATTTTAGCTTTTGTAATAATGCTTCCAAATTCTGTTCCTTATCTAGGTGCAAGTGATACTTGTCTTAGAAAGCAGGTCCATGCAACTGTACAACTCCTTACCAGATTAATGATAGAGAAAGACTCTGGAGGTTTATTGTAGCATGCTAACCTGAAGAAATTAACAGCCAAGGACTCATTCACCTTCAGATTATACAAAGTGGAGCCACTGGTCCACTTAGCTGAGTGCCATCTATGTTCCAATGAAGAAGCTCTTCTGAGTTTCAGACATGAGGTTTTTTAACTCCTATCTGAACTTAGGATAGCCAAGGTATAAAGTATTTGCTTTACCGAAAAGCTACAGTAGCCAGCCTCACGTGAAAGGATCTATTTGCTATTGTTCTACTCTGCAATATTACAAGAGTGACACAAAGATAGACAAATGCCCCCCAAAGCCCTACAGAGACTTGCATATGCATTTTAAGTACCATTCTCCAAAGCAGTAAAAAAAAAGTAAAATAAATAAAAGTATTACTTGGCTGGGGTAAACGTGAAGAAGTTGGCAGTATTGATCCTGTTGAAGGCATTTTCTTTACTGGTGTTGACTTGTACTGAAAAAGACATGAAAGGATTTAATAGTTCAGTCAATAAACTTGCAGTGTTTTGCCCTTCCAGTCGCACTTCCTGAAACACTCAACAGCTTTTCTTCTCCTAGTATTTCTACCTTGAAAAAGATATAAGCATATCCTCCCTTCTGCATGTAAAGAATAGATATGGGTATCTCTGAGAGCATACTTACTAGGTTTGCTTAGAACACTGTTTCTAGTGTGCCTTCACTACTGAAACTGTGTACACTGCTGTCCACAGTTGAAGAACTGCATACCCTCCTTTACATAATATATTTTACCAGTATTTTAAATAGAGGCTGGGAAGAAGAACTGAGCCAGATAATTGTTCCATGTATGGTATGCAATATGACTGTGACTCACTAGAATTTCACAAAGGTGTCTTTCTCAGCAATCAGTAGAAGATATGAATGAAAAACATGAACTCTACCAATGGGGTTATCCTCACTGAACTACAAAATACATCCATTCAGAAGTAAGTACGGTAATCAACATTGGATGTGAATGTGAAAGACATGGAGTAACAGCCTTGTTTAATCAGAATACCCTGAAGTCATTCTTTGCCCCTCAGTTTCTCACAGAAAGCAAATGGCAGTGATGTACTTCATTAGATGACCACAGGTATTAAGTCTGCAGATTTGGTCGTATTGAAGCACTAAACTCTCTATCACAAGATGACATGAAGACTACCAACTTGATATGGCTGTCAAAAGATACCAGACATGGAAAAGATTATCAGTGGGCTGTTAGGGGACAAGATATGGCAAGTCTCTCGATACAGATATCTCCTGCTTATATGACAGGTTAGGGACCAGGAGACTGTCAAGAAGTGGAAATTGTCCTCATAGGGAAGCTTGAATACTAGAACAGTGATGCAGACCCAAGTATGAACACATATAAATTCCATTACATATGAGTAACTGTATCAACCAGCAACCTGAGTATAACGTACATGTGTTGACTGTTACATGTCAAAAAACCTGACCTAGGTCACACTCATTTGGCGTCTGTCTTCCACCATCATGTGCTAATTTAGCCTGGGGGCTGCACAGTTTCTGCTTCCTTGACTTTCCTTAGCCCATAACAGTTCAGCAACCTCTATTCTCTCAACCACCTGACTGTGTGTGCTCTCAGCCTAACTTGCCCTTCCTCAAATCACAGCCACTACCAAGTCCTGCCTCCTCTCTACTGCACACTGAGGAAGCAATCTGAGTGGGTGGGGAGACAGCGCCCCTCCACTGGGCCTGAGGAGGAGGAGGAGGGAAAGAGAGAAAGACAGGAGGTAGCGGGTTTGGTTGCACAGTTAGTTGAGTCCTCATCCCTTCCCTCCTGGCCTGAGTGGTCCCATTTGGGGAGAAGGGAGGCACACAAATAAAAATACAATAAATACAATAATCCCACCTCCAGAGCCTCCTCCTCTCTTCTTTCAATGGTGCTGAATTACAGGCATGTGCTATTCTTTTAACACAGGCTCTGTTCTTTCAAACCTTTTCAATTATTACATTTTGCATAGTCAAAAGAACAGACCCTGTACTGAAAGAACAGTGCATGTCTATAATTCAAAGTGGAACATTAAAAAATAAAATTGTTGAAAGGTGGGGGATGCCTGTACTTGCTGGGAAGTAAGAGAAGGACAAATCTATTGCTTTCATGTTTTGGTTGCGGACTTTCCACAGGTATCTGGTTGGTCCCTGAGAAAAACAGGACTCTGGCTCTTGGTCTGATATAGCAGAGCTTATGTTTTCTAGCTATTTATACTTTTAATAGGTATGTAGTTGCCTGTTCTGTGAATTTTGTTATGATCAAAGAGTCTGAAGCACTTTGCATATTAAAAGTGATATAGAGTACTAAAATCAAAACAAAAAAACCCAAAAACTTTGGTGCAGAAAACCATTTTCACCAAGTCCTTTTCAGAGTAAAGGCCCTTCAAGGAAAACATTCCAAGCCAATTTAATGAGTATTATCACTTGTTGTCTTGTTTGCATTATTGGTTTTTTTTTCAAACTGCAGTGAAAACAACATATGCACAAAATTCCAGTTTCTCCATTCCTCTGCAGACTTTTTAACAGCAATTTGCATGCTGTGAGCATATTTGTGCCTGCCTAGTCCCTTTACAGATTGTGTTAATTTTGTTTTTGCTTCCTAAATATCTAAAAGGGACAGAATTATAAAGCTGTATTATTTAACTTCAGGCAAGATTTTGACAGAAAAGAAAAAAAAATCAAAGTTACTTGTTAGCCATGGGGAAAAATTTACCGTTTACCTGGGTTCGAGTAGGAAGCTTCCCTTTAACTTCAGTAACTACTTTTCCTTTGTTAGCAATACGGGCTGCCTGTTCTTTACAAAACTTGATGTGTCGATCAGCTGCATTTTCATTAAATCTTCTCTGGCAGTATGGGCACTGGATGTAATCTATATTCAGCAGCAGTCCATGAGACAAAAATAATAATACAAATTTACTGATTATTTCACTCACCTATTTTTACTCATTTTACTCATAAGTCTCAGCACAAAAATACACAAAATAACTCACTTTAACTCTGTATAAATTAATAAAACAGCATCCTAATGTAATCGTATGTTTGAAGTCAAAAATAAAATAGTATATTCAAGGAAGATAGTGCTCTTTTAATATCAGATCTTTTAGGATCTTAAAAGTAAGAACAAACACCTTAAATTCCCATGGAATCTCCTTGGTAAATCATATTAATTTTTAAATCTGGGGTAATATAACTATCGTGATTAGTTCCCATCAAAAACCAGATGCCATTTTTTTAACCAGGATCAGTTTTCAAATAGCTATCAAAATTTATTTTATTTATTTTATATCCTGCCTTTCTCATGGAGGTTAAAACTATTTAAAACTACAAAAATGAGGATAAAAAAGCTAAAACACAATTAAACAAACTATCATATTAAAATACCATTAATTTAAAAACCAACACAAAAAAGAGATAAAATATAGCTCCCCTGCATAAAAAGACCCTTTTGCACAGCCAATTAATTGTCAAGAGGAAACTTCAGAAACAGTTCTTATTGTAGCTTACTATAACACTCCAGTCATGACATCATGGGAACATATACAGAGTGCCTAAATCACTGTCTCTCCGTTTAATTGACTTGGATTGTTTTAGAAGACAGTAATTGTCTGAATAATAAGATATAAATATTATTGAGTAAATAAAGCAGCACTCCTCCTGGACAGTGCTTTGATGGTAAACTACAAAAAAACTAAAAAAAGGCAGTCTTCTTCACAGATGGCACTTGGGTATCCAGAGAACACAACCATGAGTGAAGGACCCCCTCTACCAGGGTATGTGGGGCCCCTGCACAGGAAATCTGTGTTGCTAATCACCTACTTCTTTTATTTAGACTAAGTTTATACTTAAGCAGGCCCACTGAGAACTCAAAAAATTCTGAAGCAAGGTGAAGCAAGCAAGGTAGTAGACTGGATCTAACACCGAGAACTACGGCTTACAAAACCTGAAACTCATTTGAACAAACACAACTGGTGTATACATGGTGTATACCTACATAACTCTAGCGTGCAATGTAAAACTGAGTGATTTCATCTGCAAAGTGTAAAGTAAATAAATTATAAGCACTGACAGGGTTCACAGTGAGAGCACAACTGGAAGAGAAAACTACCTGGAAAAGTTCTCCTGGATAACATTATAAAGATGCAACGGTAACGTGAGAAATACATATTTACACGTATGAAAAGGAGAGGAGGGAGCTGTGACATCACTGGCAAGAAATATTCCTTTAAGTGAGTTCAGGAACTGGTTTTTGTGAGACTTCCTGTCAGTTTTCTTCCATTACCATTATGCCTATTACCTCATCACTTATGTTAAAGGATGAGTAACATGTTGCCCTTTCTGGTCTTACTTTTGATGTGTTAATTTCCAGCAGATAAGGGACAAATATCTTGAAGATTTGGGATGCTCTTCCCACTTGCTCAAACAGGCAGGAAAAAGAAAGACCTTCCAGTATAGCCACATGGGGAAGCAATACCTAGAACATCAGTCATTAACACAGATGAAGAAACAAAGATCAAGAGAAAGAAAACCCTTTAAACAATTTATTAACAAATTATTCACAATGATCAACACTTGCAGAAAACCATACAACTGGTTAACAATGAAACACCACCACAATTTGTGGCATAATCCAATCCTCCTAGAGGAGAGCTATATACAGTCTGGCATTTACTTACACCAATGTCCCACAGAGTAGGAAGCAACAGCAATATCAATAGTATGTGTATTTCTATACTGCTTATTAGCTAAGTGCTCTCTAAGCAGTTTACAATATGTTAATTAATTGTCCCCAATAAGCTGGGTACTCATTTTATCGACCTGCAGAAGGATGGAAAGCTGAGTCAACCTGGAGCCCGGCAGGATTGGACTCACAACCTTGTGGCTGCAGCACTAGCATTTAACCCTTTACCTGCTTGTAATGAACTTATCATAGGTAAGTTCCTTCTCCTAACAGAGAAGAGGGAAACATTCTGAATGTTTGGGATTTGCTAGAGCTTCCCTAGTTAGGGTGAGTAGTGTTGGCATCCCACCACTGTCCTAAGTATTAACCACCTGCTGTAAGAGCCTCCTCCCAAAGGCAGCCTCAGCTGACAATGTCTAATGAATGTGGAGAGTGACTTCCATGAGGCTGCTCTGCAGATCTCCACTAAGAGAGTGTTGGTGGACAGAACTGTCATTGTGTCTCCACTCCTAGTGGAGTGTTCCAGCACACCTTCTGGTGGTGGAATCTTAAGAATCTCACAGAAGACTGCAATGCAGGACTTGATCCACCTGCTCAAGGTGGAAGGAGTCACTTTTGTGGTCACTTAGAGCATGGCTGGAATGAGATTTACAGCACATCAGAGGCCTGGAAGCTGCTTGCTCTTTTCAGGTACATCTAGAAGGTCCTGAGCAAATCCAGAGTGTGCCAGATCTCCAGTTCCTTGGAGAGCCATGGGTAGAAAGACAGGAAGATCACCTTCTAGGCTCTATGGAAGGCAGTGTTAACCTTGGGGATGAATGTAGGGAAAATCACTGAGTCAGGTCTGATGATGCACTACTTTTTGTGTGTTATCAAGGTGTCCAGTTCTAATACTTTGCATCCCAATATTACTGCAGTGAGCAGCAGCATCTTCAGGGGAGGTGTTTCATGGACATCTCCTTCAAAAGCTCAAAGGGTCATAGAATCATAGAAATGGAAGAGACCACAAGAACCTACCATGCAGGAACACACCATCAAAGTATTCCCAACAGATGGCCATCTAACTTCTGTTTAAAAACTGCCAAGGAAAAAAACTGTTTAAAAACTGCTCCACCACACTCCAAGGCAATGCGTTCCATTGTCTAACTGCTCTTAGTGTCAGCAAGTTCTTTAGATGGAATTTCTTTTCTTGAAGTTTGAAACTACTGCTCCGTGTCCTAGTCTCTGGAGCAGCTGAAAACAGGGTGACTTCATCCTCCATATGACATCCCTTCAAATATTTAAACATGGCTATCATGTTACTTATCATTTTAACCTTCTCTTTCCCAGGCTAAACATACTCTACTCCCTCTTCATATGGCATGGTTTCCAGGGTCAATGCCTTCAGGACCGTGTGAAGGTCCTAAGATGGAAAATGATGCACCAAGGGCAGAGACAGATTTGACAGTCCCTTGAGGAACCTGCATGCATGTAGATGTGAGGCCAGGTTTGACATCCTTGTGTGTGAGGGAGCATTGATATGATGGCCACAACTTGTCTCTTGACTGTGTTGGGCCTGAGGCTGCTGTTGATGCCATCTTGGAGAAATTCCACCAAGGAGGATACAGAAGTGGAGAAGATCCACAAGCTTAGGCTTGCACCATCTGTTGAACACTCTAAAAGTGTAATTGTATATCTTGTTTGTGGATGCTGGTCTGAGGGCCAGGATAATATTTATGACCTTCTCAGAGGAGCCACAATTGTTCAGCATGCTCTGTTCAATTTCCAGACACAGAGCTTAGACACTCTGGATTGGGATGGTAGACCTGGCCCTGCATGGTGAAATCTGCATGGCAGGGACATGGAGTCCAATTCCATCTGCACTATCTCAGAGAACCAGACCTTCTTGGGCCATGTTAGTGCAGCCAAGATTACAATGGCCTCCTCTTTTCAAATCTTCCTCATCACCCTGGGAATAATGCCAGCAGGGGGTAGAGGGGAGGCTTACAGGAGTCCCAGTAGCCATGGAAAAGTAAGAGCGTCCATGCCCTCAGCTCCCTTGGTCCAGTACCTCAAGATGAACCTGTCCACCTTGGAATTCACTGGGGAGGAGAACAGTTCCACTTCTGGCTGTCCAAACGCCCTCAAGATCTGAAAGAATACTTCTGGGTGGAGGCTCCACTCTCGCTGGTCTATGTCAGTCTGGCTCAGCCAGCTTGTCCATGCATTCAGGGTGCACTGTAGGTGTTCTGCCTCCATGGATTAGCAGCTTCTGTGCCTCTGCCATCAGAGACCACAATCCTGTTCTGCTTTCAAGATTCAGGTGGGCCTTTGTGGTGACACTGTCTGTTCTGACTAACGATCTTGCCCCAAATTATGCCTGTGAATGACAGGAATGCCAGCCTGACTGACCTAAGCTCCAGTCAGTTTATCCTGTGACTCAGTTTCATCTGCCTTGGACTAGGTGTTGCCTAAAGTGAGCCTCCAGGCCCTGAGCCTGGCATCCATGGTTATTTGGATCTTCTCCAGGATCCAGGTGGATTTCTTCTTGTTGACTGTGGAGGAATTCCATTAGCTGAAGGCTGGGGAAACCATGATTGCTGGGGTGTCACATGGCTGAAGTGATAGGGAGAGAACCATATGCCCACCCCACCCCGGTGGAGTCTGGACCTCATGGTGGCATGAGCATATCTGCCACAATGATGACAGCCTCCTGTGATTGCTCCTGTGCAATCACAGCCCAGATCTCCAGGCCGCCAAGCAGACAGGAGTTCCTTCCCATCCAACAGGGGACTTGATACTCATGTCATCTTTTCCGTCATTGTCATCTTTACTCATCCAAGACCTCTTTGTCCATTTCAAGCTAGACAGTGGTGGTACAAAGAGGCAGTGGCACAGAAGGGTTTCCCCTTTCCTAGCTGCTCCCATGCATCCCCTTCGATTAGGCTAACACCCTCCTGGGATGTTTCCTTTATTACCACTGGAAGTGGGGAAACAAGTTCAGAGGGGAAGGAGAGCTGCCAGCCATGCCAGTGGTTCTCTCCTCCTTCTTGGGAATTCTTGTGGCCTGATTTCTTCCCTCCACACTCCTGGAAAGCATGTATGGGGAGCAGCAGGTAATAGGGCAAAGATTGAGCAAAAATGATGAGTAAAAGAGCTTTTTTCAGAAAGAAGAAAAATGTAAGAAGGCAAAGAAAAGGAAAAATGAAGGCACAAAAGAGAAGAGACATACAGCAGTTGCAGAGACAAAAGGAAGAGCAAAGATACATGTATCCTATCACAGCAGTAGACAGAAAAAAGACTGCCCTTCTAGGGATTGCTTTCTCAATGTGGGGATACCAGAAGATCTTTCTTTTTCTTGCTAATTGGAACAAGTGGGAGATCAGAATGTTCTTACCTTCTCCCCTGGGAAATAACATCCTAATAACATCTGGAGGGCCCTGACATAATGAAAATGGAAAACAAACAGCTCCAGATTTAGCTGAACTGAAGGTGTCATTCTACATTATATTTACATGTAATAGGTACATTCCTACACCCTCAAGTCTTAAAAGTTCTTAGTCAAACTGCTGTGTATCGAGGGATTGGGGATAGCTGGAGCACTCATTTCTTCCTTTCCAGCATTTCAATTTTACACACAGTAATGACTCAGTCAGAGATCTGGGAGGAGTAATAACAAAACAACACAGGACAATCATAAATTAGAACTCTTTGAAGATCATATTAAAAATTCAGGATGCAAACAAGAGAGGAGATGGGGAGTGAAACAGTTTGGCTAGCACATCTAAGATATTTCTGGCATCCATTTTCCCTAGTGGGTTTATCCAATAAATATTAGAAATAGGTTTCAGGTGTGTATGGAAACATGTTATCCAAGCAAGTATGATAACACATCACTGTTCATACACCTTGATCTACATGTTAGCCTGTTCCTAATAAGATCAAACATCTGAGCTTTTGACACAAGAAAATATGCCCATCTAAATATTCTAAATATTCAGAAGAAGATGCTACAAGTTCAACGACATCTTAAAATTTTCATATGACATACCAGGATCATATGTAGGCGGCGGCGGTGGTGGCAGTTTTCCACCTTCTTTAAGAACTTGATCAACTCCCTTGGCTGCTCGTATAGCTGCTAAAAGTTCTTCATGCTTTCTTCTCCAGTTGGATGGTTTCTTTGGGGGTTCTGGCTAAGAAGACAACAGAAACAGAACACATATAGTTACAATTTGATCCAAGTACATTATACATAAGTGCTTCAGCTCTGTGTGCAATATTAACGAAAATACCATTAAGTACAAGTCATTCCTCTTTCATGAAGTCATACTGCCTCTTGACAGAAGCAGGAAAGCTACATAATCTATATTCAGCTCATTGGTAGGGAAGTTGTGAGTGGTTATGAAATGAATACAGAAGAAATACATTTAATATTTCATAAGATATTCGTGAGATATGCATTTTATTTCTAAATAAGAGGTGCTCATTCTTTGGGAACCAACCAGTATCTCCTGCTTTCCTTTAGAGTTGATAGGAAGGTATCGCAGGCTTTAGACTGATGAAATCTGATAGGTTCTTGAGTACTCAGGGAGATTTAATTAAGGCTAGATGTATCAGGATCCTAATCTCACTAAGGTGAAGTGTAAAAAGATAAAAACACATCTAGTTGCAAACTTCTCAAGTTCCTTCTCTGATCTGTCGTGCTTGTCAAACTCCTAAATATTTCAGGGAGCTGAAAGCAATGAAGTTTACCAGACAATGGCTAGAGCACAAGATTTGGTCTGAAGGACACTGAATGTATGTTAAGGTATATAATTCTGCCTACTGTGTGGGAGTGAGGGCAATGAAAAAGGCTTATTTTACTGCTTCCATTGCATGCTCAAGTAATCATCCAGTTCAACCCCTCAGAATACCCAGGGATTAGCAACATTTGTTCTTGATAAATGTTTCAGAAGTCTACTATGATAGTTTTGCCAAATACATGATAATAAATCATGTTTGTGACTTTGACACTGGCATTGTGCCAGGTCCAACCAATGCATCCAATGATCTGTATAGGAGCAGTTGCTGCTCATGAGACCTGAGGAAACATACAAATTGCTTGCAGCAATCTATCTCACCACGTAGTTTCTCAGTCCCTTCTGTTCATAATTAATTAATAGTATCTGAAAATGAGAGCCAGTATGGTGTAGTAGTTTGAGCATGGGACTATGGCCCCAGGGACCAGGATACAATTCCCTGCTTGGCCATGGAAACCCACTGTGCAACTTTGGGTGCATCACACACTCTCAGCAATCTGAAAACCTGTGATATGGGACTCATGGATAGAGGTGGAAGGAAAGGAGAATGGCAGCATCAGCAGCTGTGGTGAGCAAGCTGCTACTGCATGGCACAAAGTGGTTGTAGGGCTTCTTTCCTCTCCTCTGGAATTCCCAGGTGTTTGCCTCCCTTTCCCTTTCTCAAGATTTTTTGTCCCTTGTCCCTTTCATTATCCATAGCTCTTCTTTTTGGCCCCCAAGACAGTTGTCTCTGCTGTTTCTCTACCTCGTAGGGTTGTTGTATGCAGCTGCAACCCTGGAGTAGCAGATGAGCAGGCACAAAGGATGGGCTTCTAATCCCAGGTTGTGTTGGGATTTTTCTGATGTAACAGATGTATTGCTGGTGTTACTAAATAGTGTTAAATAATCAATTAAAGTTGATAATGGTTAGGAATATTTCTAGTAGCAATTATTACAGTTCATATAGTAGGGGTGTTAGAGAGTCATCATAGCAATTGGTGGTTTAAAGTAGTTTGGTGATAAACGTGTCCTCTATTTTAATTTTCAAAATAAATTTCAAATTTAAATTTAAAACATAGCATTAAAAGAAAAAATAATCAGTACAGCACACTATTAAAACCCATTTCCTTTCAAACAGTTTTTTCTCCTATAAACAAAGGCTTGTTAGGCAATCTTCAGCTACTGAAAATAAGACACCAAGCAAGGAGTTAATCTAACCTCCCTGGAAAGGAAGTTCCAGAGCCTGAACTGCACTGATCTAAAATATCTGACATTTATTGAGTAATAAACGGTACTTTTAAAACCTTTTACACAGAGGGAGATTGGTCTTGAGATTCAATATTATTTGTGATGGGTTTAGAGTCTAGAGGTTTCTTAGAAGTAAGAATGTAAGTTCCTCAGATACTTTTTTATTTATTTGTATCCCGCCTCTCCATATGGATCGAGGCGGCGAACAACTTACAAATAGCATGTATTTCGAAACATTTCTATACATGCCCCCAACAAACTGGGTACTCATTTTACCGACCTGCGAAAGGATGGAAGGCTGAGTCAACCTTGGAGCCGGGTAGAATCGAACTTACAACCTTGTGGTTTGCAGTACTGGCATTTAACCACTGCGCCACCAGGGCTCCTTCTGCGCCACCAGGGCTACTTAAAAAGATGCAGGCCTTATTATTTTGCAGTTCCATCCCTGTCCACGGCCATAGAGAAACTGTTCCAGCTTTCCCAAATGCTCCACAGAAAACTCCATAGAAAACAAGGGGTGCACTATCTATACTTTGTCTTGGACATTTTAAGAAATTTAGTCTGAATCAAGGAACAGATCAGCTACAAACATTACAATCTGGAGAACTGTTTTCCTTTCTTTCTGGCTCTTTCAAAAATTTCAACTCCTTGCCACAGAATCTGGATTCAAAATTAAACTCCAGGGCCAATGAATGATTCACAGCATCATGTAGCCCTACTCTAAATTTCCATGCTGGCTGTAAGTCTTTCAAAAAAAAAAAAAAGCTGTTGTTATGAATTTATAAAGTGATCAGGCAATATACAACTAGCACACATATTGATCATACTGGCTGCAATCTTAAAGAGTGCAATTACAGGTAAATAGAGTTCACTTAACCCAGTGGAAACTACTTCTGAATAGGATTTAGGGTGAATGATTCCTAACTCCACAATTAACATCCAATATGAATCATTCTAGAATATTCTATATATAACTAGGATCTCAATGATTTAAGATTTAATCCTGGGGCAAACAGAGAAAATGTGTAAAGCATGTCCTTTAAAGCAATTACTCCTGCTGGATCCATTATACAGTAACCCATGACTGTGATGAACAAACTCCTGAAGTCCCAGTGTACTTGCAACCAGTAACTAAGTTACATGCTCACCAACAAACAGCTGTCAAAAATGGTGAAATTATAACATTCATGTACGTACCCGTGGCTTCAGAGGTTTTACTGTGGGAATATCAGTTCCCTCAGCTCTCTGTTTGCTAGAGTCAAACGTTTTTCTTTTTTTAGTGGCAGTTTTTTGGCAAATGGGAACATGTTTCTTCTGCAAATAAAAAGAGAAAGAGATATTAACATTTATTTTTTGAAACAGTTTCACTTCTTTATTCCTATCATGAAAAAAACAAGTAGGGAGACCTGAGAGGATAAACTAACATAAACTAACAACAGAGCAAAATACTGTTCTGAAAATAAAAGCAAGATTTCCTGTTCTGGCATATAATCTCATGCATATAAATAATGTAATTTACCTTGTTAGTCAGCTGTTTTAACTGCCTGAGTAATTAACACTGACCTTATTGAATAGTAATTCATTCCCAAACAATTCTGAGTAACAATACATGTTTGACTAGTTGACACTAGAAATTTAAATAATTTGGTCACAGCAATGTAGAACAGTTTCACTTTTAAAAGCATTATTATATCTCATCCTTATTTGAAGTTACCTGATTTTGTACTTACTAATGCATTGGGGAAAAAAGTCCTTCCACAAATTTTGCATGGTAACAAATCTTCAGGTCGTGGCACACTTTCGTAATCTTGAAAGAAGCACACACATATGGATTATGCCAACACAATTTCAGTTTATCATTTCTTAGACTACAGCACAGCTATGTTGCTTGTATGCATTTTCAGTGTACCTAAATACAGGATAATGGGATAAAAAACTACAATAATCATGCATGCAATTTTATTCATAACTATGCCTAAAGAGACAGATGGGAATACTCTGCATTTTCCACCCAAGAGCATAAAATTTTCTCTTCTTGTAAGCAGAGGCGACAGAGGCTAAGTAAATCTGTGGTCTTTGGGAATCTAAATACTGATTGGGATAGTGCTCCTGACATTCAGATCTCTTATATTGGGTGAACCAATAACTAAAGGACAGCACTTTGGTGTAAATATTTTGCAGAACCCAAACAATGACACAGCTAAATCTAGATATGCATCAGTTTGTCTATATCTAGAAATAAGAGCTTTCAAATACATAATCTATCAAATAGTTCACACCAAATGATCAGCACTTTACACAGGCAGTGCTCACAGCAGTAGGCTTTATCCACTCTTTTCAGTCATAACTCCAATTTGAGGAATGTGTCAGCAATAGAAAACAACTCGATATAACAATGTTGTACTGGTGCAAATAACCACAGTATTTTGTTTGTTTTAATTAAAATAGTCTAGAAATGTAACTCCCAGCATGGAACTACCTTTCCATGGTGGTTGCAATTGTGTTCTCCTGTGAAACAAGAGGCTACACTGATGGTATGCTGGTAGGATCCCCCAAGCTTTTACGGAGGACCCAGACGACATGTGCCAAACAGCTACTGGGCGGCTGCAATAGTGCAAGGTGATACTGGCAGAGAATCTCTCAGAGACAATGGCAGTGGTACCATAACTAACACTTGTTGGTACTGCACTGAAGGAGGTACAATAAACCCCTTTTGAATGCATTTTACCATGAAAACCCTGTGATGAGACAATCTAAAATGAAATGAAAATGATAGTATCAGAAGAATGACACTCCCAGGCTGGAAGGCCACTCAACAAGCTACTAGGGTAAAGCAGAGGACAACTACAAGTAGCACTGTGGCTAATTATGTAACGAGACTCAAACTGAAAGGACATTAAGCTGTTGTTGTGCTCAGAGGTGCAACAAAAATCCAACATTTCACAACTCACTGTGAAAGATTTCTTTATCCAGGCTGGCATCATACTTCAGCCTTAGGAATCCTGCCGGTTACCCTGCCCTTGTTTCCCTACTTAACCTTCTTCGGATTGGGTTTCTGGGCCTCAGGATCACCCTTAAATGCGGACGTGTGGCTGTGTTGTTGTGTGGCTACTATACTGATATGTGTTGTCTAACTACAATGTAAGCTTGAAAGAAACAGCCAGAGGCAGTTTTAAAACAATAACAATAATAGGTTTATTAAACACAGTAGAACAATATATTAACCTCTAATATTCTATTGTTTTAGGCTCCAAAAACCAGTTAGTTCTCCCTTCTGACTGGTTATCCGGTTCCTACTCAATCCAACTCTCTCTGTGAAATCCACCCTTCTCTTCAAATCCAAAACACTGTCTCTATCAGCGTCAATACCCTGGCCCTTTCTGTATGGCATTTTCCATGCAAAAGGGCACCTGGAACGTCGCACAATTGTGAGGAGCGATCTGCACAACACACTCACAATCACACAACGCTCCAGGGGCCGGCAGGCGCTGATCACGCGCCTTTTTATTTTTGGCTTGAAGCCAAAAATAGTGTGCGATCGCGCATTGCTCCCAGGCACCATGTGCACTTACCTGGTGTGTGGAGCCTCTGGAGCTGCACCGGTTGTGCTTCCTGCCCCAGCGCAGCCTGGGAAACTCCCAGGCTGTGCTGCAGAAGGAAGAGGCAGGGCTCTTATGCAAGCAGGCAGCTCGTGTGGAGCTGAAGCAGCAGAGACACTCTCCAGAGGCTGCTTGCACGATCCCCGCACCCCAGCGCCAGAAGAAGGTAAGGTGCAGAAACAGCCTCTGTCTCTGCCAAAACAGAATGTTGCTTGATACTCACAGAAGCATGATTCTGCTTTTGTTATATTCACCTGCAGCTACCCCCCTACTTTCCTGAACCATTATTGGCTGCTTTCAAGTCATGTCTGCCCTGCACTTCCTTTGCACATTTATTATAAAACATGGAATGTGAGAAGTATGAATTGGGGAAGCAGGACATAGTGAAACAAGAAACGGAGTGTATAAACATTGTAATACTGTTACTGAGCTAAAGTGGACTGGCAGGGGTCATTTTGCACCTGATAATCACACCATGTTTTATTCAGGAAATAAAAATCTAAGAAGAAATGGAGTGGCATTAATAGTGAAGAGAAATGTAGCAAAAGCAGTCAAAGGACACAATGCAAAGTCCTGACCAAATTATATCAACAGGTTTCAGAAAAAAACCTATCAATTTAACTATAATCCAGGTTTATGCTCCAATTACAGAGGCAGAAGAAAAAGAAACTGAAAGCTTCTGTACTGGAGCCCAGAAGGAAATTGACCATAAAACAGAACAGTAGTTCTTGTTAACCATAAGCAACTGGAATGGAAAAGTAGGAAAGGAAACAGAAGCAAAGATTTTAGAAAGATTTGGCCTAGAATCATGAAATGAAGCAGGAGAACAACTGATTGAATTTTGTGAGGTCAACAATTTGTTCATCACAAACACAGTCTTCAAGCAACCCAAGAGACAATTGTATACATGGACATGGACATTGGACCTGATGGCCAATATAAAAATGAAATAGACTACATAATTGAAAACAGAGGAGGGAGATCCTACAATTCTTTCTGCAAAATGAACAGGAACAGACTGTGGCACAGACCATGAACCGCTGACATCAAAAATTGGAGTAAAGCTAAAAAAGAACACTAAACCAACAATAGTGCCAAAATACAACCTGAATAACATCCTTGTAGAATTTAAAAATAAGATTAATGCAGATTTGTACTATGAAGCCTAATTGACAGGGAGCAAGAAGAATTCTGGACTGAAGGTAGCAACACTGTGAGCAAGGAATGAAAAAGACCCTACCTGTAGCCAAAAGGAGAAGCCTCAATGGGTGACAAATGAAACTCTTCAAGCAGTTAAGGGCAGACAGGTTGTAAAAGGAAAAGGAGGCAAACCTTGAATGCAATGGTTCAGCAATATGTGTGCAGGGACAAGGAGAACTACTATAATAAATAATGCAGAGAAACTGAAAATAGCAATGAAAAGGAAGAACAAGAGACCTCTTCTAAAAGATCCAAAAAATCAAAGGGAAATTGAAACCAAGAGTGGGAATGTTATACCACCAGCAAGGGAACATATTATATAGCCAAGTAGAAAGATGATGGAAACAATATACCAAAGAACTATATAAAAAGGTGAAAACATGACAGTGTCATCTAAGGTAAAATCATTTGAAGGTAACTGTGTGCTTCCCTGAGTACACAGTCTAACTGACTAGCTAGAGGAAGGTGCTAGTGCCGTTAGGTCTAACTGACTAACGTCCGCAGTCTTGCAAAGCAGATCAGGAGGTCTTTAAACTGAGTTCAGCTGGGGAGGGAGACAATATTATTCAGGGCGAGGATTCAGAGAGTGCTGGAAAAAATAGACTGAATGATATAGATAGGGCAGACCAAGTAGTTCTAGAAATCAACAGTGGGAGGAAAAGTAACTTTAGTACACGACCTGCAGGAAGGGTATATAGTCTTAAGTGTCTCTACACTAATGCACAGAGCATGGGAAAGAAGCAAGATGAACTTGAACTCTTAATACAACAAAATAAATATAATAGGCATCACTGAAACCTGGTGGGATGAGTCTCATGATTGGAAAGTAGGAATAGGTGGGTATAACCTATTTCACAGAAACAGACCAAACAAGAAAGGAGGAGGAGTAGCTTTATATGTCAAGGATGTTTTCACCTGTGGAGATCCATGACTTAAATTCAGGAAGCCAAGTCAAGAGCATCAGGGTAAGAATTAAAAGAGTGAGAAACAACAGAGATGTGATTGTGGGGGTTTGCTACAGACCTCCAGGCCAACTTAAGGACTTGGATGATGCCTTCGTGGTTTGTCCTTTCCTTCCTCTGAGGCTGAAAGAGTGTGATATGATTAAGGCCATCCAGTGGCTTTCCATGACTGAGAAGGAATTTGAACCTTGGTCTCCAGGGTTGTCATCCAACTCTCAAATCACTACATCATTCTGGCTCTCTCAACAATTAATGTCCCACTGTTGCAACAGCAGTCTATATAGCCTTTCAGTCTTCCTGTTCCTTGACTATTGCTCTTGGTAGTTGGCCAACTGATGGCAGGCATATTTGCCAAGAACTACTAAGCTTTTAGGAAGCTGGATATTTCTTTTGTACTAGAAAGAAAAAATGCTCAACTTTAAAATGTACAATAGATAATATTTTCTACCTCTTTCCATTGGGATCCTTTGTCAATGACTTTTTGATACAATGCATACAATAGGCTCTCAGAAATGGAAATAGTGCCTACTCATAATTTAGAGAACCCCAGGCTTTTAAACTGCCAGCTACTGGGATTCCACCTTCCAGGAGGTGGAATCCCTTGTATATCCAACCTAGCAATGTTTAGTTGGTTTATTGAAAATATTACATTGCACAGAAGAATAATTGTTTCCCATGTGTTTAGTATAAATGCACATTTTCCACTGGAAACACAAACCTGCTTTCAAAATACAAATTGACAACAACTTGGATACAGACTACCTTAGTTGTTCTTTGCTCAAATTGGAATTAATGTAAAAAAGTATCCTTAGCTAAAGTAAACTGATTACACAGACAACAGGATCTTTTATACTTGGGACAAAATCCAGTTACAGCATCCCCTAAGACACATGGACAATTTGTAACCACCTCAAAGTTGCTGGATTGCCATTCCCATCTTCCCTCTTCTCTGTCTGTATTGGATGGGATTGCTGGGTCTTGCTACAAGTTTGGAAGGCTATATAGCTTGCCCACCCCAGCAGCAAGCCTTTATTCAAAATCTGAATAAGAAAATTTGGTCTTAGGTTTGACTCAATCCAACCAAATGAGGAAATTACATGGGCCATTGCTGTTGAAAAGACTATGAATATATGGCAGAGGGCTTTGGATGTGGGTCAGCACTTCATACCACAGCATTTAACCAGAGCTGACAACTCATTTCTTTAATAAGAACCACGACCAGGTATTGTTTTTATAGTTTAATCAGTATGCATGACATTTTACAAAATACAAGACAGACTGCTGCCCTGTGGGAACTGCAGTATAAATGCTGTTGGGGGAAGGGACAATAGACAAAAGGGACAGAAATAGAGGAACAGTACACAGGGGATCATGAGCATTGACCAGAACTACACATGCCTTCTAGGTACACATAGAGATCTCCAACTGCAAGTAATCCCTGTTTTTTTGTGGTGTGTGGTATGTTATTGCTGTTGTGTGCCTTCAAGTTATTACCAATTTATGGTGACCCTAAAGTGAACCTATCATGGGGTTTCCTGGGGTTGAGAGTGCGTGACAGGCCCATGGAGACTCAGTGGATTTCTATGTCCAAGCAGGGAATCAAACTTGGTCTCTAGGGTCATAGTCCAACACTCACAGTCCAACACAATTTAACCCACAGGAACCACGGGAAGGATGGTGTCCCTTTTATTCTCAAATAAGTGTTCTCAAATGTGCAAACAACAAGCACTATTTACTCCTCTTTATTTTTGTGCAGCATCAATTAACAGCTTATCACCCTTTCGCTGAAAATCTTGTAGTCTTCTTTCACAGCAGGAACTATATGTCTGACATCACAAAAATATACTGTATCAAAAACTATAGACCTGGTATATTTCCTATGTTAAAAACTGAGGGACCAGAAGGCCATAGGTAATTTATGTTAACCAAAGGTAAGCAAATTATCTATGGTCTTCCAACATTTCATCCATTAGCATAGTACTTGGAAATAAGAAAGAATATCTACTATAGAAAAAGGCCCTCCTTACCTAACTTGAAAACAGATGCTCTTTTATCAGAAAAGAAATGTAAGGCTAAGGTAAGCACTATCAAATTTTATACAGCTGGACCTCCACATTCACTAGGATTAGAGATGCAGGAGCCTCACAAAAGTGGAAAAATCACAAAGATCAAAATGTGTGTGTGTGTGTGTCTGTGGGAAACGGGATGAGACATGATGGGGTGAATGGGCATCCACAGTCAGGAAATCAGGTCAGGAAAAGGAGAGGGAAGAAGGTTGGGTTGGCAAGGTGGCTCTATACTTCCTCTCCCTCACCCATCTCTTCCCGCGGAGGGGGGATCAGGATAAGGTTTGAAGCGCTGAGAAATTAGACTGCAAGCTGTCCTTAGCTGGCCACACAGCAGCTGGTGGAGAAGGAGGAGGACCACAGGCAGGTTTTTAAAGGGCTGTACAGCCTAATCAGAGTTGCAGAGGGAAAGTTTCCCCAGAAAAGAAGCACCTAAGGTTGCAGTAACAAATAGTAGCCTGGGGTTGCAGTTACAAATAAGCAAATTCATCAAAGTCAAACCTGCAAATGTGGAGCACCAATTGTACTTAATATTATTATATGTAACAGATCTGTATGTTATTGTTACTTTTTCACACCACTGACTATCTGGATATTAAGATCAATTGTCCTCTTGTTTGAACAATTGCCCTCTATAATCAAAAAGAGAGGCCACAACCACTGGTAAAGCTCACACTGATTTTATAACCCAAAGAAAATGTCATTCCTTTCCTGTACCTTTAATTACTTCACTCTATAGATGGATATTTAAAAACTGGCATTTTATATAAAAATAACATATTAAAAATGAAGTAAAACTCATTTTTGTCAGTCACTCCAAAACAAACACTAAGAATTTGCATTAATTTCATGTTAAACTAAGCTTTACACATTTTTAAGATTCAAGAATACTTTACAGAGTTTAGTCTCTAAAGAGAAAACTAAAATGAGGCAAGCCATTAAAAGAGTAATGATTGGAAGCAAAACTGCTTAAGGGATTTCTTCCACTAGTCCAATTACCTGTGTTTCTTCAACAGGATTAAAAAATCTCCTGTTGTGCTACCATCTTTTACAGATTAGTTCTATTTTGAGTTATTTTGTACCCAATAAAGACTGTCATGTTATGAGAGTTACGGGCACCTCTGCTTGAATTTAAAGGATAAGCTTCACCTAGCTGGCAATACCATTCCAACTCACAAAGTTTAAAAAAAAAATATTTTGAAGCATAACATTTCCAATGAGAAGTCCTTTCCAAAGTCATAATTTGACTACCACTTATGAAGCAAAAAATATTTAGAACTGTTTTCCAGCTCCAGCCTTCTGAAGAATGGAAGCGTACGGTCCAATGAAGGAACATGGAGTAAAAAATAGCAGCCATCTCTTGTATAACCATAGTACATCTTGTTGTTGTGTGCCCTCATGTTGTTTCTGACTTATAGTGCCTCTAAGGTGAACCAATTACTGGGTTTTCTTGGCAAGATTTGTTCAAAGGGGGGTTGTCTTTGTCTTCCTGTGGAGTCAATGTGATTGCCCAAGGTCACCCAGTGGGTTAAAATGGCTGAGCGGGGATTCAAACTCTGGTTTCCAGACTCCTAGACCAATGCTCAAACCACTACACTACACTGGTTTGGTACATCTACTGTAGTAATAAAGTTTTGGAACCTATTATAAAACTGCAAACAGAAAAGTTCAAAATTAGAAAAATATGGACAAATAGTACAGAGCTTCAGCTCAACCCATCTTCCAGCATTTGTGGGAAGAATATATGGACAGACAGAACAAGGCCTTCTCTGTTGCAGTGCCTCTTGTGGAATGCATTGCCCCTGGAAGACTCATTTGCTGCTGCCATTGGGCTCTTATCAACGCCAAATTAAAATGTGGATCTTTGTCCCAGCTTTTGGTACACAGTGGCATGACTCTACCTTACTGCCTTGTGGATTTCCAATCATTACTTTATACATTTGGCCCTCTATATCTGTTGGCTAAGCTTTCAGATCTGATAATTTGCAGCGTACTGTGGGGAAGGGAATGGGATAGCAGGAGGGTGCTCATGAGTGTGGGCAGGGGGAGGGCATGGGACAGGAAAAAAGGGCAAAAAAATTTGCTTATTTGCACAGATGGGAGATGAGATGAGGGAAAGAGACGGGGGCATGCATGTTCGCTGACTTGCACAGGAAAGAAGAAAGGGATGGGAGAAGGGTGCACATACATGCATTCATTCCCTCATGTGTGCAGAAGGGTGGGAAGCAGATGAGATGGCACAAAGGTGAGCAAGCGAGCAAGCAAAGGAATCCACACAGACTAGGCTCAGCCACCCCATCTGCACAGGTACTTTTATGTGTGTGTGTTAAATGTGGTTTAGGGGGGCTTATGATATTCATGGTTCTTCCACTTTTGCAGGAGTCTTGCACCCTCAACCCTCATGGAAGTGGAGGGTCGACTGTATTGCTTTGTCTGCACCCTGCCCTAAGATCTCTAGATGCTAGTCAGATGTTGTTGTGTGCCTCCAAGTCATTTCCAATTTGTGGTGACCATATCATAGGTTTTCTTTATAAGATTTAGTCAGAGGAGGTTTGATTTGGCTGAATCTGAGTGTGACTTGCCCACGGTCACCTAGGAGATTTCTGTGGTCCAGCAAGGATTCAAACCCTGTTCTGCCAGCATCCTAATCCAACACTCTAACCTCTCTTATCGGTCAGGGCACAAATATATTTTAAAAAACTGCTATAGTTATCTATACAGGTAGGTGATCAGGACAGATAACAAGACAACCAGAGATATAGTCCTGATTTGCATCCTTATCTGGCTTCCACCAGTTCACAATGAGATCCTTTGTAAAGAGGAAGGAGGAGCAGAAATTACATGGTACTGCACAAACAGCTTGCTTAAGCTCATGAGTTTGATCTCAGACATTTCATGGCTTCCCCTTCCAAGGGTTACCACTGAAATCTTGGTCTGTCGCTACCATAAAAATTAATGTTAGGCTAAACAAATCTATTTTCCTAACCTGTACAAATCAGCTTCTTTTCTAAGACACTTTGCTGTGTCTACCAACTTGACTCCACCATTACTAGACTTCCCTTTGTCTTTCTGTTGACTAAATCACCAAGGATGGTTTGGGTTTTCCAGTCTATTTTTAGAACAGCACACTTATTCAGTCACTAGGTATACATCACGTATACACAATTTATCACGGACATGAGCAACAAGTAGAACAAACTGGACACAGAATGGAGTTCTGCATATTGAAATCTTTGATTCTCTTTGTTGGATGAATTGTTACTTCGGCCCAGACCTACCCGGTGATAGCACTATATATCTCTTTTTGATATCAAAACCATTCGGCTTTCCTCTGCCACCGCGCTCCACGTGTTTGCGAGGCCTCCGGACAAGCATGTAAACAGGCGCAGCCAGTAATTGTTGGACAATCCATTCTCCACCTAGGCAGGCAAAACAAAGCCACTCCGTTGCTTCAGGGACCTCCCTGCAAACACGTTCTTGCTTAAGCGTGACACTAACAAAGGCACCCGGCTCTGAGCCGATAGTCTTACAAAGCCAAGCTAAGCACCTTGTATTTGCATACTGGCTACACCAGTGGTTCTCAACCTTCCTAATGCCACGACCCCTTAATACAGTTCCTCATGTTGTGGTGACCCCCAACCATAAAATCATTTTCATTATTTATTTATTTATTTATTTAATATTTAGTTAGTTAGTTAGTTAGTTATTTCCAACATCAAATAGATTGGAAACACTGCCCTAAATCACTGCTCTGGATAGACTTCTAATGCCTAAAAACTGGTAACCCTCCCCCTTTTTTCAAGCACAGAAAGCGTCCATCAATGCCAGAATTAAGGCAGTAGTTCTAGTTCTGAATGTTGGGTTTCCACAGTTCAAAAAGCCAGTCACTCCCAAAAGCAATGCCAAAACAGCCCACATTTTACACGAGGCGCAGGGAGGAAAGGACAGGGAGAGAAGAAAGATGGCGGCGGCATAAGCAGACATGTTTTGTTTCAGTCGCTCCCTCCCTCCCTTAAAGGGAGTGCGGACGCTGAACATACAAAAAGCGAGGAATGCAAGACAGTCAGGGCGAAGAACACAACACGTGCGTGTGGCAAGTGCCAAGGGTCCACGCACAACAAAAGCGAGAGGAGAAAGTCATCCTGGCTATTTCTGCACTAGACTGTTATAGCGCTGTTATATTGTCTGAACTGCAAACCCCAGGATTCCATAGGATGGTGAAAGTGGAATCATAGCGCTATAACACTGGAATGTGGAAATGGCCAAAGTCCACAGATGGATCAGAGCAGCGCTTTCGGGTCAAAACAACAACAACAACAACAACCAAGGAGCCTCGGGGGCTCTTGCTACACAAACCAAAGCCCTTGGATGACGCCCCCTGCTCCTTTCCCGACCGAGTTCTCGGTCTCGGAGGGACTGCTCCCCCCATCAGATGGCAGATCCGCTGCAGGAAAGTTTCCCCCTTTGCTCGCCGGACCAAAGGTGACAGCCACACCGACAACTCCCATGGAGCAGTGTGCCCAGAATGAATGGGCGACTGGGCAATCGCCGCTGCTGCAGCCCTGCCACTTTGGGAAGCAAGCGGAGCCCAGCTGCTTGCTCACCCCGGCAAGCAACTCTGTTCGCTGGCATGAATGAACGTGAGATGAAGAGGGTGAGGGGACGGGGTCTTATCTCTCAGACGTCCCGCTGCAGCACCATAAACCCTGAATGGGAAGCCCTCTGTGTGTGTGTGTGTGCGCGGTGTGGGTGCAAGCGTCCTAGCAGCGCCCAGCTGCTCACTCGCCCCGGCAAGCAACTCTGACTCTTCAAGCCAGCATGAAGGGGAGAGGAACACTGAAGAGGAAGCCCTCCGTGTGTGTGTGTGTGTGTGTGTGTGGTGCGGGCGCAAGTGTCCAAGCAGCGCCCGGCTGCTCACTCGCCCCGGCAAGCAACTCTGACTCTGCAAGCTGGCATGAAGGGGAAAGGGAACACTGAAGGGGAAGCCCTCCGTGTGTGTGTGTGTGTGGTGCAGGCACGAGCGTCCAAGCAGTGCCTGGTTGCGCCCAGCTGCACGCCTCCTCTCCCCTCCCACCAGCGCGGGGTCTCCTTTCCTCACCTCCGCCTTAACGCTCCGGCTGCAGCTCTCTCCTCCCGCTCTCCGCACCTCAGGCTCCACCTCAGGCTCCTCTAGTGCTTTCTCACCAGGCAGGGAAAGACGGGGAAACGCCCAGCATGCCTCCTCTCCCCTCCTCCCAGCGCAGGGGTCTCAGAAGCACTGTTCCCATTGGCTGTGAGGCCACCTTCTTTTAAAAGGGGGGGCAGGATTGAGGAGCCGTGACCCCTGTGAAATGGTCGTTCGACCCCTAAAGGGGTCCCCACCCCCAGGTTGAGAACTACTGGGCTACACTATTGTTGATTCTATGCTAAGCTGATCATGTTAAACTTGACCTTTTCCAAAGCTTTGTCCTGCTCCAAACTCGCATTGTTCTCACCGAGTATGGCATGGCCTGCAGTCACACTTCACCCTATATAAACTCCCAATTCCAAGAGCACCTCGCATCGCTCCCGAGTTCCATCCAGCCTTGCTGCCGCTCTGCCCAGCGAGTTCCCCTCAGCCTCCACACTGAGTTTCTTCCCTACCATCTTCAGCTTCTTCAGGACTACAAGAAAAGGTATCGTATCACCCATTTCCCGCAAAAATCCTTATTTCTAGTTCTTCCATTAGCTGTGTGGTTGTGGTGTCTTTATTGTTTTTTAATAAAAACATCATTTTTGTTATTTTAAAACTGTCTGACTGCTTGACTGACCTGACCCCGTAGACAATGAGTTACAAGATCCCTGCTAAGTTACCCTGCCTCTCGCTAGCTTTAGTGAGTGCTCCAGTTAATTTCCCCAACTTGTGTTATTGTGTTCTGGTTATTTGGGCGCCCCTCCCGGGACCCCCAGAGAACAGGGTAACAGAATATTGCACATTATTTCTTGAAGATTACTGAAGTAAAACTCCTAATGCTGCAACACTTCCCCTTACCTTCATCCAGAGTTCATTTTTATTATTATTATTGTTGCTGCTGCTGTTGTTGTGTGCCTGACTTACGGTGACTCTAAGACAAACCTTTCAGAGGGCCTTCTTACAAGACTTGTTCAGAAGAGGTTTGAATTTGCCTTCCTCTGGCACTGAGAGAGTGTAAATTGCCCAAGATCACTTAGTGGGTTTAATGACTGAGCAGGGATTCAAACCCTGGTCTCCAGAGTCATGGTCCAATGCTCCAACCACTTACACCATGCTGGCTCTCATCCATTGTTTATCACACTATAAATAATACATCAAAGTTTTATTTCATTTAGAGTTGGTTGGTGTTTGCAAAGAGTAGGAAAGGGAAAGAACTGCATTCATGTACCGTATTTGCCAGAGTATTAGACGCACCAGTGTATAAGACACACCCTATTTTCCAAGGGGTATTTTTCAGGGGGAAAAATTGCACCCCACCAAGGCAAAATACATAAGAAAGAGAGGGGGTATGAAGAGCTCACGTGAGTGCCCCCTCATCCTCTCCCTTTCCTATGCATTTTGTTTAAGTGGGGAGAACTCCCACCAAGGCAAAACAGATGGGAAGAGGAGGTGGGAGAAGCCTCACGAGCACCCTCCTTTCGCTCGCTCCCTTTCCCATGCATTTTGCCTCGGTGTGGGGTGGTGGTGGAAGGAGGGCTTGCAATAACATACCCAGCGAATAAGACACAAAATAAGACATTTTTGGGGAGGGATTGCATCTTATACTCCAGCAAATATGGCATTTATGTAGTGAGCCACGGAAGCTGTGTACACCTGATATCGTCCATAAATGCACATTGTATTTTATAAGGTGTAAAAGGAAAGAAGCACAATGACAGAATTACAAAAGTGACAGACACCACAGGATTAGTTATGGCCTTTACTGTAGACTAGGAATGGTACATGCTTCCAGAACCACAAGTATTTTGGTGCTCTATATCTTGCTGATCCACTTTTACTGTTGAGGACCCTATAGACAGCACAGTTCACCTCCAGGAGTACTGGATGGATGTTTGCCTGTGGAGACAAGTACACATAAACTGTTGCAGCCCAAAGTTTGCAGTTAGAACAGTTACAATATGATAATGTAGATCTATGTGCCCCTATTGCCTTTCCACAACCTTCAGGTCAAGCTACCCCTCCCCACCATGTCAGTGCTCACTTGGCTTGCTCCTCAAATGGTTATCTTCACCTTGCTTGTATGTTAGCTTGTTTTGGGAAGCCTTTGGGAAATCATCTTTTTCTTCTTGCTGTCTTGTAACCTATCGTTGTGATAGGCTACATATTCACCTACTGCATATCATCTGTCAGGGTTCATTTTCCCTGAAAGGGAGAATAATCCCACCGGCACTCACTAATTATGGATAGTTGCTGAATGCCCCATTTCTTCTCTGTGGACTGAATATTTATATGGATACTGCTCTTCTTGCTTGCATCTGGTTCCTGTATGGATGTTAATTCTATTCCTTCTCTAAAGCACAGGCAAACCGCAGCTGCTGGGAGACAACAGTACTGAATACTAAGGTCTGCTTTCACCTCTACTTTGCCACTTCCCTGTGTGGAAGGTTTCACCTCATATCCACCTGCAAAACCACAACTTTGAGGTTACCCAGTTGAAAGGCGTGTCTGGAAATAACAGGAATCTGCAGAAAAATCTGAGAATGGAAAATAATGTACAGCTATTCTTTTCTCAGTGACCAATGTTCTTGTTGGGTGTCTCTCCCGACCAAGATTCTTTCTTTTGAACTTAATTCCGCCCCCCTGCATTTTATCAGTGATTCCCCATTACTGGACTATTCTTTTCCTTCCCCTCAGTAATGCCCCTATGTATTTTATTTTCTACTGACAACATCCTTTAAAATCAGAGAAAGGCAACTGCAGAAGGGATGGGAAACTGTTCAGTGGTCAAGGATAGACTTCTGCCACATGTTTTGATATACATGTTTTTGATATACACGTTTTCTTCAATGTCATTGGTTATCATAGTTTCAGAGTCTTACTAAAGAACTGTCCTGTACCCATTGAATATCACTATTTCTGACACTTTGGTAAGTTCCTCAACAGTTACAGAAGTTTGTCCCAGAACATGATGGGGCACAATTCTTTGCTGTTGGTAAATGAGTTTTGTGCCGCATGTTCAGAATTTAATTATACATGGATTCTAGATGCACTGCTTCATGCAGTCCAGTGCTATGATTGATTTTGCAGCCACACATTTTAATTAGATACTCTGTATCTTACCAAAGAAAACAATCTCAAGTTGCTTACAACAGCACAGCTGTGGAATACCACGGTTGCACTGGTGTATAAATGCAATTTACTATATTACACCGCACATTGATCAACAATGGAACGCAAAGGCAAAGTCCCTCTGAACCAATCTTGCTTAAACAAAACAAAACAAAACTATGACAAGTTCACTTTAAAGTTGCTGTAAGTCAGAAGTGACTTGAAAACACACAACAACAAAGTGTTGCTGACAGTGGGAGGTTCTTTCTAGCCATCTTCCCTTTGAAAACTAACTGCAACTCTAAGGGATTTCCTTGGCAAGATCTGTGGCCTCTGCCTTTCTCTGAGGTTGAGATAATATGACTTGCCTGAGGTCACCCAGTGAGTTTCCATGGCTGAGTGGAGATTCAAACCCTGGTCTTCAGAGTCATAGTTTGGCACACATACATGCACAGACACCTGCTGCTGTATCCCCTTTGTCTGCAAACACGGGAGCAGTTTGAGCACCCACAACCACCAGTCCCCCACTGCCACATCCCTGTCACTGCACTTCTGTTGGGTTCAGCACTCACACTCCCTGTGAGAGTCCCCAGACATCCAAAGGTTCCCAGACTCCAGGTTAAGAATCACTGGTATGGTAAATATTTGGATATTTAGATAGGCTGAACCTTAGGAAATCTAAGGTTCGGCCTTGAGATTTATTATGAAAGGAAGGTGAGACAGAAATCTTCCAAATAAACAACAAAAGAAATTTCTGTCTTATGATCTCCTTCATTGTGAATGGTATTTCATCGATACCTAAGCTTCAATGCCAGGGCTGGGGGGAAGAAGAAGGAAGGGCAAGTTTTTCACACTTTTTTTTAAAAACCTAAAGCTACAAAGTCTATATTCACACAAAATAGTAAGCTAGAATCCCTCACAATGTTGGTAGAGTGTCTGTGTTGCCCAAGCACTTCTGCTTAACTAATTCCACTGGTGATAGTGGCATCAATAACCAGGAGTGTAGGAGGAAAACAGTTTGTGCTACCCAAATTTGAGCATCCTGGTTTGGTACTCCCTTAACCAGCCAGGGTCTGAAGTCAGCTTATGATTTCTGACTTCTTGGGGCAACAAGCAAAGAGGTATATCTGTACAATCTTTGTTGCTACTGACTTGCTGGATATTGACACTGGCCTCGCTGGCAACAGAAGTGAAGCAGGAGAAATATGGCAGTTTCCACCAACATGAAGAAACAGAATTCTCCAGAATCCTTGTTTGTTTTATGTAAACATGGCCAATGTTTGATTAATCCAATAAAATATTCTGATTAGCTAAGAAAGTATTCTTAAATAAAGAGACAATAACTGAAGTGGCAGCTTTTCTTGTTCTTTCTTACACAGCACATTACCTTTTACTAAGATGTTCTCTGCTATGAAATATACATAAAGAAACAGTGTTTAATTCTTTTAGAATTATCGTTTTATTCAAGTACACATTTATTCAGCTTCACATTTAAATTGACTAAAACTCATATAATTTCTTTGACTTTCTAAAAAGCCAAAATATTTTTTTTCTTCTCCATTTCATTTTTATGGAGGTGGAAGTACATCCAGAAAGCCCAAAACAACATACTTGTAGGAATTACCATGATTTATCAACGTCATTGCAAGAGAGAAATGATACCATGCTAATCTTATCTAGACACACTACCATCAGCCTCAACTACATAGATGGAAAAGGACAGCCTGAGCAAGATCCTAAGAAGACTGATATGGAATAGTTAAATGCCCAGTACAGAATGATACAGGGGATGACAATTAGTTGGGAAAAAGATACACTGATAGACAGTAAAGAAATCAAAATTTGGTCACAAGAAATTGCTAAAAATAAAAATACAAATGTAAAAGAACAACAAATGAAAATGATTGATAGATGGTACAGAACACTCCATCAAATGGTAAATATACACAGCAATTTCTCACCAACAACATTTCTCACTATGTTGGCATAGACGTGGAGCTAACGGTATTTATATATATATGTGGTGGGAGTGTCCATTTATTCAGGAGCTTTGGAAAGAGGTTAAGAAACAACTAAATATAATAATCGGGAGAGAGGTTCAATTAAGTAAAGAAAATTGTTTAACCCTCAACTCAGGGATAATAGGTTTAAATAAGAATGAAATTTACGTGACAAACCAAATTTTAAAAGCTGTTCATGCTGTGATTGCTTTAGGGTGGAAAAAGAAATCAATGTGGAATGAGTTTTACTTGATAAAATCTATAAAAGAAGTTATATTATTTGATTTTCTTAGGGAAAGAAAGTTAAAGTATAGTGGATATTGTTGTGAAGAATCATGGAGGGATAACTGGAAAATAATGATTGAGAAAATAAAATAAAAATTGGGGTACGAAGATGTGATAAATTTGATTAAGATTATATCCCATATCTCTGAAAAAGCTTACTGACATAAATAGATACAAATAGGATCCTCTGTTAGCCATTTGGAGGGTAGGGGGAGGATAGGTTTGATAGGTTGAAAATGCATTGTTGTAAAAAAAACCTTTTTTCCCCTTATAATAATATTGTAATACAGTATATTTTAATGTATATTAAGTATGTGACCAACAATAAAAGGGAAAAGAAAGGGAAAAAAGAAGACTGATATGGGACAAAATCCAGGAAAAATATGCACAAATCATCCCAAAAATATCTGTGCAAATTGTACTATACAGTACTTCAATGTTCATTTAGTAAATGACTCATATTCAGGGCTGTGTTGAACATGTAGCAAAATACAAGAAAATCAAAAATCCACAAAATAGTGGGCATGGACATCTTCAGGTGATGATGATGCTGTTGGTATACCTGGGGCTCTTGGAGGTCTCTCAGGCATAAATCAAAATTGACTTGATGGCACTTAATAAGAATAAATTCACTAGCTTATATTTAGTTCTTTTCCATATTGGTTATAGTGCATTTACCACATCTATGACGAACTTTCAGGGGCAAACTGCTCTGTCATTTTTAAAAAAGAATCCTGGGGCACACTGGGTGTACAGAGAAGAGCTTGTGGGCTACCTGAGGCCTATTCTTCACTCACTCCTTCACAGAGAGAAGTGTTACTGATTTGGGCCACAACTGTTGAACATTTCCCTCCTTCTGTACAATCTATATCAATCCAATTTCATGCCATCTTGAATATATCAATGCCCTTTAAAAAAACTCAACCAAATGCATTATTTACCCAAAAACCAAGTAACCTCTACAAGCATCAAAATAGGGCAAACAATGTTTATATAAACATAAATATAAGGAAGTTTTCTGTTTGATACTGACAGCGTTAACAAAGAACTCATAATGGCAAATCTGTATGTAAGATGGAGGCGCAACCTATTAAAATTAGCTCAGACAAAACAGGTATATTAAGAAGGCAAGCTGAGGTTTTGCACTACTCTAAGCTACTGCACAGATTCTGACTGTGGAGCCTAGTGTCAAACACAAACTCAGTGAGGCCACCATGGTGAATCTTTGGCTCTCCAGATGTTTTCTGACTACAACTCTCACAATCCCTTAGTAGTTGATACGCTACCTGCAATTTCTAGGGGTTGACGTCCATAACACCTGGAGGAAGAAGCTGGGCTCCCCTCATCATCAAACAAGACAATCAATGACTATTCCCAGGAGTCTTTTAAGGAATGACTCCAACAGGGATGTTACAGAACTTTATGTAATAAAGATTTTGCATTGCATTTGGACGCCAAAGGCTCCATCTCATTGTGACTAATTGCACTGAATAAGAATCTATAACTGAAATGTTTAGATGCACCAAAATACACTTCTGTACATCAGGAACAATCCTTCATTATGCCAGAACCTGCTTCTTTCTTCCTATTCAGTTTTCTAGTTCAAGTAAAACTGAAATATTCTTATGCATGCATGCTGGGAAAAGAGAGAATCAGAAAGGCAGTGAAGGTACATCTCTACAGAAGTTGACAAGTTCTCTCCTGGACCTCAGTATTATTAGCAGTTGTTCTACTTGATGAAGTTCTACTTGTTAATTCACACTGTTGTGGTGTTATAGGAGCAAAAAATATATATGCCACAAAGATAGTAAGGAAAAGTAATACTAGAATGGACAGGTAGCACATTCTACTTGAGCTCAGCTCCACAAGCCATATTGGCTGTTGTTCAAGTCCCCAAACAATCAGACAAGCACAGTTCTAGCCTTTCTGCTCCTCTTCCTAGAGCTGCTGGTAATAGCTACAGAGAAACATTTCACTCTCAAGTACACATCAGGATTTTTTTTCTGTCCAAGCATGTATGAGAATGGGTATGGGTCAGGGGCAAGACAAGTGTACAGTGCGTCTGTTCCTAGAGTACAAAATCTATGCGTCTTGACTCAGTCAAAAGCAGAGTTGGGAAATAAACATATGAATATGCATATGATAAACAAATGTTAAAAAGTTGTAACAAATCTGCCAAACAATCAAATGCATGCTGTTGGGCCATCTTCTTCAGTGGCAAATATTAAAGTTCTTCCAGTTCTTTCCATCAGACTAAGCCAAGCATATTAGTATAAAATTCCTCAGAGACTAAGAGAATAGCACGTCTCTTGCCTTCACTATCCATAACTCAAGCAAGGAATGGGAATCGTATGTTCCACAAACATAAACCCATAGCTAGGATAGCCAAAAGGGAAAAATATAGCTATAGTCCAACATCTAGTAGGCAACATAAATTCAATCCCTGATTAGACTTTGGCTATATTGACTCAATTTATTAAGTGATTTACTTTGCATAGATTTTGAGATCTCTATCGAGAATGTTTAGATGTTCTTTTAAAAGTGATTCTGAGCCTCACCACCTCCAATCTGTAAGACAGATAAATGTGTGTGATAACAGTAACAGTGCGTAGCATTGCAGCTAAGTACACTTAATTATGACTTCTTGTTAGAGCTTGATACCTGTGACGTGACTATAGACCAGACTGGATTGTGTGTGTGTATCCATGTACATGCCTTCAAGTCACCTGTTGACTTACAATGATCCCATGAATTTCATATATTTTTTCAAGCAAGGAATACTCAGAGGTGGTTTTCCAGCTTCTTGCTGTACAGTACCCATCCAAGTACCAACCTGGGCTGACTCTGCTTACCGGTAGTTTCCAAGATCGGACAGGATCTGGCATCTCTAGGATATTTAGGCCCAGACTGGATTATACAGTCACAGATTTATTGCTTTGTGGTAGCTATACCTTTATAGATCAACAGGACATTTTCTGAGCACTGTGTGCTATTATCTCCAGGTGCCACCATCGGGCATTGTCCGATTCTGCTGTCTGCAATAAACCCATCAGAGTTTACCCCTTGGCCACCCATTATCTGCCAAAGATTTTTTTTCTTTCATAAAGGAACAACCATAGTATAGTCTGACCTTCAGGTCAAAGAACACAAATAAAATTTTTGAAACTGAATACTATAAGACTGGAGGAAGGAAGGCTATAGAACATGGAGTCTTTTCTTCAGCAGACTGCTCAATCTGTTCTTCAAACTATTGTACCCTCAAATGTAGAAGACCTCTGCGATGTTGCTTCCTGGCCCTTGAAGACAACAAATAGATCCTGTATGTATGCACTGATATACCTGTGTGAGTGCATATGCACATTCAAAATTTAACCTAATATGTTCTATAATACATAATACCAAACAATATGTCAACATCTGTTTTTCTAATTAAATGTTTATTCTGAACCAAAATGTTTTGTTTAGCCTTTGTTCTACTTTGGGTTTAATACAAATTTTGAAAGAACAGTTTGGCTTCTATTCCCAACTGAAACACAAAAATGTTTGTTTGATTTCCTGCATAAATTTAAACTCAAGTACAAGTGAGGATTCTTGATGGAATATGTAAAATTAACTTGAATGAGAAAGTGCAACTCTGGTTAATATCAAACTGGAGCATAATCTGCCTTTGTAAAAAGTTTTCCCACAAACTAAAGCAATAGTTCAATTAAAACTCAATGATCACGTTTCACTGTTATTATTTCTGATTCAGTCCTAAGCTTTAATCCAAGTATTTACTTACTTACTTATTTATTTTAACGACTAACCTTTTTCTGATTGAATCTATAACACACTGAACATATGAACACATTGCTTCTTGCTTGGGTTCACATTGCTTCTGACTTGGAAATATGAAACTTGTGCAAATTTTTTTAGGTAATCTACAACTTTAGAAGTATTCAAAAAGATAGCTGTATTAGTCTGTTTTAGCAGAGAAAGACATAAAAGACCAGCAGCATGCTGGATACTAATGGAGAAAGGTCTTTTTCCCAGTTACTCTCCATGTTACTACTGGATGCCTTTATGTCTTGTGCTCACAACTTAGTGGACTTATTCAAGTATTATATATTGCAAATACGCAATAGCGAGACTATTATTCTGCATAAGTACAGATTTTATCACACACTTCCACATTAATAGCAGGAACCAAAATGAAGAAAGCAAAAACAGTAACGCTGCCTACCAAAAGGAGGAAAATCTTAACTTGCAATTGCAATCATGCTTTCCTTGGAGCAGGTCCCACTCAGCTGAGACAGGCTCACAGACCGTCTGGGTGGAAAAACACAGGACTGCAGTGTTATATCAATTAAAGTTGCAGACATCTGCCCATACATAAAATCAATAGATTCAATAGATCTGAAGAGAGTGAGAAAAAAAAATCTTCTAGTTCAGGAGACTAGGAATTATACCCCACTGAGTTTAAAAGGGCTTAACCCATAGAAGTCATCCAGACTGCAGCCTACTTAGAAATGCCCATTGTGATAGTTTTTAGATTTTAGATAGCTTTATATTATGAATAATCTAAACAACTGGGTAAAGGCATGATGATGACATTAAGAAATGTATAAGTATTTAACACTCAATCCCCATGTGATATGCAGGCACTCTGCCACCATGACAAGAGTCCTGGTTCCTAGAGAACTATTAGCTATGCACCAGTGATTACCTATATTACTTCTCTTGCTTTCCCCACCCCCAGCCAAATTTTCTTACTACAAATAATTCTTAAAAAAATGTGTGTTAACATCCAAGACAAACCCCTATAAACCAAGAATTTGGAAACACCTTTCCTTTTACACATTTAGACCTTTACCTAAATCCTTCCTCTATATTTTTGTCCATGAAACTATCTTGAGAACCACTTCTATGGCCACTTCTGCACTACACTGTTATAGTGCTATTATTTCACTTTCAACATCCTATGGAATCCTGGATTTTGCAGCTTAGGGAGGCGCATTTAGAATTCTCAGCCAAAGAACTCTTTGGCCTCAGTAAACTACAAACCCCAGAATTCCACAGGAGGTTGAAAGTGGAATAATAACAGTGTAGTGCAGAAATGAACTATGCCTTTGGCAGAAATCCTCTATGAATTTTCTGGGAGGAAGCCCTCATAAATTCAGTGATAACTTTCTTCTGAATAGACATGCATTGGACTGCATTTTTAAAGGCAATGGCTACTGTCTTTCAGAGTACGTTAACTTCCATGAGATAGGGTCTGAAATTCAGTTTTCTTTTTCTTCCTGAAATGAGGTGCTTAATTATTTCAAAGTTTTTCTTAGTCGACATTATCCCCTTCTCTTCTATAGTATGTAAAATATGACAAAAGCATTTGTTGACTGTGACTGCTATAGGGCAGGCAAGGGCAGACCACTGCAAAACAAAGAACAAAACAGAAGATGACAAGGCAATCTAGATAATGCTGTCATCCTCAGAATGTCAGCTGTCCACAGCAAAAAATAAATGAGTATTTTGCTGGTTAGATGTGACAAGAGTGCTGACCAAATGAACAGAAGGGACTATTATATGTTAAATATTTTAAACTGCATATGGCACAAGATAGCTATGAATTAGTACAGCCAAAACTAGCCATACAAGGTCATTGCTCTGGAATGAGATAACACTCGCATGCCAAGAGAACTCAGCCAAACCTCACTCCACCAAAGGGGAGAATGCCTAAACCAGCAATGAACTCCTTGCAAGCTTAGGCCTTCCTCCACAAATAACACTGAAATAATCTTCGCCATTACATTTTCTGCATCCGTAATTGAAATCTAAAACCTGCACTGGCTAGAATATATGGTTCCAGCAATAACGGTCCTCTCGGGATTTTTTTTGCCAATACCGACTGTGTAATGCATTCCGGATTAAAACAAACACGCAACCCCCCCACAAGATTACTAGCATCTTGGTTATTTAAAACCACTTACAAGGAGCTTTCTCCCCTCCTGTTCAGCTATTTCTTGAAACAGCCCAGGAAGCCTATAGGCAGCTGTATTTACAAACTTGAATCTTGGGCCATTTCTGCACTAAACTGTTACAGTTCTAGGATTGCACTTTCAACCTCCTATGGAATCCTGGGGTTTGCAGTTTAGGGAGCGACCTCAAAGGCCCCTCCCTAAACTGCAAAGCCCAGGATTCCATAGGAGGTTGAAAGTGGAATAATAGCGCTGTAACCGTCTAGTGCAGAAATGGCCTTGGTACCCAAACACTTTAGGGAACTGAGAAAAGATGCATGCTGGTGTAGGCACATACCGATTATTATCATCCTTTTGCAATGGGTAATGCATACCAAAGCAAATGTTTTCACAAACCCAGAGGCCTGGTGTTCGGTTGCTCCCCTCCCATTCCTCTCCCCTTGACATTTCTAGACAATTCGCCTTCAAACACACCCTCACAGACACACACACACACGGGGAGGGGGGAGGAATCCTATTGCTGTCTGAGGCGCAACCCGCCGCTGGCAACAGAAGTGCTTAACCCAGCGTGACAGGAAAGAGGAGGAGGAGGTTTAGCACTAACACAGAGGCCATTTCCGCACTAGGCTGTTATAGCGCGATGATTCCACTTTCAACCTCCTCTGGCATCCTGGGGTTTGCAGTTTCGGGAGGGGCCGGACGGCCCCTCCGAAACTGCAAACCCCAGGATGCCAGAGGAGGTTGAAAGTGGAATCATCGCGCTATAACAGCCTAGTGCAGAAATGGCCAGACTGGAGGGGGCTCTTTGGTGGGGGGCACAGAAAAATGGCAACCCTCCCACCGCACCTTTTCCTCCCTCCCCTTCTTTCCCCGGGCGTAAAAAGAGGGAGGCCCCGCCTTGCACCAGGGAGGGGAGGCATTCCTGCCAGGCGCCCACCCCGCCCACGCCCCGGCGCCCCGCTTCGTCTCCACGACGCACAGTCCCTCCCCATCCCCAAAGCAGGGGGAACACAAAGGCTCGGCCCACCCGCTCTCCCTCCCTCCCTCCCTCCCTCCCTCGCCAGGCTTGGGAGGCCGTCTGCCGCCTTTTCGCCCCCTCCCCTCCCGTCAGAGCGAGAGCGAGAGCGCCTCTCCTCCGGGTCGCCTTGCCTTTCTCTTCCTTACCTTCCATGGCGCGCTGCTTCTCCCGCTCTTGCTGCTCTCCGGCTCCAGCTCCCACCCGCCGCCGCCGCCGCCACCGCAAGAGTGGCCGCTGCTGTAGCAACCCGGCCACCTCCCAGCCGCTAACATCCCCCGCGCCGATTGGCTTGGCAAGGCAGGGCGGGGTGGAGCGCAAGGCGGCGCGGCACGCAGTGCGGATGGGCCGGGCGAGGCTGGGTTGGCTGCGCCTGGGATCCCCCGCGGGCGTCGGTGCCTTTGCTGGCCGAGCCGCGCGCCTGGCGGGTGTGTTCTGCGCTCCGCGGTGGAGTGTTATAGCGCTATGATGCCGCTAAACTGCAATCCCCAGGATTCCGTAGGGTGTTGACAGTGGAATCATAGCGCTACAACAATCTAGTGCGGACATGGCCTTTGGGTCCATCCTTATGGCTCTTCGAGCGCAAAACGCGTGCGCCCCGTCGGGGATGGGTGAAAACTTTTCTTCCCGTCAGCCCCGCCGTGCCTTTTGCAGCGCCGGAATAATAAAACAAAAAGGGAGGAAAGGTTTGCTTTTTCTTCCGTGAGTCAAGGAGGGGAGAGTGTGTAAATACAGCTGCATACAGGCTGCATATAGGCTTCCTGGGCTGTTTCAAGAATGAGTCAAGGAGGGGAGATTTTCTTTTCCAAATGACTTTTAATCAGGCGATCACATATTCATTCATTAAATGTGAATACTTTCATTCCACTGCTCTCTTGCAGCCTGAAGCGGCCAAAGCAATAAACAGAAACGCGAGGTCTTTTTTTCTCGAGCATGATTAGTCGATGGCATTTTTAATTGATTAATTAATTAAACGTTAATATATTCCACTGCTCGTCTTGTAGCCTGAAGAGGCCAAAGCAACAAAGAGAAACGCAAGGAGTTTTTTGCGCCAGGCATGCATGTTCAGCAGTGATGGAAGAAAAGCTTCACCGGTTGAATGAAGGACACAAAAGTGTTAAAGGCAAAAGGAGAAATTCTCCCACCTGCGTTCCTGTGCCTGATAGGTTCTTCTCCTAGCTCAGATTCGGACAGAAAATGGCACAGGAGAAACCGTAGGAGTGAGAGGGCAAGGAAGGTGTATGGTGGATCCAGTCTTTGACCATAAAATAAGTTCGTTTTAATCTATTCTAGAAGGAGAGGTCATACAGCCCTGCAGATGATTATATTGTTGTTGTTGTGTGTCTTCAACTCATTTCAGTTTTATGGCAACCCTAAGGCAAACCTCTCATGGGATTTTCTTGGCACAATTTGTTCAGAGGGGTTGGCCTTTGCCTTCCTCTGCGACTTGCCCAAGGTCACCCCCTAAGTTTCCATGACTGAGGCCATTTCCGCACTAGGCTGTTATAGCGCAATGATTCCACTTTCAACCTCCTCTGGAATCCTGGGGTTTGCAGTTTCGGGAGGGGCCGGCCGGGGCCCAGGATTCCAGAGGAGGTTGAAAGTGGAATCATCGCGCTATAACAGCCTAGTGCGGAAATGGCCTGAGTGGGGATTCAAATCCTGTTCTTCAGAATTGTGGTCCAATGCTAAAACCACTACACTGGCCCTCTAAATGTTGTTGGACCCCAAATCCCATCAGCCTTAGTCAGCATGGCCAGTGGTGAAGGATAAGGAGAGTTGCCCTCCAGCAGTGTCTGGAGAGCCATATGTCTCCTCCCTGTATACATTCTCCAGTGGTGAAGGATGATGGGAGTTGCAGGACAGCAACATTTGGAGAGCCACAGGTGTCTTATTCCAGTAAGCTGTACATTAAGCTGTACCGTCCAACCAAGTGGCAACCAAATCCTAAAAAACAGAAAGAAAGAAGAGCCCATTCTCCAAGTGGGGAAGGGATAGATTTTGATGCCTATACTGGATTGACCAAATCTGCATTTGAAAGACATAGCTAAACAGGCTTCACTATTTCTGGGTGATTTTCGAAGGTACTGTACCGTTCTCTTCAAAAATTCCTGCTGGGAGTTGGGACCGGGAGGAGACTTCTTTGGTCTATATTTCCACATGAGTGGCAGCTAGAAGCTCCCTTTTCTGTGAGTGATGAATATGCTTCTGGTTTTAGAAGTGGAAAGTGGTTTTAGAAGTGGAAAAGAGAGATCCAAGGCGCTGGATTTGTTCAGAAGATAGTATTCAGCATCTTGAGTAGTTCTGTTAAAATTTAGACTAAATCTGGACTGCTCCACTGAGGTAGAAACGGAGTCCTTTACTTCAGGGAGCATTCACAATCTTAGTTCTTTACCTGTAGTTACACAGTTGCACAGTTAGTTACACAGTTACACAGGTCATTCTGCTGCCTCCAGACTCCACAACTTCATTCTCTGCTTATTTAGCTGCTTATCTAGAAAAGTGCTGAAGGCTTTCCTCTTGCCTCCCTTAAAGGTTGATACTGGAGCCAAGGAAGGAGTGTAGCAGCAAATCCCCCCCCATTATTTCAGGCTAGGTCCCCAGATGTTTTTGGACTTCAGCTCCCAGAAGCCCCAGCCACTATGGTCAATGCTCAGGGCTTCTGGGAGCTGAAGTTTTTGAACATCTGGGGACCCACAGGTTGAGAACCACTGGGCTAGATGAAGGAGAAAGAATACTTTAGCTCCCTCCCACACCGCCTGGTTTAGTGAAGCAGTTGCTACTTCTGCATGATTACTTATCAGAGACAGCTGTACCGTTAAGCAGAGTGAGATAGTTGCCTTAGGCAGGAGATTTTAGGTATCATGAAAAGGCAACTCATTTTTAGTTATTAATTTACCGGTAGTATTACTGCATTTTCACTGCCAAGGCAATGGAGAGGCATACTTTGAGGATTCTCAGAATTACTTAGCACAGGGTACTGTGTGCTGTAAACAATTTTTTAAAAGCATATACATTGGGGAAATGGATGTGTTTTCCTGCTCTAGCTTCAGGCAGCAGCAGAATGTTTGGTCCAGCCCTGCTGTTTTCAAAACTGTTCAGGAAACAGAATGATTATGCCTTCTGAGTGGGCAATTGGTGTCATACAAAGCTGTCCACGTGATTGCACAAGTTCCTACATTAGTGGGCTAATATGGGAAGGAGATAAAAGGAAGTGCCAGCAACCAAGCCAAATGAAGGATTGTTTTGAACATTCACAGCTGCCAGACACCTTCATCCTTGTGGTTCTGTATATCTTTCACACAAAGCCAGGTACTCCTAACTAAAGAAGGGTGCTGGAGGCATTGTAGTAGTCAGAGAACAGGATGACTGTTCAATGGAGTATATTGGCATACTTCAATTTTGAAATATTTACTATGAAAATGAATTATGAAGCTGGTGTTGCTTTTAAAAAAGAGGTGTTTTCATAAATGAAGGTTTAATCCATTTTCCATGAAGTTTTCAGAATATCATACTGTAGTGTAGTTAAGCCAAAAGTACATATAATTGAAATAACCACATATTTTTTCTCTGTTTCTCTCTGCTTTCATTGTCTTCTTTGTTTTTCTTGTGCCAGTGTTTAGAATATAAATCACTGGGGAAGGTTTTGCTACATTTGTTTGTAAAGTTCCAATATGGGCATTAATTATAAGCAAGCAAATAGTTCATTAATATTTCTGATAACCTTAGTCTACAAAGCAATTGTCTGCCTATTGATTATTCTTTATAATCCATATGTTTATTGATTATGTATGTATATCTATATCTATCTATATATCTAGAAAGCTTATATATAAGCACATATTTATGCTGCTGTAAACAGTGTACAGTGAAAGATGTGAAAACAGACCAAGCATTCATACGTACATCCACAGCTGGATCATGCGTATATACAGGTGCTGTGCACAGAATGTATGTCCAATTAGCAATTCTGTGAATCATATGTTTATGAGGGGTACAAAGAGGCTGACATTCAGTCTAATTCCTACCCCAGCCAGCTGCCTACTACTCTTGCAGTGTATGTACACTACATAATTGGAGCAGTTTGGTCCACTTTAATTGGCATGGCTCTATCCTGTTCAATATTGAAACTTGTCATATAGTGATGTAGTTTGAATCCTCTGCTAAATTGCTGTAATCTGCTCCACTGAGCTACAGCACTAGAGCTCTCTGGCAGAGAATTCTAAGGTCCTCACCAAACTACAAATCCCAAGATTCCATAGGATAGAAACATGGCAGTTAAAGTGAGTTAAACTGCTCCGCTTAGAAGGGTACATATGGGTAGCTGGCTGAGGCAGAAGTGAGCCATGTGAGACAGTTATAGTGATACTGAAGTGCTGTAATTGTTTGGGATATTCTCTAGGTGGTTGGGACAGTGCTAGAGATGTGGAAGCCTGGGGAAAGATGTGGCGGAGGAAGAGAGGAAAATGTTGGTGAGGAGGTTCAGTTTCAAGGCCTTTTCAGTTTTTCAAGGAAGTAATGTTGAAATTTGGGGTTGTGAGATTTTTTTTTCTTAGAATGATAATTAAGCCCCAAGTGCACAACAGGACATGGTTAGGTTGGAGAACTGCAAGAATGCACAACAAGGCATCATGCAAGATGTCCTGTACTATGTGTAGCATGTGAAGGTCATAGCTTCATCATTCTAAAGTTGCACAGAGCAGACTGTGATGCCAGATCTTGGCCAGTATGTTGACGTCTTTAACAGTGTGTTTAAGATTTTAAGAGTACATTTAAGATAAAGGCCTGAATCCTATCAGTGACAATAGGTGGTTATAGGCAGCATGTAGCTCCCACATTGAAACAACTTTAGTGTTTACCAGTCCATTTCTGGGTATAATTCAAAGTGCAAGCTATGATGTATAAAACCCTATAGTTTATCTGAAAGTCTGTATCTCCCCGTCAGAACCTGCCTGAGTCTTGTGCTCTTCAGAGGAGAGCTTTCTCTGTGTCTCACCTCCCTCACAGATACATCTGGTGGGAATATAGAAGAGGGCCTTCTCTGTGCCTGCTCTCATGCTCTCAAACTCCCTTCCCAGAGAGACTGTGTTCTAGACTGAGAGAAAATATGGGATATTCAATAAATAAATAATATCAGCCAGAATAAACTCATTAATTTGACAGAACTTACATTATTGTTAATTTACGCAGTTGCTATTGATTCTGCTCTATACGACTCAAGTCCAGGTTATCTGAAGAACTGTATTCTCCCTTATGACCCTGCCCATGTTCTGAGATCTTCTGTCCCACCACTCTGATAGGTACCTTTGTTGGGAACACAGGAGACAGCCTTCTCAGTGATTGCTCCCAGGCCCCGGAACTCCCTTGTCAGAGAGACTAGACTGGCGCCCTCCTACTTTCTTTCCACAGACAGATGAAGACCTTTTCGTTCCCATAGAATGTTGAGAATTGATTTTTTTTTTTTTGGTGGGTGGGGGGAGGCAGGGGAACAGGACTTGTATAATGTGTTAGGTTTTGTTGTTTTTAATTGCTTTTGTTTTAACTGGTTCTCAATTTAAACTTTTTAAAATAATTTACTTTTTAATTTTTGTATGCTATGCATTTTAACTGTGGTTTAATTGTAATAAGCCACCTTCAGTCCCAAACTGGGGGATAAAATAAATACCATCAACATCAGTCATAAGTTGGGACTAACCATGGGATTAGGTCAAAGAGTTCCGACTGCTATTTGACCTTTATATCCCTCAGAATGACTTGTGGGACCATTTACTACTTGATGCTGGAAAAGAAGTTTTAAATGTTGCAAAATACAGAACATCTTCAGGTGTTTGGTCCAGGAATGCAGTCTGGGATTCTACCAGGCATCTTTTTTCCTAAAATGTGGTGGCAAGGCTTTTTGCTCAATATGGTTTCCATTGCAAGAATTAAACTGGCTAAACCCTAGAAAACTAGTGACGTTCCTAACCATGAGGAATGGTTATTAAGCTTAAGTGAAATGAAAGAATGATGCCTTATTCCATAATATAAATGGAAAATCAATTGCTAACATCGAAGAAGAATGGCTGCCAGTGATTAGCTACATAAACAAGAATGGGGTTCTTGTTAAACAAAACAGGAACAAAATTGGCCTTAACAAAGAGTTACTACTAGTGTTAGTAATACCTCTAACATTAGCACTGACCTATTATATACCTATTATACCCTCATAAAACAAATAAGATATGTAAATTAACAAATATACCTCCTACTATATAGAAAGTTGAGCATATATTACTGGAATCTTATGATAAGTGTTCCCTGTTTACATTGACATTCCGTTGAATCCATAGAATCTATAACTATAGTAGCGATAAACGATTTCATTGTAGATGAACAAGAAAATATATACTGTAGGGAATTGAGGATGTTAGTTAAGGGTGGTTTCTTTTCATAACATGTCTATCTACACGAACAATGTCTACGGTACGGGTAAGAGGAAGTAACGGCAGAATGATAGAGATAGAGTGGATTTATGGTATTATATTATATTGCCATGAAAATATTCCTGCATTCTGCTACTTTTTTATATATTTTATACTTTTATAATTTGTATATATTTGTATATTATTAGTATGTGTTTTTATAAAAAAGAATAATAATAAAAAAACATGGCTTTTGAGCAACATACTCTGACTCCTTTTGCCTCACACTTGTTTCAGATTCCTCCATCTTTAGTGTATGAAATAAACTGCCCTATGTTGAAAATAGACCAAATCTAGAAATAAATTGACATGCAGAAGGTCGGGGAAGCTTGTTTCAGTGTGGGCAAACCTTCACTTTTAGACATCCATGAAGAAGATCAGAGGCGGCAGCAATGGCTGATAGTAATGGGTCAGAAAATGAGATTGGATTAACAACATTTCATGAAGCTCAATTAAAATTGCATAACTGTTGGGATTCACATACACACACCACATTTTCCATTGCACTTGTTGCACAATCAGTTGTACAACTGGGGAATCCAATGTAATTATTTGTACGTACACCTGGCTAAAAATGTATAGGAACCTGGCTTCAGTATATAAACTAATATAAAAACACATGATTGCTAATTACAATGTAGCTATATTTTTTACACAGTTTGTTATATGGTAACCCCTTCTTTACCAATCTAGTATATGTACTCATACAATGAACTCCAGATAACATTAATTGTGCCTGAATGGTTAGCTGTTAAAAACAAAACTTTCCATCCCCTACTCCATTGCTGTTGCACTTTTTTACTTTCTGTGGTGTTCACTAAGGGCCTTTCTGCCCTACATCGTTATAGTGCTATTATTCCACTTCCAACATCCTGTAGAATTCTGAGCTTTGTTGTTTCCTGAGGCCAAAGAGCTCTTTGGCTGAGAATTCTAAATGCCCCTCCCTAAACTACAAACCCCAGGATTCCATAGGAGGTTGAAAGTGGAATAATAGTGTAGTGAGGAAAGACCCTAAATGTGACTCCATGCTAAGATTTTCTCCATCTCCCATGTGCTCCAGTCATCTCTCAGCCTAAGAAGAAGGCAATCCTTCTCTGAGTAAATCTTGAAAGAAAACCCTACAGTAGAGTTGCCAGAGTCAGCTTGAGGGCACACTACATCAAGAACAACTGTCCAGACTACGTTTGTACTTACGAGGAGACAGGTAAAGGTAAAATGCTGACAAAAGGTAAAATACTCCCAACTGTGTTCCATTTTTTCTGGGAGTCTTTCCCACAAATTCCAGTTGAGAACTAATGTGCGACTCATGGGCACTGATGTAATCCCTTATTTGAGAAGGCCAATAAGCTACGTACTTGGGGTGAAGTACCCCAGTTTCTTTAAGTCACTGTCCATAACAGCTGCCATCACTGGCTCTGATGTTGCAGCATTTCCTGCTGTTTGTTGGATCCTCTGAATTTCGAGAACTCCATTAGGCAGCAGCTAAAGAGGTGGTGTATATGATTCTGTGCTGATATCATTAATAAAGAAAAAGAATAGATCATGGCACAGTTTTCACAACCTCAAATTGAGCTGTATCTTGGGTGCAATCACTAAAGATTGTAAACAAAGGTGTCTTTTACCAGTTGAAAAATACATGCTAATCTCCAAAAAAATCATTTTGCATTTAATTCTTCACACAAAATCAAGATAACAATGTTGAAAGGAATTATAGAAGACTAATTTTCTTTCTAAAGCTTAATGGATTGTTTATGAGGTCATTTTCCATTTATTTATTTCCCAGAAAATTATCAACCTTCACAATACACTTAATACACACATAAACCGTAATTCTTTCCCCAGTTATTGTCCACCAAAATTCCCAAACTGCTTCTAAAAACAGGTCATATCTGGATGCAGTGCCAATGTTGTGTCTTGCAATAAGTTGGGTTGGACATTTTTAAGGATTCCACAGTCAGTTCTAAACAATAGATTTCTCTTCTGTGTCTCCAGGCTACAAGAAGGCAGTCTGGGTCTATGTCCAGCTGGCATTTTCAGGACTACAGAAGTTTTCGCTTCTCCCCAAAGCCCCTGTTCTTTATTTTATTGTTTGTTTAAAGTATTTATATATCACTTCCCAGCCCACAGGGCTTCTGAAGCAATGGACAACAACAACAACAAAACATTGTATACGTTACAGAAATTTTAAAAACCTTTCAAACCAATTCAAATACTGTTTAAAAACCTTTGAAATATTCTAAAAACAATCCTTAAATATTAATCTACAATAATAAAATCAGAGCAATTCCAAACTTCAAGGATCACATGGAAGAACACTGTTTTAGCTGCCTGCCAGAAATAATGAGCACACAATAAGGAAAACCAAACAAGCAGAATGACAACAGTGACAGATGACTAGCCATTAAGACTTGAGAAAGTCACTGATTTGCTAAGCATGATTATGACACAATTAAATTTTGGATTTGCTTCCACAAGGTTATCATAGCCAGGTTACTTTTTAGTGATGAAGCACCAAGTCTCTGTATGGCACCAGTGTGTGTGTGTGTGTGTGTGTGTGAAAGTTACAAATTAGTTTTTACATTTGACATCACACAGGCAGCGATCTGCTTATCTACTGAGAGTGTGTTTACACAGTTATAGCAGTTTGATGCCACTTTAACTGCTGTGGCTCCATCCTATGGGATCTTTGGATTTGTAGTTTGTGGAAATACTTCTAATCTTATGCTACAGAGCTCTAGTCCACTCCTTCGAACTACAATTCTCAACGTAACAATCAAGGGCCAGAATTCTGTATAAGCTACTTAGTTAAGCCCAGTGAGGTATACTTAGGCCATTTCTGCACTACACTGTTATAGTGCTATTATTCCACTTTCAACATCCTGTGGAATTCTGGGGTTTGTATTTTACTGAGGCCCAAGAGCTCTCTGGTTGAGAATTCTAAATGCCCCTCCCTAAAGTTGCAAACCCCAGAAAGTCATAGGATGTTGAAAGTGGAATAATAGCACTATAACAGTGTAGGACAGAAATGACCTACGTTAAGCATATTTAACTAAATATCTTTTCCTGGCCTGGTGCTCCCAAATTTGATGGAAATGTCATTCAACCATGCTTGTGAATATGAAACAATTACAGATGAGAAAACCTAAGTAACTGTTTAGTATTCATGATTGCTGCTTAGTCACAATTTTGATACTATTTCCACAACTGTAATTCTGCCCCACAAATCTATTTTACCAGGCCTCATCTGTATGGGGGAGTGAGAAATCCATTCTGCTGGTGATGGTTGAATGATGATTCTACTAGTTTGGAGCATCAGACCAGAAGTTGGTTAGTTACATATAAGGGTAGTATAGTAAATTTAATGATGTAGCTGATGTACTTAAGTAGGTGATGCAGAATTCTGGCCATAGAATCATAGAGCTGGAAGAAACCACAATGGCCATCTAGTCCAACTGCCTGCCATGCAGGCATACACTATCAAAGCATTCTTGACAGATGGTCGTCCAACCTCTGTTTAAAAACCCCCAAAGAATGACACTCCATCACACTGCCAGTCAATATATTCCACTGTGGAATGGTTCTTTCTGTCAGGAAGTTCTTCCTAATGTTTAGATGGAGTCTCTTTTCCTGAAGTTTGAAGCCATTGCTCTGTGTCCTAATCTCTGAAGCAGCAGAAAACAGGCTTGCTCCATCCTCCATATGGCATCCCTTCAAATATTTAAACATAGCTATCATGTGGCCTCTTAACCTTTGCTTCTGCAAGCTAAACATACACAGCTCCTTAAGCCTCTCCTCACAGAGCATGCTTTCCAAGCCTTCTACCATTTTGGTCACCCACTGTACTTTGAAGACTTCGATTCAGAAGATATTATTATTATTATTATTATTATTATTATTATTATTATTATTATTATTATTATTTATTTGTATCCCGCCTCTCCATATGGATCGAGGCAGCGAACAACTTACAAACAGCATGTATTTCTATACATGCCCCCAACAAGCTGGGTACTCATTTTACCGACCTGCGAAAGGATGGAAGGCTGAGTCAACCTTGGAGCCTGGCAGGATCGAACTCACAACCTTGTGGCTTGCAGTACTGGCATTTAACCACTGCTATTGCCAATGGATTCCAAGTACTTCACCAAACTGCAAATACTAGCATTCGATAGGAATGGAGTCAGGAAAGTTAAAATAGTATCAAACAAATATTGCTTATGTTATGTTGACCCACTCTCAGTAAGATGGCATTGTCTGCTGTATATGGCCATTTCTGCACTAGACTGTTATAGCGCTATTATTTCACTTGCAACATCCTATGGAATCGTGGGGTTTGCAGTTTCGGGAGGGGCCATCCAGTCCCTCCCGAAATTGCAAACCACAGGATTCCATAGGATGTTGAAAGTGGAATCATAGCGCTATAACAGTCTAGTGCAGAAATGGCCCATGTTCTGGTTGTCTTCACTTCTACAAAGTCCCGGATGCTTCACAGCTGTGATCCTCTTCAGGTAACTATTTCTCAGAACCAAAGAACTGTCTTGACTACTGCCCTTATCATGGTAGAAAAGCTTTTAGAGGTTTCACTTTGATATGAAACAGCTCTACACATCACTTTGAACAAGCAAATGCTTGATACCATTCTCACAGGAACTATACAGCTCACTGAATTACAGGTCCTAAAATTAACCATAACAGCTTTCACATTGTGCCAGATCAGTCAGTAACATTGCTTCTCATTGGCATATTCCACACACTGCATTTTGGTCATACATCAGACAGCTAAAGCGGTTAATTTGTAATGATCATGTGTTCAGCTGGGAGAGGAGGAGAGACTTGTGACATTATTCAAAACCATTTTGAAATGCATCTGACCTGAATGGATTTGTTGAAATGTAGTACCATGATAGTGGGCTAAGAATGTTTAGTATCAGCTCCGTACCTTCTCGGAATTCTTCCAAACCAATTTAACTTCAAGACTGTCTTGGAGAAGGTAGCATAGGGTGTTTGGCCCGGGAGTAGGAATGATGTAGCCCTCCAGATGTTTCTAGATTGCAGTTCCCAGGAGCACTCAATACAACAACCAATGATGAAATTCTGGGAGTCACAGTCCAACAACAGCTGGAAGGCTGCACTGTTATCAGTCTTGGCTTAGACTGTGTGTCAGCACTAAATCTTATGAAGCATGAATGTGAAAAAAATATTTTTTTCAAAGTACTTAATGATGTATTTTGCTTATATTTCTTGACAGTGTAATTGGTTTTAAAAGCAATTACAACACTTAGAACATAGTGTTGGAACTCCCCCTACTGGTAATAATTCAAAGACAGCTATGTTTACTCTGGATCAGTGTGCAAAGAGATCTTGTAGCATCTTTGAGACTAAGGTCAATTGCACACTACACTGTTATAATACTATTATTCCACTCTCAACATCCTTTGGATTTCTATGATTTGTAGTTTACTGAGGCCAAAAAATTCTCTGGCTGAGAATTCTAAAGGTCCGTCCCTAAACTGCAAACCCCAGGATTCCATAGGATGTTGAAGGTAGAATAATAGCAGTATAACAGTATAGTGTGGAAATGGCCTTACAGAGAGAGAAGTTGGTAGCATAAGCTTTTGTAGACTTACATCTGCTTCTTCAGATGCAACTTCTTTCTCTCAGTCTCAAGGGTGCTATAAGATTACTTCACACACTGTCAATAAGATGAACTTCTGTGGCAAGTTCTAACACAATGACAGAACAACCCTGAGTATTCATGGACACTTTGCTGTCTTTCTCCTTTTATTTGCCATGTAAAATACTACAAAGAACTGTTTAGGACAGAATGTGCTACTAACTGAGAGCAAAAGAGTAATAGCCACATTCCATCCCAGTCTAAAGAAGCACCAGATATTGGCCCTGGTGCCAAGGCCAGCAGTCACAGCCCATCTGAATCTGAGATTCCCTAAAACTCTCTGGTCAGAGTCCTCAGTTACTGAAGCCCAAGAGCTGAATCCCACTGAGGCATCAGAATCTTCACCTCCAGGGGCCTAACACAGTGGCAGTAGGTGGCTCCCATGTCAGTGAATGTGCACCTGATTTTCATCTGTACTTGCCAGAGCTATCCACGATACTGAGTCTAGCACTGGGATAGGCTTCAGCACCTTGGATTACTTTTAAACTTTGGATGAAAACCCAGTGGTAATTCACTGCCCCACTCGCAGAAATATTTAGCATTCTCAGTCAGAAAAGTTGAGTGTCTCACCAGCTACACACCCTAGGATTTCACAGAATGTAACTGTGGCAGTTAAATTGGAACCATAGTGCTGTAATTGTATAGTGTGAAAAGGACCCCAGTACCATACTTCAGTGCAGAGGGTTGGCTTTTAAGGTTCTCTGTTTTTCAGCAAAGGGGTGAGGCCAGGGAAAGGAAGAAATTAGAAAACGGTCCAGTTAATACTCAGTATGTGTTGGAAAGAATCATTTCTTCCTTGAGAACTATCACAACTTAAAAATGTTATTGCTTGCGTTCAAGTCATTTCTGACTTATGACTATCCAAAGGGAATCCTATCACAGTTTTTTCCGGTGGCTGAGAGCATGTGATGTGCCCAAGGTCACCCAGTGGATTTCCCTGGCTGAGTGGGGAATTGAATCCTTGTCTCCAGGGTCATAGACAAATGCTCAAACTATTACACCCCACTGACTCTCAACTTGAAAAATGAGAGAGCCAGCATGGTGTAGTAGTTTGAGTACCGTATTATGACCTGGAGACTATAGCTTGATTCCCTGCTCAGCCAAAGGTTAATCACAGATGATGAGGTCATAGAATCATAGAGCTAGAAGAAACCACAGGGGCCATCTAGTCCAACCCCCTGCCATGCAGAAACACACATCAAAGCACTCCCAACAGATAGCCACCCAGCATCTTCTTGAAAACCTCCAAAGAAGGAGACTCCACCACATTCCGAGGCAACAGATTCCACTGCCAAACAGCTTTGACCATCAAGAAGTTCTTCCTGAGGTTTAGGTGGAATCCTTTTCCTGTAGTTTGAATCCATTGCTCCCAGTCCAAGTCTCTGGAGCAGTGGAAAACAAGTCTGTTCTCTCATCCGTATGACATCCTTTCAAATATATAAATATGGCTATCATGTCCCCTCTTAACCTTCTCTTCTGCAGACTAAATATATCCAGGTCCCTACACCACTCCTCATAGGGCATGGCTTCCAGACACACATAGGATATATTTTGTGTCATATAAGTAATAGTTAAATTTTAAGTGGACAAGATCAGACCTTTGACTGGTCATTAATTTTGACCATCAGAATTTCCTGAAAGACTCTTCAAAACAAACACCTTTAAATTAGATTCCAAGTCTGAAGCAGTTAGAAGGCAAGTTGCTAGCAACAAGTGCTAAATTGTCAGTGACAGGCCTCTAATGTTATCATTGCTTGATTTATTCCATCAACATCTTGATTGCAATCCATTAAGCATTTTCAGGCATCTTTAGATATAAAAAACTAATAGTTTTAAAGGAAGTGAACTATCAATCTGCCATTAACATATCCACCAACTTCAACAGTTGTAAACAACATTCCCAACACTAGACCAAGTTTAGTGGTTTGTTCTTTCTTACCTTAAAGGATCAACAACAGCAAACATTTGCTGAAAGCCATCGGTATATCTGCATGCTTTACACAGTTCTAGCAGTTAGATATTATTTTCAGTGTCAGGGATCTGTCCTGAGAAATCCTAGGATTTGTACTTCAAGGACATGGCCTAGAGCTCCCTAAGAGAAAATATTAAATAACATATGAAACCCAGGATTCTTCGCAACAGAACCCTGACAATTTAAGTGATATGAAACTGCTATAACTGTGTAGTATAGATAACCAGTTGTTCCCATAACCAGAGGCTGATCAATGAAATTAATCATCTGTTGAGATCTTTGGAGGACCTTGGTAGAACTTTGCAGAAGATGTCTTTGGTTTGGATCTAGCAAAGAGTAACCAGTCAGATGCCTCTCTAATCCCCCTGTTGCTCTCTACTAGCCATGGAATGGCTGCTGGAGGGGGCTATCAACACGGTAAATTCTGGGGCCTGATGACAAGGGGAGCCATAGTGGAGTCCCACACATGGAACTTATGCTATGTTTAATTATATATAGCTGTGTAAGTCCTTTTTCAGGTATTGCACAAGGAGATATCCTGCACCTCCTTGTGAAATACCTTTTCCCCAACCACACAGTGACAACTGGACTTTGCCAAGTTGCAGATCCACTCCATGGCCACAGGTAGATTGTGGGGTACATACTGCCATTCTCCAGCTGCTGTTGTGCAACTAGAGGAAAGAAGCAGCTGCTGTCTTCCCAGATCTCCAACATACATTGTTTTAGCTTTATACTTCCCCAGCATCTCATAGGATCTTCGCCCACCTGAGAGACTTTATAACCAGTGCACACATGCAGCTGGTCCCAAGTGAGCTTCTGTAAGTCCTCCATGTTGCCTACTGTAGAAGGGTTCCACTTTTTGACTATTTCCACTTTCTGACAGTGCTCTGGTCTCTAACATGTCAGATAAGCATGGAAAGCCTCTACTCATTCTGAATAAGTTAAGCACGTGGACCAATGTGGATACTCTCTGGAAGAAGTGAGCCGGTGGATAGAAGAAGGTGACCTCACAGAGCAAACATAAGGCAAAAGCAAGTAGATTTGCATACTCAGATAACAAGCCAAGATCACACCTCAAGCTGGCAGATATCCATGACCAGAAGAAAAACCAATGAATAGGCATGGAAGGAAGCCAATGCATGTTGATAGATGGAAGCTTGGGAATATGGTTGCCACAAAAGAGACAGTGAATCCACCTAGGATGATGCTATGGCAGGAGTGGGCACATTTTTCCCCATACAGCCCCACAGGTTGCACCTTCCCTCCCCACAGTGAACCCAAGTATTTTCTTCTACAAGCCCTTTCAAAATGATGACAAGAAGTGTAACAATTCATCAATTCCTGTTGCCATTTTGAAAGGGACTGTAGGTGAAAATTGAGATATTTTGAGTAATGTGGGTTCTAAAGTGTTTGTGGGGATGGTTGCCTGAAAATCATACAACAAAAATTCCCTCAAAAAACTTTTTAAAAAAAAAATTATTGGGAGTTGGGAGGACTGGTGAGAGACTTCAAGGGCCACAAAAGTGTGTTCCAAGGTGTGTGTGTGGCTCATGTTCTGCATTGTGCCCACCTATGTGCTAGAGGGACAGTAATGGGTGAACTGTTTCATATAGCATGTCTACATTTGCCTTCGAGGACGGTGTCTTTTGTTTGTTGGATTCATTTTTTCCAAAGTTCAGAAAGAGAGATGCATCACTCCAGACCTCCCCAGCATCTACCATATACTGGTAGGATACCAGATGGCCTTGAATTATTTTTATCTTAGGAACAAATGTAAATGCATCTGTTTTAACACAGAGAGCATCTGACAAAATTGTCTCCGTTTAACATATTCATTGTCATAGCTGGTGTTATGCTGTCAGGCTAGTCTATCTTAAGTGTAATGAGGGCAGTCAAGCAATTTGGTCTTGAGATCCTTCTGAGCTGTCCATGGATGGCAGAGACTATTTTTTTTACCAATTTAGAAATCTGCAGAATGAAGCTGTACCTTCCAAGAATATAAATGCAATATGCCAAGAGAGATGATGCAGCACATGACCTTGATGCTACACAAATCAAAATCCAAGCATAATCCCTTTCTGTCAGTGTAATCTCCTTTGCCACAGAAATGTTTGCTTCCTTCCTGTTTCATCCATCAGAGTTAACAGAGGTGGTCTCCCTACAAGCCCCCTCCTCCCCCTCATCGCAATCATTTAGGCCATTTCTCACACACACAGAATTGTAATGTAAAGGTCTCGAGCCTTTATTAATCAGTGCTCCTAGATCTGATTTAACAGTAGATAGTAGAAAGGAAATTCCATTGCATAAATTCTGTGAAAGCCATGAAGCCAGATGACAGAGGCTGAATTTTTGCTCTGTTTTGTGAACATCACTCATGTTCTCCAGCTGTTTTGCTGCTTCTAGAAATTAAAAAAAAAAAAGCTTCTACATTTACTTGGTTAATAAATATGGGTTCTATCTTATGATGTCCTGGGATTGGCTGTGGTCTAGTGGTTTGAGTGTTGGACTATGATCCTAGAGACAAGGGTTCAGTTCTCTGCTCAGCTATGGAAACTTCCTGGGTGATCTTGGGCATGTCACATACTCTCAACTCCAGATCATCTAAAGTTGGAAATAAGTTGAAGGCAACAACAGCAGCAGCAGCAGCAGCAGCAGCAACCACCATTTAGCATTCTCAGTTAGAGTGCTCTAATGCTTCACCAAACTACAAACTCTAGGATTTCATATGATGCAAGTCATGGCAGTTAAAGTGAACTCATAACACTATAATTGTATAGTGTGAAGGGACTTCAGCTGTAACAGAAAGAGCTCAAGTATGACTAGTAAGAGGCTGGCATTTGCTGTGTCATCGAGATATCTAAGAATAGATTTGTCTGCCTGGTGTCAGATATTTCTTAGCAAGTTAGTCTGAACTTGGGTAGATGAACTGAAGACTAGAATAAAATTCAACTCAGTCACTAGTGCAAAATCATTGTGCAACTTCTGTTCTATTCTGTAACTGCTGTTGTTCCAAGCCCTCCCCCGCCCCTCGATCTTTTGGTGCAAAACACTGACACACACTCCTGCTAGAATATACATTTTTATTGGTGGTAGATGGTGCAACAGATGGCAGAGAAGCAGAGAAACATTCCAGCCCTTTCACTGACACAGTCTGTCATCCACTCGCAGCCAATGGTAGAATTATGCTCCCAAACTAATTCTACCTAGACTATCACCCAGATGGCGATCAAGTTCCCTATTACCAGATAAATGGGGCCTTGGCATGCGGTGCACCCCTTCGAGACTGAGGCTGATGGAAGATGCTCTCTCAAGGGTTATATAGCGCAGAAGCAAACAAAGACAATCAAAGTGTGCAGGCTTGACTCATCTGTCCCTGTGCTCCAATGGCAGCAATGGCAGCTGTGAAAGTAGGTTAGCAACAGAGGAAATTTCACTTATCCAATCTGTTCCTAGCCTTTTTATATTTTTCCAGCCTCTGAGAGTCAAATGAATACAAAAAATTAATAAATATAAGTTGATTCTTTCTCTACACTGGACAACTATTACAAAGGATGCAAATATGCCTGCCTAGAGATCTGTCTTAGAAGATGCCAAGATCTCCCCTCAAATAATTATAATTTATTAATTAAATAAAACCATGACAAACCTAGACTAAACCTTTGCTGTCAAAAGGTTATCAGGAGAAAGTTTGTAATCTACAGAATGCAAGGAAAGAACACTAAATATGAAGCTACAGGTATGCAATCTGTTCTGTGTCTCAGAGAAGATCTAATTAACAGTTTATCATAATCAGTATCTGAAATGGTACCAGCAGCTTTGCCAAAGACATTCCATAGACATTGAAAGATTATATAAAGTTCATACTATAATATAATAACTTTCCCTTCCTATCTAAAATTCCTTTGATCAATAGGGAAAATAGAAAATACACTATAGCAGGGAAAACAGAAAATCAACTAGCTTGCTAAAGAATATATTTTACTAATAATGTGATTTTATCTAACACATTTTTCTGATGAGAAGATATTATTTGGAGCATGCTTGGTAAAACTTGTATTTCTTAGTAGTAAAAAGAGCCCATATGGCCTGAACTCTTCTTATAAACAGCTGCATGAATTCCTACTGGAGGCAGGTAATTTCTTTTTGTTTTCCTAGATAAACCAGATGTTAATTTCTCATTTTAAACAGGCACTATGGCCACTAGGGGGCATGCATGTGTTGCCTACTAGTTTAACAGGAAAAGATAATACCTTTGAGTAAGCGTGTTTTTCTCAATAGTTTGTATGCAAAAAGCAGAATTTTCCAAAAGTTTGGGGCAAAAAATTCTCAAAAATACTGCCCAGAATATTGCTTTCTGAAAAACTCTACCCAATTAAACAATATTTATCGTTCATACTAGTGGATGATAGGAAGAAATTAATTTAGAAAGGAAGACTAGAAAGAGCAGGAGCCAAGTCCATTACTATTACTCTTTTCAGCAAATTTTTACTAGTATTTTTACTAATATTAAACAATGTCCCTGTCCTGACATTTGTCCCACCCAACACAGACAATTAGAATCATGTGAGTTGGAGATTAAAGAGGAACCTGTTGGTTGCAACTCTCCCAATATGCCCCCTTGGTTGTCCTACAGTCTTCCACATGTGTAATGGTTAGAGCAGTAATGGGTATCAAGATACCATTGCAATGCATATCCAAGCATTTCTCATCATTGGCTATGGCGGCTATGGCTGATGGGAGCTGCAACAGGAACATCTGGAGGTCCATATGCTTCTGACCTCCAGGTTTCTGTGCTGACTGGGAGCTTGGCAGATTGAGTTTCCTGTGCCCACTGAAACTCATGGAAGAATTCACACTTCTTTTCTCCCCACTCCATATCACCACCATCACCACTACTCGACAAAGAGTTCTGAAAAACTCAAAAGCTTGTTCACTATTGTGGAATTGTAGTTGATCCTTTGTTGCAATATGCCTTCAAGTCAACTCTGACTTATGGCATAGGGTTTCCTTGGCAGAGAAGGAGGTTTGCCATGGCCACCTTCTAAGGCCAAGAGTGTCTGACTTCTCCAAGGTCATGAGGCAGGTTTCCATGACTGAGCAGGGATTAGAACACACAGTCCTAGTACCACTTCACCACACTGGCTGTTGTAGTTGTTGTAGCCCATGAATTTTGTTTTGAAACTCATTGGATGACCTTAGGCAAGATACTGTCTCTCAGCCAGACCTGCCCGACTGGACAGGGCTTTTGTGTAAATAAAAGGTGGAGGGGAAACCAGGTCTTGTCCTCTTATGAGTGTAGCACCTGTTTGAGAAGATTTGAGATACCATTAAAAAGGGATAGCTTATTTCTATGTAAGTATAGGAATATCAAGCCCTACTTGTCTTCTCCCTCCTCCAAAACTGAGAAGGAAGCTTCAAACAAGTGCTTCATAGAAATAATTAATTGGAATAGTGAGAACACTTTGCTAATTCATCTTAGGTCAGTTCTAGGATAGAATCCTGTTAGTTATTCCTAAATAGAGCAGAGTAGACTAATTAATTCAATTGTTGAATGGTGAATCAGCATGTAGGTAAATCCTATTGATTCAGTGAGTCTATTCTAGTCATATTAACAATAGCATTTAGGTCACAGTAGTCTCTCCCCCAGAAGATATGGGCCCATAAGCCCAATTCTGAAATTCTGAGCCCCTCATTTTAACATCCAACTATAACCAAACCTGGATGCATTCACTGCAAGCAAGCACATATTGCTCCACTGGATGCTTTAATTTCTTCTATTCCCTGAGGCTGGCTATTAGCTTGTAAACCCCTTCGGGGAGGTGGGGACTTGTTCTTTTGTCCTCTGTAAAGTGCCATGCTCTTTAGAGGCACCAAATAAAAAATAATAAACAATAAAGCTTCACTAGAGTGTGAAAAGATCTGAAGGCAGCAGTGGGAAGAGTGATGGCTCACTAACATCTTTTCAGAGAGCTTTTCATTCCTTCCTTCTGATACTTTGAGAACCACAGTGCCTGAGTCCCAGATGTCAGGGACATTATTCTTCCCAGCGTTTCTGTGCACATAGATTTGAAATCAATGTCTGCTGTGGGATCATTGAACATTCACCTGCCCAGGTCTCTTCTGCATGTCAGACATAACCAAGAGCAAGCAGTCTCTTTATGTGAGTACAACTGCATGCAGGTAGGTCAGGGATGCATGATCAGGAGATATGGCTGCATCAGGATCCTCAGTCATGAGTAGGAATGTTCCATCCAGATGGAGTCAGTAGATGTGAAACGTTTAGGGTGGGGGCCAGCAGATACCATCTTTGCATGTGTCACTGGAATGCATGTAATAGGGCCATGTAAAACTTTTCACAATATAAATGAAATAGCAGATTACGCTAGAGAATTAAAACATTAAACAAAGAACAAGAAGTGAAGCAAATGAAAGATAGGATGGATCCTGGAATTGCTTTCTGCTAAAGGAAAACTCTGCTTGGAGTATGTCATTTGGGGAGACCTTTCCCTTCACATACAGAATTATTCACCCAATGCAACCAGGGCCGCTTTCAATTTTAACATGGTTATAGCCATGGTTGCATTGTGTGGGATCCTGGGGTTTGTAGTTTGGTGAGACACTGAAGCTCTCTGGCTGACAATTTTAAATACCCCTCCTTAAACTAAATACCCCAGGATTCCAAAGAATATTGCCATGGTAGTTAAAGTGGAATCATAGTGCTGTAATTGTGTAGTGTGAAAGGTTCCTTGGTCTAATGATCCTGCATAAAACTAGAGCATCATTTTCAATGGCCCTGCAAGGACCTCTATGAGAAGGTGTGTGCGAAGAAGTTTAATTCTGCCCTTATCTTGTGTTACCATATATATTTTCAGAGCCCATAGATGAACTCATGTATGAATTCATAGATATTCAATCTACATGCCCACAAGGGGTCTTTTGACCTTGGCAGTAGCATATCTTAGATCAGATGCAATAACTCACATCCACACAAAATTAACTAAAGGGGAATTTTATTGAATACACACAAATCAAAATATACATAATGATTGCACTCAGGAACAGCAAATCTTATGATAGAGTTCAATAAGTGGCAAATAGTATATGACCAGCACAAAATATCTAGCTATGAAAGCACAGTTGGCTTCAGGATGGAGAAATAGTAATTCAAAGAGCAAGTTAACAGGGTTCAGAAAGCATTAAAATCCAGACTGCCATGGCAGGGTGCTATACAGTGCTGGTTTCAAACAGGAGTTTGGGAGAGGGTGCTATAATTGTGTAGTGGAGAGGGAGATAAGCATTTTGATGCTCAGGGTTGCTAAGAGGAGAAGGGGGAAAGATAGGCAATATAGAACTGGGAGGCAATACAGAATTTTCCCTAAACCACACACACACACATACACCCACCATGGAGGAATAGGTGGGGGAGCAATCAATCCACAGGAGAAAAAAGCCCTCTGATAGATTTTTAGAGACAACAGAAATTGCCTTTCCTAACTCCCATTAGACTTTCCTGGGGATACATTGTAATTCTGGCTGGAGCCACACAAAGATCAGGACAGATTAACCAAGATCTTCTAAGCCACAACATGGATTTTAAGAAATGGAATAAGTATTTGAGATTCTCGAACTAAAATGCCCCTTGGAAAGATGAAGATTTCAAGCACTTTCCCCTAAGATGAATCTCCTAGAATCCGGGCTTTCCTTTTATGAGATCTTACAGGAGGGAAAATACAAAAGGCTCTCTAAAATAAAGGAAGCTCTAATACAAAAGCTGTCCATCTGCTTTTCCGAGTGACCTTATCCTGTAGAGTGGTCTCAGACAGGCACACGCTTGTGAGAAACATCTCATTATATTTGACCTGACCCTCTATTTGAAGGGGAAGATTTGACTAACCTCTATTTGACCCTCTATTTGAAGGGGAAGATTTGACTAACAAAAGGGAAATGCTGAGCCTACCAGCTTTGTCATAAAAGTGACCTTCTCTATCCTGTTCATAAAACATTGATCGTCAGCTGGAGAATGGCATACTGGGGTTTGTTATCGTTGTGTACCTTCAAGCCATTTTCAGCTTATTATGACCTTAAGGTGAACCTATCATGGGGTTTTCTTGACAAGATTTGTTCAGAGGAGGCTTGCCTTTGCTTTCCTCTAAGGCTGAGAAATTGTGATTTGCCCAAGGTCACCCCATGGCTTTCCATGACTGAGTGGGAATTTGAACCCTGGTCTTCTGAGATGCAGTCCAATGCTCAAACCACCACACCATGCTGGGAGAGACACAGCTTATTATCTGAGCGTGTGTATTTCTGCTCTCTACAATATCCTGGACATATCTAATATACAGTGGCATCTATGTGGGAGTTGTATTTTAGTAATTTTCCTTTGGGATACTAAAAGTCTGGAGCAAGTGCTTCATGGCTATTTTTACAGGCCTCATTTTAAAATATATATATTTGTCCCCAAACACCCTCTGGGTCTTTGGGAGGCAATTTGCCTCTGAGCCATTTTAGGCCCAGGAGAACAACAGGAAGTAACCTGGAAATCAACTCTTGGATCATTTCCTATTGGGAAAAAATAGACCTCTTCTGTGATTAAAATTAACTAGGTAGTGCCAAAAAAATTAGTGAAATTGCCCCTGCCCCTTGGGAGACATAAAATACTATTCTGGAGGGCATGCCTTGGGGTGATACACTCTTCCAAGGTCCCCTAGGCAAGTACTGTACTTCCTTTACAGTTGTCTACCCAACCTAGAGGACGTTTCTTTTCAACTGCTGGTTCAACCCTTCATCTCTTAGGTCAGACAAATTGTCCTGCTTCACCATCAGTTTCCATTCAGTAGATATACATGAACACAGATATCTTGGGAAATGTACTGCACAAACACAAAACAGGTTGCAACACTGGATCCAAGCCCAGGTTCTACTCACTTTATGCTTTTCAACATATATTTGAATTACTGAAAGTTTTGGTATCACCTAGGTGTAAATGAAAACTATTAGCATGAACTAAAAGGTAGGACTCATACAATACGAGGCAATGGAGTCATTTTGTAATGACTGAGAGAAGGAATGTTATTTCTTGTACACTTTGATCTATTATTAAAACATCAGTTAAAAGAGCAAAGGGACTTGTTCAGTTTCCTTCTCAGGCTGATGATATTAAACTTTTAAATGCTCGGATCCACCGAGAGTTTCAAACTGAAGTATTTTATATTAAGAAATCTATCGAAAGAACAAACAGAGAAAGGTGATTAACTTTCTCTCTTCACTGCTAGAGTTCCAGTTAAACTCACCACTACCCTCTGCTATTAGCTGCGACAGATAAGCCCTCAACCCACATTTTAAAATGTGTACATTAACTGCTTACATTAAATTGAAGTCATGTGTGGTGCAGCCTTAACCCAGCAGAGGGTGATCAGAATGACCAGCAATAGCTGGCAAAAGCAACCTGTATGTATTGCAAGGTTCGATCTATAAATAAAACCTCTGTTTAGAAAGTGACTGTGCTTGCAAAAGTTAACACTTGAATGCTTATACAATGCTTATTAAAAGTCAAAAAGTCCCCAGGGCCTAGTAACCACCTTGGAGAGACTTCAGTGGAGCTTGGTTGCCAGTATCCTCTGCTGTTTACATGCCAAGTGTATCTTCTGCTGTTTAAAATGGAACACCACAAAGGAATTTAATGCAAGTAAACACAGTCCAGGATAGCAGACTCCTGTTACACATAGCTATTCAAACCCAACACATAACATGGACCTTCCAGCATCTCTGTTAAAACAGAAAAGGAAGCAGAGATGTTAGATGGCTTGCTATCTACCTCAGAGACTGGAAATTACTTTTGTTGGACTACAATTCCAAATCCAACCAGGTCTTCCCTTCATATTACTGACTTGATTGTTTCTGCTGGTTACCATTTTATTTGCTGCACTGTAGTTTTCCTGTTGCTGTTTGACTTTTCTTTTTTACGTTTTTAATTATGAAACCATTTTGATAGTGCCTGGCAATAAAACAGCATGTGAAGTGCCAGAAATAAGTGTAATATCCTCCCACAAAAAAAAGTGAACAGGATTTCAAATTGTTACACAGTTTACCTAAAATCCTGGACATTATTTTTTAGGAATTATTTACACTGATTTACTTAAAGTGATCAATATCGTAGAAGTAAGCTCTTTTAAACATATTGGGATTTATCATTACAATAAAATGTGGCATAGGATTACATTATAAGGCTGAAATCTTACATAAAGTTTGGAGCAAGTCCCTTTAAACTCACGAAGGGTTATTCTTATGTTACTGTTAAGTAGGACTGTGCTTTAAATCTACTTAATTCTAGCTGCTAGCTTAATATCTCTGTGCAGCCTAAGCTAAAGCAGAGCTTGAACAGATTACTTCTTTAGACTCCAACTTCCAGAATCCCACAGCTGGCATGGCTACTGTCCCACAGGGCAAAACTCTCACGAGCTCTGAGAGAAAGTCCCTGCGAGAAACGCCTGTTCATTAAAATACTGTCCATTTCTTTTTTGCTCTTTTATCGTAAAACAGCATGTCCAAACATTTCTAGCTGGGATATACTGCAGGACATTAATTTTGTATTAGAAAAGTACTTTATATTATTGACACATATGAACTTTAAAACTATATTCCTGTGACCTGGAGCGTAATTGACAGTCTGTGTGGTTGGATTCTTCATGCTCTGGTGTGTGTGCCTGCCTGTCACCTTACAGTGACTCCATGAATTTCATTGTGTTTTCTTAGACAAGGAATGCTCAGAGGTAATTTTGCCGCTCCCTTGCTCCTACTGTAACAAAAAGCCACATACACTAAGGTTGTGAAGACAAATGCTAACTATTTATCATTCAACAGTCACAAGATCTTGCTGCTTTAGTCACACACAGATAGATAGATAGATAGATAGATAGATAGATAGATAGATAGATAGATATAGTATAGATCCTAACTCCCAGTGAATACCTTTTGGAACATACAATCAGTGTATATTAATTTATATGCCTGGATTGGTAACACATCTTTTTCTCATTTTCTAATTTCTTAGCCTTGTATTTTAAAAAATCCAATGCAATTTAAAAAAAATAAATAAATCCTGAAACAGCATGTATAAGCAAACAGTTGGATCAATTAGCATCTATGGAGTAGAGATGGCAAGTGGATTAAACACATTTTCATTTGTTCCATCTGTTTGTTTCCACTTACCTTTTAATATAGCCTTTGAAACTAAAAACAAACAGCTGGTCAGTAGAACTGCTATCAGTTATGCAAGCATCCACATTCTAAGTAGCAGTCAAACCAGTGGAGACTTTGTGGTTATTAACTCAAGATTTAAAAAATATTCCAAAATGCAAAGACTTCTATTTTCAACCACATGTGCCATGTTCATAGCATTTAGCTGAACAGTTACCACACCAGCTGTTCAACTTTATATAGTTGTTCCTCCATATCAACAGGATCTGCATTCACAGATTCAATCAACCTCAGCTCAAAATATTTTTTTTTAAAAAAATCTGAAAAACAAACCTTGATTTTGCTGTGCACCAAGCATTATGCTGATGTGTAGGCATACCCTGCTGTAGCCTCCCACCATTTCCCAGAATCTCACTCTCTCTGGCACTTGTTTGTTTGCCATTTTATATAAAGGACACCATTTTACTATGCCACTGTATATAATGGGACTTGAGCATCCATGAATTTTAGTATCCGGGGAGTGTTCCTGAAACCAAACCCCAGTGGATACTGAGGGATTAGTGCACATCTTTGGAACAGTAATGTTACTTTTGCAATTGCAGACATTAACAGAGGCTGGGTACAGAAGCACATGATTACCTTGTTGCAACAGCTCCACTGGCTGCCAGTTTGTCTCCAAGCACAAGTCAAAGTGCTGGTTATGGCTTATAAACCTCCATACAGCTCAGGTCCAGGCTGTTTGAAGGATTGTTCTTTCCCATATGAGCCTATCCTGACCTCTTGTTGGAAAATTCTGGTATTCTCTCCCTCCCCCTCTCTTGTTCTAAGGCAAGAGGGGCTTAGCTAGCAAGTTTCTTTGTCTTTTCCATGTCAAAGCCTTCTGCCTTCTCACCGAAAGCCTCACTCTTGCTCTTTGTGTTATTTAAAAGCACGGCTATGGTATCCAGGTGACCAGACCATATGACCCAGGATAGACCCTGAGGTTATGGGCCTTAGATAAAAGACCACACTTCTCAGACCTCTCTTTCTGCCTTCTTTGCCTTTTTGTTTCTACTTCCTTCCCTCTGACCATGCTTTGCCTCTCCACCAAGACGGTGAGTTAAGAATGAAGCTACTTACTACCTACCTTGTTTTGCTTTCTAAGTCAGTCTCAGTTCAGGGAAGCCACACAGAGATTGGGACATGCTTTCACTCTTACTCTGCTAAAAGAAGGATGATTCCTAACAGTTTTAGCTTTCATAGAATTTTCCCCAAAGGGCTATCACTCTGGGGAACTCTGTGACCCCCAACATCTCTAAGGCCCTTTCCGCACCTTATCCTTTTCTGGCGCTGGGGTGCGGGGATTGCGCAAGCAGCTTCCAGCGAGAGGCTCTCATGTCCGGGGTCCTTCAGCTCCGCACAAACTGCCTGTTTGCGCGAGAGCCCTGCCTCTTCCTTCTGCAGTGCAGCCTGGGACCTTCCCAGGCTGTGCTGGGGCAGGAAACACGACCGGCGTGGCTCCAGAAGTTCCGCATGCCAGGTAAGTGCACATAGGGCCTGGGAGAAATGCATGATCGCACACCATTTTTGGCTTCTAGCCGAAAATGTAAAAGTGTGTGACCAGTGCCTCCCGGCGCCTGGAGTGTCGTGCGATTGTGAGTGCATTGTGCATGGAAAATGCCGTGCGAAAAGGGCCCAAGATCTTCAGGGGAGACACTTCTGCTGATCCCACCACTTTCACAGGCACATTTGGTGGTAATGCTGGAGAGGGCCTTTTCAGCAGCTGGTCCCAGACTCTGGAACTCCCTTCCTAGGGTGGCAAGGCTGGTTCCTCACTGTCCTATTGTTGGCAGGTGAAAGCTATTCTGTTCCAGCAGGCATTTGGGAACTGACTGTTCTACACAAAAGGGCTTTCTGTGTGCTATATTACTTTTATTCTATAGTTTTAATGCTTTAAAGGGTTTTAATTTTACAGAGTTTATTATTATTTTGATTGATCTTGTTTTGTTTTAGCCTTTTCTTTTCTTTTTTTTTTTACAATTTTAGCTTACATATATATATATTTTCTAGACCTAGTGGCGAGAAGTCCACGTGAGGCAGAGGGATCCATATTAGCAACCTCATCCATGCAAGCAACTTATGGTTTGGAGATAAAATGGCTATCCTTTTAATATTTTTACAGTTGCATAGACTGGCACAGATCCAGTAGTCAGTATCAACAATCAAATGATCCAGTACATTCCTATAGGCCCAGCCTTTTGACTTAAAAGCAGAAAGGGGTGACAACTGGGAAGCTACTCAGGAACCACTGTGTGGTTCTGCGTGGTTCTTTGATATCTGGGGGTGTGCCAGGTCCCTGCGTCCACGGTGGGTATTACCTTGTACGTCCATACCACTGATGTTCATAAAGGAGAGCACCACAGGGAACAAGGGGTTTGAAACCCAGTTTCTATTCAGAACTGGATCTTGCCCCATGCCACCCCAGACCCACCGGCTGCCAGCCTGTTTTCAAGAACAGTTAAAAATGCTGATTAGGAGTTACGAAGCCCTATATTATGGTTCTGATCCCAGCTGTCCAAAGGACTATACTTTTCTATAAGAGCCTGATCAATTCCAGGCTCTCAATCCCACTCAATAGTTTGTTTGGTGGGAATGTGGGAAAGGGCCCTCTCTGTGGCTCCTTCCAGACCTTGGTCACATGTGATTTCATTCATGTTTCTTTTAGTCTGTTAAGCCACCTTAAATTCCAACCCTGGGGAAAAGACAGGGTATGTATAAAGAGAAAAAATTCAGAAAAATAGTGTGTGTTGATATTATTTCTTTTATGGGTGACTAGTCCTTTGTATCTCCGGTTGCCTGTTCTCTATCACCCTTCATATACCACTAGGGTTCCATTAAAAAAGAGAGAGAGAGAGAGAGGAAAGGTAGAAATGTGTCTGGGAGCCACAGATAGGCAATCAGCTCAAGATTAAAGCCCTAATCCATAAACTGGTCTTTTCCATCCCAGTGTCCTCTGTTTGTTCTGAACCACAACTCCCATTATCCACCAGCAAACCTGGGTACTAGCTTACTGTAGTAGAAATACCTTTTTCCCCGATTGGGATCTGGGCAAACGGAAGATAAAATGTACAACCCATTTTACTTTGCTCAAAACAACTAAAATAAAATAAAATAAAATAAAATAAAAGGCTTAGACAAAGAGGATGGGGAAGAAGAGAGAGAGATGTTCACTCCATTTTCCTGGCCACTAATATGCTGGTAAGTTTATAAAGCAAGCACACTATGCATATTTGGAAACAGGAATTTTTAGTTGCTGGCATAACTTATGAGTATGAAGTGAATCTAAAACACACTTTTGCTTAAGACAGGGCTTTCCAAACGGTGTGCCACGATACATTAGTGTGTTGCCTGAAGTGTGTAGGTGTGTCACCTACAATCTTGGAAATGTATGCTATTATTTAAAAATCATATTTTTAAAAAAAATATATAAAAGGTTTTCATGAGATACATTGTGTTCCCATATATTTTGTTATTATAATTTATGTATGTGTCTGTATCTCTTATAAAGGGTTAGATTAACCTCCAGTTTGCTAGTAAAACTGAATTACTGTGTTGTGAAATGATGCATGTCTAAAAAGTGTGTCACCAACATGAAAAGTCTGGAAAGCTCTGGCTTAAGAAATAGCCAGAATCTTTGCAAGAATCCTGCAACCAACATGTGCTAATTTGACCTTGATCTATCTTGCTATCTGCCTTGGACAAACTATAGGCGTTCTGTACCTCGGACTGGTTTTGAAGGCTTTCCTTGCAGCTAAGATGGTGAATCAAACTTGGCTAGTGTCTTGTTCCCTAATAGCTCAATCCTCTAAACACACACACAGGTGAGTAAGGACCACTGAATCTAGATAGGTTTTCTTTCAAGTAGATACACATAAGCTTACTCTGTAAATAAGATAGGTGATCAATTACTTTTATGCATGCATGTGCAGTTGGAGAGACAACTTATAATAAAATGACAACTAGGTGAGCTACCATAATTGAAACATCACTGCTAATCAAAATGTCCATGTTTCTAGTCAGATCTTGATTGCAAATGGACAATTCATCAATCCAAGAACAGTCTGTTCTATATAGGCAGATGTGTAGAGAGAGCAAACTCTGCTCGAGTCATAAATGTAACCGCTGATTTCTTATTTATTAACAGTAAATTACTGAGCTCAGTACTGATCAGAGAGTTTACATATCTCACACCAAAAAATGTATCTGACAACTAACCACAATACGTATATATTGTAAAAACAACAACCGTGGCCACAACAGTAACAGGTGTTTCATTAACCAACGTTTAGATTTACTAGAAAGCAAAATTACACCAGTCCATCAGTAAGGTTTACAAACAGTTTAAAAGTGCATAACATTTGAAACAAAAAAAAAAAATATGTGACAGCACTTTCTTAGAAAAGAAAAACAAACATTGGGGCATGTGGTGGGAGAACACAACTAATCTTGTGATTGGTATCCACTTGATTGCCACAGCAATAATCATCTTTATTCCGGTATCACCTGTGAAGGTGAAAAGATCCCAGTTCTAAACAGTGCATATACATAATTTTTCACTTTACCAAATTTTAGGGGTTCCTCTCCCACCTGCTCCCAACAAAATATTTTTTCTTTGAAGTTGTACCAGTGAGTTTCCTCTCAAAACTTTATCACTACAAAAGATTTTAATGAAAAAAAAAGTTATTTAAAGGATGAAAGTGAAGAAAAGATTCTTGATTTCCAATCAACTACTAGTAAGTGATTTAACTGCTCTGAGAAAACACAGGACGCACCAGACTATACGTTAGTTACATCATGTTCATCTTGTAAATGAAAGAGTGCAGATGAATCATTAGGTTAGCAATTTCATCAGTTTAGCATTTGATTTTATAATCTATCATGTGCACACCACTAAACTATGAAAAACAAAACAAAAAGCCCTAGCCCTTTCAAAACAAGTGGTACAAAAATTCACAGTCACAGAAGTTGCCTTCATAAGCCTTTTGAGAAGGGGCAGTGTGGAGCATCTAAATTGTACAATATAAAACATTGTAAGTAACAGAGCTGAAAACACAGAAGCAGAGTTCTTAAAAAACAACAACAAAAAATCCAAACAGTGTTTCCTTTACAAGTGATTTTAATATGTGAACACTCTAACCAGACAACCTCCAAAGATCACTGAAACCATTGTCATACAATGTAATTTGAGCCTCTGCTGAACTGAAGACTGTTTGCTACAGGATCTAGTTTCTTCTGTTTTTTATGGGTATTTCCTCAAGTGGTCATTTGCAATGAGATCCATCTGCCAAGAAAGTCTTGAGATCAGCAACAAAGTCTCAGCCATCACTAGCAGAGGTAGAGAAAGTTCTGTCTGCTGCTACAGCCTGATTTTGCCTGTTCAGTACTTGATTATGCAGGTTCCAATAATGTGACCCATCCATTTTTATTCTATTTTTTGGTTTCACCGGCTTGCTCACAAGACGCAAGCTTCTTCCAACAGGCTCTTGCAGTTGGGACACAACCCACAGTTGCTGCAGTCACTTGAAGTGGGACGTCAGCTTTCTTGTTTTGCTGGTTCCCCCTGGGTTTCCCCAGCTTGTTCAGTGGGATTTCTCTGTGCATCTCCTTCCCCTTCTGCAAAAGAAAACAAAAACAAGGAAGAGCAGCTCCAGTGAAAGAACACCCTCACTGATCTAGTGCAAAGCCAGTAGATAAAGAGTACAGTTGGCTCTCCATATTTCCTAGGGCTAGGGGCACAGGATCCCTACAAAAGTGGAAAATTTGCAAATATAAAAATGTGTGTGTGGGGGGAAGAGGGCTGAGGCACAGTGGGGGGCAGGGGGAGAGCAAGGCACTCAGGGTCCAAACTAGGTCAGGGAAAGGAGAAGGAAAGGGTGTGTTGGCATGGTGCCCCATGGTGGTTCTTCCTCTCTCTTGCCCATTTCCTTCCTTGGGTATGTGTGTGGGGGGGAATGGAGATTTGTGGTACTGATTGGTCTGTGACTATCCTTAGCTGGCCAGGTGGCAGCTGGTTGAGGAGGAAGAAAACCAGAGGTAGATTTTTAAAGGGCTGCCTGGATTGATTGGAGCCACTGAGAGGGAAGGTTCCCCCGGAAAAGCAGCGCCTGAGGTGGTGGGGTGGGAGTTGGAAAAGCTCACACATAATCAAATCCCTGAAAGTGAAACTTGCAAATGTGGAGGGCTTACTGTAGTTGTTTTAGCTTTAACCAAATTACCAACATTCCCACACACCAAATAAAGGGTGGGTGTTGTTGTGGGCTGTGATGAGTTACAAAACTACATTAGTACTCTGTTCAATGAAAAATGGCAGAAGTTATCTAGCAGGTATCAAATGGGCCGCATTATGTTGGCAGTGACTGGGTGGCAAGGAACTATGTTGGCCCACCATGAGCATTTTTACAGTTTTGATGGCACTGTCCTCACAACAACCCTGGATAGAAATGTCACTGCCAGCAGCTTGGAAAGATGTCATAAAGAAGTCATTCCTATGCTGGTGCCATAATTAATGAATAGTTAAAAAAAAAAAAGAATGGATAGATTAACATGCTGAAGAAAGATGAGGGAGTGCAAAAATCTTTGTATGCTTCCAGACAGACAGACCTAGCAATCTCAAGCAGAAGGCACAGTGGAGCTACTGCATCTTGAATAGATCTCTTCTGGCAAGAAAAAATAAAATAAAAGTGTGTGCGTGTGTGTAAAAAAAAGAGGTTTAAAAATTGATGGCAGTGTCTATACCCCCTGGAAAATTCTGTGACTGACTCCAGAACAAAATTAAATTAAACATTCTGAATAATTAACACACACGCAAAGTGAGTTCCATTAATATGCAAAGTGTTTCAGCTTCCGCCCTGCTCAGTTGCTTAAAATAAAAGTGAGCATCTCAATTCCCAACAGGGACAAATCAGAGAACTGTGATAGTAAAAACTGTCCTGAAAAACCTAGCCAGCAATCTGGATTGTATCCTTGTGATTGCAAGTGTTGCATTACTTGTATATATCTTAAGGAGACACTGACTGCCTCATTAAGATAGAGATACTTTGTCAAACAATACATCACTTGTAATCTAATTTACGTGATTGAATGCAGATGTACAAGATGTGGTGGGGGGAAAAACCCTGCACACTTCAGGGAATCACAAGTATACAATCTTGCTCAGGAAGCTTCAGCAAGCAGTGGCTAAACATTTCAACTCAAAACATCACAGCCTCTCCGATGTGTACCTGTTTGAAACTGGGGTGCCATCTCATTCATGCACTTTAGACAACAGGGAAAATTTCTAGATCCACAGACTCATGACTTTTAACACCACATGGTCTCAACCTCGAGAACAATACATCAGCCATTTAAGAATGTTATTGATAGAATGTTCTAAACAGGCAGCTTGGCTGCAAGCACACTGTTATTTTAAGCAACCGAGGAGTGTGGAAGTCAACATGTTTTGCTTATTTGAATAAATAAATATATTTAGTGATTTGTTGCATTCCACTGAGATCTAGAACAAGCAACCTACCTACCTACCCATACATGCACGCATGCACGCAAAACTTACTCACAGAATATAAAATATTTTGCAGCTGCAGAATAAAAGCCTAGCCTGGAAACACTCATGGATAATTAATGGGGAAAAGTTAACTGGTATAAAAACAATAGTGCATAATTATAAAACAGGGCACAGAAAGTAATTTCTCTTTGAAGAAAGAGAATAACAGTTCTGTGGAGATATGTGACAATACACTTACTCTCTCTACAGACTAATTCACACTTTTAAGTTGTTTACCACATTGTTTCTCTGAACATGCTGTCAATGAAGTTCAATTGTGTGTGGTGTAAGTGTCTTCAAGTTGCCTGCTGACTTATGGCAGCCCCATAAATTTCATAGATTTTCTTAGGGAAAGAATACTCACAGGTGCTTTTGCCAGTTCCTTCCTCTGAAATATAGCCTACAGCGCGTGGTATCTGTAGGCAGTCTGCCATCTAAAGCTTCCAAGGTCAGATGGAATCTGGTGCCTTTAGGGTATTTTGGCTGTACCTCACTTAATCAGAAGAAGTTAAATGTTCTGCAGTGGAGGCCTGTTCACACTTGCAAATCCCCAAATGCAAGTGTTATTTTCATATAAATTTTTCTACCATTGAGTTATCACAGGGATTCTCAACTTTTGTTGGGGCTGGTGAGCACATTTGGATTTTTGAACATGTGTTAATGCTGCTCTCACAACATGGCTGTATTTGTACAGTGGAGTATTTGTACCTAAATGGCTACCACAGTTGACATGATTAGTAACAAATTACTCATTCTCCAGAAGGAAAAAATAAAATATTGAGCATGTTACGTTTCTCTCAATCTCATCAAAGCATAAGGCAGAGATGCAGCCTAAATTCCCAATACAAAACCAGCCTTTTGAATCCAAAGGTTTCTTCTCTGGTGCTTATTTCACAGAAGACAAACAGATGAAGATCAGAAAGTCTTGCTCCTAAGAAACTAAGGATAAGATAGGACTAGTGCCCCCCAAAATCACATTCTTGCCCACACAAAGCAGAATAAATATTTATTTTGCAGAACGCTGATGATGTTCAGAGAAACACTCAAAGGGCACAACAGAAACAAACACTGCCTCAGAACAAATCAATTTCATCCCCACCATAAACCAAACCACAGGCAATCTCCTCACCCCCTGCAAGGATTTAACATACAGCATAATTATAGCTGTCTCTTTTACTTTTGGCCAATCCCTGTAGTTAACAAAGGCATTTTCCTAACACACTTCCAGACCATTTTTCCTGGGAAGGCTGGGCACACTTTAAAGTACAGCACAAATCTGTCATTTTTATTTTCCAAGAATGCTTCTAGGAAATAAAGGTGGTATGGTTACTGGAGGACATTGCTTTGCAGCATGCCATCTTGTTTTGTTTAATTAAACCATTTAGGAAGGGGCAAGGAACCTGGTGGGCCCCAAAGAAGATTTCCATAAGTGTCTTGTCTGAAGACCCCAAAGCTATGCCATCTTAGCAGATAATCACCTGCTGGGGATGCTCTGGCTGGAAAGCCTGCATTGAGCAGGAGGCTGGGCTTTATAGCGCATAAGGCCCCTTCCAGCTCTATGATTTTAACTGTTATGAAGTTGAGCACTTACCAGTTTTGTTTATATCAAGTTCTGCTAACTTTAGTGATAGCTCACTAGAGTTCCCACTTGTCGAGGACACAAGGATATCGTGAAGGGCATTTCTTCTCCCAGTTCTTCCAGAAGCAATGAAATCTGCATATGTAGATTCCACATCAGTCATTGCTAACAAGTTTCCACATAGCAGTACCTAAGAGAAATCAAATAAAAGCAACATCTGTTTACCAGATGGTAGAGGAGCAAAAAGTGGGGAACTTTTGAGTCTCGCACTAGTTTGGACTATAACTCCCATACTTCTTTACCACTGAACTTGCTGAATGGGACTGAAGAAGAAAACATCCGGAGGACATAAGGTCCCCCTTCTTGTGAAAAGGAAACACATACAGAAAGCTTTAAATACCTCCTGATGCACAGCTAAATTTTTATTTTGCCCCTCATGTCACATGGAAATGTTAAGTGTGGACAGCCAGGAAGGTAAACAAAACTTTTAATATACCAAAGGATCTTGCATCACACTTTTTCCTCCCCCTCCCTTTCTCCTTTTTATGGTGCAAGAGACTAATGTGGCTACTTCTTTGAAAACCAGCACTTACGAATTTAGTAATTTCGAAAACATAACATTAAAAATGTTATGATGGCACAAGACAGCAATTACTTAGAGGGACAAAAATCCAGCAGATTAACTTCTAAAATCAGAGAGGAGCTGACACTGTGGCTCAAAACTAACCTCAGTAACCTGCTAACTTCTATATTTCCTCAATACACCATACAATATTTGGTAAAAAAAGAAACCAATATTACTGCTAAAATACTCTGATCATAAAGTCACAATACTATCCTAATCTAGCATGGAATTATTTTCTGCCTAGGGAACGATGGGAGATATAATCGAACATGCTCTGTGGTTACCAGGCTGCAGAAGGCTGATTCAACTGAACTACAAACAAACTACAAACCCCTTGCCCCAAATCCCATGAAAACTGTGTCGGACCAGGGAACTAGTCCATTAAGCCACACACTATGAAGTCTTCTTTTGGATTTTCAGCACAAACACCTACCAAGAATAAAGTCCATAAAGCCAATATTTGGGACTTTTCTCAAGAAAAAAAAAACAAAAAAACAAAATAAGTTATCTAATATATTTTTACTGAGTTTTATTAACTTAAAATAATTTTAATTAACAGCCAAAGAGAACTAGTATATTTTATAGCCCTCTTAAAACCAGTCTTCACCATGCAATCATTTTTCTTATTTTACTCTACAGCTTAATAAATATTATTTCCAAGTTGCTTTCTCACGTTTCAAAACCTGGGATTTTACCCATTCTGCAAACGAAAGCTCAAGGTCTAGGACACAAATAAAAATAAAAGCACAATAGAACATCATTAAACAGCAGTATTAAAATATATCATAAGAAAGGATGGGTGATGGCAGTTTATGCATGTAAAGTACACCACTAAACAGCCTGGTACCCTAAATGCATTTTAAATAAAGACATCTTTACCTGGGCCTAAAAGAATTATAGTGTTATTACTCTACTTGCTGCTATGGTTCCATTTTATGGAATCCTTGGATTTGTAGTTTGGTGAGGCACTACAGGTCTCTGGGTGAAAATTCTAAATGCCCTAAACTGCAGATCACAGGACCCCATACAATGGAACCGTAGAAGTTAAAGTGGAATAAAAGCACTATAATTCTGTTATATGCATGGCCCCGGCTTTCTAACAGAATTTAAGGCTATGCCCTGGGATAAAGTTTTATTTCCAAGTTGCCACCATCCTCTCTTCTCTGAGGTCATAGGACAAGCAGATAGTAGTAACTAGTAGTTACAATTTAAAAGAAAACTTTTTAAAAACGTACTACAGATGGTATCTTACTCCAGTTCGATTATCTAAAATAAACAAAAGTAAGGGAGTAGCTACATGTTGGAAATGTCAAGAAGTAGGTTCCTACTTCCACATGTGGTGGAGTTGTAGCAAAGCTAAAAAATTCTGGTTGCAAATTCATAATCAAATGAAAAAACTCTTTAAAATTAAATTTAAATTATCCCCCGAAATCTATCTTTTAAATATTTTAGAAGGTCTAGAAGCAAAATTGGAAAGAGAATCCCTGAGAATTCTTTGTTACTTGATTTATGCGGCAAGGATCATTTATGCAAAGTTATGGAAAACCAAAGACATACCAACTTTGGAAGATTGGAAGCACAAAAGTTACGAGTTTGCTGAAATGGACAAATTAACTCTAAGTCTACAGAATAAATCAAAAGAAACTTTCTTTCAAGAATGGGAAGTGTTGAAGGTAATGTGGGAAGAAGAGTGGGTCGAATCCGCCATAATACGTATGTTTGGATAAGCTTAGAGAAAAGAGAGAAGAAAGAAGGAAGAAAAGGGAGAACATGTTAGGTAAAGGAGGCAGAAATGATATTTTACAGATAGAAGATTTAGGATAACAAGGTGGGACGGCTGGACCAGTAAAAGAAAGAGTAACAATCTAAAATGAAAAGGTGTGAAGAAAAAGAAATGAGTAATACCCAAGATTCTATAAAGAAGTAAATGTATGTTAGTATGTTTGGAAGAAGATGGAAGTTGAAAGAATGAAGAAGTTAGGATAAAAAGGTTGGTTTGTATGCTGAGTTTGACTGATATAGAGAGGGTAGGACAAGCAGTGTTTGGAATGGACACAAATGTTAATATAAATGTGGATTGTATGAGAGTGTTTTTTTTTCTTTTTTTTCTTTTTTTGTTTTTCTTTTGGTCTTTTTTCTTTGTATATAGTTATTATGTTATGTGACATGTGGATTGTATATGTTAATAAAATTTATTTTAATAATAATAAAAAAAAGACAAGTAGATAGAAGTGGACCATGAAGCAGGATCTTTCCTGCAATTTTTATGTTGAGTGCATGAATGCCCATGTATCATTCTGGAAGGTACCATCTCTTAGATATGGTGGGGTCTCCCCTATAGGACTTGAGAATCACCAGAACTTAGTTGTAGTTGCAACTGAACAGGCAGCTGATGCTGTAGCAGGAGCCCTGGTGGCGCAGTGGTTAAATGCCAGTACTGCAAGCCACAAGGTTGTGAGTTCGATCCTGCCCGGCTCCAAGGTTGACTCAGCCTTCCATCCTTCCGCAGGTCGGTAAGATGAGTACCCAGCTGGGGGCATGTATAGAAAATGTATCGAAATACATGCTGTTTGTAAGTTGTTTGCCACCTCGATCCATATGGAGAGGCGGGATACAAATAAATAAATAAAAATATCCTTTTGTTGATCAAATTTCGGAAACAGGAGCTCAGCACTTTAGTCAGCTCCAAATTCAAACCTGAAAGAACAGTTCCAAAATGTAGGTTCAGGATCATTACAATTCCCCAGATCTCTCAGCCTCTATGTCTCTATAGCTTTCAAGTGGAAGCATCATCTTGAGATAAACCTGCTCTTGGCAAGGGTCTATTTTTAGTCTTTACTTGTGTGGCCTCCTGCCCCCACCCCAATTTTCCTTTCTCAGCACAGCCAGGAGACAGCCAGCTATATGAGCCTTCCTAGAGTCAACTGAACAGTTATTTGAGAAGCAAGGGGAAGGGGATTAGGTACAACATTTTACACAGACTAAATATAGCCATATTGAATGTCTGAGCAACTTATCCACAGAGGAGTTTGGACTGACAGAACTTTGGAGAATGGCATATGACAAGGCAAGCAGGCCAAACACTGAGGCTGCAAACAGGGTTTAAAATAGAGTTCATGAGTTATGTTCAAGCCAAAGCTAGGAAGTACCTTGTTTATCTAACAAGTTATTTCAACAGCTAGTTATTTGGTTCACCTTAGGGTTGTCATCAGTCGAAATGACTTGAAAGTACACAACAATTGTACAAACAACAATGACCTGGAATTTTGTTACTTTTTTGCCTGTAATTCAGTACAGTATAATGGAGTTTCTGCTTTTTACTCATTATTGAATGTACTGAGACTCAGTCTGAGCAAGGGCAGGAGAAAGAGGAAGGGTCCTATGGGTGGCTGCTCCACCTACTTCTTTGTGGGGTGTCATGCAACTAGTGAGATACTAAGGGGAATAACAACAACCAGAAACGTGGGAAAACGGAGACATATTGAAAACATAAGCTGTCCTACGTAACAGCTGGAGATTAGAACAATTTCAAAAAAGGACTAGGCAGGCTTTTTTTTTTGGTCTTCATTTTGCCCAAATGAGGAAAAATTGCTGTCAGCAACAGAACAGGAAAGAAACTCACTATGGATGTGTTATGTGTGTTGGGGGGACTGCCTTGCTGGGCTGGTTACTCAAAACAGCAGGCTGCTTCAAATCACAAGAACAGGGGAAAATGCAGCATCAATTGTGTATTTGAGGTAGATGAAAGTTTTATATCCAATTGGATAGAGTGTGTGTGTGTTTAGAGTACAGTTCTCCCTCCACATTTGCAAGTCTGACCTTCACAGATTTGATTATTCACAAGGCACAAACATGCCTCCCTCCCATTCTCCTCCTCCCACTTCTTTGCATTGTGCTGGGAGTGGAAAAAGGAAGCACCTGGACAAAAAGCAAGGAAATGGAGGGGGAGGTATATGCAAGTTTTCCTTCTCCCCTCTAGAACTCTCTCCTCTCATTCCCTTGCCTTTGGCCTGAGTGCTGAGAACTCACACCAAGGCAAATGGGAAGGGAATGGGGTGGGGAGGGACATGTGAACCTTCTGTTTCCCCTCTGGAGCTCACCTCTCTCTCCCATTTTCTTGTCTTTGATCCGGTGCTGAGAATGCACCAAGGCAAAAGGCAAGGGAAAGGAAGCACGTACCCCTCCAGAGCTCTCCTTCCCATTCCCTTGCATCTGGCTCCAGTGCACAAAAGGGAATGAGAGGACAGTTGCAGCGGGGAGTTATTAATATTTTTCCACTTTCACAAGGGTTCTGCACCCCAAACCCTTGCGAAAGTAGAGGGGCCACTATTTAGTCCAAGCACTCTGAGTGGGGGGAAAAAGTGCTAGTTCAAGATTCCTCTGCAATATCCTTTTCATTTTTCTTAGAAATTCCTAGGTAGAAAATGGACACTTGGGTAGACAGCATTTTCCGTTATTTTTCATTGGTACAGGCACACTTCAGCTAACAAAGCCTCTGACAAAGAAGCTCTTTTTTCACAAAGTCTTTTTCTGCACATCCAACCCCTCCTCTTTTCCTCCCTGTCCTTTTTTTAGCTTGATTTTTTTTTTTTTTTAACAGCACTGGAATTGAGAAGGTGGGGAAGAACTGGAGAACCACAGACTTTCAGTTGCAGGAGCATGTCTGCTGTGAACAAGGCAGTAAAGCTGCAGCTGGGAAAGAACAGAATACCCCTCAACCAATCCTATTTTAGTTGTGCATGCCTGCCGACAACAGGCAAAGTAACAGCAACTGCTTCTAGAATCTTTGCTGAGCATGTATGAACAGCAAAACTGAGAGAAAGGGGTAGTGAATTCGCCTACCTAACCAGCCTCCCCTAGCATGTTTGAAAAGCATAGAGCTATACATTTGGCTACCAAAATAGAAATCATAACAAAAGTAGAGGCTGGTAAAGAAGAAACAATCTCTAGAGATGCATTTTGGAAGAACCTTTCAAGTGGCTGGTAGAAGGCTCAAAATGTTTTTGTCCACTTATAAAGGTTTATCTGACCTGGTTGTTTCATTTCCCAAGTGTATGTTATTAGTTTTGAATAAAGGCTTTGGTGAAACATGTTGAACTACCCTTCTTTTTGTGGTCCAAGAATCTATTCCTGTTTCTTTCCATATCATTTCTACGTCTGGTACCAAATTTTCTGTTAAAAAAAATAATGCCCTGGAAAACCTTTACACATGAGGTATACCCACAGTGGTAAGTTGTTAACAAAGCATAACTTAATGGGATAATAGGATGGACAGCAGTAATCTGAGTAAGAAGTAGTATAAAGAGTTTTTTTAAAAAGTAACATTCTAAGCTCCGATTCAAACTATGCCTCTTGAAAAACATTACCTCAAATATTCCTTCAAATTATGAACTGCCTTTCTCAGGCTACAGCCATACTCAGGATCCAACATACTTCATTCTAGCTGAGAAAAAATGATAGCCAAAGTCTGCAGCCTTTTTCACAAACAGCAAAACTGCAGTGGCATCTTTGGAATGGATTAAGCACAGAAACACAGCACTGGGTGGTTCTTGCAGCTTCACCACTGTTTTCTCCTACTAGTGGCCTGCTGCCTTCCATGCCAGTAGGGTGAATTCATTGGGGTTTCAATTTATACCCAGAATGAGGCTATATGAAGTGCTAAACCTTATCCTCCAATTAGGCTTATGATTCCGGATAGGTCTTTAATGTTCAACTGAAAATCCAGAGTGAATTTACTGATCCATGACGTGGGAGCCATCAGCTGCCACTTTTTCTTCCATCCTCAAGACTGCCCCTAGGCCTGGATGCAGTGTCATTTCCAAAGAAGCCGGAAAGGCCCACTGGCTGCCTCTTGGTACAAAATGGAGCCATGTCCAGGACAGCTGGGTGATGGGGTGACGGCTGTCATCACATATCTTAAATTGCTGACACTCCTGCCCTCAATTTTTTTACATCTCCTTCCTTCAACCCTACTCCCACTTTCCATATGATGCATGCTGCATATAAATTAAATGAGGTGATAAAATGGTCACCAGTCTACCGTAACCAGTGACCAGTCCACTGTAAAAAGAGCTCTCTGATATCAGCTTGTGTTGCTGGTGTCAACAAAAGTAAAAGCAGTGAAGAAAATAGGCAGAAAGAAAAGAATTACTATCACCCATGTTTCTAAGATTATTCATCCTCATATTTTGCTCACCAGCCCTCCACAAGAATCACTTGTAATAGTACTTTCGGCAGCCTACATCCCAGCCCTACTTCATACATATTTTGTTATTTGCCTTCAGTTGGCTATGACTTATGGTGACCCTATGAGACCTCCAAGAGTCCCAGTCATCAACCTTGCAAGCTTAGGATTGCAGCTTCCTTGATTTGAGTCAAGCCATCTGTAATGTATTCTTCTTCTTTTTCTATCACCTTCTACTTTACTAAGAATTATAACTTCTTAACCTCAGTTTAGCCATTTTAGTTTCTAGGGAGAGTTCAGATCTGATTTGCTCTAGGGCTCATTCATTTGTCTTTTTAGAACTCCACGGTATCCATAGAATTCTCCTTCAGCACATTTCAAATGAGCCGATTCTCTTCCTGTCATCTTTCTTCATTGTCCAGCTTTAACACTCATACATAAAAATCAGAAGTATAATGACATAGATGGTTCTGGATTTGGTACTCAATCATCCATGTTTATATTTGAGGATTTTATCTTTCTGCTTAACAGCAGCTCTTCCCAGCCTGCTTCTAATTTTTTGACCACAGTCCCCACTTTGAATAAAGTATATAAAATCTTTAATTATATCTTAGAATCATAGAATCATAGAAATTCAGAGTTGGAATAGACCACACAGGCCATCCAGTCCAACCCCCTGCCATGCAGGAACACCCTCAAATCAATCCCGACAGATGGCCATCAAGCCTCTGCTTAAAAACCTCCAAGGTAGGAGACTCCACTACTCTCCGAGGCAGCAGATTCCACTGCCGGACAGCCCTGACTGTCAGGAAGTTCTTCCTGAGGTTCAGGTGGAATCTCCTTTCCTGCAGCTTGAATCCATTGCTCCTTGTCCTGGTTTCTGGAGCAGCAGAAAACAAGTCCCCTCCTTCTTCTACGTGGCATCCCTTCAAATATTTAAACATGGCTATCATGTCCCCTCTTAACCTCCTCTTCTGCAGACTAAACATACCCAGCTCTCTAAGTCTATCCTCATAGGGCATGGCTTCCAGGCCTCTCACCATTTTGGTGGCCCTCCTCTGGACTTGCTCCAGCTTGTCAATATCCTTCTTGAATTGGGGTGCCCAGAACTGGACACAGTATTCAAGATGGGGTCTAACCAAAGCAGAGTAGAGTGGTACCAGTACCTCCCTCGATCTAGACACCATACTCCTATTGATGCAGCCAAGAATTGCATTGGCTTTCTTGGCTGCCGCATCACACTGCTGACTCATGTTCAGCTTGTGGTCTATGAAGACTCCTAGATCCCTTTCACACGTACTGCTATCCAGCCACGTGTCCCCCATCCTATATTTGTGGATTTCATTATTTCTGCCTAAGTGTAGGACCTTACATTTCTCTCTGTTGAATTTCATTTTGTTCGCCCTGGCCCAGCTCTCCAATCTATCCAGGTCATTTTGAATTTTGATCCTGTCCTCTGGCGTATTAGCAACCCCTCCCAATTTGGTGTCATCTGCAAATTTGATCAGCATGCCCTCTATTCCTTCATCCAAGTCATTGATAAAAATATTGAACAGCACTGGGCCTAGGACAGAACCCTGTGGCACCCCGCTAGTCACTTCTCTCCAGGACGAAAAGCAGACATTCGTGATCACCCTTTGGGTTCGGTCGGTCAACCAATTACAAATCCAACTAACGGTAGCCCTGTCCAGCCCACATTTTACTAGCTTCGTTGCAAGAATGTCATGGGGAACTTTGTCAAAGGCCTTACTGAAATCGAGATATGCTACATCCACAGCACTCCCTTCATCTATCAAGCTAGTAACTCTATCATAAAAAGAGATAAGATTAGTCTGGCATGACTTATTTTTGAGAAATCCATGTTGACTTCTCGTGATTACCACGTTGCTTTCTAAATGATTAGAAACTGACTGCTTAATGATCTGCTCCAGGATCTTTCCGGGTACTGATGTCAGGCTGACTGGGCGATAATTATTTGGGTCCTCTTTTTTTCCCTTCTTGAAGATGGGGATAACATTTGCTCTCTTCCAATCTGCTGGAACTTCTCCTGTCCTCCAAGATTTCTCAAAAATTATAGCAAGCGGTTCCAAAATGACCTCTGCCAGCTCTTTTAATATCCTAGGATGCAATTCATCTGGCCCTGGAGACTTGAATTCATCCAATGCGGCCAGGTATTCCTGTACCACCTCTCTACTTATTATGTGCCTCATTTCCTCTGCTTCCTCCCCTGCTCCCCAACCGCCAGGTTGAGTGCTTGTATCCTTCTGGGAAAATACGGAGGCAAAGAAGGTGTTAAGTAGCTCTGCCTTTTCTCTCCCCCCTGTGAGTAATTCGCCATCTTCTCTGCGTAGCGACCCTACTGTCTCCTTCTTTTTCCTTTTGTTGCGGACATATTTAAAAAAACCCTTTTTATTGTTTTTAATGTCTCTGGCCAGCCTAAGCTCGTTCTGTGCTTTAGCCTTTCTGACTTCCTCCCTACATCTCCTAGCTACTTGCTTAAATTCTTCTTTGGGGGTTTTCCCCCCTTCTTCCATTTCCTATACATGTTTCTCTTAACTCTTAGCTCAGCTGAGAGTTCTTTAGTCAACCATTCTGGTTTCTTCAGATGCCTTCCATTTTTCCTCCTTAATGGCACTGTTTTAGACTGTGCCTTCAGTATCTCCTTTTTAAGGAACTCCCATGCCTCCTGAACTCCTTTCCCTTTCACTATTCCTGACCACGGAATTCCAGCCAGCAGCTCCCTAAGTTTACAGAAGTCCGCTTTTTTAAAATCTAAGATGAGTGTCTGGCTACCCTTATCTTCTCCTTCCCACTGAATGCTAAATTCCAACAGGGCATGGTCACTCCCCCCTAAGGATCCAACCACTTCTACCTCATTCACAAGGTCATCCCTGTTGGTCAAGACCAGATCTAGAATATTTGATCCCCTTGTGGCCTCTTCCACCTTCTGGACCATGAAGTTGTCTGCAAGACAAGCAAGAAACTTGCTGGACCTTGCTGTCTTGGCAGAGTTTGACTGCCAGCATATATCCGGGTAATTGAAATCTCTTATTATTACTGTATCCCTCCTCTTTGAATGTGCAGTCATTTGGTTGAGGAAGGCGTCATCCAAGTCCTCAGCCTGGGTTGGAGGTCTGTGGTAAACCCCCACCAGAATATCCCTATTGTTTCTCGCTGCCTTAATTCTTACCCAAATGCTCTCGACCTGGCTTTCTGGGTTTAAGTCCTGGATCTCTTCACAGGTGAAAACATCCTTGACATACAAGGCTACTCCTCCTCCTTTCTTGTTTGGTCTATTTTTACAAAACAGGCTATACCCCTCTATTCCTGTATTCCAATCATGAGACTCATCCCACCAGGTCTCAGTGATGCCTATCAAATCGTATTTATTTTCTTGTACTAGGAGTACAAGCTCATCCTGCTTGTTTCCCATACTCCTTGCATTAGTGTAGAGACACTTAAGTCCCTGGGCCCTTCCTGCAAGTCCTGTACTATTGATTCTACTCCTCCCGCCATTGGCCACTTGTACTACTTGTCCAGTATCATTTGGGCCTTTTCCCCCTGTGTTCTCTGAGTCCTTGCCCTGAATAATATTGTCCCCCTCCCCAGTGGAACTTAGTTTAAAGACCTCTTAATCTTCCTTGCAAGACTGTTAGCAAAAACATTCCTGCCAAGTTTTGTGAGGTGCAGCCCATCCCTCGCCAGAAGCCCATGTTCATGGAAATTCAGGCCATGTTCCAAAAACCCAAACCGTTGTTGGCGGCACCATGTGCAGAGCCAGTTGTTGACCTCTACTATTGCCCTTTCCCTACGTGCACCGTATCCTTGAACAGGGAGGAGAGACGAAATGACCACCTGCACACCAAGGTCTTACGTCTTTCTTATCTACTTTTAAGTTATATTAACAATCAGTGATTATAATTTTCTTATTTTCTTACTATTCAATTACAACCTTGCCTTTGCGCTTAACTTTCATCAGTATTCATTCCAACTCTTTGCTATTTTCTGCTAGTAATATGGTTGTCATCTCCTATCTTAAGTTGCTGAAGCTCCTGCCCCCAATTTTTTACACCTCCTTCCTCTATGCCTACTCCCACTTTCCATATGATGCATACTGCATATAAATGAAATGTGGTGATAAAATGGCCCTTGCCATTCTGTTTCTCCATACTCTCTCCTGACACTGGCCTCTTGATCAGAGTGTAAATAATGCATCAGGTCAATCAAATGTTTTTGCATACTTATTTCTTTTTTTTTTTTAGAGTGACCCAAAGTTCTTCAAGACCTACATGACAAAAAGTTTTGCTATAGTCTATAAATCAAAGTCAATTTACTTCTGGAATTCTTTGATCTAGCTAATATATATCTGTAATACTATTTTTGGAGACCCAGATGGTATAGTGGCTTGAGCATTTGACTACAACCCCTGAAGACCAGAATTTGATTCCACACTCAGCCAGGGAACTTACCAGGTGACCTTGGGCACATCACAACACTTTCAGCCCCCTGAAATGGCAGGTTAACTTTACTGTCACCATAAATTGGAAATGACTTGAGGGCACACAACAACAACATTATTTCTAATTCTTTCTTTTCTGAACTCAGCTTGGATGACTAGCATATCCTGTTGCATATAAGGTAAAAGTCTCTGATACAAAATCTTGAGCATCACTTTGCTTTCATGGGAGATTAATGCAATGGTCCAATAGCTACTACAACCCTTGGTGTTCCTTTTCTTGGGGATCGGAATTTTCATCACATGTTCCCATTTTGTATAAGTCTTTTATTTGTTGGCAGATTTTTGTTAAAATTTGGATGGATTCCATCTCTATAGCTTGAAACAGTTGTATTGGTATGCCATCTGTTCCTGGTGATTTATTTCTCCTGAACATTTTGGGAACAGCTTCTACTTCATGTCCTAAAATGGTGGGCTCAAAGGTTCTAACTTTGGACAATGAGGTTCTGTTATTGTTTTATGTAGGTACTTAATGTATTGTTTCCATTACCTTTTTATTTTGTCTTCATCATATAATGATGGTCATATAGCACCTCCATTTTTGGTTTAAATTTCTCTTTGATTTTTTAAAATTTGTGGAAGAGGTTACTTGTTCTTCATTTTTGTTGTTACCTTCTATTTCTCTGCAATGATTATTATAGTAGTTTTTCTTCTCCCTGCACACAAGTCCCTGGAAAGTTGCATTCAGTGTTCTGGCTCTTTATTGTCCTAACTTCTTGTGTCTTCTTTTATTTCTTTGTATTGATTATTACAAGAATTCTCTTCCAACACACAATGTACAAGTCACCGAATAGTTGTGTTTAAGATTCTGACCCCATCTGCCATCTAAAGATTTTTCTTTCTTCTTGGCTACCATGTCTTTTGCATTTTTCCCTGATACTGTCCTTTGCTTTGGTCCAGAGTTCTTTGAGTTCCCAGTAAATCAGGCCAACTAGTGCAAATCTGTTCTTTTCATGCTTTTTAAACTGTGCAAGGATGTACTACAGATTGCATTTTGGTGTTATGCGTGACTCAGTATACCTCTGAACTTTCAATTTTGATATTACCAGTTGATAGAGTGTTCTACAATCTGCTACTAGTAAGGTTTGTTTGTTGTATGTTGTAGAATGAATGGAGCATCTCCATCTCCTTCTTCCAATTATATTTTCTATTTGATGTCTACATTGGTCATCTAGTAACATCTATGCATAGAGTTGGCTCTTCAGATGCCAGAATAATATGATTGCAATGAACAAACTGATTGTCTTGCAGAATTCAGCTAACTCACTCTCCTGCTTCATTTCTTGCTCCTTGATCAGACATAACTGCTTTATACAAATCTGATCCTCTAAAAAAATATCCCTATTTCTGGAAGAGTGGAATACTGTCCTTTGCAAATGTGGAAATGCGCACATGCCTGATACCAACTGTTCCACTGTCTGAATGCTTCTTCTTTGAGCCTGCTATGAAGTTGAAAAGGTGAAGAGAATGATGGATGAAGCACTCCCTTGCCTCCCTTTCAAATTTCATTTTCTCTACTGATCCAAGGAAGAATGTCCCTTGCCATTAGGATAGACCAATAAATGCATACAGGGAGTCCTGTACAGACATGACATGAATTTGGACCACTTTAACCACATCAATATACAGGGGCAAAGGGAAAATGAGGGTTAACTGATGATCTTCAGATTCTGATCTTGAATATTACTGTTCCTTTTTAAATGTTTAATTTTATTGTTATCATGAGAAAGATATTACAAAAATTAAATATGACTATAGGTTGTTGCTATTAACATTTTCAATACATGTACTCTTTGTTTAACAGAGGTAATAATAGATTTACTGAGAATTAATCTATAGGTTATGGAATTAAATAATATTGTAATGACCAACAACGTTGATACTTGGGCTGAAGTAGAAATCTAAAAGATTTAGAATTTAAAATTGTTTAGGAGTATAAAATATAATGAGCAATAAATTTAATAGTAATTTTAAGTAATGACTTTAAGTGAAGTACATTTATATAAGTAGGAGCTGTTACCAAAAAAGGCAGACACCACTTTTAATAAATTGTAGTCTTTTCCTTTTTGTTTAGCTTAGTGTAGTTAAATTTGTTAGCTTAGTTTAAATACGTCTTGTTTTTTATTCAATAATTGTAAGGTTATGTGGAACTTTTAGGTTAGTTTAGTTCAATTATGTCTTTTTTTCTTCCTTTTTCCTAGATGTATGGTTTTGATTGATGTTTGTGGTTTTGTGTGTGTATGTGTGTGTGTTTAAAATTTCAAAAAAATTAATAAATACACAGGGGCAAAAAAGACAAAAGAAAAGACAAAAAGAGATATAAGGGACAAGAAAGAAATGAACTGGTGTGGTTGAAACACCCTCAAGACAATGTATATCTCCAAATGTTGGACTGCAACTTCTAGTATACCTCACTACTGGTTATGCTGGCTAAGGCTACTGAGATTTGCAGTCCAACATCATCTAGAGGGCTGCATGATTCCCACTCTTCAGGGGACAAAATACAACTTACCAAGTGTTTATCTTATGGAATCACAGAATAATAGAGCTGGAAGAGACCACAGGGGCCACCTAGTCCAACCTCCTGCCATGCAGGAACACACATCAAAACACACCCAACAGATGGCCATCCAGCCTACACCGAGGCAGCATATTCCACTGCCAGACAGCTCTGACCATCAGAAAGTTCTTCCTGAGGTTCAGGTGGAATCTCCTTTCCTGCAGCTGGAATCCATTGCCCCTTGTCCTAGTCCCTAAAGCAGTGGAAAATAAGCCCGCTTCCCCCTCAACATGACATCCATTAAAATATTTAAACATGGCTATCATGTCCCCTCTTAACCTTCTCTTCTGCAGACTAAACATCCCCAGCTCCCTAAGCCGCTCCTCATAGGACATGGCTTCCAGACCCTTCACCATTTTGGTCACCCTCCTCTAGACATGCTTCAGCTTGTCGATATCCTTCTTAAATTGAGGTGCCCAGAACTGGACATAGTATTCCAAATGAAGTCTAACTAAAACAGAATAGAATGGTACCATTACCATACTTCTATTGATGCAACCAAGAATTGTGTTGGCTTTCTTGGCTGCTGCCTCACACTCTTGACTCATGGTCGACAGCTTGTGGTCCACCAAGACTCCTAGATCCCTTTCACACATACTGTTATCTAGCCATGTGTCCCCCATCCTATATTTGTGCATTCCTTTTTTTTTTCTGCCTAGGTGTAGGACCTTATATTTCTCTATGTTGAAACTCATTTTCTTAGCTTTGGTCTAGCTCTCTAATCTGTCCAGGTCCCTTTGAATTTTGATCCTATCTTCTGGAGTATTAGCAACCCCTCCCAATTTAGTATCATCAGCATGCTCTCTATTCCTTCATTCAAGTCATTAATAAAGATATTGAACAGCACTGGGCACAGGACAGAACCTGAAGCTCCAGACATACAACTGAAACTGGCATCCACAGTGACTGGAACCTAAATCGCTATCAGTGTGGTAGATCAAATAAGAAGAGTGAACAGCCAGCAGGAAAACTAGGAAACAGTACATCATTAGCTGTCAGCACATACATGCTCCTAAGCTTAATAAAGGGGAAGACTGCCCATTTATGGTGGGTACCTGCCTATCACTGAAAAGATTGAAATGCATCACAAAACCAGAAGATTAAGAACAACATGAATTTATTTAGAAGTCTGTTTATGTACATAGATGTAAATTTGAAAATAATTATACCAATCAAAAGAGGAATACAATATACCTCATTAGAGTGAGGAAGACTGTGACCAGATAACCTATATACCCACTGAGTCTGTTTAGCAGCTTCAGGATCTCTATTCCCCTCCCTCTTTATCTTTAATCTAGACATGAGTAGGCTGTCCTTTCAGTAACTGAAATGTTGAAACAGAGGATGTTCTCTCCTAAACCAGGACATGCGGCTTCCTTATGTCTTCTGGTTCCCTTTGAGTGGTATCTGAGAGGTAAAATTGAGTGACACTCGTAGGCTGCCCAAAGCTTGTTCCAGCTATCTACAATACATGTGTGACAAGTCATTTATCTACGTTGGAGAATTTGGCAGGGACAGGAAAAATAACAGGTGCAAGGTGGCAGAGAGGTAGGGAGGGAAATGGAAGCTTTTTTGAGGGTTGTATAAGCCATTTCCACCTCAGTGAGAGGCAGGCATGATAACCACCAAGCAAATGTTATTTGATTCATTCTACTTAAAATCAGAAGTGTCAGTAAAATGGAAGGTTTTGCAAATGCACGAGATGCGAGTCAAACAATAACTGGCTGCCTTAGTAAGAGCAAGCGCTACATAATGCAATGTCAGGTAGAATATTTCCTATATCAAATGTTCTTTCTTTGATTCTTTACATGTAAACATTTACCATTTCATATTCTCTTACCATGAGATCACATTCATCTGATTTGATTCAACCTGATTTCTAAGCCAAAGTGCAAAGCCACTAAATAATTGGGCAAATGACCAGCTGTGATGAGCCACTCCTCAAAGACAAATAATAAGTGGGCTCACAATGTTAATTTAACATCAATCCGAAGTTATATATCAATTGAGCCCCATCAAACTACTGACTTGTAGTGATCTGTTAATGTAGAAAGCTTATCGGAAGTCCTGTTCTTGTGCTGCACTGAAAAAAATCACACCTTGTTCTGCTGATCAGAATGGACACACCAGGCAATTGACAATGAACACTTCAAATATTCTTGGCTTTTCTCCTTGTGCTGGTTAAAATTAATTCCCTTAACTCTAAACAGGTAAATGTCAAATTATGGCAGTGCTTCAGACTGTATGCTCTTCTACAACATTCCAGGTTCCTTCTTTAAAAAGGATTGGGAAGAAGATGAAAGTGAACCTTCATAAAAACAAACAAACAAAATAAATGGTTCATATCATTGGAGGTTTTTAAACAGAGGCTGGATGGCCACCTATCAGGAGTGCTTTGATTGCATATTCCTGCCTGCCAAAGGGTTGGACTGGATGGTCCTTGATTCTATGATTCTATAAAACCAAAACAAAACAAAGGAAAACCTGAGGCCCTTCTACACTGGATAATGATAGCGTTATGATCCCCTTAACTACCATCATTCCACCCTATGGAATAGGGGTGGAGACAGTTTAGGAAAAGGTATTTAAAATGATTAGCCAGAGTCCTATCATGCCTCACCAAACTACAAACCCCAGGATTGCAGAGAATAGAGCCATGGCAATTAAAGTGGAATCACAGTGCTACAGCTATGTAAAGTGAAAGGGTCCCTGATATAACGTAAATGTAAACAGCAAGACTGGGGAAAATTTTGGTTGAATTCTTGGTTTATAACCGTCACTGAATTCAGTTAGTATTATCATACAAGATGATGTGTGACATGAAATGCTCCTATAAATAATTTCCCCCTACTTTTTCTGGAACTTTTACCCAGATTTAGTCTTAATCTCCAAAATTTTGAAAATCTTTTTTCCTTACTAAAAAAACAAACCTTTAACAAATACTGGACTTTTCAGAATTTTCTAAAAATTTCATGCATCAGATTGTATACGAGCTAATTATATAATTGAAGTTGAATAAAAAGATAGATGTCTTTGATATTCCCCCACATTTAACATTAGGTGTTTTAAAAGAAGGATTTGTTGCATCACTTATCATCTTGGAGCTATAGCCACTTTCCTTGGAGAAAACCCTGGAGGCACATCTGTGCAGACATGTATGTATAAAGATTGTGCTCCAGACCACACTAGTAAACTTAACTCACTTTTGCCATCTCAGTCTACATTACACATTTCAGCATTTGAGAGACTGGCAGTGATGTTGTGTCCAAACAAGGTCTACAACAGAGATGTAAAAAGTACTTGAAATTTTACTCATCCTCAATGAGAAAAGGGCAGCATCATACAGAAAATCTCAAACGTGCAAGATTTTAGTGTCTTGAGATTTTTCTTGGGAAAAAAAAAGATTTCTGGAGCAAAAAAATCCCCCCAAAAACAAAACCTATTTTTGTACAAAGTTCCTTCTTGCAACAAACCCCAAACATTATGGGACAGTAAATAATGTATTTTATGCATACTATCTTTTCTATGCAACTTTTTTTTCATAAAAAACTCAGGTTTTTGCAAATAACTTCTTTCTTTCTTGGTAAAAAGAAGTCCCAAAATACAAAGCATTTAAAAATGTGCAAAAGCTCTCATATAGAAAAATTATGAAGTTATGCACTTTTGCAGGCAAGAACGAAGTAAGCAAAGATTCACATCCTTAGCCTGTGGTCTCATCCTGACAAAGCTGTATTGGGCTCAGCACAAGTAGAACTTCATTATATAGTTTTTAAGCTGGCGAAGGAGTCGGGGAGCCAAAACTACCTTACATGCATACAAGAAATATCTTGTATGAAATTGCTTTTAAATAATATTTTGTTGTACATTTGTTTTGGGAGCCTTCTTAATAAATACTTTAAATGTTTTATTTTCTTTTGGTTAGCTAAGTTTCATCTCAAGATTTAGGAAGGGTTTAATGAAAACATATAATAAAAGTTTGAAAATACTATGAAAAATGAAGATTCTACTTTTTTTTTTAATGAAAAAGCTGATGTACCTCCTTCCATACCACAATCCAAATGTTAATTTCATAGCTGCTTTGGAATTCACAACTATCTGCATCTCTGTGTATGACACATGATTTAGAGTACTTCTGTATATCTACACAGACCTCTACTTCTGTGATATTCTTGGAATGTGAGAGTCTATTAAGTAAATATAAATTTTATGATGGTGATTATAACATAACTGGTAAATCTTCATTTACATGATCAAGCACACACACGCAAAACAATTTAGCAGAAGATAGAGGTTACTACAGTGTTTGAAGAGATGTCTATATAACACCATAAACAACCATATGTCAATTGACATTGGATTTTAATATTATCTGACAGAAAAGAAATTAGCTACAACAGGGAATGGAGAAAGTCTGTCAGTTTTACTTTATCCCACATTCATTTCTCAGAAAAAAAAATACCCTCAAGTTTCATACAATTCCTTGCAGGTAGAGATTTTCTTAAGAGAAACCTGAGATATATTTAAGGCACCCACAAAAAATCCTAAAGTCATAAAATGAATAGAGAGCCTCAGCCCTTTCACCTTGAGAGCTGTCTGCTGATGCATTTGCTTTGTCACTTAAAGGAACGGGCCAAGCTCTTACATCACAATCTACATTTCAGAACTTTATAAATCTACAGTTACACTGAAGAAATGCAACAAAACCCTGCTAAGTGAATTGCAAAGATATGCATCTGAGCACTGGCAAGAGTGCTCCAATGTGCCCCAGGCATTTCCTGGTGCACATTGGCTACTTCTGGTTTGCATCAGGTGCCCCCATGTGCTCTGATGCTTTCTAGGTGGTTGTGAACCGGGGACTCCCAATGTGCACTGGGGCCCACTGTACAGCAGGCCATGATGCATCTATTATCCCACTGGCTACCACTGCAGGAAAGATGTCCATATGTTGCAACACCATGGTAGGTCAACTTCTCCATTCACATTTGCACTCACATAAGGCAATTTATAAATATGTAAATCCCAAGCAGAGTGCCGGCTACAAGAACTTGTTATCACTTCAGAGACTGCCCTCAATGTAATCTAGACAGTTGACTTCGTTCTCTCTCTCTCTCCGTGTGTGTGTGTGTGTGTGCAAAGAAACCAGACATGCATACACTGGAAGATCTACAATTATTACTACACTTATTACAAACCTTTGGTTTTATCTTCATACAAAAATATACTGACAGATTCCACTTATAACTCTTATTACTAGAGGGCTGATCACACTGAATGAATAAATTATAAGCTGTACACATGCTGAAAGAAGAACTGGGTAGAATTACATTTGAGAGCAATGACCTGGAACAGGGTGAGCTGAATATGTGGCAGAAGAAGAATGTAGCAGAAGAAAGTCCTCAGATTACACATACCAGAACTAGGAGAAAATACTCAAGAGTTGTGCATTTCATTAGTATATACTAGAAACCGGAATTACGTAGGCCTCATGGCTGACCAGTATTTTTCACTACTGGTTAAGCTGGCTAGAGTTGCTGGGACTGGCAGTCCAACAACATCTGGAAGGCTACATGATTCCTACCCCTTGGTATCCATGTTTTATTGTTTCTGGTAACACCAACTTGCACTTGGAGCAAATTATAAGATTCATTTCTTAAAAGAAATGGATGACAACATTCTTGATATTCCATATTTGATAACCCAAGATTTCTTGAATGGGGAGTACCACTGCAGATTTGTATATTTGCATTAAATGAATATACAAAATAGTATAGAAGATATAGAGCCATTACTCATGACAAACATAGCTTCTCTACACAGTATATGGGTTCTAGTGATGTTTAAATCTTATTTCATTCTCGCTTATTGAAAAAAATCAAAATTTCTCTCCACAATGTGCACGTGCTTTGGGTTTTTTGTTTTGTTTTTGTGTGTGTGTGTGCACCTCAGAAGTTTTTTGTGAATATTTCACACAGAATTTGGGGGCAAAACAACTTTTTTTTGCTATTGTTACTGATGCAAAAAGGCACACAGGGCAAAATTTTCTGCATTGGTCAACATTTTTCAGTTAAATATTCTCTACATTACCACTGTATTCCTGTCACATCTACATAGTTTGTACAAAAATAACTATGAACAAAATGTAGAACAAGTTAGTACTCTAGGTAGCTAGGTCAAGCAAGATTATATATGGAGGGATGAGCACTGTTGGGCCACATTAAAAAGAAGGATTGTAGGAAAGCAGAATACAAGTTTTTTTAATTTGCTATAAACAGTTGGATAGTCAAAGCAATAAATAAATGAATACTCATTACAGACTTTAAAAACTGCAAGGAGATTCAACATCCACATTATAATCCTTTCTTGTCAGCAAATCTGTCCTGGTTCTTCTTACTCAAATCTGTTAAAAATAGCAACTGGGACCACCTGACACAGATCACTGTTCCTATTTTTTATTGAAATAGAACCTGAAGGGATCTGTTGTACAGATAAGCTTGATGCTGTGTACTTCCCTACATGCTAAAAACAGGTCTAGTCTTGTCTTATTGATCCCAGCTGAGTTACTGTGACATGTGCAAAAGGAAACAGATGAATTTTTAGACACTTATGTTTCTAATAAAGAAGGTATTCTTATACTATGACTAGCTCTCAGAACAGCAATATAAGAAACTAAGCAGTTCACTGCAAAAGGGAAATTAACATGAAACTGTGAGAGACTAAAACAGGACCATTAAGGAAACAGCTTTCCAATTATTTCCAGAGAGCATCTCAATCGACTGCGTTGAGGACATGGAAAGACAATTTAACTCTCTAATATGACCCAGGTCTTGCACTTACTATGCAAGATACTTTTCAGAGAAGTGTGCCTTTTTTCTTACACAATTTTTTCCAATTATTGCATGTGTCTGACAATTTGGGTACCTGAAACTTAATGGCCAAAGTCAGCTATCCAACCTATCAAACAGTGAATCAAGTCCATATCACATAAAATACAGGTTTAACAACAGAAGTATGCTTAAGTGGTCAGGTGAATCAGACTAAGGCCATTTCCACACTAGACTGTTATAGTGCTATTATTCCACCTTCAACATCCTATGGAATCCTAGGATTTGCAGTTTAGGGAGTAGCCTTTTGCCTGAACAAAATTCAAATATCACACCAAAACTGTTTATTTAAATATAGACCGTCTCATTCTGCCAATGTGTTAAAATTACACACTTTATGCTAGATTGTATTAGTGTTCTAGTGTTCAGTGCAATTTGACTTTTTGTCTCTACCCTAAAGCAGAAAAAGTGAGGGTGCAAGATTGGTGGGATATATTTTATTTATCCATTAAAAATTATTAATTTAATTTAAAAGCTATTTTTAAAAATAATTTTAACAATAGAATAATAGTTTTTAAAATTTTGTTATCAAATAGATTTTAGCTATACCCTTAATGTATTGTAAACTGCCTGGGGTCCTATACTGGAGAAAGAGTGATTATAAATTAAATAAATGAACGAACAGGAGAATCCTAACAAAGCCCTAGAAAAGATGAATATAATTTACAGAAAAGAATCCAGCTGAAGAGATTTTAACACTGCTGACAACCAAAGAAAGTCCATTGTAGATTTCAGTTCAGTTCATTTGCCCAGCCCGGAATGGCAAGATTACAAACTGCCAGAGTTGTAGAAATGTACTCAGTTGTGCCCAAACTGATACTATTTTCTCATTGGTAAAATGCCAGTAAAGGCTACAAAGGAAAATGCAGTCAGAACGGCCAAGATATTTTGATATATTTTACTTTTTCCATATCATTTTAAGCAGAAAGTTATATAGGCAGGACTCCCAAGACTGATTTTTCAAAGTATTCTTTGAGTTGTATCAAACAACAAAACGAAGTCTGGAATGCCGCAGTTAGAAACCTATCAGGAATTCTACCAGTGGCTTAGACCTAAAAATGCTGCGTTGTATCCAGTTCTAAGACAGGGACGGGGCGTACATGACGTGTCAGTAGGTGCCAGACTGCCACTCTCATAATCCCTCACCACTGGTCAGAGTGGCTAGGGCTGATTGAATTTACAGTCAAACAAAATATAGAGAACCACTAATTCCCTAACCTGCACTGGCAGAAAGCATTTCTTCTTGCACAAGATAGGATACATAATTTTCACCTCCCTCCGGCACCTATGATACAGCCTTATTTAGGATATGCTCTCCATTTGTAGTGGGTTATTCAACCCTCCACTGGACAGAAGCTTATACACTGAGCACAATACTAAATCTGACAAACCTGAACTGGATACCGATAAGATATTTTACCCTTTATGGTTTTTTTATGCACCAATCAAGCAATGCAACACAGCACTTTCTGCCCCCTTTACTGGCACTGCTGAAACAGGAAAGGAAAAATGTAACTGAAGGGTTAAACCAAACACACAAACAGAATTGCCATCTGAAATCCTTTACTGAAGGAGGGACAAAATGCAATGCCACAGGAGTCAGGTCAGCAACATTTTCTTTTACCAAAATATTAGAAGGAGACAACAATTACTAAAATGTGTACGGTAAGAGTTTTACTCTGTCTCTTAGAACAGTGCTTCTCGAAGGGGTGTTTCATGGATTGGTGCTGGTCCATGAGTCATCAGCTGCCAGTTCCTGGAGAGCTTCCAGGGAAAAAAAAAAGGAACAATTATAACGAATAGGCACAAATATGATAATGGTCCCTGGCACACTGGAGTACTTTAATTTCCAGTCCCCTACACATGAGATAGTCTATTAAGTTCTGTATTTAGAGCACTTGCATTTTAAGCTACCACATATGAGGGACTGGCTGCCACCACCCATGTATTTGATCCAGCAGCATATTTGTGCTCACTGACCAAAATTCTTTCTTTCTCTTCTGGAAACCTGTCAAGACTGGCAGCCAATGGCTCATGGACTGGCTCCTGTCCATAGACTGTCACTTTGAGTAGCACTGGCTGACCTGGGAACTAGGGACAGCAACCATCTGATGCTGGGAAGAGCTCTTACATGAGCCAGGATTTCAATTGTTCAATTAAGAAAGCTATAGTGCTCATACGAAGCATAACTTCTCAGAGCACCAGTGTCTGCAGTCAACAGAAGAGTCACATTTGCCTTCTTAACCAGAAGTCATTAATTGCCCTCTGCTAAAAACAAAAGAAAACTGGAAACACAATGCTGTCAGGAAAGGCAAGCAGTTAATTTTCACTAATGAATGTGGTTGGTCTTCTGATAGCTATTAAGGACAACAGTGGCATGTTGAATCATGTTTTGTTAGCATCTGTGCTACATAGTCTTCCAGCTGTTTTTACATTGTAGCTCTCATCAGCCTTAGCAAGCATTACTACTGGATGATAGGAGTGGCAGCCCAGAACCATCTTGTGGGACACAGGCTGCCTACACTTCTTTCTAAGTGTGAGCAGTCACTGTGTGTGTGTGGAAAGCTGATGGCACAGGAAAAAGATGCAGACACATCAGAACTGGTGGATCTGATTGATTAAAAAAGAAAAAAGAAAAGAAAACCACATTTTGGTATCACTAGCAAGTTGCCTAGTTTACTCTGGCCAGCACAGGCTGTTTCCCATCATCTGCTACTTAATGAGAGACACAAAGAATTAGACATGGGACCTCTCACTTGCAAAACCTGTTGTCTGCCATTGAGCTATGGCTTCTCCCCAGTGTTACCCTGCCCACACCCAGCAACTAGATCCACATACAATGACAGATACAGCAGCAAGAGGGACAAAATGAATCCTCAGGCTAGCTTGCTATGGTCCCAATAATGGAGTGCCCAAACCAACTACATAGGTACAGATCAAAAGAAGTAGTAGGAAATACACGCTGAAAGAAAGGTCTGTACATCTAAAAAATCTGCCTAAAATACAGTTCAGTGGTTTTTTTAAAATAATTTTACAGTCCACTATTAGGATAAGATGCTTCTTTGTCCTTCGTCCAGTCACATGCATCCTATGCATTCTCCCTTTGTGTTTTAACTAATACTCTGCATTTTTATAGTTATTACTGCATTTTTGGTTCCATAACCCTGAACGACTGTTCAGTCACAGTCTCCTTGCCTCTGTTGCTATGCAACCACGGAGCCTAGTTAAGACAATTATTATTTCATCAGGAAGTCCCGAGCCTGCCTTTTAAGCTCTGTTTCCATCAGGAATACATTTATGACTTCATCATTACATGGGTCATTAAAGTTCTTATTACAGCAGTGTACAAAAGGCTATCCTGAGAGTATACATGTACCACAGACAAAAAAAAATTAAGGCTTTTTTTTTTTTTTGGATAACACGTCTTTTCTAGCTTCCAGCAAACAACACGAAACCCTGCAAACTTATATCAATGTTATCCCAGTCCAGTTGCTCTCCTTCGAGAATCCTGGGAGTTGTAGTTTTGTAGGGAAGCATACAATGCTCTTTAACAGACCTTGGCACAAGTTGCTAGAGCAAAAAATTACTGTTAGAAGTGAATTTGATAACAGTAGTGATAACTATAAATGTGGGCATGCAGTTATTCTTGTGTGCCTTGAAATTATTTCTGACTTCTGGCGATCCCAAGGTGAACACACCATAGGGTTTTCTTGGCAAGATTTCTCAGAAGAGGTTTACCATTGCCATCCCCCCCCCGAGGCTGAGAGAGTGCAATTTGCCCAAGGTCACTCAGTGGGTTTCCATCACTGTTTGAGAACTTGAACCCTGGTCTCCAGAGTAAAATCAGGTGCATAAACCACTGCATTACACTGGCTCTCAGTACATAGCAAGTGAAAATCCATCTCTCTGTGATACTTTCAGCTTGAGTACAGTTAAAAAACAACAACAACTTCTCATGCAACAGTTTGAGACAGAGCTTAGCTTTCTACCAACCAATAAACATTTGACCAAAAACAAAAAAAAATGACAGCTGTGGAGGGATATTTATCTTGTTGCTGTTCAAAGTTACATAACCCACAAAACTGGTCCCAGTCCAGATCCATGTATGAGCCACCTGAAGCTGGACTATATTTATTCAGAACATTTCTAGCCAGCTACTTACAAAGGCTCAAAATGGTTTATAAAATGTGACACATCCCCAGTGCAAAAAGCATTTGTTGTAAATTAATATTCAAGTCTCTTCACACTCTCCTAGTGACATGCTGTCCTTCTTCTTTTGGCAATTGTGCTATTTTTGCTTTTCTGAGTGCCTTCAGAAAAGTGCTTATCTGCACTTATCCATTAAGTCATTGTGGAGAAAATGCAGCCCCCAGGACACATGAGGTCCCTGAGGCATATGTTTTGCAGCCCCTGAAGCTCCTTGTTTGGAAAAAAAAAATCACAATTTTCGGGTGATTTTCCACCAGGAAACTGTGCCAAACTGCCCAAAACCACATGTAAATGTGGTTGTCTTCCTTTCCTCACCCTCACAGCCTCTGCTCCCTTTTTGACTGTAATACTGTCAAAAATGGTGACTGGAGGTAGAATGATGTTACTTGCTGTACACCCAGACGTGCCAGTGTGATCTGCAAGGGCAGAGGTCACAGGGTTGAAAACTGGCCCTCAGGGCCCATACAGTTGCCCACCCTTACACTAAGCTCTGACAGTAAAATGCAATTCTGCAGATGGAAAAGACAGGACAGAATGAGGGCATCTGTATGCCCTATTGTACAATTTCTGGCACGTATATGGAACCAGGCTGATTTCTCCCCTTCTGCCAGTCTTGAGCTCTGGCTGTCAGGATGGAGTTCTCAGCTGTGTGACAGTGAACCCAATCTTATACTAAGATGCAACAAGGAAAGTGCTGTATTGCTCAAGAACAATTCTATTCCTGCCAACTTACAGATATCCCACAGCTGGCTAGTCAGAACACAGCTTTTCACCGTGGTATATTCTAAATGGAACCACATTTAATTTTTCTTGATTACATTTCCTGATGTTGGTCTACAATACAGCTGGTCACAGACCAGCATACACAAATGATTCACAGTTGCGTGATATGAAGCGTCTGGCCTATTTGAAACTAAACAAGTATAATTAGATTGCACAAACAGCATGCTCTATCGAGAGCCACTATGTAAATACTGTGAGCAAGACCGTGTCCAAATTACAGATCTTAATGTTTTCAATTTCTCAGGGCTATTAAAGAGATGTAAAAACTAAAACATTCAAATATCAAAACATGTTGCTGAGCTTACACAACTGGGCTTAGATAAATGAGTCTGGGGAAGCAGGCTTCCAATACCCACCTCAAGTAGGAGGCATGTATTGCTGTTGCTATGTGCCCTCAATTCAGTTCTGACTTAGGGTGACCTTACTTTAAGAGTTTTCTTGGCAAGATTTGTTCAGAGGAGGAGGCTTGCCATAGTCTTTCTCTAAAGGCTGACAGAGTGAGACTTCTCCAGGGTCACTTAGTGAGTTTCCATGGCTCTGTGAGGATTTGAACTCTGGTCTCTAAGAGCCATAGTCCAATGATTAAACCGATATACCAGTGGTTCTCAAAATGTGGGGTGGGACCCCTGGGGGGCATAACAGTGGCTCCAGGCAGGAAAAAGATTTTTTTTTGGGGGGGGGATATTAATTTATTACAGTCAGCCCTTGCTAATTCACTTGGGGGTGGGAGGCATGGGACCAAGGAGGAGGAGGTAGGTAGGGACAGTTAGGAAATGGAGGGGGCAGCAGAAGAAAGGAGGCTCTTCTTTACTGATTGTTCCACACAGCCTGCTTGAGATTGCTGGTACCAACTCTGCAGTCATGAAAGGGCTTATCCTTGCTCCTTCCTACCCCCACCCTGGCTTCACAAGCACACATGCTGGAGAAAAAGAAGGAGCCCTAAGCATGACTGAAAGCGTAAGTGTATTCATCATTCTCTTGCCTCCCTCTTTCTCCCCTCACCATCACCTGCCACTTGTATAGCTTCCCTCCTTCCATGATGCAGCCAAACTTGGGGGGGGCAAAACATCTATGTGCCACCTCCCTGTATGTAACAGAAGGATGGGAGAGACTGAGGATGGCAAGGATCCCATTTGGACAGTTCTTCATGATCCTCCTCCACTCAGGGGAGCAGAGCTATTGACTTTCATGGACACAGGTCCCTTTTTGGATGGGCCTTTATGATACTCTGTTTTCAGGGACTGTGTTGTTATTTCTGTAAAAAAAGAATAAAATACGAATACGGTGGAATCTTGCTATATGTGTGAGTTTTGTTTTAGGAAACTCCACATGCACCAGAAATCACATACATTCACACCCAGTTATAGCCAACAGATGTGATGTGCACACATCTGGAGCAGCACACCTGAGTGCCACTTTAGATATAGGCATGAGACACCTTGTGTGACCTCAAAATCACACATGTAGAGGTTGCATGTGAAGAGGGCCCACTGTACACATAGATATGCACATTAAAATATGCACACGGAACAAACAAAATACTTTTATTCACACACTATGTCAAGTGGGGGTGCCCCAACATCCACCTGCAGATATAAAAAGGGTCACAAGGATAAAAAAGTTTGAGAAACACTGCAATACATCATGCCACCTCTTTCCAGAATGCATTAAAAATCCTGAATTCTTCTCCAGCTTTGATCACAATTCAACACATGTATTTTTTCTCTATTTGTTCTCCCATCCACTTTGCCCCAAGAAACAGCTCCCTCACACATATATCGCTGTTATCTGGAGAATTTTGGTAAAAAGCCCCAGCTACCGGAAAGGATATGGTCTTTTTCTGCCACTTACTATTGTGTGACAGTCTAGTATTCTCTAAGAGCTACTGACACTGAAGTAGACTTTGAAAATATGCTATCAAATCAACTTTTAGGTTTTAATTTATCATTGCTTTATTTTTTAACCATCTTTTCCTCCAAGGTACTCAAGATAATCTGTACAGTTTTCTACCCCATCCACATTATTTTTCACAATTTGAGATGAAAGACAACAACTAGCTTGAGGTTATTCAGCAAGCTTTGCAGCCAAGTAGGAATTATGAAGCCAGGTTTCCCTGATTCAAGTCAGGCATGCTAGACACCACACTATACTTATTCTCTTTCATGTGCTCTTCTCCTTCCAACAATACCTCATTCCCCAGGCTTCCATTTTCTTCACTCTCCTCCTCAACCCCTGCTACATAAAAACTCTTGCAAGAGGACTGGATAAGATATAAACATCTTATACTCCAGGATCTAAAAGGCGAAACAAGAGAATGCATGACGAATTGGAACGAATAGGATTCAAGTGTAACTGGCTTCCATACCTTCAACTAAAAGAATGTTTTAAGATGGATCTGAAACTAGAAGGATTTGGAAGGATAAATGAACAAAATGAATTCAAAAAAATAATCTATGAACACATATTGAACAGACACTTAGAAGAAGAGATTGTCATAGAATATATGATCCAATGGGCAAAAAGTCTTACTCATGAAATTCCACTAGAAAACTTGGAGAAATACTCATAAATTTACATTATCCCAAGACTTAGAAGAAAACCACTTAAAGTTGCTGTATAGATATCACTTAACCCTGGCTAAACTTGATAAAATCTACCAAACAGGGGAAAATCAATGTTGGAAATGTCAACGAAAAACAGACACTTTTTATCATTTGGGGTGGTCTTGTCCACTCACAAAAAAATATTAGTTAAAGATATAAGAAACTATGTCAGAGATGTTCATGACTACAATCTCACTTAATTCAGAATTTTTTTTCCTCCTAAACATGACTCATATGTTTGAACATCAATTCATAAAGAAATATTGGCGGATTTTGCTCTACATGGTCTCTATTGCAAGAATTAAATTTGCAAAACTTTGGAAGACTAGTGATATTCCTAACCATGAACAATGGCTGTTAAGACTAAATGAAAAGGAAGAATATGATCTCTTATCTCATAATTTAAATGGAAAACCAACTGTCAACATAGAATAAGAATTGCTACCAGTAATTAACCATATAAACAAGAAAGGGGTTTTTTCCCCATAGATAGATATAAATGACACAGCCCAGAGAAATAACTATTCTTATAATCAGCTACATTTCTTAGCAGCAGCACTTTTTTTAAATCAAATTCTCACAAGATTATACACTTTGGATATTTTCAATAACACTATACATACTACTATATAGAAATGGTTTATGAAAAATTAGTTTCTTAGGGTAAATATCCTGTTAACTTCATTGAGCTTATTTATAGTAGTGACAAATAACTTCACTGCAGATCAACAAGAAAATTTATATCATAGGGAATTTAGGATACCTGTTAAGGGTGGTTTCTTTTGTAATTTACCTGTATCAATCATCCCCATGAAATGAGTAAGAGGAAGTAGTGGTGGTATGTTAGAAAATATTGAAGATTTCTGGGCTTAATGTTAAACAAATATGGGAAGACTCTTCTATTCGGTAATTCTTTTATCACATTTATTTTTCTTACATATAACTCTGTGTAACATCTGTATATCCTTTTTTTTTTTTTTTGAAAAAAAGAATAAAAAACTCTCTGATATGTAGCTTATAGCCATTTTGGGCCAAAGAATTTAGAAAACAAGAAAGACACACTATAAAATGGGCATAATATTCATACTCAGAAGCTGCTTTGATTGTAGCACAGAAATCTCTATGGACTGTCATAAGCTAATAAGCTCCCCATAACTCAGGCTGCTGAAAAAAACTACAGATGCTCAGAAGAAAATTTACATGCTTTACAGAGAATATATATCCTCCCACTTGTCCCCTCTAACGTCCCACATTTTGACGATACAGAGAAGGGATACAACATATGCTTTGAATGCAAAAAGACATACAGTAATTTCTGCTATAACACATGCTTTTACAATGTGAATTGGCAGTAACACAATTAGCTAACAGAGTAAGTCTATTTGGAGAACAGAAACTCTTAACTTATACAAGGGCCCCTCCACTTTTGCAAGAGTACAAGGCACAGACCCCTCATAAAATTGGAAAGACTGTGAATAATTCCCCCCGCACTGCGATCCCTCTCCCATTTGCTTCCAGGGCTCTGTCTCCTATTCCCTTGCCTTCTGTGTAACTGGGCCAGAGGCAAGGGAATAGAAGGGAGAGCTCTTGAAGTGAGAAGCAAGACTCATGCAAGCCTACCCCGACCCCATTCCCTTGGAGAAGGAAGGTATACTTATGCCTCTCCTCAATTTCCTTGTCTTTTCTCCAAGCACTTGCCTTCCTTCTCCGCATTTGGAAAAACGCAATGGAATGGGAGGAGGTGAATGGGGGGAGGCATTTGAATGCCTCACAAACAGTCGAAGTCACAAAGATCAATGAACGTGGAGGGAGGACTGTAGTGCAATTCTACCTCGAACACTCAAAACTGGCACCCCTCCTCATCTTAGTAGTTCAGTTCAGAACAGGAGTGGGGTGGACTGAAGGATGGCATTTGGAAGGGAAGTGATGTTAAGTGAGGGACTGAAGTGAGGTGGACGGAAGGAGGCGGAGGGGCAATTTGCACAAAATTTCAGTGCCATAGCAAGCTGAGACTTTGTCCACTCCTGCCATAAATACTTATCCTCATGTTTTTAAATGGTAAGAGTCACAACTTATGCTTATAATTAAGATTCATTCATTAAAATTTGTGGCAAAGTAAATAAATACCTTAGCTACTGTAATATTTTTTTTTGAGATCAGCAACTAATCTTATTTTCTCTGTAAGTCCTGTTATTTTTAGAGAGTGATTTTTCTATAACATGGACTTTTTAAGGAATGCAACGACTGCATTGTAAGAGAGCTTACTCTAGGTTCAGTCGCTAGTAATCTGCAGTTAAGGCCAGGAAAGATTCCTACCTGAAAACCATCAAGAGTCACTACCAGTCACAACAGACCACATGTGGACTGTAATTCCCACAGTCCCCATGTATTGGCCATGCTGGTTGGGGCTTATGGGAGTTTCAGTCCCATACATTTTAAGGGCACCATGCTGTCTGTATAGACCGTTGATGGGGAATGTACAAACCTCTAGGTATTGTTGGACTGCAACATCCAGGAGCTCTCATCCTCATCACTGGCTATGCGAGTCTCAGTCCAACAACACCAATGACCAGATGGTCATTACCTGTGCTATACACAATGCTGAAAGAGAGCAACAAATGATTATACTTAGCACAATGCATCCTCCTAGATTCTTCTATTAGTACACTGAAAAATTCATAGCTGGGCCTTTCTAGGCAATCAGCACTGTAGTGTCCAAATGCGCTGGGGGGAATCAATCCTTTCCTCTCACTAGAATGCACAAACACTGCTGTGTTCTCATGGTGCTCTATGATCACATTTGTGACTCTACCCCCCCACTCCAAAAAGGGTGGGATGACATATACCCATCATTAAAGCTCATCTGTTCCAAGAAATATTCTGACAGCTAAATGGAACCTAATTTGGCACACAAGCTGAAATTCTGCTCTCTCACTACAGAATTATTTGAAGAGCAGCTTTGTTTGAAGTGGCACCCAGTCAGAAAAGGAAAAAGGCAAAACAAACAAGCTCACTCAAAGATAATTTTATGAAAAGGCAGAAAATGTTTCTGTTAAATTCACAGGTGTTTGTTACAAGATGGAAGCATTTATTTTGGCTATCGTGCTGAAAGGAATACACCTCCATTAGACTTCCTACAGTTGCAGTTCAACCGAAACACAATGTGGGAAGATTTCTGTATCTTATAGGGAAGGGAAGTAGGATAAATCCCACCATCTGCTTTCATGTGAAAAAGTGATGGTCAACACAGAATGCTGCAGTGTGAACAGTCATGTATGATCCAAGCACAGGACAACTCCTTTCCCAACACAAATGAGAACTTTCTGCTTCTTCTTCCTGCCTTTGATTCTTCAGGGAAGCGAAAGCTCACGGCACATCCTTCACTGGCCATACCAGCTGGAGGACCCTGGGTGCTGTCATCCAAAAACATACATACATACAAACATACCTATGGGGACAGTACAGTCCTTCCCCCACATGAATGGGTTTAACTTTTGCAAATTTGATTATTTGCAAGGTACGTGCTTGCTCCCCCTGCCCACATTCTCCTCCTCCCATTCCCTTGCATTCCCCACAGCAGGCTTGTGTTTAAAATGGACCTTTTTTCCTTTGGGGTGAGGACCCCCCCCACTGCCAGAGGTGTGACCTCTCTGCGACATGGCTGCACATTCTGCTGTGTAATAGCCACTGACTGGTCAGGTGCTCTCTTTGCTCCTACACCTCCCCTCTGAGAGGAATCTCAAGATGGTGACCACAAGTACCTAGAACGTCAGAACTCAGTGCTCCACTCTTCTCTGAGGGGAAAGTTCTATTAAGCCCTTTACCTTGCCCCACACAGGGCACCAGGGCCAGAGGCAAAGAATGGGAAGGGGGAGCTCCAGAGGAGAATGGGAGGGGGATTGTGGGGGGTGTTAATCATGGTTTTTCCAATTTCATAAAGATTCTGCTCCCCAAACCCTCATGAATGTGTGTGTGTGGGGGGGACTGTACTTAAGATCTCCCTGTGCGGGTAAAAAATTGTAGTAGGAATCCTGACCAACTGCTGCATTTGTACCACATCAGAGAAGGTGAAGGCCACGTCTCACACATATACCACTAGAGCCCAGTTCATTCCAGAGCCATCTTTTTCTTCAATGCTTCATTCAGAGATGTCCTTGGAGCCAAAGCACTATGGGATTGGTGTGAAAAACTGCCCATCAAAAAGGCAGAGGAAGTGAATAGAATCTCAGCCTATATCTATATCTACCCATTATCGCTATTCTCTGGGCAGCTTATGGATTAGATATCAAAAAAATCATTGAAGAGTTCACAGTGTAGAGGTTTCCAGGGGGAAAAAAAAGATTCACAAGGCTTTATTTTCTAAACAAAAAAATTATGGGAGAAGTCACTGGTACAAAAATAATCATAAAGGTCTCAGTTAATACTCTCTCTTTTGGGGAAAGTAGTTCCTTAATTAGAGTGGGTGTCACAAGTAGGAATGGTTTCATACTTTTAATGCAACTTTACCAAATTCATATTTTTAAGCCAGAATGTAGTAATTTGATGTTATTTACACCTTCTGCAAATTTGCAGTGCAGTTTGCAAATAAAAATAAAAGTATAAATATATATATATAGGGAAATGTGTGTAAAAATGCATTAAAAAACCCAGAAGAGAAAACAGAGGACAAAACCCACATTTGTTAGTGACCTATACACAGAAACAACAATGTATTAAGTGAAATCACTTGGAAAAATGCATATCATTGGAAAAGTATCTACAAAAATGAATTTAAACAATTAGAAGCAATTTTAATGCATACATTTATTTAAAAAAAACACAGACTAATACGGACATGGGTCAAATGAACCTAATGCGGGAAGAATAAGAAACTGAATGGACTGTAACTTGACATCTTTGTCAATGCATACCAGAAATAAGAAGGCAATCTTGCTGAGATTTGTCCCATTTCTCAACTTGCAAAAAGATTTGAGATTTTCAGGGAGTAATATTTTTAAAAGTGAGCAATTTGTTTTTACAATGTACATTAAATCCATCTTGTCTCCTATGACAGGACTCGAGGTTGTACACACAGCAGCTGGTAGAAATACTATCAATGGATTCCATGCATCTTCCTTCAGCTTCTTTTTTATTGTCTCTCAGAAATTATATTTAAAAAGAAATCTTGTGTTTTCTTTAAAAAGACATTTCAGTGGCAAACTGCTAAATGTACCTGAATGAATGATATTCACTATCCCAGCCACATTTAATAGTCATGAGCAGTTGATTTTGTAGTAAAGTCAAAGTATGTATATTGAAAGTTTCCCTTGCCTTCTATATAAATATAACCCCCCCCTGCATCTTTCTTTAAAGAACTGCCAGTCCTGGGGAAATATAGGAGTCTGATTCTCCTTGGTTTGATCAATTTTATTCCTGGTGGCAGTGGACTGCCCACTTATGCCTTTGAAAATAGGGTGTGTAGTGTAATATGGGAGCTAATCATTTAGCATCACCAGCATAATGCTTCAATTAAAATCCCATTCCATCTTCTTGAAATTCTTTAGTCACATCATTAAAACATAATAAAGGGTAGAAAGACCAAAAATGATGAAGGGAAAACTACATTGGCTACACACTGATTACATCTTGTCACATTGCCACAAGCAATCCTTTAAAAAACAATATCACTTGTGGTAAACAACAGAACTATAGATCTTTTCAAAGCCACATAACCACAAGGTGCAGGAAATCTGGCACATGAAATGCAACCACAAAAGGAGAAATAAATTTGGATTTAGCAGTTGGCCATCATAAAAGAAGTCTGTGTGGATTCAAGAGCAGCACACTATTTGTTTCTGGTGTCTATGTGTTTAAAATACCAGCACTACACATTAGCCTGTCTGCTCCTTAAACCACAGAGAAATGTTGTTGTTGTTGTTATTATCTACAGTTCACTGGCAACAGATTTAGCCTATTACCATTTCTCTCTTCAACTGCAATTCAAACAAGAAGAGGCTGAATCCTGCTGCTGATAATCTACAGTGCTTGGTCCCCTGTTCTCGCAATTTTGGCCCTTCCTTCACCTGCTTCTCCATTCTACATGCCTTCCTTGATGTACAGTACTCCCACTATATATGTGGGGGTTCTATTCCAGGACCCCCCCATATAAAACAAAAACCGCAGGTGTTGCATCCCATTGTAGTCAATGGACACAATGTGTGCATGCCCACGGCCGCACAGGTGCATACTCATCACTATAAAGAGATGTGACACACACAACCTCACATTTGTGCATGCAGAGGTTGTGCCAGAAGAAGGCACACCGTAAACATCTCCCTATCCTCTCCCCTTCATTCCTCCTTGCCAAGAAATGTTACTATGTGTAGCTATGATTAAAAAAGTAGGGTGTCAGGGAAGGGGTTAAAGAGCAAACATGACTGAGAACCAAGATGTACAAAGCATTATTCATGATCTCCTCCACAGAGTCCTCCAAGTGCAGACAAAACAGCAACATATAAAATGTGACAGAGCAAAACACAAGTCATGCTGCCATTGTGCTAAGGTGCCATAATGCCCCATTACTGTCTACATGGTCCCATCCCATGCACCCCCAAATAGAACTGGATCATATTGATTCCAGTAATAATAATGGTGAAGAGAGACTGGCAAAAGGGGACACCCACAGCACACATGCCAAGACATCATGGTGCTAAGGCCCTTTCCGCACAGGGGTTAAAAAATGGTGTAGAACGACCTCTGACGGAGGTCGTCTACATCGTAAAGTGGATTGGGGTGGACTACTTTTGTGTAGTTCCACACCCCAATCCACGCAGGAGCGACCGGAAGTGGCGGGGCCACGTGCTTTTTAAAAACCACTTTTCATGAGGTTTTTAAAAAGCACGGGGCGTGCAGCCGTGTGCAGCCCCGTCACAGCACCCGGTGTAGATTTGCAGGCGTGCGCAAGTGCGCGCCTGCAGACCTGCCAGGGGGCGGGCTTCCGGTTGGTGAGCTTCTCCGGTTGGTGGAGAGCCTCCGCCAGCCGGGAGCCACCATTCTGGACGCCGCAGGACGCCGATGAGTGTGGAGCAGCTAACTCACGCTGCTCCACGTGGCGACGGACTTACCCGGTTGCAGGTAAGCTCCATTTTAGTGTGTTTTCGCCCGTTTTTTCCTACGCGTGTGGAAAGGGCCTAAGATGGCACAGCACCATTCTCTTACTCATGCAGTCCGGTCCTGTCCCATTCCATCCCAACACTGAACACCCTAGAGACTAGTAATATTATTTTCCAGAACAGACAGTGAATATTTGCTGGAAACAATTTTCATTTCATTCTGAGTAGAAACACTGGAATTTGGAGCATATAAATTCCATGGTCTTAGTAGCTTCTAGTTCTTTAGTAACTTCTAGCTATTTTTCTAGGAAAATATGTGTTAAGAAACTCTAGTGCACAGAGGAACAGAGGAACAAATTAATACACTGCTAAGCTTGTTTCTATTTTTCAAAATCTATTGCTTCTCAAACAGTCATAAGTACAAGCAGTCAATACAAGATGTAGTAAGTTGCTTGTGCCCACAGACTCAGATCCATCCTTCAGTGATACAGGATGTTCAGCTAGCCAGATGTTTCTCAACTTGAAATGGAACTGATAAGTAGTAGAGAGGGTGAATGAGTGAAGTTGAAGGAACTACAAATTATACTTCGGCAAAGGAAAGTCCAACTGTTGATATAAGAAATATTAGATACAGCTCTCTTTACATATATGTCCTAAAGGACCAGTGTTGGTCAGGTGTAGACTTTTTTTGGTAATTAACAATATTCCAATAATTAATTTCCACATAAGTCTTTGAATCTGTTTGCATATAACATTTAAACCAAATGTGCTAAATAAACAATACTATTTAGAGCACTGGTAAATTTTCCAGCTCCACTTTTTCTGGAAAATTCACATCACTGAATGCCAGAATGACAATCATCAGCAAATGGATCTGTTTTATTTTTAATTATCTGGATTTTTTACGAATTCCAAAACTGTAGTTAATGTTGGAAAGTGGGTATGGACAAAGAAATACATCATTTGATTGCTGGTAAGGAATCACAGTGTCCCATCTATACGCAAGAAAAAAAATACATACAAGCATGATGCAGTGACAATAGTCTGCATTTTGACATCATTTATGTTCCCAGTGGTTATTCTGCACAGCAAGTGAACCTGGCTCCTACAGGCAAAATGTAAATATTATTATTTATAGAATGTGCTTTATTATTTATTTGTTAAAATATGTATATCCTGCCTTCTATCTAAAGATCTCAGGGTAGCATACAATAAAACCAGTATGATAAATCCAAATAGTATAAATACTTTTTTAAAAAATGTTTAAAAGGCTAAAAAAAGAAAATAAAGAAAAAGCAATTTAACAAATTAAGAAGAAAGACTGAACTAATTTGTTGCTGTGTGGCTTTGAGCTATTTCTGAATTATGGTGACATTATCATGGAATTTTCTTGGCAATATTTATTCGGAGGTGATAGCCCATGCCCTTCTCTGAAGCTTAGATAATGTAACTTGCCCACTGTCACTCAGTGGCTTTTCAAGCTTAAGCACGAATTTGAACTTTGTTCTCCAGAGCTGTAGTCCAATGCTCAAACCACTATATCACACTGGCTCTCTACTAAAAGAATTGAAATACTTTAAAAAAAATCAAAATCATATGCATGCAAGTAAAATCATTCACATTTTCATTTGGTGCTTGAACAACAGAAATATTGGTGCCAATCAGGCATCCAAGGACAGGGTGTTCCATAACCGGGCTGCCTCAGTAGAGAAGGCCCTCTCCTGTATCCTGCCACAGCATATTGCTCTGCCTGATGGGACAGAGAGCTGACTTTAAACCTCTGGCAGATACTCCTTCAAATATCGAGGTCCCAAGCCATTCAGGGCTTTAAAAATCATTACCAACACCTTTAATTCTGACTATAAGTATATAGGCAGCCAATGCAATTTCTTTAAACCCACTGTTACATGGATTTTGTATGATGGTTCCAGTCAGTGGTCTAACTACTGCATTTTTTTCTACATTGCTCTCCATCAAAGAAACTGAAAAAGCAGTAACCACATCCACAAATGAGAAGTTACACTAGTATGCACATATGTTCACACATACATCAAATATCTAAGACACAGCAAAGCTGACGTCTACTCATACTCCTATGCTGGCTGCTAACCATGAAAGCAAAAGCAGCTTGCATGACACTACTATTTTTATCCTTTACTCTAGATGCTACCCATTTCTGTCATTAAAAATGAACCATATGGGAGGTAGCGTTCTCTCTCATATGGTGATGCATTTATGGAGATGCATAAAAATGTTAACAGCATATGAACAGGATTTCATTTATTCATTCATTCATCCTATCCTGCCTTCTCTCCAGCCCCAAAAGGCAGTCCAGCTAGTTTCCATTAAAATATAGAATGAAAAACAAATATAATATGAAAATGCAAAAGTTTATGCGTTAAAAACATAATAAAAATGAGAGAAAGAAATTTTACATGTTAAAGGCCTGCTGAGGAAAAAAATCAATTGCCTGCTGATATGATCAGATAAAATCTACAGAAGAACAGAAAATAAACCATCCATCTAGGGGCAGACTATCTTAATTGGTAGCCTGTATTTGTACTGACTCCATAAGATAATGAACTGTCCATGACTACAGAAAGTGCCTCCATACACTGATCATCATTATTAATAAAGCATCCAGTATGCTCTGGCAAATCTTTGGTAAACCTAATGAACCAACCATCCTCCAAATCTATTAGCAGTTGCCCCTCCTATTGTGTTTAAGATTCTCCAGGTTAATGCCCAAGTTTTTGCAATGGAGCATATTTTCCACTTGCTTTCAGTCTCAGCTCAGCCACTGCATATGAAATTCAGTGGCTTCCAATTTATCACTTCTCATACTGTGTAGTATGTTGAGCCTGAAAACTTTCATTGCTCCCTGGAGCAAGTGCAACAAATGAAAAGAACAAACATTCTGTTACCACTGGTAAATTCTGGATGGTGCCATAGCTACCTCTGAGTATTTATTGTCTGAAATTCATGGGGTCACCGTAAGTTGACAACTGACTTGAGGGCACACAAACACACACACAACACCTATGAGAATGGAGGGACCTTGCCACCATAAAATCTCTGCTACAGCATGTGTAAATAAAAGGAAATTCAACAATCAGAGAGTAGGCACTTTGCCAGAAAGCACATTATCTTTAAAATAGGGAATTGCCATCTGTTTCATTTGGCTCTAAAAGAGTGGCACAACCAAGGCTGGAGGCTCTCTCCAATACTTGCCAAGTTCAGATCAATTATAACTGCCATCTAAATGTCAATCAGGAAATCAGTTACTAAACAGTGAAAAAGGACCACACATCACACATCACCCAAACACTGAGGCAGTGTTGCTGATACTGAATTTTATTAAAACTGTAACTTTTGCAGTACACACTTAGCCACAAGGCCAGAGAAGGTCACTGTGACTCAATATGATTCAGCCAATTTTGGTAGTCCTTATCATTCCCCTAGCGAGAGACTCGTGTCACAGATCGAAGACAATCATTTCCTGCAGTCTTCTAGAACATGACAAGTGGCAAATTGTTACATTCTTCAGGTCTTTCATCTCAGAAATGAAAATGCTGTAATTGGAATGTTTGGAAAGATGTTCAGGAACTTCTAGGGTAGATGGTGTTACATAAAAATAATAAATGTCTACAGCAGAAACACTGAATGATAAACAGCTGTGTCTGATCTCCAAAGAAAATACTTATAAATATAGGGTGTGTTTGGATGCAACAAGACAGAATTCTGTGGGGTTCTGGATTGTCAAGGCTGAGATACTGCACTGGTGCATAATGCCTGATTGCTCTCACTACAAATGAGGGCAGATGAACAAACCATGGGCCTTCTGTTAGTGACTAATCACAAAAGTCATACCCAGCACTCTGGCTTAGTGGGGACAGATAACCAAGATCGTCAGATTCAGACATCACACCAACAAAACCACAGAGATAGAAAACCTGTGGTTTGTTCATATACTCCTTTTTGCAGCTCGACATGCTGCCTCATCCCTCCATATCCAGACCACTGATTTCTGTGGAATGCAACCACAGCCATGCTTGAAGGATGTGTATGGTCCATATTTTCTTCAAATAATCCAAACCAGGCTGACAGCATTTGAAATCCATGTAACCATCTGCATCCCATTACCTGCGTATTAAGTCATGCCAGGAACTTCACCAATCTGTTTTCTGCAATAACAAGCAGATATCTACTGCAGCCTGTTTATTAAAACCTCTGTTGGCTTGATATGCCACACTTGGCTGACGGGGGGTTAAATAACTTTTGTTGCTCTGACAATCACTTTCACCAACTTCAGGTCAGTGTCATATTCACGCACAGTAGAATTCTTCTGGCTGCACTGCTCAATCCACTAATCCCTTGCCTGAGCTCCACATCCTGCCTTTCTCACCCAAGTACCACTTTTCTCCACAACTGCTAGTAGAGATTATCTGAAGGGTGAACAGCAAAGCCCTGCAAAAGGGTTGTTTCACCCCTTGTTAGCAAACATCTTTTTAAATGGGAAGGGGACAATAGACAGCAACACCATAGCTCATCTCATGTGGGAGTGAGTTAATGGGCAGAGTAAAAAAAAACCCACTTTTAGATAAATCTCTGGAGCACATACGAAAAAGTGTGAGAACTGGAAGGGACTTTTGGCCAGTGTCACACAGTGCACCTTTCCCTTTCCAGTTCCAGGCCACACCACACATGCTTCCTCATTTGTGGCAAGAACAAAAAAAACAACAACCCAGCTCATATGGTAGAAAAATTACTAAATCAGGGAGATACTTTGCTCCAGAGCAAGACTGATTTTGTGAAAACAGAGTTCTGGTAGTTGCAGATAGAGTGGAAAAGACAATGATTATGAAAACAAATCCCCTGGGTTTACTGGTTTAACAGCCACAGTATTCATTTTATGTTCAGCTATTGGTGGTGCTCATCAAATTTGTTCCAAAAGTTGCTGTAGACCACGATCCACCAACTGTGTTAATGTATTTTCTAACAAACTAATAAATAAATAAATAGTACCACAAATGAGAGGTAGAGTGGTGGAAGAGCCAGTATGGCATAGTGGTTTGAATGTTGGACTAGGACTCAGGGAGATCGGAGTTTGAATCCCTACTTGTCCAGAGAAACCAACTGGGTGGCCTTAGGCAAGTCATACTCTCTCAGGGTCAGAGAAGGAACTAACAAACCTACTCTGAATAAATCTTGTCAAAGAAAACCCCTTGACAGATTTACTTTAAGGCCACTATGAGTATGAAACAACTCAAAGGCACACTGCAACAACAATAATCATATACACACTATTACTATACAAACAATATATACCCACAAATACATTTCCTAATAAAATAAGATCAGTTATCTGTTCCACTACTAGATATTTGTGTACCTTCTTTCCTGGATTTTTTTTTTTTTTTTTTTTGTGAGTCTCTGTCTGCAAGATCTCAGCAATTTGAAATCTATTCCTTTTATGTAGCAGAGGGATCCCTTCTCCTATTTTGCCTATATAAATGTGCTGCTGCTACCAGATTTTTACCTAATGATTTCACTTATTTGAAAGCTTGACTCTGCTAATATTAAATATAACAGGTTGAGAATATAACACCATGATATGACCTAGTACATAGAATACAGAAAGCAATAGAAGAGCAAACAGTAATATTTTAAAATGTAACCATATTTTTTCAAATGAGACTTATACACAGGTGAAATTTCCCAAATTAGAAAGGTTTTTGAATCATCAGAGTCCATGAATGAAGCAACTTTATGTCTTTGTCATACTGCTTATGCTGAAGAATGCAAAAATCCCATTTTCATCTCACAAATGTTGATGAATATTTTTCAATTTCCCTACATGGTATGTACGCATTTATAATCTAGATACGTATTTGTAGTCTATTGCTCACTGCTAGTGTCATCAAATTACAGGTGGGCTTTGACATTTCACATGTTTAATGTAATATAGCAGATGACTCAAAAAAGAACAACTTGGGTGAACACATCTGTATTCTTCTCATTCAGCTTTTGTTGCATTGCTAGGACTCTCAAAAGGAAAACTAGGTCACCTAAAACAAGAGTACTAAAAGTGCAGAGTTCAAGAATTAATGATCTCCCAAAAGGAAATGGTACAGATCCTTATCAGAGGCTGGAGCTGAAACTGGAACAGAATGACAGAACCAAGGTGAAATGAAGCTTGACATATTGGGAAACAGTGGTAGAGCAGATGTAGTAGACAGGAAGATAAAAACATGAAAAGCCAGTAAATTTAGGGTTCAGAAAGATTCAAGCAGAATCGTATTACTGTTTTCCATACTACACCAATTCCTTTTGCCAAAACTAATGGCTAGGATCCAAAGTGTATGTCTGCTGGATTCTTCTACCTCCTGCAGACCTCAGTACATCCGAAAAAGCATGCCTGGGATGACTGAGAAACACTCCAGAACAGTTCTTTGGTGCTGCAAAGAGCTTACAGAAGAAGAGAAAAGGGAAGAAAATCCAAATTCTGCTGGCATTGGGTACAATGTTGGATCTTGGCAATTTTGTAACATTTAATAACATCTTAGGACACTGTACAAAAGTTGATCCCAGCTGATCTTATCTTATTTCTCTATTTGATATAGCCATTTTACTATAAACTTGATACAGCCATGATTGTAGTGTTAAGGTACATCACATTTCTTGCATTTATTGCCTACAACCATCACAAGATCACAGTATCCTGTTCCACTACACTATAGAATACTCATACCCATTTTACAATGTAGCATAATTAACATACTAGATCATGCAGCTTTGACTTTGTGATCGAGCACGCCTTGAAAACAAAATGGCGGTGGGTTTTTCTACATGCCTACCCTGACAGCAGTTATTATCTGTGAACAAAATGTTCCCCTGTCAGGTCACTGTCAGCATGTGACAGAGTACCAGAGCATTTTATTCTTGTTGGGATTTTCCGCTGTTACTCTGTTTGTCTGTCTAAGCACGTCCAATGCCAGAACTTGCCTGTAAAACTGTATTACAAAGACAGGTTACTTAAAATTCTGAGCTTAAGCTTACTGTTTATTCAGTTTTCCCTATCTGCATTCCTAACCACTTTTTTCTTTTAAAAATGAGAGTGAAATTTTCACATGCTCCAGTTCTTATATGACTTAATGAGCCTCGCTTTATTTTCTGTTCGATGTTGGCCAGGCTATAGCCCACCAACCTCATTCATATCTAGCAACTGGACCAAGACAAGTCTGAAAAGAGGGAAATGGAGAGAACAAACCTACATGCAAACAATGCAGTGTCCTCAGCCTTAATAATTTTACTGCACATTTCACATCTGTTAGAATACAGAAGAACAAGCCATAAGAAAAAGAAATCAGCATAGCTTCTGCAGAGTAAAGTCCTGCCTTGCCAATATGTTAGTATTTCTTCATGGTATAAACAGGCTTGCAGATAGGAATATACTTGGGTTATAAAATGCATGAATGGAATTCCCATTGTAGAGTCCTAGCAACCATCATAGGACGCAAGGATAAGTCATCTAATGAAAACAAACCCTGAACAAAACAACTCATGGGGCAAGAGGAATCCGAAGAGACACCCCCATCTCTAACCCAGGACATGGACACATAATTTTTGGACCGAAACCAAAAATATCACAACCAGCATTGCCACTGGAGAATTCTGGGACATGACCAGCTATATTGTCTAGAGACTTCTGAAGCTGTAGTCCAAAAAAGGAATTCTATTCTGACCTCTCATTTCTGTCACAAATACAAAACTACCTATTCTGAAATTCTGGTTCAGGAAACAAAGAGCCTGCATGATCACATTCCTTCTGTTCTCACCAGCTTGATCCAACCCTGGTTATCTGGAATATCTGCACCTATTCAACCACAGGTGGGCAACCTGTAGCCTGATGTCACATGACCCTCTCTTCAATTTCTAAAGCCTGTTGCAATTGATCGACTGAAGCTTTTGTTAGTCTCCAGAAACTCTAACAGTAGTAATCTGGCACAGAGAACCACTGTAAGCCAATCCACACAACTCCTCTGCACCCCAACACCATAAAATCTAGATATGTACCACAAGCACTTATAAGCCCAAGATGATTGCATCAGCTAAGAAATCAATGACACATACTTCTGCAAAACACTTTCAGATGAACCTGCAATCCTGTCAATGAAGTCAAAAGTAGGTGAACTTCTTTCTCTACATTACTGATTTAAGAAATGACAAATAGGAGCCCAAACAATGGCAAAATTAACACATGAAGAAATTAACACTTTAAAAGATTTTTAAAATTTCATGTTATTTGACTGGAAAAATTAACAGAAAAATAGTCACCCAGCACAGATGCTTAAGCTGGACAATGAAGTGAGCATCCTCTACTCTTAAATATCTTACTAACATACCCTCACTCTTTTTTCCTCTCTCTTTGTGCATGACCTTTACTGAATCCTGCACTACTGCCCCAATTCTATCCCCCATCCTTTTAAGGAAGAATCCCATTCTCTCTCTCTAAGTATGCTTCCTAGTCAAGGTTTCCTACTTGGCATCAGTGCTCCTTCTCTGTTCCACTACTACCCACTTCTTCCACCTCCTCAGCCTTCTGACTTTGTCTGGCTGGCAGATGTAAAATCTTTTCATCCCTGCTAACAGAATACAACCTCATTAAAAGCCCTGAGAGCAACTCTCCACCTCCTGATTAAAACTTGATTTCTTTGCTCTAGCATATTTATTCTACCTTTTATTCTATTCACAAACCATGTCTCTATTATTACACACTTGGTGGAAAGTGGGTTGAAAGACACATGATCAGTTATATCTTTGATAAAGATATAGGCTATATTATTCTCATTATTTATGCTTCACTGATTTATCACATATCCCTTTGATAGCCTATTTCACCTTTATATTAAAATGTAGTTATTTTAATTCATTTTTAACTGGACATTCAGTCCCATTTGATTGTGTGATCATCATCACTTCTTTGCAAATTATAGTCCCACAGCTTAGGTTTGGGAGGAAAACACCAGGCAAGCTCATCTGAGTCTGGAACTTCTGCCAAATTCTATGCCATGATGATACCTTTGCAAGATCAATCTGTCTCTTTTCTGCAACAAACAAAGGTGGAGAAAAGAAGAAAAAAATGGTGGGAGAGAAGGAAACATGACAGTCTCACCTACTTTTAGTTTTGGCCTATCCATGTCTTGTTGATAAGTTTTTAGGGACTGTGGCCATAAGGAACAATGGCCAGGACAGCTAACAATTCTGAGTTGGGGTGGCATAAATATACTGAGAGTGACTGACACAGTTAGATGTAAGGTAGGTAGAATGCATACATGATTACATTTCTTTCTTCAGTGCTTTAATTGAATTTGTAGTTTTGAAGCACAAATACAGAAGGTCCACCACAGCCATCTCCAGTTCTTACAAATCATCCTAGTTTATGATTCATGGGATGTGGTGGATGATTGTTTCCGCTATGAATATTTAACTCTACTCCATTTTACATCTGATTTGATCCCAAAACGTTATTCCATCTTGTATCTTTAACTACAGTTCAGCTGTTTAAAAAAAAATATCTAAATGGCTCTTTGAATTATACCCCTGTTTTCCCCCTTTCCTGAATGTCTACATATTTTGTTCATTTCTGCTGAGCAAAACACATTGCTGCAGCTCTCCTCCTCCTCTTTCTCTTTGTGTAGGATGCTGTAAGTAGGTGCTGATGTTGACACAGCACTTATGCAGTCAATAATGCTGTTTGTGTGAGAAAAGCAAATGTGATTGGAATAACGGGGGGGGCTGAGCTGGAGATTACTCAATGAATATTACATTGCAGTCTCATGCATGCATTTTCAGATGTTCAGTAGGCCTTGGGTTTTGATCCACTATTCACTTACAATAGCAATATAGCAATAGCAGTTACATTTCTATATTGCTTATCAGTGCTAAGCACTCCTTAAGTGGTTTACAATGTGTTTAGTTAATTGCCCCCAACAAGCTGGATACTCATTTTAACAACCTATGGAAAGATGGAAGGCTGAGTCAACCCAGAGCCCTGCAGGATCGAACTCACAACGTTGTAGCTGCAGTACCGGTATTTAACTACTGCACCACCAGTGCTCTTATATGGGAGTAAGACCCAAGGAGCTAAATTCTTGCTTCTGAATAAACATGCATAAAACTGAATTGACTGTTTTAGAGTAAATAAAAGGTTGGTGAATACATGGATCCCTGGTAATTAGAATGCATATCAATAACAACAACATTCCACTTTTTCCCAAAATTGAAATGCAAAGCAGCTCACAATATAAAACAACAATACAATTATCCATGGTTCCATGGGAATTAGACTAAAATTTATAGGAAGTGTGGACTGGGAGGCAGCAGAAAGACAGAAAGGGAAGATTTCAGATTAACATACACAAAATAAGCATGAACTTGCTTTTACAGATTCCTTGGTCACCTCTGTTTCAGGTTAAGCAAATTGTGGCCTTCCAGATATTGCTGGACTGCAATCTTCAGCCCTTCACATCTCTGGCCAGAACTATTTGCAGTTACAATCCAACAATGTCTGGAGTGACAGAGTTTGCACAACCCTGCTCTAAAGACAAGTGCTAGATGCAAGTCTAGCTAGAAACCCTTATCTGTCCATTACAAATGCAGCAATCAGCCATGATTACAGAATTTTTGGAATTTATGGTCACGAGTGGTGAAAATCACCGCTTATTTCTATATCTTTTGAAGACCAGTAAACAAAATTAATGTAGGATATAATTATCAATAGCTGCTTGTCATGATGCATGGATACAACATCTGCCAGTATTTGAGAGTCTGCTGGTGAATAACAGTGGGAGAGGGCTATTGTCTTTGTGCTGTCCTTTCAAGCTTCCCAGAAGTCTCTGATTGGACAATACAGGAAACAGGACAAAAGGCTAGATGGAGCTCTTGCATCTGCTGTAAAATGCAATTACAGAAATAAGCATGTGGTGATACAGCATGTATGCTTGCAATGCTATTTTAATTACTAGTATGTAATTGTTACAGTTGTATTACGTATGATACATTAGCAATATTAGCAACACAAATTACTGCTGAAATGCATAATAATAATTAAAATTAATGCGCACAAGTTATGAAACTTTCACATTTAGAGGTTTCTAAAGTCCTCCAGCTATTCAAACACAAGTGGCATCCTCCAGCAGCTATAACTGGATGACTGCTTACCCACTTCATCAGCTTAATGTGTCTGTAGATCCACCAACACAAATGCTAGAAGTTTGCTACACCTATTGCCATGATCACAGAATCACAAAGTCTGAAGGTACCACCTAGTCTAACCCTCTATCAGGTAAACACTGCTAAAGCATTTCCAAAAGATGGTTATCCAATTTCTGTTTAGAGATCTCCAAAGGAGCATCCATCACCGTCCAATAAATAAAAGCTGTTGAACAACTTTTATTTTTAATTATCTTGCTGAATTTCAGGGTAAATATTTCTAGATCACTGCAGAGTTTTTAAAGTTATCCAAATGTATTATTCAATAACCTCTACAATAATCGTCCAGGCTAAAGCTATTAAAAATGGTGGTCCATGGACCAGTGCTGGTTCCTGAGCCCATTGGCTGCTGGCAAGTTTTCAGGAAAGAAAGAAACAATTGTAATCAATGGGCACAAATGTGGTGCCTGTCCATGAAACATTCAGGAAAAAAAACCTACTTGCTAGTCTCCTACATCAGATAACCAGAGAAGCACAGTTCTAAAGGAAGCCTCTATTACTTCCATTTTGGAGAGAAAGAAAAGAGCAGAAGAAGTGGTATTAAAGACAATTTATTAAATTCATGGGGGAGACAAGAGTGAGTAGGTGGCTTATTCACAACTCATATTCTTAGCTATTTAATTATAGTACATGAAGCACTGTGTAAGAACAATCAAATGGTCACATGCACCCCAAAAAGAAAACAAAAGGTACAGATACACACTGAATTTTAATAAAATATCTATGTGGAGATTAAGAATTGCTACAATTTAGCCAATTTAAGCTAAAATTACAAAAATCTCCCTAGTCAAGTAGGATTTCTCTAACAGTTTGAACTGAAATCTTTTCTATGAAATTATTTGCATCTAAAAATTCATTTTCATTGAAATAATTTTCTGGTCTCCTACAACAGGCTTCCACAACCTGTTGTCCTCCAAATGCTTTGCATTAGCATTTCTGACCATTCTTTGGCTGTGTTAATTAGGGCTGATGTAAAAACATCTGGAGATCACAGGCTGGAGACAGTCACCCTAGACCAATCCTGGTTATCTGTAGTCTAGAAATTAAAGAAGGTAGTCTGCGTTATTTTTATTTATTTTTGTCCCAGAAGTATCTGATTTAAAGTATCAGTGGGGAAAATAAAACACAATTACTACAATATTATGGATTTTTATCAAGTTACTCATATGAATTTATAGTAAATAAACATCCCTCCCTTACTTTTGCTTAATTTTAAGGAAAAAAACACAAAGTCACCCCTCCTCAAAAAAGTCCTGTTAATGTATTCAGATTTTTAGCAACCCAAAAACAAAGTGAATGAAAAAGTGACAGACAGTCAAGTATTTGAACAGAGTTCAATAATCTTCTACTGGGGTTACTGGGGCACTTTCAGTTTCCTGTCACCACTTATGAATTCCATTAATCATCTCTGATTACATATTTGCCATTTTCATTTTTGTCTCCTTGTACTTAACTGCTTACAAATCAATATCATGTATGTGGGCTCGCAAATACTTGATACTGATAGCCTATTAGAAAGCCATTCACAACACTGAAAATGCCAAGCTCGTCTAGCACTGTATTTTGCAAATGGCATGTATTCATTGTGGCTACTGAACTTTCCAAAGAAAAGTAAAAGATAGGATGACTTATTTCCAGACACTTTTCAATTCTGATTCCCCCACCCCCATCCCACATCAGTACATCTCACCAAAATAGGGAGGCTTGTGGAGAGATGATCTGTGTGTCTTCTCTCTTCAGGTCATAACTGCTCATGGACAAAGGTCCACGTTATCCCTTCTTAGGATTTTGTTTTCTTTAGACCAAACTTAGGCTTGACAAATAGATGGCCATCTTCAAAGAAAGGACTTTCCATTTAAGCCCGAATGGTCTACTTGTGAGCAATAAAGCAAGCTACTCTCTCTGGAACCCAGAGCAGCAGATTAAGGTACATTAAAGTACCAGGTTTCAGGCCAAATCATTTAAAGCCCACTCATGACTGACGGTTCATGTCCAAAGCAGGAGCACACTGCAAATTCATAGGCTGCTGTTCTTTCTAGTTTGCCACATCCACATCCAGTAAATGTAGTCAAGTCAGAGAGGAATAGGGAAAATCTACCCCCTAGCTCTAATTTTGTTTCCTGAAGGAGAATAAAATAAAAGAATGAAGAAGGAAAAAGCCTGACCATACTTGCCCAACCAGCTAAGAGGTAGAAAGAGTCTGCAAAGGCAGATAACTGATGACCAGCACAGAAAAGCAGAGGATAAAGGACACAACTTCTGTCCAGGATACATTACTGTGCCAGACTGATGTTTCATTTCAACATTAACATAAGGAGATAGCAGCAGAAACCTTTAGCTGCCACTGCCTGTCTTCTGCATCTAATTAATGCTCCTTTCTTTCTTCGCAAAATGAGTCTGTGTCTTTGTCCTCCCACAGACACCTCCCTATTTTTCCCCTCCTCACTGGGTGAAGTAGCTTCATATCCATATCCTCTGTAATTGCCTCCCACGCTAACATCTGCTTCAAAGAGACAATCTTATCCTGCAAAGCATGCCTGAGTGCAGTATTACTGGAGAACTGAACAGAACATCAATACTTCTAACCTATTTCTCCCTCAACTTTTAAAGAGGCCCCCATTTGCTCTTCTTCAGGGTCAAACTAAACATAACGCTTTTCCACATACAGTTGGGAGTCAGGCCTTTTGTCTGTTTCTTTCACAAAATGCAGTCCTGGAGAATAAAAGCATGCAACACAAAGCAGAAGACCTGTATGCAAGAAGGGTGGAGGTGGAGGCAGGAGACTCCTTAACTTTCCCCTCTAACAGTTTGTCTAGTGAAAATGGTGTCATCAAGATGATCCTTAGCTGGTATACATCCAGGACCATCTTCCTAAGTTTCACATCTTTCACTTATGTCTTAGCAGCCAAACCACCAAAGAAATTTGCAAATTGCAAATCAAGGGTGGACAAAGTACAGCATCATAAGCAGGTCCCTTGGACTGTTTTTGTAGCCCTCTGCCTCCTGTCCCAGTTCACCTTTTTCTGGCCAGAAAAGGATGATCTGCATCTCCCAGAAGACTCTAGCAATAGAAAATGGGCCCTGGATCTGTCATAGTTGCCACTCCTGCTGTAACAGATAACAAATAGACTAAAACTTCATGGCATTCCACCAGGGCATTCAAATGAGTTTTGGCCATTTTGCTCAATAGGGTAAACTATACAGCCATATAAAAGTAATGATTTTCTGGTAACAACTCAACCCACAATAGCTTACCATAAAAGCCACTCCTTTTGTCAGAATCCTCATCTACCAACATTTGTTCCAATATCTTAAATCATAGGTGGTACCCTTGAGGATCTTCAGGTTTTGTTGAACTGCAGACCCAACAGCCATAGCCAACACAGACAATGGTGTGGAAGGCTTGGAGTTGTAGTCTAACAACATCTAGACAGATGCAACACTGCCACTTGTGCCTTACAGTACTGGAGGCTCTCCATTTCAGATCTTAGTCCCAGCAATGGTGGGACTAAAACATGATGAGATAGGGTAGGGAAAAGCATATGGGCCCATTGTCTTGTCAGCATGGTTATGTTATTCACATAAGTAATATATAAGTAAGGCTACTGTAACACTAGCAATCTACATCAGCCTTTCTTCTGCACACAAAACAAGATTAAGATGGTAGGAGTTTTGAATGTTTCTAAAAACATGTGGGCAATCTCCTCTTTCAGATCTTCAAAAATGCAGGTGGTCCAACGAGCTACAGCCAGATTGTTAACAGGGTCTGGTTACATGGAGCGTACAACAACATGTTACAGCAACTCTGTCGAATAATGGTCCATTTTCAGGCACAATCCAATGTGCTGGTTGACCTATAATACCCTATATGATTGCAGCCCAGACTATCAAAAGGATCATATATCTTTCTGTCTGAGCTTTGAGATATTCAGGGTAGGCAATTCTCCCAATCTCATCCTTGGTGAGAATGTGGAATAGGGCCTTTTCCATGGCTTCTCCTAGATTCTGGAACTCCCTTTCTAGGGAGGTTAGGCTAGCTCCCTCTTGGCACAGAAAGCAAAGAGCTCTCTATTCCAGGAGGAATTTGAGAACTGACTGTTGTACATACAAAGGCTTTCTGTTTTAGTGTGCTGTGCTACTTTTATTCCACACTTCTAATGTTCTAAATTGTTTTAATTCTACAGGTAGTTTAATACTACTTTAAAAATTTAAATGTTTTTAAGCTACCTGTCATTTTACTTGCACTTCTTTTTATCTGTAAGCCACAAGTCAGTCCCAGGCTTGGGAGAAGGCAGGATATATATAAAAAAAGGGGTAGATTGACTGAATGTACCACCTCACCTCTTCACTTGTTGGAAGAAATGGAAAAGCTGAAAAATGGAGGCAAAGTGGGTGTAAATGCTACCAACAGTTTTTAGGGAGGACAAAACATCTACACAGCCTTTATCTCCCAAGGAGCATCTCTCTTGATCGATCTAGAAACCTGCAAGTGTGTGACACCACCAGCAGTGGGGGCCCCTAACCACTGAGGGCCCAGGAGCATTTATCCACCATATGACTGACAATCTAGTCTTGTCTGCCCAAATACTCATAGTACAATGATGCTGTCCTTTTATTAAGTTTACTCTAGAATCCAAGGAATTGAGAAAGGTAAACTGATTGCAGTGTTTACCTAGGTGGGAGGAGAGCAGAACATCTTCTATGGTCATCTGCAACTGTCAGCTGAAGTGTTAAGAATGATATAATTCCCACAAGCAGGGCTTAAGGACACATTGCTATGTTTATGGACAGCATCCAAGTATACAATGACTAACCAGGTGCAGTGAACCATTTTACCAAAAAAAAGGGGGGATGAAAGAATCACATTATCCATCACTCTCTCATTGCTAGCTCCATTCCATTTTCTACTCCAGCACAACTATTACTGCACTTGACAGGATAAAATGTACCACCAAGCAATGATTCACTCTCACGTCCTTTGGCTTTAAAAACCATCACCTGATGTCCACTTAAATCAAATGGGCTATCCTTATATAAGAGAATACATGAAAGTACAAGGCATATTCACTTCCTTGTCAATCCATCTCTGGCTGCCGACTAGGTATTAGTGGTATAGTAGAACTAGGGGTTGCAGAATTGAAGCTGTGGAACTTTTTGATTTTCAGAACTATCCTATTAGTATCACAATCCAAAGTATTTTGGAGTGACTTTTTTTTCCCCACTGAAGATCTCTTCCTGGTGGAGATTATAAAAATAATATTCTAGCAGGCTTAATGTTGTTTTATACAAACAGATACACAAGGTATTTTATATCTTTATTTTAATTCGTATGTTTCTATACCATAAGTTACCTGCATATCCCTGACTGACAAGGTGCTGAACTTTCAGGATACTTCTGATGAGCTAGGGTAGATGTGTACCATCTAGATGTTGATTCCCACCATTCCTCACTGCTGGCCATGATGGCTTAAGGTAATTGCAGTTTTAACGCTTGGAGAATCACACTGAGGCAGAGGCTACAAGAAGTTGTTGTGGCTATTGCTTTAAAAGTGCTTAGGCCAAGGCACAGCAACATTAGCAAATGGGCTATTTGTATATTTCTCCCTCCCAAAGGGGCACTGAAAATGTAGCCTTTCATGCAGGAGTAGGAACCTCTGGCTTCACAACAGATGAACTCCTGCTGCCATATTACCCCATCACTGGCCAGGCTGGCTAAGACTGATGACCAAGACTAAGACTGATGATTAAGACCATTTCTGCACTAGCCTGTCATAGCGCTATTATTCTACTTTCAACATCCTATGGAATTCTAGGATTTGCAGCTCCTAAGAGTATGACTAAGACTGGCTAAGACTACAACAGGTCAACAGTATCTGAAGGGTCACAGAATCTCCAGTTCACATAGTACAGTCGGCCCTCCACAATTGCTAGAGTTAGGGGCAAAGGATTACCACAAAAGTAGGAAAACCACAAATATAAAGATATGTCTGTGGGAAGGCAGCTGAGGCATGGTGGGGAGAATGGACACCCAGCAACCAACCCAGCTCAGGGAAAGGAGAGGGAAAAGGGGTGGCTCAGCACGGTGTACCTATACTTTCTCTCTCACACTCAACTTCTTCCTTGGTTATGTGGAGGCATTGGGAGAGGGTTTGTGATGCTGAGAAATTAGGCTGCAATCTATCCTTAGTTGGCCAGGCAGCAGCTGGTGGAGGAGGAAGACCAGAGGGCTGTGCAGCCTGATCAGAGCTACCAAGAGGGAAGGTTCCCTCAGAAAAGAAACACTGGGGAGAGCAGGGATTAGAGAAACCCCCAAATATCAGATCTGTGAAAGTGAAACCCACAAATGTGGAGGGCCAACTGTACTTTCAGGCTGCTCTAAGCTGAAAATGAGTACACACTTAGTACAAGGATAAGCCAATTAGAAGACGATTACACAACAGACATTTTAAAGTCTCTTGCTAGAAAGTAATGGACTCAAATGCCCCCTTCATGTATTACTCACATGAAGGAGGCATCACATAGCTAATGGGGAAACAAAGAGAGGGTCTTGAACCCAGTGTTGAGGACACGAGGAACTCTGTCTACAAACATGCAAGGATAAGCAGAGTCATTAGTACACGAAAGGATTTTGCTAACAACCATCCGCATGCAAGCTTCCACACAACGGAGCTTCTGCTTATATACTGGGTGTCCAAAAATTATCATTACAATTTCAATTGGATACAGAATCAAAATTGTAAAGATAATTTTCAGACATCCTCTATATAAGTGCAAAAGCCTGGATGTTAATAGCTGCTTGCTCAAAGGCTTTTCAGCTACATAGTACTGTTGACCTCCAGGTGTGTATTGGCTGCAGATGGTGAGTGGCATCTCCACAAAGTTGAAGGAAATGAGCTTGGGGATTCACTCATACATGGATATCTATAGCTAAGGGCAGGCAACATACTGACAATGGGAGTGAGGTCAAGAGTACGTACCCACTCCCAATTATTCACATGATTTCTCTTAACACAAGCAACACATCTAGTGTTCCTCACATGGGCAAGCTATTCCCACCTTACTCTAGGAAGCTGAAATTATGTAGATGTATTGCACATGGCATCCTGATTACTACAACAGGAGAAATGTTCCTCATAGTGAAATATTTCCACCAAGTACAGTTGGCCCTCCTTATTTGCAGGTTTAACTTTGATTATTTGCAAGTTTCCCCAAACCCCCGCCCCTTCACTCAAGCATTTCTTTTCCAGGGGAACCTTCCCTCTCAGTGATTCTGATCAGGCCTTGGAGCCCTTTTAAAACTCACCTCTGGTCCTCCTTTTCTTCCACCAGGCACTGCCTGGCCAGCTAAGGACAGCTCACAGTCCAATTACTCAGCACTGCAAACCTGCTCCCAATGCTCCCCCACACTCAAGGAAAGAAATGGGTAAGAAAGAGGAAATGTAGGGCCACCATTGTGACCCCCCCACACACCTCTTCCCCTTTCCTTTTCCCTGACCTGCTTTGGACCCTGGATCCGTGCCTCGGCCCACTTCCCACAGACACAGGCCATTTCCGCACTAGACTGTAATAGCACTATTATTCCACTTTCAACACCCTATGGAATCTTGGGGTTTGCAGTTTAGGGAGGGGCCAGTCGGTCCCTCCCTGAACTGCAAACCCCAAGATTCCATAGGGTGTTGAAAGTGGAATAATACGCTATTACAGTCTAGTGCGGAAATGGCCACAGACACACATATTTTGGCGTGTGTCCTCCACATTTGCAGGAGTCCTGCGCTGCTAACTCTAGTGAATATGGAAGGCTAATTTTATTTCTAAGTGGAAATACTTCTCTATTTGGAAAACACCTCTCCTGTTGTGGCAATCAAGATGCTATGCACAAAATATCTACAAAATGTCAGTTTCCTAGGGTAACTTCTAGATATTTCAGCCTAGAAATGTGAGTATGGCAAACACATGCAAGACACATGAATTTTAAGTAAAATCTGAAAACAGAATGTTTTGACACAAAATAATTAATAGTTCACAATGGAGTTAGCATTCCAGCTGAGTACAAGCTCAATTATACTGAGAACAGAATGATTAGCTGCTCTCTCTTTGCACACACAAAACAGGTTTGGAATGGGAGATAAATTATGTGCAGTAGCAGCAGGGACTATGTATTTCTGCTTGCCAAAGGCAAATTTCCTGGTGCTTAAGTGTGGAGGACAAGTACACCCAGTCTTTATCATGCAATATCGTAACTGACAGCATTATAAAAAGAAAAGGAGTACACACGTTGAACTTCCACCAGTAACTTCCTATGTTTTCCCAATTCTCCTTCAATCGTTTGTTTCTCTTTCCACAGAAAATCCATTAAGGTAAGAATGGAATTACTGCACAATGCATTATGTGTGGTTGTACTAGATGCTAATCTTTCTAAAGCATCCTGTTGAATGCGGAGAGATGTATATACTCTATATACATATACTCTATATACATATATAGTATATACATACAATATACACCTTTCTCTCTCCAGTCACTGTATCTTATTCTAGGCATACTGTATTTGCTGGCGTATAAGACTCACTTTTCCCCCCAAAAAATACCGTTTGAAAATGGGTTGCGTCTTGTACATTTCCCAGTGTATAAATGGGGTGCATCTTATACATGGGTGTATCTTATATGCCGGCGAATATGGTAACTTCATCTCACTAATGAGAATACAAGAAATATGCCTTGCAGCATTTATAAACATAAGAACCCTGCCAGAAAACTGACAAACCAAAATGCTGCTTCTCTTTTTGCAAATTCTCTTCTGATTTTTAAATGGCCATTTTGGTGGTTAATTCATCTCCCATGAATTAAGGCTTAATTATCATAAAATTACCATCTTTGAAGCACACTGTACACTCTTCGCTCATACCTTTCCCATATTCACCTGCTGTGGAGCACTCCTATGTCAACAACATTTTGATTATGAAAATATTGTGACTTTTGTTAAACCATTCTAATAAAAAGAGGCACAGAACATATCACATTCAAAAGCTTTTGTCAAATAGGCATTTAACCAAGAGTTACACCTGTCAATTATAGATTCTAATTATTTAGGCCTTTCTATTTTAAAACACATTCTCAGTTGCTTAGAAAACGGAAGATGCACACTAAAGAACACAAAGAATCATTGGATCTTGAATCAGGCTTTAGATCCTACTAAATCCAGAGTCCCAAAAAGTAGATATTTGTAGCATCAAGCAAAGAATGGGGGAAGGAATCTCTTCAGTACATTTTTTGAATTTTAATCAAAACCAGAAAGGTGGCTTGACTAGTACATGCTTGCTCTTGAACAGGAGAGAGTCAAGACAGCCATGAACAGGGCTTTCAGCATATATTTTATCATCTAAACTAGTAAAATGTGTAACAGAATTAGGAATGGACTCCAATATGCACTTCTCTATTTCCACATTGGCTAAATAGGGCAAATGCCCACTGCTTATTCTTGGTGATTCACTTTTAAACAAACATAAAGGAAGTTTACTTAGTATTCAACAGATTATTGGCACAACATATTGCACATTCTGGCACAAAATTCATTATTAGCCTGGAAGGATTGTCTGTTAGTGGAAGGAAGTGACAGATTACTAGGCAAGCTCCAGTTTGTGGTTTTTAAGCCAAATGCTTCAACAGTCAATGCATCCAACAGGAAATATGGGGGATTCTGCCTGGCACTTTCTCTATGGTGGCAGAACACAGTTAGAATCAAAAGTCTGTAAATATACACTAAGTAGGAGATGGTGAGGAAAACTTGTCTTTAAGCCACCCTAAATGTAAAAGCAAAAGGGTGGTTACAAACACAACAGCACAACAAGCTTCAGATCCAATCTAAACAGATCCCAACTGGGCCAACTGTTGTCTTCTGTAATACTACCATGAAAAAAGGATTTGGGGGCAGTGCTCTGAGCAGAATGATCAAGAATGATTGATTTATCACATTCTGAAGGACTATACACTACCACCCAAGGAGTGCCCCCTTCCTCAAAACAAAAACAAAACAGTTAGGTCCAGAGTCTAAACTACCCAACTGCACCATTGATCTCAGCTCCAAGTTCTTTAATCCATTCCCAAAACAGGGCCCAGAATCCATACCACCATCAACTACTACCTCATGTTAGTGACACTACTGCTGTGACATTTTTCAGCTATCAGCAGTGTAAATGCACAAACACAAGCATGTGTGCAGTGCTTTTTGGGGGGAGGGGGGTGTAGTGGTCTGAGCATTGCACTCTGACCTTGGAGACCAGGGTTCGATTCCCTGCTCAGCCATGGAAACCCACTGGGTGACCTTGGATATGTCACACACCCTCCGCCCCCAGAACATCCCTTGACAGGTTCACCTTAGTGTCATGATAAGTTGGAAGTGACTTGAAGTAACACAAGTTAATATTGGATGTCACTCCTTAAGAGTAATTTTCAGACTGGAAGCAGAAAAGGATAGCGGTAAGGCAAGTACTGTGGTCTGCCTCCAAGGGCCTTTCCATACTACACTGTCACAGTGCTCTTATTCCACTTTCAACATTCTGTGCAATTCTGGGGTTTGTAGTTTACTGAGGCCAAAGAGCTCTCTGGTTAAGAATTCTAAATGCCCCTTCTTAAAACTGCAAGCCCCAGGATTCCATAGGATGTTGAAAGTGGAATAATAACACTGTAACAGCATAGTGTGGAAAGGTGCCAAGTGTAATAGCTGACAACCCCATTCTCTTTCTCTCTCTCTCTCTCAATCATACACACACACACACCCAAACCTCCTCTAGGGTTTAGCCTACCTTTAAGTGAACTGAAGTAGAGCAGTCACAGGTCCCATATTTTAAGCATCATCATCATCCTTTAATCCAGCAGGCTGGAGCTTATTTCGGTCTTGTATTCCATCACACAAGAGCACCATGGAATCGTTTCAGGCGCACAACACGGTTCTGGGGATGGCAAATGGGACGGTGGCAGGGGAGAAAAAACAGGTACCGTCAGCGGATCAGCAGCCTCCCTTTTCTCAAGAGGAGCAAAAGATCTGCAGCCCACTCCTCTCCTCTCCTCTCTCCCTCCCTCCCTTCCCGCAGACTCTGGGCTATTTTTAGGAAGCTGAGAAAACAACTGCTGCCCCCTTGAGGAGGAGGAGGAGGAGGAGGAGGGGAAAGAGGCACCTCCGATCGCCCGCAGGCAGTCCTTGGGAAGAACAAGGGACGAGGTGGCGATGGCGAGGGAGCGAGGCTTGCTTTTTCCAGCCACAGCAGTGGTGTAGAGCTCCACGAAAGGAAACACAGCTTGCTGCCGCCACCCACACAGCCTTCTGCTCTTGCAAAGGAGGGCTCAAGGCAGTGGAAGGGGGAGAGATGGGAGGACAGCTGTAGGGGGGATCCCTACTTGGATGCCCACCGTTGAAGCATCCTTGCTCCATGCGGCCAACGGCGGGTTTTCCTACCGTCTCCTCTCTCTCTCCGTTACGCAGCTGCAGCTGCAGCGAGAGGAGACGGTGGGAAAACCCGACGCCCGCCGCTTGGCGCAAGGATGCTTCTGGCACGTGTTGCATCCCCCCGCTTTCCCCTTCCCTCCCCCGGGCTCCCCTGCTTTGGCTTTGTACCCATTTTTCGGATCAGGGGAGGCAATCGAGGAAAGCAGCCTCTTGCAAAATCGACTCACCTTCCTCGATCGCGCAGCCGACGCGTTGCGTAGCAGCCCGGCTTCCCCCTTCCCACTTTAAAAAAAAATAAAATTAAAATTAAAAGCAACCTCCGCCTCCAGCAGAGGAGGGTCTTCGAACAACGGGTGGGGGTGGCGACGGGCTAGCGCTGCTGGGCAAATGCTCCCACCGTCCTTCGCTTCTCTCCCCCCGCCCCTCCTCAACCCGGTTCCCCAGCATCCAGCTGCAGCTGCTGAGCCCAAATTCACCGCGCTCCGGCGGCATGAAGTCATCCCGCTCCTCCTCCTCCTTCTCCCCTGACTCCCTCCTCCGGATCACTGCATTCGGCTCCTACGCACAGGGAGGGAGGGAGAAGGCTACGCGGGGATCGGCGGGTGGGGGAACATTAAGCAGGCTTTTAATAGCCGCCAGAGCTTTGGATGGATTGGATCGGGGCTTTTTACGCGCCACCACGGACTGGAGAAGCTACCCGTTTCACGTTTAATCATTTTCAATCTGAAGAATTAAAAAAAAAAAGAGGCCATAGTGGGAATGTTGTGTCCCCCCGCCCAAAAAAAAAGAGGGGCGAGAGAGAGAGAGAGAGTGAGTCCGAGATTCCCTACCTCTTTCTGGCCAATCCCGGTTTTGGAGACTCCATGCGTCGTTCCGCTCTGCAAGAATGTCTCCCTTTCTCCTTCCCTCTTTTTCTTCCCAGCGCTCTCGCCCGTCCTACCTCTACCCGACCTGCCGAAACGTGTATTTGGAGAAAATCAGGGGGTGGGGAGAGGGACCTTGCCACTTCCACTTCGATTTTTAAAGGCGGAGCCGCCGATTGGCGGGGAGCGGCAAGCGAACGGTGACGCGCAAAGAGCAAGCGCTCCTCCTAGCCAGGGCTGGAAAGGAGAAGGCGGGGAGGGAGCGACCCCCAGCCTTCCCGCTCCCAGGCGGCCGCTCAAGGGAGAGGGGAAGCGGCATGTGCGAGTAAGGCCATTTCCGCACGACACTCTTATAGCGCGATGATTCCACTTTCAACCTCCTATGGAATCCTGGGGTTTGCAGTTCCGGGAGGGGCCGGCCGGCCCCTCCCGGAACTGCAAACCCCAGGATTCCATAGGAGGTTGAAAGTGGAATCATCGCGCTATAAGAGTGTCGTGCGGAAATGGCCTAAGAGAAAGGGAGGGTTGCTGCTACCGCTTCTCCGTGGCTTGCCTTTTTTCGGGGTGCCATGACAGGGTAGAGGACTGGGACTACCTGGAGGGGGGGGGCTTCGATAAGGAAAGACTCACTTACGGTTCCCAAACTTCGGTTCCCGTCTGTAGTTTGGACTTCACCTCTCAGAATCCCTGAAAGCTGACCACGCTGCCCAGGGCGTCTTGGAGCTGGTCCAACAGTGCTCTTAGGAGATGAAGCACAGAGGGGAGGGGAGGGTAACCTTTGAGTTCTCAAAGGCTGTGGAATTTCAGCTCCTAGAAGCCTCAGCCAGCAGGGGCAGAGGATGGGAATTCTGGGAGCTGGACACAGTGTCTGGACACTTTGGCCATTTCCGCACTACCCTGTTATAGTTCTATTATTCCACTTTTAATATCCTTTGGAATCCTGGGGTTTGCAGTTTAAGGGGGGGGTATTTAGAACTCTCAGCCAGAGAGTTCATTGGCCTCAGTAAACTACAAACTGCAGAATTCCATAGGATGTTGAAAGTGGAATAATAGCACTATATCAGTGTAGGATGGAAATGGCCTCTGAAATTATACAGAATGCCCTGCCACATTCTGCTGCGTGCATAGGCCGGGCTTGAATATTATACAGACCTACCTCAAGTAAGGAAACTTTTCTACAATGGCTTTTTACAACCACCCCATCTGCTTTCCTCTTTGTCCCCTGACTAGGTGGATGTTTTAAAGCAATTTTTTTCTGCAGTAAACAATGTAATAAAGGTTTGAGCTGAGATAGAGCAGGTGATTCTGTTGAAGTCTTGGTCAATCTCTGGAATGGGAAAATTGCCAGAATGGCAATGATCTGTCCCAAGTGCCCCATCTTATGGAGTGGAGCCAAACAAGTAAGATGGTGACTAGACTGATATTCACAGAACACTAAGCGTGAGGCTGATTCAGTTCGAACTAGAACTTAACTGCAGTTGTTGTTACTGTATGCTGTCAAGTCATTTCTGACTTACGGCAACCCCATCACAGGGGTTTCTTGGCAAGATCTGGTTGGAGGGGGGTGCCTTTGCTTTTGTCCAAGGCTTTGAGTTTGTGACTTGCCTAAGGTGACCCAATGGGTTTCCATGGCTGAGGGAAACTGTAGTCCAGCACTCAAACCACTACACCACTGATCACATTCATGCCAGAGCTTAGCTGCACACCTACTGTAATGCTACCATTACATCTGCAAAAAGTCAGCCAATGGACCTCTTTCAAGTGGTCAGGAGTCTTTTATGTGCAAGCCCACAGTGGACAATGTGCTTGACAGTTTACAGATAAAATTGCAGGAATCTACTCTGACATGGATACTATACGTGATATAGATCCAGCAAGGATAACTGTAGTCTCTGCTTGTCTAGTGACCACAGGGAGTGGTTAATGCCTCCCTAAAACAGGATGGTGTTCCTGAGTTGTCTAAAGAAGGCAATTATAAAACTATTTTTAAATAACTAGCCCTGGATCCTATCATATTCAATTATTATTAGCCAGTCTCCAACATCCCATTCCTGGGCAAAGTACTGTACCATATAGTGGTTTCCCAGCTCCATGCATTTTTCAGCAAAGTGTGTTATCTAGATCTATTTCCATCTGTTTTCAGGCCTGGCTGTGGGACAGAGATGACTTCGGTTGCCTGGATTGATGACCTAGGCCAGGAACTAAACAGCTGTTGGTTTTGCTAAATCTCTCAATAGCTTTCAATACCATTGACTATGGGATCCTTCAGGGCTATGTCTCTGGGGTGATACTTGGAGGCACTGTTTTACAGTGGGTTCATTTCTTCCAGAGAGGAAACAAACCCAGAACAGAGTGGTGAGTGACTTCTCTTTGACCCCCTTGGCTGTTGGCCTGTGGGGTCCCCCATGCTATTTAACATATACATGAAACTCCTGGGAGGCACCATCTGGAGTTTTGGGATCTGGTGCCATTAGTACATAGATAACACCACCCAACTCTATTACTTCTTTCTACCTCAGTGAAAGGAAGTGCTTTTAGCCCTAAAATGGTGCCTGTCATCAGTAACGGAATGAAAGAAGGCAAACTAATTGAAACTTTATCCAGACAAGGCAGGGGTACTTCTGGTCAGTCAAATTGTTGATTAAGGAATAGGGTTTCAGCTGTGCTGAATGGGGTTATGCATACATCTGCTGAAGACACAGGTCCGCATATACTCCTGGACTCAACTCTGAACCTAGACGCTCATGTTTGAGCAGTGGCCAAGAGTGCATTCACAAAATTAAGACTTTTGCGCCAGCTGCAACCATTTCTGGAGATGCTGGATCTGGCCGCAGTAATACATATCTTAGTTACATCCTAGTAACACAGCTTTTGAAGAGGAGCGGAAACTTCAGTGAGTTTGGAGAGACACAGACAGATTGTTAATTGGGAATGGCTACAGAGAATGCAATTTTGTTGCACTAGCTACCAGTCAATTTGCAGGCACAATTCAAAATGTTGGTTAAGGCCTGTAAAGCCCAGAATGGCTCAAGCCCAGGTTACTTGAAAGATTATATGCTCACACATATAATCTCAGGCTATGGAACTCTCTTCCCAGAGAGATTAGACTGGGACCACCTTCACAATCTTTCTACAAACAGGTAGAGACCTTTTTTGTTTCAGCAGACCTTTTGAGTACTGATTGCTTAGAGGGAAGTGGCCTTGTACAATTGTACAATGTGTTGGATTTCTTTATTTTTACTCTCCCTACTTTTTTTCCCCTTGAATGCTTTTAAATTCTTCACCAATTTTAATTTTTTGATAGTGTAATTCCTTTTAAGGGCACCAGTGTGGTGTAATGGTTTGCGCATTGGGCTACAACTCTGGAGACTAATATTGTTGGATTGATATTTTTAATCACACGCTCCTCAAGTTCATCCCTCTCTCTCTCTCTCTCTCTCATCTCCTAGATGTTTTGTTTTGTTTGGCCAAAGGCTATGCTTTGTTTTGTTCTTCTCATTTGAGCTAGACTTCTCTTTTTTTACCTTGAAGAAAAACTTTTTGCTTGTTATAGTTTCCATTACTCTGTGAACCTCTGTCCCCAGACAGAGTTTGATTTTGCTCATTCTGGGCTAGGTGAAGTTTCTGGACTGTCTTCAAGGGCACGGCAGTAGTCTGGCCTGTGAACGAGCAAAGAATAAATTACCAAGACTATATTTTATTTGTGCACAACTTTATGCAGTTGGAATTCCAGATAAAGATGGTAAAAGGCTGGCCTACTGACCAGCACAGCATATGCATATGGATGCAAGATGAATTCCAAGAGTGCTTAACAGCTCAGTGTTGACCTTCTTAAATTAAAACCAGTCAGATTCAGATTTTGCCTATGGATATTATAGAGATGACAGACATATTGTGTAAATTCACCAGATTATTGTAAGGCAGACTTTTCTAGCTTGGCAGTCAAGAGGTGTGTTGGACTGCAACTCCCATTTATCCCCACCAACATAGTCAATGATTTGTTGCCTGGGGATCATAAGAATTGTATCCCAACATATCTGGAGGCTGCAAGCTGTGGAAGATGGGCTTATACTGTAACAAGTGTCTTGTTTCTAATGTGAGAAGAATATTAATTTATTAACAATAAACAGAAGAATGACTCATGCTTTGAGTTACTTTCTGTCCTCATAGAAAAAACAGAACCTTTACTACACACCTGACACTTGCAAAGCAGAGTTTTCAAATAGGTTTGAGTGCCAACACATTTGTCAATGAAGAGATTAAGCATAGTCATCTTCAAGGTTATTGTCTCTTGTATGTTTCTATGGAAATTCAGCTGGAATTCCTGGACAAAAATGTAGCCTCCTCACATGGATTTTTCTCATTATAATACAAGGGCCTAGAACACTCAGAATAAAATCTTTCTTTCTATTGGTGTCATAGCATGTTTTTAATTGAACTTAACATTCGTATTCTTTATCTTTACCTTCTCTTCACCTCCAGCACAGCAACTGGTGTGTGTGTGCATGCACACGTGCCTGCACATTTGGTGTGAATATTCACACTAGCCGTCAATGATTCCCTGATAATGATTTATGGAGGGCGAGTATTGTCAGAACAGCAGAATGTTCAAGGGCAAAGCAGCCTGGGTATAAGGTAAGTGTAGAACACCAGAAAGGCACCAATAGCTGCCCATGGCAAAATATCAGTGAGCAAATAATCGCCAGACCAAAGGTAACCTGAAGTTGCTGGACACAGCTTTGCTGTCAGGTAAATCATCTTTGGATCTATGAAATCTGGCCATGCTTAACATTCTGTTATTTATATTTGAAAGTATTTTTTATTTATCATTCTGTACATAAATTTGTAATAACGTTCATTCCAATTACAAACAAATTTCACCTGATGCTGTTTCAGAGTCCTTTCATACTACACAACTATATCTCTGTGATTACACATTTTATGGAATCCTGAAATCTGCAGTTTAGGAAGGTGCTTCCTCACATTACAAACCTTAAGATTCCACAGGATGTTACCATGGCAGTTAAAGTGGAATCATAGCACTATAATTGTATGGTGTGAAAGAGAGATCAGATTTCTGATCTGACAATGAACAACTGGCTAGTCTACATGAAGAAGGTTCCATGTTTAATCCAGCTGATTGCAAGTGATATGGAACACTGCTACTGGAGAGAATTCCCAGTTAAACTGGACCAGAGCTTGGAAAATTTACAAATTGCAGATTTTCTGGTCAGCAGCCATGCCAGCTAGGGTTTCTGGGAGCTGTAGTCTAAACAACAACTTTGCCAAGCTCTGGAACAGACTATATTGAAACAGATGGATAAATCATCTGACCTAGCACAAGACAATTTCTCACATTCTGCAATTGTGAAGAATGATGAGCAAGCAAACCTGCTATTTTAGTGGCTATTTTTAGAATTTCATGTTATGACTGTGTCAACATACAAAATGAAGTTCCTGCCAAAAAGGGTTTATGGATTTCCTTTGCTAGATGCTGCAGCTGTGCCTGGAGAGATCATTCAATCAAAATGGGAACAGGGGGCGGGGAGGGGACAAAAGAAAGGAGAGCATATGCAGAAAACAATAACAGATTGTGCTTTTCAGATTTATCTAAAACCTTCATGCTCTTGGTCATATTGCACAAATGAATGAGGTCATATTTGGTTAAAAACAATTAGTAGAGACTCATTGGAAAAGAGAATAAAACATATGCTGCCAGATCACCCACAAGTTCCACTGAGTCCTGACTGTGGCAGAGGTACATATAGAAAAGTAAAAGAGGAAGAGAAATTGACTGCAAGCCCTGATCTTTCAGCCAAAATTGAAATGGGGTGTCTATTTTAAGATCAGAGAAACTGAAACTGTTTTTCTATCTATCTGTGTGCACCTGCTTCTGATGCTTCAGGTTTTGTTTGCTATAGCCATTGTGATGACACCACCCAAAAGCAGATTAAAAAGTCATTGACAAACTGTAGAAACCCCATTTTGCTTACTTTATATTTAGGAGTGGGGAGAGTGTGGCTTGCAGGCTAACTGTGGTTTTCCAGGGCACTTTAATGAGGTTACAGATCCTTCCCAAAATTCTAAAAACATTTGTTTCAGAAAATAGTAAATCATGCCTGAAAGGGTTGGGGTTTTTTTTTTGGGGGGGGGTGCTGTTTTTTTTTTATTCAAATTGTCACTGCTAGGTTATGATTTATGCATGGGAGAAACAGGGAACAATTTTTTTCCAAAAAAAAAGAAAAGAAAAAAGACTCAGCCTGACGGCCACAGGTTCTACAGTATTTTGGGAGGATTATATTCCCTGAAGTGCCATTTTAAGAGTGTAAAAATAGGAATGGGTCTCAGGAAGGTCATGAGATGAGCAAAAATGGCTCCCAAAGTTGCCTACCTTTGCTTTAAATGTTTGCTGATGCATTTTGGAGCCACTCCACTGCAAATTATCCAAAGCAAGCAATATATTGGCTTTAAATGGGGTTATCCTGGTTCTTTGAAGAAATTTGGAAGTTGTGGTCTTGGAGTGTTTGGCCTTCAGAAGGAAGATATGTATTAGAGAGGGAGACAGAGATTGGCAGAAAGATTACAGTAGCCTCTGTACAGGTAGAAGTTGCTCACCCGGTTCTAATCCATGAAATGTCCTCTTATAAACAGTGGGATAAATCTGCCTTATGGTTCAAATATCTCCCCTGAAATAGGACCATATATGGATTGTTTATTAATTGTTTATTAATTGTTTAGCCACATATGAACTCTGCAGGCTGAAGTTCTAGTGAGCCAAGCTACAGGACAATAAGCCATAGTTTTTCTGTAAAATCAGTTAATATAAACTGGTTGGAGAAGACAGATTTATCACAGACCTCTTTAAGATTCTGATGAAAGCTATGGACTCTCTCCATGGAAAATACATATCAAACAAAATTTTGCATGCAGTTGATTTTATAGTGTTGGATATTGATTTCCTTCACATAGACTAACTGGGAAGAAATATTTACCTACAATGAACCCACTTGAAAAGAGTGCATTTTTAACATTAAATACACCAGGACAGGAAAAAAATCAGATTAAGAGGAAAAAAAGCAAAGAAAATAAATCATTTTTGCCATGGACCTCTTGATGCTTATCCATGGATCTGACCACCCATTTAGACAGCTCTATTTTCTAACTCTAAAACTTTCTGGGAGTTTGTAAAATCTAATAGAGGAAAAAATTTAATTTTAGGGGATTTTTACCTCTTGACAGAACTCTTGTTGATTAATTGTGTTCTTCATAGTGCTGAGTTATACATACATTTTCTCCACAGGATATATATTACTTAAGATTTTCACTACTACTTCACATTGTCATACATCATCCATAAAGTGCTGTCAACCTTTTCATATAAATTGCTTTCATTGATTTTACCTCCACTGAGCAAGATGCATAAATTTCCCATTCAGAAGTTATACCCTGTGCATGAAAAGTAGGTGCATGGATCACTTGTGCATCCACATCTTCTGTTTCTACATAGCAGCCCTCTCAAATTATTTTTACGTTAGCTCAGAGATTCTAGCACATGGGCATGTGACACAAGACAGAGAAATATGCCTTAAAAAAATGAAGCAGTCCAGTTGGATACCTTCACCATGGACAGCATCCAGGAGAGAAGTGTAAGGACACACTAGAATTGAGATCTTTTTCAGCTCTTTTCTTGCTGTGTGGCCAAGTACATAGTTTGGGAATCTCTGCATTAATGTAATATAATGCAATGTGTTGTAAAAGGAGAAATTCTTATATCAGATCTAAGGCTCTGTAGGGTCTGTGATCCTTAGCTCCAAGGTTATAGGATTTGGCACAAATGTGCTTCTCCACAATGAAGCTCACATCTCCACCTGTTTTCAACCAATTTGGCAGCACAATATCACCAGAATTTTTTTTTAAGTATTACAACTCTGATGCCTTCAGCCTACATGATTGGGAGATTGTGTGAGTGGTAGTCCAAAAACATAGATCTCCTGAGCAGCAAAATAGTTACATTAGCAGAGTGTTCCAAGATCCTGCACTAGGAGACATATCTCTAGTATGTAGCTACAATGCATCTGTCAGTGCACCTCACCCCACAATCCATGCTTTCAGTGTGGCAGCTGTCCCAAGACCCCCATTTCTATGCCAGTGGAGAGCAAGGGGAGAAGCGCAAAGATCAGTTACCTTCCTTTAGCTGGATGTGCTATGACAGGCATAGTCAGAGAGCTCCCAGAGGTCCTTGGGATATACCTGAGGATGATGTTATTGCTGTGCGTCTGGCCAAAATAAAATAGTTAGACGCATCTTTGCTTCGCCTCCTGCTCTCCTCTGACATGAAAATGTTTGGGGGGGGGATGTCATAATGAAAATGTGGGTTTGGAAGACATTTAGGTTGTTGCTTGTCCAGAATAGAATTCTAATCATTGTGATTATATATATAAAAAATTGTGCTATAATGAAAGACATAGGAATTGCACTATTATAACTCACTAACAGGATCTCAGCTACTGTATCTGGGAGTTCTGCTGTTGTGAATGTCAGGGTGGTAGCACATCTGAAGTTCTACCATGGCAAAGCTTCCACTAGATCCAAAAATCTTTCAGCAGGTGAAACCCATGTGTAGGTTTTAATCTCAAAGTGTAAACTAGAAACAGATGGTGGTGATAGCAAATTTCTATGCCCGATAATTTTATTTTGCTCTAGAAGGTAGGTTAAAATCAGTAGGTGAAAATTACACAAAAGGCGATTTTGGGTAAACTTTAGGACCATTTAAAAAATTAGACATTGTTCAACTGCTGTGGAACATAGATGCTTTGTGAGAGACTTTTAAACTGAAACTGGATGGGACCCTATCAAGGACGTTGCACTAGCAAGGTGTTGGACTGGATGGTCTTTGAAGTCCCCTTGAACTTTGTGGTGCTATATTTCTAATTCCTATGCATGTTATTGTCATTTTAATTGTTAACGTTATACCATGCCTTTTGCTCAAGACTGGGACTCAAGGGGGCTTATAAATTAAAATGATTACAATGTAGCTTAAAATATGCAAAAATAGAACTTTACTACAGTTGGCCCTCCACATTTGTGGGCTTAATTTACACAGATTTGATTATTTGTGAGTTTCTCCAACTTCTACTGCTCCACCTCAAGGGCTTATTTTCCAGGGGAACTTTCCTTCTCAGTGGCTCTGATTAGCCCAGAGAGGGAAAACCTGCCTCTGGTCTTCTTCCTCCTCCACCACCACCAGCTGCGGCCTGGCCAGCTAAGGACATCTCACAGCCCAATTTCTCAGCACCACAAACCCTCTCCCAACATCCTCACACACCCGAGGAAGGGGATGCATGTGAGAGAGGAAGTATAGGACTACCATGCTGACCTACCCTTTTCCCTTCTCCTTTCCCTGACCTGGGCCAGCCAGTGCCTCCCTAAACTGCAAACCCCAGGATTCCATAGGATGTTGAAAGTGGAATCATAGCACTATAACAGTCTAGTGCGGAAATGGCTCTGGTTAGGACCCTGGGTTCCTGTTCTCCCCATCTTGCCTGGTCACCCTTCCTACAGATATGCATTTTGCTTTTTGTGGTTTTTCCACTTTTGTGTGGGTCTTGTGCCCCTAAATCAAGTGAATGTGGAGGGATGAGTGTATTAAAAATATTAAAACAAATACTTTAAAAGGATAAACAGCAGTTAAAACAATGACATTTAAACCAATACAGCAATGTCTTATGAGTCCTTTCCATAAAAATCCCTAAGTTCTAAAGGCCTGTCAGATTTTTTGGTTTTAAGTCTTAATTATGGATGTAAAGATAGCAAACAAGGGGCTGTACTAGTCTCCCTAGGGAATGAGTTCCAAGTCTAGAGGCAGCCAATGAAAAGACCCTATCTTGTGTTCCTACCCAATGTACCTATGAAGATAGTGGGACTGAAAGGCCTACCCTGAGGATCTCAGGGTCCAACGTATGCTCATATGGAGAAATACAGACTGCTAGATACCTTGAAAGCCAGCATGGTATAGCGGTTTGAGCATTGGACTATAACCCTGGAGACTAGAGTTCGATTCCCCACTGGGCCATGGAACCCCCCTGGGTGATCTAGGGCATGTCACACACTCTCAGTCTCAGAAAACCCCATGATAGGCTCACCTTAGGATCACCATAAGTCAGAAGTAACTTGAAGGCACACAAAAACAACAGATAGCTTGGACCTAAGCCATATAAGGCTTTATAAGTTATAACCAACACTTTGAATTCTTCTTGAAAATAGGCACTCAATCAGTGAAACTGTTGCAGCAGGGGAGCTGTATGAACCCTCTAAGTCCCTAAGTCCAGTTAACATTCAACCTGCAGCTCTTTTAACCAACTTTCAAAGACTTTTCAAGTGCAGCCCCTCATAGAGTGTGTTGTCATAATCCAAACATCATGTAATTAAGGTATGTGTAAATGTTAAAATGATATCAGATTCCCACTTGCCACTAACACCACATTTTAAATCATGGAGAAGACCAGGTGCTTCCCCTTAGTTATATTTTGCTTCCTGAAATATTCCTGATGTGCTTCCCATAATAAATCTGCTTAGAATACAGAGCCAATGCCAGAGCTAGGCATAGTTAGTTTTCTTCCTATTTTTTAAAAGTAGCCCCCTGATGTTTATTGGATTCTGTCTTGTGTAATGGAGTATTAGCTCACTGAGAAGGGACCCTTGAGAGCAAAACATAATCCATGGATCTTCTAGTAATCTCAGATTTCCAAAATGCTTACTTATGAAGAGTATTTGCAGTTACCATCCATCAAGGCTTTGGCTTTCTTCAATTTTGCACCCTTGATTGTTTTCAGACCAAGTTTATACTTTGCTCAACCTTCCATGTGTCTAGCAGGACCGTGCGGAAACCATATCATGTTGCTCAGGCATTTCCTTTAAAATCAATGTCAGAGCTCTATTTCTTTTCTCTCTTGTTTTCCTCACAATGGAGTTATTGTTAGCCTGCTGACAATACAATGAATAGCCAGACAGTCCCCGTATTGTCTGGTGCTTTGTCGCTCCACTGTGTACTGCTATAAATGATTTGAGCTGGAATATATATTTTGTGTTACTGGTTCATTGTGGCGAACCTCATTAAAATGGAGGGATGACGTTTGAAAATAAAACCCCAGATACAAAGGTCACTGGTGTCATGCAGATTTAACAAGGTGGTTTCAGGAGAGAATTTGATAATAATTTTAAGAATGGACTGAATAGTAAGAGAAAGATTTTGATTTGTTCTGTCTTCCTGGAATGTTAAATATTTCTACTATCCCAAGTGAACAGTTGGGTCTGCTTCTGCAACTGGACCAAATCTCATGGAATGCAGCTATACAGAAATGTTCTTATTTAATGTATTCTCATTGAGAAGATTCCTCTCTATCTCATACAATTGACAGCTGAGCTCAGGCCATTTCTGCACTAGACCGTTGTAGCACTGTTATTCCACTTGCAACATCCTATGGAATCCTGGGGTTTGCAGTTTAGGGAGGTGCTGCTTGGTCCCTCCTGAAACTGCAAACCCCAGGATTCCATAGGATGTTGCAAGTGGAATAATAGCACAATAACAGTCTAGTGCAGAGATGGCCTCAGTCTTCCCCAACAAGTTCTATTATTCCTACTCATCATGGTAACACTTCCTGGAGATGACGTTATCCAGTACATCTAGAAGGCACAATGTTGTGGAAGGCTGGCCCAGATCATTTACTGTAGAAAAATATACACAATGGAAGTTATTGTCCATGCTTATGTTATGCTGCTCTTTACTTTATAATCTTTTCTCTGGTTAAGAGGCAGAGGATGCCCATAGTTTGATGGAAAAAGATGACCATCAGCTGTTCTTATGGGTGAAGGACTCATATGTGGTGTGAAGAAAAGGAGTTTGGACCAGTGGGAACTGAATGAAGGACTGATGTGGCCACATGTCCTCACATGCACATGTATGAATTCATACTGAAAACTAGTGGGACAAGTCTCATGATTGGGGTATGACCTATTTCAGAGAAACAGCCAAACAGGAAAGGAGGAGGAGGACTGGCATTATATGTCAAGGATGTTTACACTTGTGAAGACATCTATGATTTAAATCCTGGAAGCCAGGTTGAGAGCATCTGATGAAAATTAAGGGGGACAGAAACAACAGCGATGTCACTGTGTAGGTCTACTACAGAGCCCCAAATCAGACTTAGGATTTAGATGATGCCTTCCAGGAACAGATAATGAAACATTTAGAAAGAAGATGTAGTAGTAATGGGAGATTTCAACTATCTTGAAGTCAAATTCTGCCAAGAATGTAAGGTCCCACAAAATCCTCACCTGCCTTACAAATTTCATTGTCCACAAGGTGGAAGAAGCAACAAGAGGATCAGCTATTTTAGATCTGATCTTAGCCCACAGTAATGAACTGTTTAGTGGGGTAAAGTGGCAAAATCATTAGATGCAAGTGACCTGGAGTTTGTTATACAGCAGAAAGGGAAAGACAAGCACAGTCAGACATGCATTCTAGACTTTAAGAAATCTTAGGGAAATACTGGGAAATATCACTCTATTCTGCTTTGGTTAGTCCTCACCTGGAATTCTGAGTCTACTTCTGGGCACCAGAGTTCAAAAAGGATACTGACAAGCTGGAACACATCTAGAGGAGGGCAACCAAAATGGTGAAGAGTCTGGAAACCATGCCTTATGAGAAGTGGCTTAGAGAGCTAGGTATGTTTAGCCTGATGAAAAGAAGGTTAGGAGTTGACATGGTGGGCATGTTTAAATATTTGAAGGGATGTCATGTTGAAGATGGAGGAAGCTTTTTTTCTGCTGCTCCAGAGACTAGGATATGGAACAATGGATTCAAACTACAGGAAAAGAGATTTCAGTTAAACATCAGGAAGAACTTCCTGATGGTAAGAGCTGTTTGACAATGAAATATGTTGTCTTGGAGTGTGGTGGAATCACCTTCTTTGGAGGTTTATAAACGGAGGCTGGATGGCCATTTGCTGGGGTTGCTTTGAGTGTGTTTTCATGCACGACAGGAGGTTGGACTTGATGGCTGTTTTGGTCTCTTCCAATGATCCCATGGCCAGGAATAGTGAAAGAGAAGAGAATTAATGATGACTGGGAGTTTCTTAAAAGTGAGATATTGAAGGCACAATTTCAAACAGTTCTAGTGAGGAGGAAAAATGGAATATGGAGTGTGACTGGGCGGGATGTCTAAAGAACTTTCAACTGAACTAAATTTTAAAGGGGACATGTGCAAGAAATGGAAAAGGCAAAAATCACCAAAGAGGAATTCAAAGAATTATTAACTTTTTAAAAGATTTTTTGTTTGTTATTTAATACATGTGTATCCTGCACCAACTTCTAGGTTTTCTAAGTTTCCTGGGGTGGCAAACAGGAAAAAAAACCCTAAAAACAAAATAATTGCAATAAGAACAACATAGCAGTGAGAACAGAAGGAAAATTTGAACTACAATTTGAGATAATGCTAATTTAGAACAATGAAAAGATGCTCAGTTCCACCTCTTATTGCAGTGGCTTAGGATCAGGATGGAGTTTCTTGTTTTAACTAGAGAAATAAAATAGTATCTTTAAAATATTTTATTTAAATTATTGAAAAGATCTTGAAAAGTGCTACATCTTTCATTTGAGGATATTGAAAGACTGCCCTCATGTGGTGAACTGCTGTCTTTAAAATAGGTTCGTGTGGATTACGGTATATAATAGTTTAATCACTGGAAGAAAAAATATTACAGAAGTGAGAAATAAGGTTACAGAACTGTATCTGGCTGACTGACTTGGGGAATATTTGAAGTTTAGCATTTGTACAGCAAACATTCTATGGCTGATCACATCCCAAGATGCCTCACGGCCTGCTGTTCAGGATAGAATACTTCCTAACCAAAATTCCATATTGTTTTAAGTACCTTTTTGTTGTGGCTGTTGATATCTTCTGCATCTGCTGTTTCACAAACCAACCCAAATGTTCAGATGAGAGTTTTTCAAAATTACATTTTTGGTCTCCAGCTCCCAGAATCTATCTACAAGCTTATGGGAGAAGGAGTTCTGGGCAATCTAGTCAACACTTCCAAGCTCTTGTTACTGTGGTTATTTATTTTATGTATTTTGTAGTTTAATACAAAGACTAGCAGTAGGAGGAAAAGATCTTTATTACAAGAGCTAGCCCCAAACATTTGCTGTCCCAATCTCATTCTGCCTATAGCAGTCAACTGAACTGGCTGTTAGCGTCTGTGCTGATTGCTTGGACAGCATACACCTTTATATCTGAAAGTTTACAAAGTATGCATATGCTAGACTATACAATGATCATTCTCCGAATTCCAGCACAGAGAAAAAGCCAGGTAGATGTCATTCTTGCTGCATCATCGAGCATCTGCTGCCTGTGATTGGTAAGACCAGCTCTGTATAATTAACTTAGCTATTATACTTCTGTAACTTTTTGTCTGTATTATTTTGTCTGAAACTTCTTATATCCTCTTACCTCAATCCACAACCTATTTTGGCCTTCATTTTTATGATGAGGTTTGGGTTTTATTTCAATTTGTTTTTCTTCTTCTTTTTAAAAGCTTTCCCTGTTGTATCTGTCTGTGGCCCTTTCCACATCTTACCTTCTTCCAGCACTGAGGTGCGAGGATCGTGCGAGCAGCCTCTGACAAGAGGCTCTCGCGTCCAGGGTCCTTCGGCTCCACATGAGCTGCCTGCTCGCATGAGAGCCTTGCCTCTTCCTTCCGCAGTGCAGCCTGGGAGTTTCCCAGGCTGTGCTGGGGCAGGAAGCGCTACCAGCACGGCTCCAGTGGCTCCACACACCAGGTAAGTGCACGTGGGTCCCAGGAGCAATGTGTGATCATGCACCATTTTCAGCTTCTAGCTGAAAATGAAAAGGCGTGTGATCGGTGCCTGCTGGCACCTGGAGTGTTGCGCAATTGTGAGTGTATCGTGCAGATCGCGCCTCACAATCGCGCAATGCTCCAGGCACCCTTTCGCATAGACAATGCTGTGTGGAAATGGCCTATGTTGTGTATGTAGAGTGAGTCTTATTACACACATATCATGGACACTACAATAGTTCAGACAGGGACACAAATAAGGAAGCTGCAAACATATTAAAGCAAAATTTAAAAGTGGCTAACACAAGGCCCCAGAAGCTTGATGTGTTTATGCGCCTTCAAGTTGCCAGTTTACATAGCAAACTTATTAATTTTATAGTGTTTTATTAGGCAAGGAATGTTCAGAGGTGGTTTTGCCAGTTCCTTCCTCCATCCAAGTACTAACCTTCTTTCCTTCTTCTTCCTTCCACCAAGTAGTAACAAGGGCTCACCCTCCTTAGCTTTGAAGTTCCCATAAGATCTGGCACATTTAGGGTATTTAGATCCCTGAGAAGCTTTCTCTTTGCAATTTGCTAATCCTCTGAGGTTGTAATCCATGAAAACTCATGCTGAAAAACCACCACTCACATAGTACAGGTAAAATGTGTTGCATTTATGTGGGAATAGGCAAGGCTGAGCCAGTATGGTCTAGTGGTTTGAGTGCTGGACTCTGATCCTGGAGACCGGGGTTCAATTCTTTGCTCACCATGGAAATCCACTGGGTGGTCTTGGGCATGTTGCACACCCCATGATGGGGATGCCTTAGGGTCACCATAAGTTGGAAATGACTTGAAGGCACACAACAACAACAGGCCAGGTGTGGGCAAAGTGTATTTGTGAAGCCCTCCCTAAAGCCCCCAGATCTCTAGAACAAAAGTTATGGGCTACTCCTCAAGTGGCTCAAAACTGCTACATAATAGCTCAAAACCACAGTGGTTTTAATCTCCCTCACATACCTCAGAACCACCAGAAATTGGTTGAAAATTGACTGAAGTCAAAACCAGTGTGATGTTGCTCACTCCTTGTTTCAATTTTGGCTTATTGTACAAGGTAAAGGGATTGAGACATACCAAGGTAGCCTTGATGAAGAGGTAAAAACTGACCCTCCCCTCCCTTCTGCAGTTTGCCACCCATGGTTTAGGCCTAGGGATAGGAAATCTCTGACCTGCCAGATGTTGTTTGAGTTCATCTGCATCAGCCATATAGCCAGTGGTGAGACCATCTGGAGGACCATAGGTTCCCTGTTGTTGTTGTTTTTGTTTTTAATTAATTTTTAAAATGAACAATCTATTTTACAATCAAAGTAATATACAGTAAATTTCACATATCATTGGGGGATACGTTCCTGAACTTACCACAGATGGCAAAAAAGGTGAATCATACCAAACACTATATTTTGACCCCCTTGCAAAGCTAGGTGGTGAGGGATCAGGCAGGTCCACTGTCTAGCTCCTCCTGCCGCCTGCCTTCCTGGTGGGCTTTGGTGAGCAACCCCCTCCCTGGGTGCCAAATTCAGTGGGAAGCCCAGCTGCACCAAACTGTATACATATCATGGCCAAAGAAGGGGTGTGCATCTTCTTCCCAGTGGTGGAGCTTGGAGCCCGCAGAGGGGGGTGGGCAGAGGGGTAGACAGAAAGGCAGGGGCATGGCTACAGCACATGGGGGCAGGACTATAGCACATAGGGATTAGGCAAGCAAGGAGCTGTGGTGCCCCCAAAAAATTACCAACTGTCAAGGTCAGAGACCTGGGCAGCAAGCCAGCTCAGAGAAGGGAGTCAGAGAGATAGCAAAGTCCAACCAGGAGGAGTCAAAGCAAGCAATTGTTCATAGGCAGTCCATTCACCTAAGCCAGAGCAACAAGCAAAAGCCATAGTCAGAGTCCAAAATCCAGGGGTCTGGAGCCATGAGATCAATCCAAGGCATCAGGTGCAGGAAGCAAAGACAAAATTTGTAGAAAGTTTGCCACAAGCAAAGGAAGGTTTCCAGGCAGGCAGTTATATAGCTCAGGCACAGGTGCGGCCAGTTATCGCTTCGTGGACTTAATCAAGGAAGCCTCCCTTTGCTCAGCTCTTTTGAGTCTCCGCCTTGTTTGTGGGCTGATTGACACAGGCTCCAAGGCATCTTCAGAATCAGATCCCTGTTGCCCTAAAGGAGCAGGCAGAGGAATGTCTGAACCTGCTTGGTCCATGGCAGCAGGGAGAGTTCTTGAGCTGCAGGACTCATCTCCTGCCAGAGCCACAGGGCCCAACAGATGCTGCTTGTCATCAGCAGCTCTGACAGGGGATGCAGTTATCACACTGCCAGGGGCACACATCCTCATCAACCCCCTGTCCTTATGCCACTGCTCCTTCCTCAGCTGAGAGAGGCCCATGTTTCCACACAGCTGGGCTTTCCATGCCTCTCAGGTGAGGAAGGTGTTGTCCTCCCTCCTTGGCCAAGAGAGGCACACAATTCTCCTGCATGTCTCTCAGCCAGGGAGGGAGAGGGACTCCATAACAGGCCTCATAATACAGTTTGACATTAGGGACTCCCACGTTTCCCCTTTCCCTACCATTGTAGAGAGTTTTAAATTTTATTCTGGGTTTCTTTGCCTGCCATACAAATCTGGAAATCTCTTTCTGTCATTGCACAAAAGGAATACCATTTCTTATACTAGGTATCATTTGAAAGAGAAATAAAAGCTTTGGTAAAACATTTGCTTTTATCACAGCAATAATATCCAAATGGAATAAATTAATCTTTCCGCCATTTTTCTGATTTTCTCTTAATTTCTTTTCAGAGTTTTTTATACTTACTTTGTTCTTGTTCCTGATTGTAACTCCCAAATATTTAATCTCCTCTTTTCAGCTTTACAGTTTGAAAGAGTAGTTATTCCATTATCTTTTTCTGAAGTCATCGGTCAGCAATCTTACTTTGTCACTATGTACTTTAACCTCAGAGCATTCCCAAATACCTTAATTTTTCTCCCAGAGAACCTCCATTAAGTGCAATAGGTTTTGTGTCATTATCACAAGATCATCCACATAAGCTCTCAGCTTGTATTGTTCTTTTTTTTAAAAAAAAAACAAAAACCCTTCACCCCATAGATTGTATGATCTTGTCCAGTATCTCTCAGTAGGGTCTCCAATGTGAAAATAAACAATAAATGTGAGAGAAAACAACCTTATCTGGTCCCCATTAGTATTTCAATCAATCTTGTTGCATTGTCATTTACTAAAATCTAGATTGTAGATTGTTGTCATTGCCAGAATAATATTTTCACCAAAGTCTATTCTTTCCAATACCTGAAATAAGTAATTCCAAGAAATATTATGAAATATTTTAGCTGCATTAAAAAAAATAAAAATCAAAACAGCTTTTTTGTCAGGATAATGTTCCAAAAATTCAGTAACGTTAAGAACAGTGCTTAGATTATTCCTTATTTGTCTTTTTCAGGAAGAAGGGGGAACTCCACTCTGATCCTCATGGATATTCTGAGAAATACGTTTCCTCAATCTGGTTGGCAAGATGGTACTAAATATCTTATAGTTATTATTTAGTAGTGAGATAGTTCTATAATTCTTTGTTAATGTCTCATCTATATTTTCTTTGTGAATCACTGTAACATTGGCATTTCTCCAAGAATCTGGCACCCACCCCTTTTCTAATAACTCATCACATACCATTTTTAATGGCTGAAGCAGCTCATCTTTAAATTATGCTGTAGATATTACATCTGGGCATGGAACTTTTCTGGATGTAATCTTTTAATTGCTTCAATAAGTTCCATAGTTGTCACAGGCACATTCAAAAGTTGCTTTTGTATCAAGCATAATTGGTCCAATTGAGTTCATCCAAGTAGTCTTCCATTTATAAGGTTTTCTCCTTTCCCCTTGCATATAAATTTCTGTAGCATTCCTCAAAGGATTTTAATATTTTCAAATTATGCATTACAAACTAATCTTTTTCCTGATCTTTGTGACTTAATCCTCTCCTTTCTCACCTTGCAGGACAGCCACTTCCAAAATTTATTGTGAATTCAAAGTTCTTTTGTTTAAGGTATACAGATTTGTCATTTCTTAGACTATAAACAATGAAAGTTGTTGTTAGAATATGCTAATCTTTTGTTGCGTCCCTTCATCAATTTGTTTCTTATATTTTCCTTCCAATTTCTATATTTCATCCATCAGCTTGCTCTTTTTTTGCTTTTTTCAATTTGGAACTGTATTTTATAAATTTCCTCTCATATAAGTTTTGCTTGCATGCTAATCTTATGTAGATTCAAAATATTTCTTCAATTCCTGTTATATTGTGGTAAGATTTGCATCTTCAGAAATAAATATTCATTGAATCTCCATCTAAACAGCATTTCCTCCACTTTCAGGGACATTGTTTTCAGGGATTATGATCTGATTTTTTTTTTTAAATGGCCATACTCTTTATTAAGTTAGGCATATTTTTAAAGATCCAGAACATATCTATTCTAGAAAAAGATTCATGATGATCTAACAAAATAAAAGTATAATCTCTAGAGCTTGGCTGTAAGTACCTCTAACCATCTATTAATTCAAAGTACTATCTATATTTAAATAAGTCTTTAAGTAGTCTCCTTTTGGTCTTCCTTAATACCTTTACTGGAACTTTTATCTTTATTAGGATCAACAATGTCATTTCAATCATGAAGATCAGGTTTAATATGTCTAGTTCAGATGTCTTTCTTTAACAAATTTTCATAAAACATTGCTTTCTCATTGTTAGGGTCCATGAATACTCATTAAATGCATTATTTTGTCATTCCAGTTGATTTCCACAAATACACATCTACCTTGTTCATCTTCAAAAATCAGTTTAGGTTGTAATGTTTGGTTTATATTAAAAACAAAACAAAACACTACTCCATTTCTTTTGTTCTTGTTTGTAGACACAAACTGTAGGCCCATACTTCTATTCCGCAGAAGTCTATAGTCTCTTTGTCCTTATATGAATCTCTTGAAGACAAATAATTCCTTATTTGGGACTTTTATTTTTTAAAAAGCTATTTCTTTCCTTTTCTGGGATGAATTCAGTCTAGTGAATCCAGAACTTACTGAAGCATAATAAATCACTGAATGAGCAAGGGGTTTCTCCATCCCTGTTCACTATGGGCCATCCAAGATCCTTCAATAATAATATAAATCTTTGTTTGAAGAAGCTACTTTTCAGCTGATCTTAATGAATCTTTATGATTCTTCAGCTGTGCAATGGGAATGGTTGTTGTTTCCAGGGCACACCTCCCTACCAGACTGGTTCCCAGGGCACTCCTGAACTGAGGGTGGGGGTCATCCAGGAGACTGCTTCTCTACCCTTGTGGAATCCTTCCATATCTTTGTATCCTCAATAATACTAATAACAGCAATAAATCTTGCAAAGCCAGGAGCAGAATGACAATCATACTACTAACTATCACCCCTCTTGACAAATCTTTGATTTAAGTAGTTGGAAAAGGAGACATTCACTGCTACTCATTGGTGGGATAGGCATAAGAGGAAATGTATATTCTAGATATCCAACATACCTGGGCAACATCATGACTATAAGGCTGTTGATAGTTTTACTTTCCAGGAATTTGCTTAGTATCTTTTGAAAACTATCTAACAGTGACCATGACCACATCTTGTGGTAGTGAAAGTTGTAGCTTAACAGTGATGCCCTGAATTTGCTCCCATTCAGTTTCTTAACTTGGCACCAAAAATATCATAAAGTGATTACTAGGGCCCTTTTACATTTAGGCTTGCCAGAAAACTGGAAAGGGTTCCTGAAGCTCTACTGGTGGTATGTTTTTGCTGTTACTTTGTACTTTCAAGCCATTTCTGACTTATGGAAATCCTAAGGCAAACCTATTATGGGATTTTCTTGGCAAGATTTGTTCAGGGAGGAGGTTTGTCTTTGCCTTCGTCTGAGGCTGTGTAACTTGCCCAGGGTCACCCAGTGGATTTCCATGGCTGAGAGGGGATTCAAACTCTGGCCTCCAGATTCATAGCTCAATCCTCAAACCACTACAGCATGCTGGCTCTTATAGTGTAGAAGACAGAATTTCAGTTGGTCATGCAACCACATAACAAGAAACAGATGCTGAAATTCTCTATTCTACACAATCATTGCAATAATGTACATCATTTTTGATAGGGGAGGCACAGAGCAGAGCAGAACCTCAGGGGAGAATCTTAAGACATGAGCAAGCTAATATGGGAACAGTTTACTAATGACATGTTTAGCATGAAATCTGATTTGTTCCTTGACAAGCAATGACTAGCAACCTTATTTAGTTATACAGGCACGATCCTGACCTTCACATGGAGTGGAAGTGTAGGTTCCGAAATTAGAAATATATCCCTTGTTCAGAGTAGATTTCTAACTACTGTGAAATGATAACAAAACCATCTTGGTTTAAATCCTAGTTGTTATGCTTGGATTATTGAATTTTATTTCAGTTAAGTGTTGATGATAGCACTTCAGTTTCAGTTCAAGAGCTTAAAGAGATGAAATATGGTGCATTAATTCTTACTACAAATCAAACATAATGTCCACAAGAGGGTGGTCTATACAAATTTTTGAAATCAGTAGCATTTCTCACATGTACATTATATGTGCATACACACAGAGACACACACAGAGTGTTGTTTATGTATACACATATCTTTATTTTATTAAAAGCATTTGTTAAACACTATATAAGAAAAGACAGAAAAATATTACTCTAAACAGAGCAAAAACAATGCATACTTGATACATACATAAGCTTAGTGTTGGAATTCTTGTAAACTAACTGAAGGAAAACGGATGGAACCGTGCATACATGCCAGAATCCACTATTTCTTTGGGACCTCATTGGTATCTAGGACTTCCTCTGCTCTTTCTGTTGATCTCGTCTCACAGCTGAAACTTCAGCCATTTCCACAACTTACTGGTTCCTGCTGACATCCCATTGGGATCCCAGCAGCACCTTTGCTGGGATGGGACTGTGACAGGAATGCTCTCCTCTGCACCCAGCTGGCTCTCTGTAGAAGGTAGCATGAGTGACATGTACCTACCTTTTGTAACGCAGCTGGCACACTGGAGAAGGAAGCGTGTGATTGCAATTCCGCCCCTTCCGCATGGCTTGGGGTGATGGGAACATCATGCAATCATGGGTGCTTAACAGATTTTTTTCTGTTAAATGAATATCCTGCAATCACAATGGGTGGGGAAGGTTTGGCAGTGTGACTGTGAAGACATCATGCAAAAGCATGGCCTGTGGACCACTGCTATCACTTCCCCATCGCAGGACTGTGATGCCATGCAGAAATTGCCTTCAGTCATGCAGGTGAGAAGCTTCCCCTTTAATTGTGTGATTCCTTAAAGAATCACATACTTTGAAAGGTATGATAGATAAATAAATAGGTAGATATGTAAAACTGAGTACTGTGAGATATAACAGTGATAGTCTCCCTCCTTCATCTCTTTTGTATTACATACTATATCTAGCAATGTGCTACACACACTGCATATATAATTGAAGAGTGTGAGATATATCATGTATGTGGATCTCACCAATTTCATTAAGACTTAGGTATAGTTCTGCATGGTTGTAACTTTATGCATATAGCATAACTATGAATACCCACAATTATACACATACATACATGTTTGTACATACACACACACAGAGTCCCTGAGTCATTGATATGCCTACCATATTAACAACAATCCTATGAAGTAGACTGCTCTGATGAGCAATTTGACAGAAAAAGACTAGAAATTATTTCATTGAGATTGAACTGGTATCTGGGAGGCAAATGTGTACTGGGTCCAAATAAATTAGGCTTGGGATTGCCCAAAGTATTAACATTTAATAATAAAATTATTTCCAAATACTGAAAAAACCCCAACACTCTATAAAGTAGTACAAGAAATAAACAACATACTGGATACACAACCAGATGTTGCTTAAACAGGGGCAGGAGTCTGTCGAGGCATTCAGTGTGAGTGCGGTGTGACAAAAAAGGTTTTACTAAGTGGATGGCAGGAATGAGATGATGTGACCTTGAGTGCAGCTGCAAGAATGTTATGGCTAGCCAGCCTCGGAAGATCTTGCCTTGTCAACATGAGAATGTTGCCTGCTGTAAATGTGACTGGATCACCCCGTAGGATTTGGGGTGATGTTAAGCCCTTAAAAAGGCTTGGTTATAACACTGTGCTGCACCATTTGGATCAATTCCTGGTGGTCATGCCACTCTGCTAACTGATTTATGGAATGTATCTAGACAGGCTGCTGGTTTGTGTTTTTACCTGCTGATTTATTGTTCCTGTCTTACTTATTGCTTCCTGACATGCTGCCAGAAGCCCTGACTTTAACCTCAGTGTGCTCAACTAAATAAATAGCCCTGAGTTTATCTCTATGAGTCTCCGAAACTTTTTTGGCCTGCCTGGAGCTGCTTGGTTGCAACTGGACATCGCTGCCCTATCAGCAGTCTGCATATGCTCTGAGGAGCTACCTTGTGCTATCCTGAAAGAATCATGTGGCTCTCCAGATATTGCTGAACTTCTTTTCCCACATTTTTCACTGTTGTTTAGGCTGGCTATTGCTGGACTTCCAGTTCATCATATGGAGAGATGCATGCATTTTTGTACTTTGCAAAATAAAACTCCTTTTTAATCTGATGCTCAATGAGTGCTAAAATATGAACAGGTCTGAGAAGTTCTATCAATAAAGTGCCACCTTATGAGGGTGAATATTCAAAGTTGGGCCTCTAAACAATTTAAGGAAATTTTGTAATGGATCATAGAGTTCTTCAGATTAAAGATGGATAAAATTCAACAATAAATTGCAATGGTGAGTACAAGAACCATCTTGTGCCCAGTCTTTCCATCACTGCAATTGCAAAGAGGATGCTATCATGGAAACAATTATGTGGCAATTGGTAGAGGTATCAACTTCAGCATGTCTACATTGAGTAGTTGCTAGTTTGCACAGCATGTATTTACTGGCATGTCATTTTCTGTTTGTTGGTCATAGCCACACCTTTTCTTATATCAGTTATATGTTACAGAATCTCTCACCATGTAATATAATCTTTTATAAATCTTGTAAATAAAGTGACTTCATGTGTTTTTACAAAGAAGATTAAGCCTGCTTTATTTGTCTGCTGGACTCTGTGTGGGGTTGTGGTAGTGGTGGAAGAACTGGTTGTTACTCACCTTGTGTTTGTGAATACTAATTACTGTGCTTGTTAGATATACTATTATTATTACCCATTATCAATTACTATTACCTCTCTTGATCTAAAGCTGGGAAGAAGTCTGGCAGCTGTGTGATGAAAATACACGGAGTCTTGCTTGCATTAGGCGAAAACCAGCAAACCTGTCCACTTCACTAGTCTTTCTCTCCTGAAGCAACTATGATATATTAGCTAGCTAACTGTGCTGTATATGTACTATTTGCCACTTATGAAGCTTTACCATAATATCTGATATTCCCTGATGCAGTCGTTGTGTGTATTTTTAATCTTGTGCATCCAGTAAAATTCCCCTTTCAACAGCTCTGTGTGAATGTGGGTTATTCAGTGCAGTCTGCCTTAAGACATACTAGTATGGAGAGCAAAATATCCTTTAGAAACAATTAGGCCCAGAACAGGGATGCATTCATATATATTCTCTGAGTGCATACCTAGTAACACTGTCTCTGATACTGGAGTTAATATGTAGCTATCCTAACTTGTTACTGTTAATAGCCTTATCTGCTACAGATGTAGGTAGCCTTACATCCAGGTTACTAGAATGTGGCTGAAATCCTGTGGCTATTTACCTGGGTGTAAGTTACATTGAATTACATTTATGTAGAATTACAGTGTTAGGACTAGTCCATGAATATGCATTTAAAACTTTAAAACCCATAATTAATTGCAACTTTGTAGAAATATGCATAGAGGTATAATCTATTACTTAAATTTGTGAACACAAATGTAAAAGTACTGATAAGCAGATGTCCCCATGGAGCAAACGGTTTTGTTGCCTGTTTCTTTTTAAAGTTATTTATTTTTTATTTATCTACTTATTTATTATATTTGTATGCCGCCTTTCTCTCAGAATAGGATGATCAGTATGGAACAGATAAACAGGATTATAAGTGTATTTGTTCAGCAGGTTCTAAATCTACTCCCAGGCATTTTGTGAAGATGCAAAAGATACATTTTATAGCTTAGCACTTCAGTACACAAGTGGTGGAAAAATGAAAAATAAAAGTATAAATTACCCATTATAGCATTGATAGGGGTCACTGAAGAATTCTGATTTTGGGCATCTGATCCTCAGATCTGTTTAGCATGTGTCCCATTTTGGGCTGCTTCACTACATCACATTTCCACATGTGTCAAACAATCAATACATTTCAAGAACACCCTTCTCTCATACTTTTCTTCTTGCATTTTGCAGTCTGGCCTCAGGGTGGCAGAGTAAGCTAAGAAATCGCTCTCACATTGGCAGTTTGTCTAGCACTGAATATCAGCATGTGCCATATGAGCAGACAGACACAAGGAGTATTAGACAGTTTCTTTGTCTGAAGCCCAGCTTTCCTGATTATTTCAGATGCTGTGGTTTTCAGTTGATCATTAAGAAATGAAGAAATCCAGGAATTTATTAGCAGAACTCAATAGGTGAAACAAAGATAGAAGCTTTTGTACTCAAAATAGCACTTGAGAAATCTCGTTGTGTTCTTAATAGCTTCTAGTTTCTATGCAAAGAGGGGAAAACTGACTGACTGTTACTATTGCCCCCATATTATAGACTGGCAAGAGATGAGGCTAGGCAACATATTATTCCCCTATCATGGGGGGTTAAGAGCTAAGACAGACAGTGAGGGGCTTATCACAGCCATGCATGGAGTGAAGCATGAAAGACCTTAGCCAGTTCTGTCACTTTTCTTATGTAGAGAACAATGAATCTGAACAAGAAACTTGCTACTGCATGAAGCTGGAGTGCTAATGTTTTAAGGGGGTCCCATTTGCATGGAGAACACCTTCTGTGTGGGAGAAGCTCCCTTATTCAGCTTAGTTGCTTTTCATGTGAGAAGAGAGAGGGAACTAGAAATGGAAGGGGCAGGGTTAGCATACTTCCCTGTTTCACAGAATCATAGAGTTGAAGGGGGCCTTCTGGGCCACCAGGTTCAACCTCCTGTTCAGTACAGGATCCCTAGCAGGTAGCTGTCCAGCCTCTTTTTGAAAGCATCCAGAGAAGGAGACCCCCCCCCCTTTCTAGGCTATTGGTTCCATTGCCAAACTGCTCTCACTCTGAAGAAATTCCTTCTGTTCAATCAAAATCTATCCACTTGCAACTTAAAACCATTAGACCCTCTGAAGCCATTCTAATGTTTTTCCTGATGTTGAGGTCAGGATGACTGGCCTGTAGTTTCCAGCATCTTAATTTTTTGCCTTTTTTGAAGAGAAGGATAATGCTTGTTCATCTTACAGCACCTCACCCATTCTCCACAATTTCTCAAAAATGATCTTTGCTGATTCAACATGCTTTGTAAATGAATGAGTAGGACTCTGCAAGTTCAGTACAAATTCTCTTTGGTAATGCAACATTAGCACTACTTTTGTGGCCTTGGACTATCCTTTGGGGCCAGAATGCTGCATCTCCTTCCCTAACTTTTTTTTTTTTAAAAAAAGGGATAATAGCTTTAGGAAACAATGCATAGCAATGCATATTGATGTTTACATTAAATCAATATGTGCACCGACAGAAAAGATATTTTTCTTGAACTCCTCCTGTTTTCTCATTTGTCCTTGTTGACTAAGTTGATACTAGATTTTGGTTGTGGTTTTTTGTGATTTTGTTTTGTTTGTTTTTTCCTTTTTTTTTTTAAAATGACTTCTGCTGTAGATATGTAGATAGTAGCTTGAAAGGTGCAAAATAAGAGGAAAGAAACAGATTGTGTTTGGGAGCAGATGTTGTGCCTATGATTGATGGCTTCCAATTCAGTGGGATAATAAATCTGCTCCAGACTTTCTGAACTTGAAAGAAGGTATCCAAGGTTCTGAACCTGTTTTGAGATTAGGCTTCAGCACCTTGGATAGCTCTTCTCAAGGTCACGCTGAAATTCAGATCAGATTCACTGTCTCATTGGCATGGAAACCATCAGCCACTGCACTGTCACTTATTACAGAGTGAAGGATCACAGGGTGAACTCTTCCTTAGGGATCTGTTGTGATCTAGAAATTTGACTCTGAGAAAAGAGCACCATAGCTGTATGCTTTTTGTAAGTTATGGAAGAGCTCTGCATAGAGCCTCTGAGACTACTATTCTAGAAGGAAATGGCTGAAAGTAGACAGAGAGGAATCTAGATCTATTATATCTTCTTAAGTTCCCTTGAGTCCCATGTGGTTTAGGACAAAAGGAAGATCTGGGTTCTCTCTGATTCCTCCAAGAATGTAAAATAAATAGAATATATCTCTAACATTCCTTGCTGAAGAAGGAAAAAAAAAATCAAAGGATAAACTGGTTAATGCTTTAGAACATTCCTTTTAAGTCATTGATTGGGAGGCATTTTTCATTATATTAAAAGAAAGAGTGGGAAAGTGATAAACAAGGAAATAGCTTGTTTTTTTTTCATTTTCACCTTGTGATGTGCAGATTTTACAGAGTGCAAGTAGTGTGTGTGTGTGTGTGTGTTTGTGTGTGTGTGTGTGTGTGAGAGAGAGAGAGAGAGAGAGATTTATATATTATGATTGTAGATCCCTCACCTTGGTGGATGGCTAGATACTATGATGTGTGGACCCATGGATTTTCCAGTACTTTTCTCCTCAGGATTCCAGATAAACCACTTAGTAGCTATCTGCATGAGCTGATTGCATTAGGAATTAAGAAAGAAATAAGGTCTTTGCACATTCTGGATATCCATTACAGCTGGGCAGAAGAACAGAGCCAGCTACTCTGGTGGAGGTGAACCAGTCTGCACTTTGCTGTTTTCTTGTTCTTTATGACAAAAGCTTTGCTCAATCTACTTTCCAAGGAAATTTTATCTCAGTAACTAAGGCCCTAGAGAACAATTTTAAAAATTGGTGAGGTTTACTGTCATTATAAGTACTATGTAGGATATAAAATATGCCATTGGCTGTAAAACATTTCAAATGCACAGATTTCAGAAAGAGCACTCACATGTTGAAACAGCCTGAAATCAAACTATGTTCAAAATGGATACCCCTCACAAAACATCTCAGGGGCTTAAATCCAATTTTTAGTCCCAACTAGAACAGATCCATAGAATGAGTGGAAGTTGTGTAATTGTTTCCATAAATGTAGTATGTCTGCTGTAGACATGACTCATAACTGGATTTAGGATATTATGCTGGAAAAGCAAATTTAGTTTACTCTAGAGCTTGGAAAAGTTCCTTTTTTGGAATACAGTTGCCCCAGGCAACTTGTTACTACCTGACCTTTCCATGAATTCAAGCCACTGTACAGGAAAGATAAATCTAATTCAATTTGTGGGAAAATACTGTTTTGTACTACAAATCCCAGAATTTACCATCCAGTAAGGCTATTGACTAGGAGACAATGGAAGCTGTAATCTCCACATATAACATTTCTGCAGTCCAGATTAATCATCATCTCTGTTGTTCCTGACTTCAGATGTTAATCTGATGCAGATATATTGTGTTCTTACTGCTTGTACAGTGCGATCCATCCACAAATGTTTAGAAGTATGTCCGACTCCATGGGATTTGAGCTTCACATAAGCAGAAAGCCTCAAAGAAAATAAGAAAGAAAAATGAAATTATTACTATCAACAGTCTTGCCAATTTCCTTTTCTCTGACTACAAGGAAATTTTCCAGAATCTTTTGGTTTTGTTTTGAGATGGTTTTAGCCTTTATAACAAAGCAAAAGTCTGGACCAAAGTAAATTCACTGGCCCTGTTTTTTATTATAGAGAAATGGTCATGGCAGGGATAACTTATGCTTTGGGTGGGGCTAATGAGGGGAAAAACTGATGTTTGAGCTAAGTATGAGAAGCCAAAACTATTTTGCTTCTCTACTATATAAGAATTTGATTCATGGAACACGTACCATGATTGATATGTTAGCTGCTACATACATAAAGTGTTCATTCCATTGAGAGCTATTTCATTTCTTCTCGCAAGCTACAATATGGGCACGTCCCAAAAGAACAATGAGTACATTCTTGTCTTAGTGGAGTGAAAAGTACACACTTAAATTGATTTTTTTTGGCTCTATTGTATGAAACTCAGTCAGCACCTTATGCTTACTTAATTGGGAGTAAGCCCAGGTTGAACTCTGTGTAAACACATGTATCTGATCTGGCAGCAGTCCTAGACATACTAAGAATTAATGGCACATACTTCAAAACAGTGTTAGGAGCATGCTGCAAATACATGTCTGTGTGCTTTGTAGTATAGGTCACTGGGAAGAGTATATCTTTTGTATGAATGAAGACTGGTGTGCAGTAATTCCAGTCGGGGAGGTTACAAAAAGCCCAAGACAGCCTTTTGCCTAGAAAGCACATTTATTGAGAAAATTGGGGTATCTCAGAAGCCCTTTTGGTGTTCTAAAAAGTATGTCACAAGCATGACCACTGAGTGACTGCTTTGAGTAAACATCACTAGTTATAAACTGACTCCCATGTTGCTGTGTCTGGTCACAAAATATTGAGAGTGTCTTGTTTCTATGTGTCCCCCCCATTCTCTGTTTCACCTTCTCTCTAATGCCCTCCGCCCCCCGTGACATAAGCACCCATTGACTCTGTAGTCAATGGAATGGTGAATCTACTCCAGGTCCAACCTTCAAAGGAGCTATCCAAGGTTTTGAACCTATTTTGGTTCAGCACCCTGGATAATTACTTCAAAGTTCAAATTAAACCATGAAGCAGATTCACTGTAGAACTGACATAGGAGCCACCCACCACTGCCACACACAACATTCACTCTGCATGAATGTCGTTCCTATGCAATAGAACTGAAACACTTCTCCATCCATTTGTGAGTAAAACTTTCTAGTCAATTTTTAACAGTTACTTTTAAAAGGCATTTTAAAGCAGGATTATGGCGAATTTTATGTCATCCCCATAAAACTTAAGTTTCTTTTTTCTTTCTTTCTTTCTTTCTTTCTTTTTAAAGATGGAAATGATTTTAAAGGAGTAACAAACAGCACGAGTATTCACACATTGGAATCCTGGTGCTTCTGTTGCAGTCGGAGTGAGACAATCACAAACGTTGAGTATTTTGAAAATGTTGGGAAGACAACACAGAACACACATTGATGGTGATATTTTCTAGAGTCTTCATAATAAATGAACAGAAGAATGAAGATATTTACAGAAGATATAGTTACTAATGAAAGCACCCATTCTTTTCCTTTCTGATTTAGATTGAGTGAACAAGTTTCAAGATCCAGGAATCCTTGGGTAACTCTCCCATTTTCAAAGGCACCTTCCATCCCAATTCTTGTATTACTTGTTGATGCAGAACACCAAACACAACAGCCACCAAACAAAAATAGTGGGTGTCTAAAAAGTGATCTGCAGATAAGTTTTTGTTGTTGTTAAATATCTTCAAATGGAAATTTCAAGCAAAGTATTTTCTGACTCATAGTTACATTTTTATAGGGTTTTCTTGGCAAAATTTATTTAAAGGATGATTTTTATCACCATCCTTTAAGGTTGAGAGAAAGTGTTATTTGCCCAAGGTCACCCAGTGGGATTCCAGGGCTGAATAAGATTTGAATTCTGGTCTCATGAATGTATCCCGGGGTTATGGGAGCATGTAAAAAAGAACTAAATATACATTAATATATTATGTAAATTTAGATTAGGATATGAGAACTATGTAGATGTACAACAGTGGCATAAAAATAACAATATATAAAAGAAATCATAGTTAGAGACTATAACTGCCATTGATTTCAGTTCTGTACCTTAATGGATACATTTTGTTAATAACAAAATAGGTACTCTATGTATTGTATAAAAAAAAAAAAACCAAGGAGACACGCACATATAGTCCCCCAGATAACTAATCATATGAAAAAGAATTGTTTTCATCTAGAAAACTGCTGAAAGTTGCAGAAAAATACACTGTAGTAGTGCAACAGTAGTAATACAAACATCATTGTAGTACAATAGAAATAGAAAGATTCAGAATAGTGATCTTAATCCAGAGGTTGTTGTTTTTTTTTTAGTTTATAATTAATTTTAGATTCTGAGATGAAGGGGTTGCATTTATGTTCCAGTGTACTCTTGTGGCAATATTTAATTAGGAGAATATTTCATAGCTGTGTGATTGCCCTTTTGTTTGCTAAGGAAGCAGTGGGAATGAATGGGGTCTAAGTCTATGAGGACCTGTATCAAATGTAACATAAAAATTGTTTTTCTTATGGTTTCCATTTTTATTCCAGGTGGCCAAAAAGGTCCCATCTTATTATATTGTAAAATTTGTCTTTTAAATATATATACATATATATACGTGTGTGTGTGTATATATTAGATGTTGTATTAAATCCCTATGTGTGATGCTCAAACAACAGCAATGGGTGTGGCTGTTGGTCCATTTTCATACAAATCTCAGGTTGCCTGATATTCACTCAACTTGTATAAGACTCTTTAAAAACAGGATAGTGAATGTGAAATGTTCAATCAAAATATGCATGGGGTATGCGTTCTAATGCCTGCTACAGTCATTACTTCTCAGTTATTTGAAAACAGAAGGGAGTGCTCTGGAAAACAGATTTCAGTCTCAGTGACTGAAGGGGAATACAGGTAAAGATACAATAGAAAGAAGTTGGGGGGTGGGGGAGAAAAGCAAACTACCTCACCATGTTTTGAGAAGAAAGCATCTTTTAATTCATTCTATTTCAATTTTGCATTGGTGCTTTCCTTTTAAACAAATTAATTTCTCCATGCTATTGCGAGGAAATAATGTCACGCTGAAATCCAGGCAGTCCCTCCTTATCAGTCAACAACTGTCCCCAGACAGAGCATTTTAATTTCAAAGGGGGGCGAGTGGAAGGGAACTGCAATACATTTTCATTGACAGCCAGGCAGCAAAACAGTCTCCACTCTATAATAACTTTTCTAGGGTATTTTTGTTGTTTTTGTTGTTGTTGGTTTATAGATGATATTTTCCTGTTTTCTATAGCTGAATTTTTATATTCCCCCCTCCACTTTGTTTAAAGAAGGATGTTCTCAGCTTCTATGATAATTTAAAACTCATTATTTTTGCTGGTTGCCTGTCTTTATGGGGAGACTCCTTGTTTGCTGTGTTCCTGTTGTCCAAGCAGCAGGAATACCATTGTCACCAGACTGGCGTGCTTAGCCTCCCTGCTGTTTCCCTCTTTAATTGCCTTTATTAGGTTTGTCCCTCAAGCTGGATAACTGTTAGGTAAGGGATGGCTCCAGCTAGAGATGCTCACCCTCATGTTTGAATGAAAATTGTTATAATAGAAGGCTCTTGAAAAAAAATAGCCATAAAATTCACTAGAACTGATTTTTAGTTACCGCTTAACATTCCAAAATAAGCAGGATTACTCAAATGGTTCTAGTGAACATTTTCTGCAGCAAGTTACTTCATCTAGATCAGATAAAAGGAATTACGTTTTCTTGAAAACTTGAGAGAAGAAATATACACAAGTTAAATTTGACGTTGCTGCAGAAGAAACACTTGCTTTTTTATTTTATTTTTATTTTAGTAAGGGTGCACTGAACGTACTTGATTCTTCGATAAGTAATTCTCAGTAATTTTACCGTGAGAAGATTTTCTTACTGGAAAAGCTTGAATGTGACTCTTTAAACACATATCATTGCTATTGATTTGGATCAAAAATGAGCACTGTGTAGGTAAGCCATTGGATATCTTGCTGAATTTCAGAAGAAACAAATTGCACAGTGATCTGCTCGAATAGTAAGAACATCAGTAGTATTTTTCTTGAGTCAACCAAATGATATATTTCTAGCAGTGGTAAGGGAGACTAGTTCCTCATATTGGCTAGTGCCAAGTAGAAGCATTGACTCCTATTCTGGAACACTTCCCTGGCAAAGTGTGCATAATCTAGAGCACTGACTTCTTGAACCAGAGTTCAGACATAATGTAGACACCTGTAATGGACTACTTTTCTGAGTAACAAAGATGTAACACAGTTATATTTCCAAAGAGATATAAGGGGCAGAAATGGTAGGAATTCAATGACGTAATGTTATATTTTCTTAATTAATTTTCGAAAGTTACTTATTAAAAGGAACTTTTAAAGGGCATTTTAGTGGTATGACTTACTGTTTTAGGATATTCTCTTATGAATCATAAAGTGTTTTCTTTAAAAAAAGAAAACAAAAAAGTGGCAAGTAATATGCCAAACTACTGTTATGAGAAACTTCAAAAAATGACTTTATTTACAACACTATTGAGAATAACGGGAATAACTATTGAGAATTGCTTTTGAAAAGCAACTCTTCAAATGTTTGTTTTGAACATGTGAGCACACACATACACACAGACACACCCTTCCTAAGATGCACATTTTTCGTTGGCATGCTAACAAATATTGCCATTCCAAATAAGTGCATTGCTTGGACTACATCAAGCTGGCTTCAGACCAGCTGTCCAACCCTTCTTTCACCACCCTTTTCCACTTAGAATGGAACAGTCATTAATTTTGTTATTAGGTGCAAACTTTATGCTAGTCTGTACAGCATGCATGAACACATATACTTAACAGAATGAGGGATACACATTCCGCACATAAAAGAATGGCACACAGACAGATACGTTTAGTATAAACAAAAATGTCAGTTCTTTTCATCTGCTTTTCCACCCATGCAATCCCTGACCTTGCATAGGCCTTGTTGACTTCATTCAAAGTTCTCTCCTTCTAAGCAAAGGCCCTCTCCTTCTAAGCAAAAGACAGCCTCGTGTACGTTTCTGTTCAAGTTATTTCCAGTTCTGTATTCTCTATACTATATGAACGGTAACTGAAATATTCAATATTGCGATTTAAAAAAACCCACTTGGTATCCGGCAGCAGGACTTTGTAGACCCCCTATAAGGGCTTCATGGACCCCAGGGGTTCCCAGACCCCAGGTTAACAACCACTGTTGTAGAAGATAATAGTGACTCTTAACTGAAATATTCAGGGGGTGGTATGTCTTTGGGTGATTTGTTTCTCTAAGCAGTGGTACACAGACTTCTCAGGGTCAAGGATTCTGGCTCAGTTGCTGAGGCTGAGTTCAGAAAAATTTTGAAAACATACACATAGTGTAGAGGTTGTTTTCCAGAAATAAATTTCGTGTGCTCTGGGTTCCACTTTTTGGCTCTAGGTAACCCAGAGGTATACACACCCCTACACTTCTATGGGTCTGATGAAGTTTGCTCACTAATAGCAGAAGTGGGAAACAGCAATCTGTATGAAGCTCACTGGTGGAGAACTTTCTCTATGGTAAAAATTAGTGGTACACTCCTGGGGCTACTGTTTAAGTCTTAGAGAGCTGTAGATTTTCCATGGGCCATGGGTTGTACAGAATTGCTCTAAGAGAATTTTTGTTTGACATAGTTTTTATAGACCTACTGTCTTGTCCCCAGGGGAAATCACATGGAATTTTTTATTCACACCAATGCTGTTGCTGGACAGGATAAGCTAAACAGTTCCTACTGGAAAAAAAAACCTACAAACACACACACACACACACCTACTCCCACTGCCATGTCCCTGATGAAAAGGACATGGCAGAAGGCAGAAGGCGCATGTACATGCCCAAACTATGACTCTGAAGACCAGGGTCTGAATCCTCACTGATCCTTGGAAACCCACTGGGTGACCTCAGGCAACTTATATTCTCTCAGCCTCAGAGAAAGCCAAAGGCAATAAATCTTGTCAAGAAAACCCCCATGATAGGTTTGCCTTAGGGTCTCCATAAGTCTGTTTTCAAAGGGGAGGGACATGATGGCTAGGAAGAACCTCCCTCTGCCAATGATGCTTTGTTGTTATGTACCTTCAAGTTACTTCTGACTTATGGCAACCCTAAGATGAAGCTATCACAGGAATTTTTTGGCAAGATTTGTTCAGAAGCCTTTTGCCTTTGCCTTCCTCTGAGGCTGAGAGAATGTGACTTGTCTAAGGTCGTCCAATGTCTGAGTGGGTATTTGAATCCTAGTCTCCATAAACCCATAGATGATGATGATGATGATGATGATGATGATGATGATGTTGTTGTTGACGATGACTATCTTGAGTTAAGTCTTGGGGGTCCCCAACAAGAAATTATTTTTACAGGGGGTCCCTGGTAAAGAAACTGTTAAGAATGTTCTACAGTCTTATCTAGCCCCTTTGTAGTCTCCTCATCCAGTGTTATGTAAGACATCCATTTGGTTCAAATATTCATAGTTACCATAACAGCAACAGAGCTGGAAGGTATTAGATTTGACATAGCTATGGAATAACAGAATATTAAATATTACATTTGAGTAAACTAATTCAATAAATGCTTGTGATTCAATGAATTCCTGTGATTATCAGATTTCCACTAATCTGATAGTTTTTTCCTTAAAGAAAAAGTGAATCATTTTAGAGGAAACTATTCAGCTACACACCCATCAAGGGTTTTCACATGAACTTTTGATTTGGAGCCTAAGTAACAGAAGGGAATGTACATAGTAACAAGAAACAACTGAAGCCAATGTAAGTTCTCTGCCAAAACTCTAACCAGTCTATAGTCTGTGTTCTTATCTGGTTCTTGGAATGAGCTTTCAACCCCAAACATCTAAATAAAAGACAGTGGAACCACTTGAAGAGCAATTCTTCCCCACTAACAACACACCCATATAGGTTAAATAAGCCAGATGACTTAGTGTCATTTTCAGGAGTACAGAAAATAAGAACAGCAGCAGAAGTCTAGAAAAATAAGACGGTGAAAGACCTGTAATCACCTACACAGTAACTTGACACCAAATGCATCCCAGCACACTAAATTTCTGGCATGCCAAGGGATTATGGGATGAAAATAGTAATATCTCCACCCTTCCAAATTTAACATGGCACTGAGCTCTACAAATTGAGGCAATTAAAAAACCCCCAACAACAACAACAACTAAGAGGACAGAACAGAGGGATCCATTCTATTCCTGTTCCACAAAGACCCTGTGGTACTCCCAATGCCATTACTAGTCTTTCATTATCATCATTTTTTTTCCTCCAAGGAAAATTCTGTTATTTGGTGGCTGCCTCAAGCAGTACATGTTGATTGTCATGAAATATTGGCAAATTATTCAACATTTACCATGTTGAAAGAATTGCATTTTTACTGCTTGTCACATGCAGATGGATATGGGATTTTCAGCCCTCTGTGCCAAAGAGCATGGCTAGCTTTGTGTTCTATGCACTTTGGCTTGCACCTCGACTTTGGGGAGTATGTGGGGGTTACTGTAGCAAAAATGGCTGGTCCTGATTCCCTACCTACCTGCCTACTTATCTGTCAGAAAGTAGAAGTAATTAGGTCTTGCTGGAGGAAGATCTCCTTGGCTGTCATGTTGAACAGGGACCATGGAACCGGAAAGTCCTTAATTCTTCCAGCTCTTCATGGAAACCACATGTCTCAGATACTAGGATTAAGTTGCAGTATTGAAGGCACCAAGGAGAAATGTGTTTGGTTTTCATCTGAGCTTTCTTTTCAGTTGATATAGTAGTTAACACTACATTAGATATGGGCAAGTTTCTATTAAGATAGAGGTAATTTGTAGCCTTTTGTGACGTCACTAAATAAATTCTTTTATTCATGATGCCAGTATCTCCATGACAAAGAGAGCTTGGAAATAATTAGATAGTTTTTCCTTTCCCCAGTGACAAAGGGATTATATTGAATTATATAGGTTTATTTATATGCTGCCCTTTCCCCAAACTGGGATTACAGATGATGTGATGTAACTATAAGCTACAATGTGACTACACTTCTATATGGTGTAGAGGTTTGAATGTTAGACTGGACAATGGAAGACTGGGGGTGGAATCCCTTCTCAAGCCCTGGAAACTCACAGGGTGACTTTGGACAAGTCTCCTACTCTCAATCTATGAGGAAGGCAATGGCAAACCTCTTCTGAATAAATTTTGCCAAGAAAACCCTACAATATGGTTGCTGTAAGTCAGAGTCTATCTGAAGGCATGTAACAACAACAGTGTAACTGCATTACATTAGATGTATAACTTAAAAAAAATTGGAGAACTTCATTGTAATGTTAGTTACTTTAATAGCTGTAGGATGATAGAGGAAGAATATCACATATCACATAGCTGAAGTACTGACTCGCACTGCAGCACATGCTGTATTGTTATTGTTAGGTGAAAATAAGACAGCAGGAAAATGTGTTATAAACCAGAAGTTTATCGCATTTAAAGTGATGTTTTTAAAAATCACAATATTGAATATTTCATTTACTATATATACTCATGTATAAGTTGACCTCATGTTTGTGGCCATTTCTGCACTATAGTGCTATTAGTCCACTTCCAACATTCTGCGGAATTCTAGGCTCTGTAGTTTACTGAGAATGTCCCACCCTAAACTGGAAATCCCAGGATTCCATAGGATGTTGAAAGTGGAATAATAGCATTATAACAGTGTAGTGCGGAAATGGCCTTAGTCAAGGACAGGTTTGGGGGCCAAAGTTATGCATTTTGATATGACCCATGGATGAGTTGAGAGTCATTCCACAGAGAGGGGAAAGTACCAGCACCGCCTCAAAGGGCCAGCCACCCTTGGTTGCTGCTGCCATTTTCCTGCCCAGGGATTCAAAAAGGCTTTTTGCCACTCCATTCAAGGAAGAGGATGCTTCCTTTTTTAAATAAAAGTTATGGTACTAGATTAACCCATATCAAAAAAAGGAACTCTCGCCTTCTCTGAGTAGACTGGCAAAAGGTGAGAGCTTAGTGCAACCTGGGAAAATCTAAAAGAAACATCGACCCCTTCAATTCTCTCAGCACTCCTTTGAGGAGAAGTGCCATTTCCCCACCCAAGCATTCAAAAAGGCCAGAAAGCAGCACTGCAGTGGAGAGAGTGGGGTGTGTGTGTGTCTGTGTCAGTGCTTCTTTTAGGTTCTCCTGGGATGAACTAAGCTCTCGCCTTTCACCACTCTACTCAGAGAAAGGGGTGGTTCCTTTTTTGATAACAGTTAAGGTACTGACTTACATTGACCCATGGATAAGTCAACCCATTTTTTAGTCAGTTTTTTGACTGAGTATATGTAGTACTTTTGAGCAACACTATTTTCTAAACAATGTAACAGTAATAGTAAATATCTACTTTTAGGGCCTTGGAACTTTACTGCAATTACTTAGTTTTAGAGTAAAGTTCTAAGCTCCAGCAATAAAGCTTGTTCTTCTTTTGAAACTAAGCTACAGAAGTAATCTAAGCTGCCCTGCATATTACAAGGAGATGATTTTCTGTGTGTGAATTAACATGTAGCTAATGTTTAGGTTATAATATATTATAATCTAATATATTAACAGCCTTAATTGCTATGTACACTGACAATGACTGTATACATGTGAAAGTGTTATATATTAAGACCTTTGGCAAAGTGCAAAGTAGGCCTTATGCATGACCCAGTGCAGAAACACAACGCCACAGCAGCTATAAATGGTATCCCACACACATTATCTCATGCAGACTCACAATTTCCTTAACTTTTCAGCAGATGGCAGCAGCCCACAACATACCGAGGGATTTTTTTTAAAGCAGGCAAGTATTAATTTCCTTCTGGTTTCTTTCCCTTATCAGACAACAATCATGGATCAGGTGGATAATACTTTTAAGGCTGTAGGTACCACTGAGGTGATAAAAAGCAAAAGAAGACAGGGCTCCTGTTCTAGTTGTGTAGAAGAGGGAAATTTGCCACATGTAGCTCATCATGCAAATAACTTCTGCTGAAATTCTTTTCTTTTTGCACAAGTAATGAAGATGCAGGTACTCTTTACTTTAATTTTCCTCTGGCTATCCTAGAACCCAGATACTAAAACTTCCATTCTGTTTTTGTTTTATATCCTACTTTCTTTCCATGTATGGGTGTCAAAAAAGCTTACAAGGTTAAAACAAGAGAATAGAAAAACTAAAAAAGACACGATTAAATAAGCTATCATATTAAAACACAATTAATTTAAAAAGCATGAAATCATTTAAAAGCATTATTTAAAAACAATAAAGATAAAAATATAGCAAACTTTCTCCCCTTAAAAAAGAACCAATTAATCACAGAGGAGGAGAAGGAGGAGGAGAAGGAAAAGTAGTAGATAGTGATAGAAGGAAGTGAAGGAAGCAATTAATCACCAAATACCTGCTTGAACAAAAAGGTCTTTCCCTATCAGTAAAATGAGATTAGAAAAAGGGCCAGCCTAGCCTCCTGTGGAAAAAAATTCCATAGCCTGCGATCAGCTTAAGAATTTCTGTATCCTCAACAAACCTATGACAATGGTAGGACTGAGAGAAAGCCTTCCCTTGAGGATCATCAGACTTGGGCAGGTTCACACAGCAAGATATGGCCTTTCACTAAGGGTCTTTCCACACTGCACTGTTATAGTGCTATTATTCCACTTTCAATGTCCTGTGGAAAACTGAGTTTTGCAGTTTAGGGAAGGGCAATTAGAATTCTCTGCCAGAGAGCTCTTCAGCCTCAGTAAACAACAAACCCTAGAATTCCACAGGATATTGAAAGTAGAATAATAGCACTATAAAAATGTAGTACGGACATAATCTTTACACGGTTTATGGATTTATAAATTTCAGTAAGCTGTTGTAAGAAAACAAACAAAATGAGAACATCAGTCAACTGAACTAGCCAAATTCAGGAAACAAGGATATTCCATGTTATTCCTACCACTCATGTAGCTGTCAAAGATGAGAAGCCTGTCAGCAAAAAGAGTTGGCAGTCTTAGTGTGCGCACACACACAATAGGTTGAATATACAGGGATTCAAAGCCAGACTTTTAAGAGGCGAACTCTGAAACCCCTATTTAATATGTCAGCAATTCTGACAGTTTTGCTTTCTCCTGTCTTTAGATTCTTTCCACTGCATTTATGACATCTGTGGATTCAGGAATATTCTTACAAAAAATTCCAAAGCCAATGAATTAATCCCTAGGTTAATTTAATTAATTGCCAGATAATAAATATTCTAGGAAAGCACAAGGGCTCACACCCATATGCACACTGCCCAGTTGCATGATACCTTTCATTACACACATGTATTAGTGTTTTATGTTTCTACATCTTCAGAGTAGCTCATAATCTCAGCTTCTTCCCCTCTGCTTCCATAAGAAAATGTTTGGATCCATCCCAGCTACTGATATCTCAGCTACTGATCTGCACACATTGCTGAAAACAAAACTTTATCCTTTGCTTATTGAGTGTTTTAGGAAACGAAGAAGAATTTTGCTGGGTCAGGCAAGAAGACTGTTTTATCCAGCATCCTGTTCCCCTCTGAGAGTAAACATCCAAATTCAACCCTCTATGTAATGAATACGTGAATCAAGTTTTGCCTGTTGTATGCTTTCACTTAAAAACAAGAAACAAATCAACATCTGTGGAGTAGGACTGCTACCTTTTTCTGGCTCTGCTCCCATGCTTTTAACAGCAGTCAAGAAGAAGAAATTACACTGCGAAAAGATTCCTCTCGAGAACTACTACAAGTCACTGGGACCCACTCTAAGAAAAATCTAAAAGTGCAGACCGTTGTATTTATTCATATTCATCGGACTGCTCTAGCAGATTTCTTCTCTACAAGAAGCAAGTCTTTTGTAGACCTAATGGGTCTTAGACCATTTCCGCATGGGCTTAAAGAAACGGTGCAGAGCGTCCTCCAGGGAGGACGTCTGCACCTGGGAGTGGACTGGGTCGGACCTACTTAGTGTAGTTCTGCACCTCAGCCCACTCCAGAATGACCCGAAGTGGTCATCCAGCGTGCTTTCGAAAGACCGCTTGAAACAGGTCTTTCAAAAGCACAGAGCGAGCCACTCCGTGCCCGCGCTCCGGTACGGATTTGCAGGCTTGCACCAGTGCGAGCCTGCGATCTGCCGGGGGTGGGCTTTAGGCTGGCAAGCTTCAGTGGTTGGTGGAGAGCCTCAACCAACCGGAAGCCACCATTTTCGTCCCCGGAGCAGTGTGGAGCAGCGGCCACGCACTGCTCCAGACCAGCCTGGACCCAAGCGTGGAGCCAAGACGTCCGGTAACTACCAGCACGGGACGATTCCCTCGCCCCGTGCGGAAATGGCCTTAATCAGCCATTCAAGACCAAAATAAATACTTTTCATTTTAACAGGTTTATAGCATGCAAAATATATTAATTCTGGAAACACCTCTCCCTGACTGTGGTGACTCAGCTACCGTGAGGATTACCAGTAAGCCCAGGGCAGGGAAATTTGGCAGGAATAATTAATTAATATCATTGTACCTACAAATCAAAATGTCTTGTTCTGTTATATCATTGAGTATAGCTGCATTGAACCAGCCACCTGAGATATAACAGGGCAAAGTGTATTGTTTGATGTTTATCGTTTCTCTTTTCCAGGAAGAGAATAAACTCAAGGCTTGTCTTGGCCTGCCTTCATATATGCTTGTTTACACACAGGCCTGGCATTGAAACCCAGAATCTCCATCTGTCTGTCAGGATATCTACACCTTGGCAAAATCTACAGGGGCTGATGCTGTCACACCGTCTCGTGTGCCAAAGAGTTAGAACTGCCATGTTATGTTTCTCACATTTTTAGTCTTCTAAAATGGAAATTTTCAAAAATTTTGTTGCAGTGGGAAGAAAACTGCTAAAATTATTTATTGCTTCTTTTGAGAACAAAGCTAGCAAAAGATTACATCCTTATATACCAGTTAAAGTTACAACTTTTGGGGGGGCGGGGGAGTGGAAGGACAATTTTTTGACCTTTTTGCACTACACTGTTATAGTGCTATTATTCCACTTTCAACATCCTGCAGAATTCTAGGGTTTGTAGTTTACTGAGACCAAAGAGCTCTCTGGCTGAGAATTCTAAATGCCCTTACTTAAACTGTAAACTCCAAGATTGCATAGAATGTTGAAAGTGGAATAATAGCACTATAACAGGGTAGTGCGGAAAGGCCCTAAGACTCAAGGTCAACTTATATGTGACTCTGAATGCATTTTGAAAGTAATAATAAATGTAGGTATAGTGGTGAGGTTTTTAATCATGCTACAATCCCTTCCCAGGTGTAATTGTGACAAAAAGTGCCCCCCATGTATTACTCGCCCCATGAGGCTTAGAAACAAGCTCCCTATTGCACCACTGTAGGCATTAATTTTTTTCTTCTGCATGCCTGTACATGTTGTTCAAATCTGAAGCCGTTGTGTTAGTCTTTCTTTTTCATACCAGTCTTCTGTGCCTGCATTGTCTCTCTTAGTCTAAGCAGGCTTCAGAACCTGCTTCAGTCATAATTGTGTTGCGGGTCAGTTACCTTAGAAATTGCTACATCTCTCTCTCTCTCTCTCTTGCTCAGTCTCTCTCAACAGAAACGTACAGTACTTAGACAATTTAGTGATTTGTGGCAATTTTATTGCCCAGAAAGATGGCAACGGTAATGTTTTGCCGTTGGTATGCTCTGTCTGGGTATTAATATGCACCCTGCATCGGAACAATTGCTCACAGTTCTGCTGTTATTGCTCACTTTGAAATTCAGTCAACAGCCTGCGATACCAAAACCAAGAAAAATATGTACACTTATCTTCAGGCCATTAAAATCTTACAGCTGTGTTTACTTTCTCTCCTGTGCAAGGAATGAGTAAAATGGTTTCAGACACCAAGCTTCATTTGGTGGTGGATGAGAGAAAGAAAAGAGAAGAAGAACAATGGTAGGGATATATCACAGTTTCTAGTGGTTGTTTCAGAATGGTAATATCTCATCTAATTTTAGCTTCTCCTTTTGAAAGAGCCGAGATTCCAGCACCCCAATACATAATGGGTAGGGACCCATGGGTACACTTCAGCAATCTAATCATTCCAGGTAATTTGCTGTATGGATGATTGCATTAAGGCACTGTGGTCTAGAGACTTCAATTCATTTCCACCCCCACTCAGAGTCACAAGTGAACTGGAATGAGATTCATGCTTTAATCTCAGATTTTCAGCCACCATTTACGCTAATGTTTTTAACCCTGCAGTTCAAAGGAAAATGTATGCATTTTATTGTCTTAGAGTCACTTCCTTCGCTGAATGAAGGCAGAAGCTTGCATTTGAAGGTGTGGATAGAAAGGGAGCAGATAAACCAATCAAGGAATGCCTCAGAATTAATGACCATAGAAGGCCCTGAAAAAGGAAGCCATCTTTGTGAGGAAGTTGTGCTGATTTTTCTCACTGAAGATGGCAGCAGCCTCTATTTGTTCACAGAAACATCATCAGTGCAACAAAATTCTACCCAACTACATTAACAATGCAAATCTTCTTGGAAATAAATCTTCTTCAGCAGTGCTTGGTCTGATGTACCTCGGTACAGAATCTAGAGACTTTTTTGGCAGAATTCTTTTCCCCAGTCAATCCTATTAAGGAATCTAGTTTGTACGGTATATGCATGTGCATTGTACAAGCACTCATTAGTTATCACCTGATGACTCACAACCCAGGGCTGGTTTACATCTTTATACTCATCCTGTAGTGTTCACAATACTTAGCAGTGATCCGTATGAAAAAGTTATCAGAGATCACAAGTGGAAAAAAGGTGATATCATTATATTTTCATGCACTCATCTACTACCCACCAAGTATCCTGTAATCATGAGTGAGAAATAGGCCTTAGATGGGGTGGGTAACTGTGCCAGGGGTAGGCTGAAATTGCTTGTCTCAAGCACCTGGAAGTGATGTCAAATCATTTCTGGTTTCACTTTTCGGTCAAATAATGGCTGCTTTTGAGCATCTTTTGTGACTTTGGGATATTTACAGGTTGTATGTGTGGAGAGGAAATGCCTAAAACACCACATTTCCCCAGTTTTTGTAATATTTTGAATCTTTGGGGGTGATTTTTCACCTAAAAATTGTTGGGTTGGGTGAGTCAGGAACCTTTGGAGTGTCTAGCAGTTTGAGCGCTTCCAAAATTGGGTTGGGGGCCATGTGCAGTCCATAACCCTCAGTTTTCCCATGCCAGTCCTACAGTCTTTTTCCTGATATGATAGATTTATGAGGATAACAAAAGTATTTCATAAGGCAGATGATCCACATAGGATGAAGCTGTTTGAAAGACTGTAGATTGTGACTAGCTTTTCCCATCTTTGGGAAAGGAGCCCTGGTGACGCAGTGGTTAAATGCTGGTACTGCAGCCACAAGGTTGTGAGTTCGATCCTGCCAGGCTCCAGGTTGACTCAGCCTTCCATCCTTCCACAGATCAGAAAAATGAGTACCCAGCTTGTTAGGGGCAATTAGCTAAATACATTGTAGACCGCTTAGAAAGCAGTTAGCTGATAGGCGGTATAGAAATACACAAGACAGGGTCTTCTTCACAGAGGAGGTAAGAAATTAAGATATTTTTATATATTTATCCAGTTTGACCCACTTGGAGCCAAACATAGAACCAAACTCAGTTTTTAGTCAGAATCTAAGGCTGTGATGTGGTCTGTGACAAAAAAAATGCATTTGACAATCTAAACACATTTGAATTATGTGTAAAAAATGTTGCAAAATTATCATGTGCACAAAAATATGCTTTAGTCAACGGGTGCCTGTGTAGAAAAAATGTGCTCCAAAATACATGTAACTTTCTGTACAGGAGGGAGAAGCTATTCTGGAACAAGCTATCTGGGGTTAAAAAACCATATATTGCAAATACCTTGAGACCGACAGGTTCATCCATCCTGGGAGCTGCTTGCAGGCTCTGGAACTCACTGCCAAGGCAGAGGCTAGCCAGGTTATCATCACATCTGGTGTCCTTCTGACATCAAGCAGAAACAAACAATATTGGTTCCAACAGGCTTTTGGCATCTAAGCTGATTTACTGCTGTAAGAGGTTTCACCACACTGCATCCACCCTATTTTGGTTCAAACAATATGCTATCCAGAGATCTGCATCTATTTTGGAGACAGAATTCAAGAACTTAGATAGCTGCTTTAATGTTCAGACTAAAACTAGGAGGGGATTCTCCATTCCACTGAGATAGAAGCCAACATCTGCCCAGGCTCATAAATTTACATATTTGTGATAGAAACTGGGACGATCATGCATGGGTAGAGGAGAGTTAAATCCTTTCTCCACATGGGATGCTGCACGATGTTGATATGATTGGACCAATGATGGCCATTGATAGAGCATACTTCCTATGCCATAAGTCCCAGATGTAACCCCTATCACCTTCATGTAGACTTAGGCAAGACACCTATTTGAACTCATGGAAAGTTACTGCCAATCAATATTGAGCAGTGGTTCTCAGTCTTTGATCCTCTCAGTGTTTTAGATTTCAATTCCCAGGATTCCTTACCATTGGTGCTGCTGGCTGGGGCTTCATCACGTACCTCAATTCCCATGGAAATCCACTCTTCTGCCCCTAGGACAAATAATAATAAGTTCTTTTATGTAAGTGCAAGCCACACAACTGATATAACATGGAATTAGCCCTCAATGTAAGACAACTTTCTGCATTCCTCAGGGGTTAACAATGAACACTTCTAGTGATATGCCTCTAAGCAGGTAGATTTGGTTGTCTGGTCCTGGGCCTGCACAGAAAGAAGCACTCTCAGCTACAGAATAACTTCTGGATGAAAATGGAATCAGATTTATATCCAGCAAGCATTATGAGCTGGCAAAAATTTGTATATATGAAAGGATGGAGAAGAGAGGAGGTGGGAGCTGATGTCAATATTTAAAAGGAAAAAAATGCTGAGTAGCAATAAATAACAACTTCATTAAGAAAGGAAGCTAAGCATTCAAGGATTTTATGAGCTAGTTGTCTTTGTTGTTATACATATGGGCTTTTTAAAACTTGTAGATGAAATCTAAGCCTCTGCTATGAATAATTCTCTTCATAGCAACCTAAGCTTTATTTCTATAGGGAAATGGTATCCCTCCTCTCCTCTCCTCTCCTCTCCTCCCAGCCTCTCTCCTTTTCTCTCTCTGTTTTCATGAATTTGATACCAGCAATAAATAGAGAGCAAAAAAACAATGTCAAAAAGAGAAAACAAAATTCAAAGTTATACATATATTTCCATACTGTGGAGTTCAACCACAATGTGATCTGAGGAAGGGCCAACCAGTCTCCCTCCTGGGTATCTCTGAGTTGGATGTACTAGAAGAAAATATATTTCTAATTGTCTTATTCTGAGACTTGCTATTCCACTAACTGAGGGCCAAGGAACCAATAAGCATGATAAAATGGCAGCATGAACATTGAAAACAGGAATGATGGGCACAGTCTTAACTCTAAAGCCTTTCACTTCCTGTTGCTTTCACTCCCCCCCATTTGATTGCTTCATACATTTTATGCCAAATACGAGTAAATGGGCAAATGTGTGTAAATTCTTCAAAAATGAATGAAATAAAAATTCTGTCTCATTTGTCCTGTCGTTTGTGATGTACCTGTGTATTATTAGGAACTGAAGGTATTATATAGGTATTAAATGTATTAAAGATAAGGAGCCCCTCAGGGGAAAAAAAAAGACTTGGCAACTCCAATTCAAGACTAGCATGGCTAAATACACTTAGATTCAAATTCAAATGCTTAAGCTTTCAAATGCCTGAGCTGAGATACACAATTTTGTTAGTTCCAGATTCTCCCTCAGTTTTTAAAAAAGATCTCAAGTTCTTTCTGTTCCACGTGCCAAGAAACTTTGGAAGTTTGGTAAACTCTGCTCAAAAATAAACTGAAAAAAGTAGCACCCATATCTTCATGTCCACATCGGCCCCAAGTAGACAGTGGCCAAGATCCTGTTGGGCAGCATAATTATGGTGGCATCAGTGCCAGTGGTGGGTCAACAATGGCAAAAAGGTATACTCCTGCAAGCAGTGTATTACAGTAGTGTCCCAGGCTGTTAAACTGGCATAAAGCACATACCTTCCTACTATCCTGATTTGGCATGAACAGTCCTGATTAATCCTCTGTTTTCAACTGCTGTAAAAATGTTTCTCTATTTTAATTGTTTAACAATTAAAATGAATATTTTGCCGAAAATGATTTTTTTATTTCAGAATTTGCCGATAATTTCTAATGAAATACCCTTTAAATATTGGGAGAAAGATTTATCTAAGTTCATATGGAATGCTAAAAAACCAAGAATACGATGGAAAATATTAAAGGATGTACAAGAAAGAGGGGGAATGGGACTTCCTGATTTAAGGTTATACTTCAGAGCCAGTTGTCTTTGTTGGGTAACAGATTGGATAAAATTAGAGAATACCAGGTTATTAAAAATTGAGGGAGATGATCTCTTCTATGGTTGGCACGCCTATTTGTGGTACGACAAAATAAAGGTGAACAGGGAATTTAACAATCATTTTTTGAGGAAACCATTGCTGAAGACTTGGTTACAATATCGAGATAGATTATATGATAAAATACCACAATGGGTGTCAACACACGAGGCCTTTTACAGAAGAGAGAAACCACATTTAGATAGATGGTTAAAATATAAAGATCTAATAAAGATATATGGGGAAAGTGTGATTTGGAAAAGTAAAGAGGAATTGGCTGATTTAGGTATAACATCTTATTGGTTACTACAAAGACAACTGGAAGAGAGGTTTAAAATGGATAAGAAATTGATTGGGATTGAAGTGAGAGAGAAAGAATTTGATAAATTTCTTAAACCAGGGGTAGATCATTTGATAGGGAAAATATACAAAATGTTGTTGAATTGGCAGATGGAGGAGGAGATAGTGAAAGAGAATATGATAAAATGGGCAAGAAATCTGGGACGTCCCATTCCCCTGCAGAATTGGGAAAATTCTTGGAAGGAGGTAAAGAAATACTGTTTTGCTACAAGTATGAAAGAAAATTACTACAAGATGTTCTTCCGATGGTATTGTACACCGGTGCAAATATCGAAGATGAGTAAGAATGGTAAAGATACCTGTTGGAAGTGTCCTGAGAAAGGATCTTTTTTCCATCTTTGGTGGTCGTGTATAAAAGCAAAAGCTTTTTGGAAAAGTATACATGAGTGTATTGAAAAGGCATTACATGTAAATTTTCCTATGATCCCGGAGATATACTTATTAAATATAATTGAAGACAAATATTTTAAGAAAAGTCTAGAGAAAAAAATGTTGATATATATGGTGACAGCAGCTAGATTGGTCTATGCCCGATTCTGGAAGTCTAAAGAAACACCTAGAATAGATGATTGGTTGTGGAAATTATTCGAACTATGGGAAATGGATGAATTGACTTCTAGAATTAGGGACAGACCAAGAAAGCAAATAGAGGAGGAGTGGAGTCTAGTGAAACCCCTCTGGGAAAACCATTGGGGTGAAAGGAGTTAAATATAGGTTTGTAAAATACGAGATTCGGAAAATGACAATGTAAATAAATAATATAACTGTATAATAGAGACAGTGGTATGTAACAAGGTATATTAAGATGAGTTGGCGGTTTATAAGTAAGTTGGATTGGTTCACAAATAATGGGAAGATAAATAAGGGAAGGTGGATATGTGTTTGTAAAAAAATTGTGAAAGAATGTTTTGTTTGGAAAGATTGTAAAGGAGATAACATTAAGAAATAATGTGTGTTTTATGTTTATTGTATATTTTTTATTTTGTTGAAATAAAATAATAATAATAAAAAAAATGTTTCTCTATTCTTCCCACTTTCCCTCCTTGTCTTTGACTTACTTCAATTGCAGCAAACTGAATTCAAAATACAAAATTAAATTATGCTCAATTAACTCATTAGTGGCAAGAGGAGAGGAGGGGGGTGGTATCTTCTTCTTCCCAGCAGACTCAGGCAAAAGCAAACTGCTTGTGTTTTCCTTTTTTCAATTTTTTTTTGCCATCTTGACTGCACTCTGATGTTGCTTGACTGAATGTGCCATACACTCCCACTCCAAAATATGATTGACAGTGGACATTGGTTAATTGGCATAAAATATAAATCATATATTGTTATGGCTGGAAAGCTATGCGGGCAAAGAAGTTCAAAGGAACAGTCAGGAAGCTCTGGTGCTAATGAGCTTGCAATAATCCCTTCAACAACTCAACCTGCAAAGACAATAGCACCTGAAACTCAGTAGAACAACTGATTGTCATCAACCCGTTCCCTCTTCCCACTGAAACTCTCCTTCTTTTCCTCACCTGCCCAGACATTAAGAAGCTATCATGATTCCCATCAGTGCTTTGTCATCTAATGCTAAGACTATCAGCCTGTTCCATACCCCATTGTTTGCTCTGCCAGAGAGCCATTAATATCTTTCCTCTCAGGGCAGAAACAGGGCATTTAAACCCTGGCTTTGAGCCAAACAACTTGTAGTACACTGGACCTAGGTTGTCACTCTGCCTCTCCAATTCCCATTCTTGTGCTTCCCTTGGACCCTTAGTCTGAGCCACATTGCTTTATCTTTTCTCTGCCGGATAGGTAAATATTGCCCACTTCATCCCAAGTTCTCACTATCCAATTTTTCCTTCCATTCCTTTCATAAGCCTTGTGCGGTGGTAAGACTGCTGGAATCTTGCATGTGATTGTGATTTTACCCCAATAAAAGATTCTTTGAATCTTCAAATGGTGTCCCTGCATTAGTACTGGTATACATAGGTGGAAAGATCATGTAAGGCTATCCTCTTCTTGCAGGCCTCCCTTTGAGCCAATAATTCCCCACTGTTCCATGGAGGCAGTGGTATAGCGGGTGGACTTTTGAGTCATCCACCTTTTGTGTAACATATGTGTCCCAGCTTTCATCTCTGAAATGTTGGAGAATATGCAAGCACCAACAGGATTTCAGCCATGATGCAGAGCAGGTGTGGGAAAACTCTTTTCTAAAAAGGTTTTCAACAGGGTTGGGAAGTGGTGTTCATCCAGGTGTTGTTGGACTACAATCCCCATCATCCCTGATGACTGTCCATGGCAGCTTTAACTGATGAGAATTAGAGCCCATGGTTCCCATTCCTGTTTTAGGTATTGTATGAATTAGGTCTGAGTGATTATGATATCCAAGGCTAATGAAAAATGGAAAATCTCTCTCTTTCAAACCACTCTTGCTAATTCTGTGTGTGGAGATCATGATCTGTGTTTTTCTAAGTGAATGATGACAGCTTTGCTAAGATTTTTTTTTTTTTGAGGTAATTGTTGAAGAAAAGGATAGTCCCTTTTTGAATTCTGCTTAGGAAAGTTTGTGTGTTGAATTTCTCCACCTTTCCATGTGTGATATGAAGTGATGAGCACTCATCCAGACAATTGTTTGTTTCATGGACTGGAAATGCTATTTCCAAACTCCCAGTCCCCACAGTCTGCAACTAGCTCAGCACATCAGTATTCACTAATCCCAGTCAGTACACAGGATGGACATGAACTGATGTGGGACCTGTTCAAACTGATCATTTGTCACAGCTGATTTACCACACCTACCTCAAGAATATCCTGGGCGGGGGAAGCATAAGAGGATAGAAAGTTACCCCCTGAGTAAACATGAAATTACCATCCACTTAGTTCTTCCCAAGCCCATGCCATGAAAGTAGAACTTAATTGAGACACAAAATGGCAGGCCTATATTAATTTCTCATCCACTTTGCTGATAGATCATGATGCATACTATTATACTTCCCAGGAAAAGGCTCAGTATGTCCAATCAATTTTATATAAAATACAAACAGATGCATTGCTGAGACCTACCTCAAGCTACTATCTCATGATTAGCTTCCATGTATGAATATTTTAATCATAGGCTCTTTCCGCAGCTTACCTTTTTTCGGCACTGGGGTGTGGGGATCGTGTGAGCAGCCTCCAGAAAGAGGCTCCCGTGTCGCTGCTGCTTCAGCTCCATATGAGCTGCCTGCTCCCGAGCTGGCAGTGCGAGAGCCCCGTCTTTTCCATCTGCAGTGCAGCCTGCGAGTTTCCCAGGCTGCACTGGGGCAGGAAGCATGACCGCCGCGGCTCCGGAGGCTCCACACGCATGGCAAGTGCATGTGGGGCCCTGGAGCAATGTGCGATCGTGAAAAAGTGCTCAAGCAGCACCTGCCCTACCCTGGAGCATTGTGCGATTGTGAGTGCGTCATGCAGATCGCTCCTCACAATTGCGTGATGCTCCAGGCACCCTTTCGCATGGGAAATGCCATGCGAAAAGTGCTATAGAGTGCTACATAGGAGTTTTCCCCTTCAATCAGAAACCCAGATTTAAGTTGTGGAAAATATTTGTCTCAATTGAGATATCCACATCATCTGGACAGATTCATTTTCCTGAATTAGCAGGAGAACCAAACCAATCAAATGACAAAGGCAGTATGGTGACAGAACGCTGTGACGATGTGTTGTGGGCCTGAATCATGTTCGTGATTAGGCTAGCTCAGGGTTGTCAGTCTCAAATGCTAGCAATGTTCCTTGTCCTTATAAGCTGAAGTAGGAATAATTCTTCCTGTCATCCTTGTGCATGCCAAGTATAGCTTCTCTCCTAAAGAACACCTGTGCAAAGTTTTATTAAAAAGAATCTGTTGGGGCTGTAGAAATTTGTAACCTCACTTGCACTAGTGTCTGTGGGACAACAGAGGTAGGAAAAAATAGTTTGGATTCTCTGGTGTGTTCCCTCGTTGGCTTGCCTGTTCCAATGCTTCCTATATACTGATGCTTCCTGTAGATTAAGGTCATTTCCACACTAGACTAAAGTCATTTCCACAGTAGACCACAAGGCCCCTTCCTAAACTGCAAAGCCCAGGATTCCATAGGATGTTGAAAGTAGAATAATAGCACTGTAACAGTCCAGTGTGGAAATGGCCTAATACTCTTAGGCTTGACTTTACTTCCTCTCACATATCTGTTCCTCTTTTCTTCCTGTCTTAGTTGTGTAGCCCATGGTAAAAGATGTCTTTTTCTTCTTTCAGTGTAGTTCTCTAATAAATATTGCTCTCTTCATTGAAGATGGTCTTTTGTTGATCATTCAAAAAATCAGCTTCCATACACAGCTAACAGAATTATGCATGTGGAGGCAGAAGAATGGTATAAATGCAGTACTTGATTTTTCAATGTACATAACAGAACTCCTTCGGGCCTTTCTCCTTTTTCTAGGGAGGGGGGAAGTTAAATAATGGATTTTTTGAACATACAAGCTTTAAAATATGAATGCTATTTCTCTGTGAACTCCAGGAGTCTGAACATACCTTACTCTCACTGACTTAAAATGGATCAGAAAACCATGTTTATTCATAACAACTTAAATCATCTGTACAATTGTTCAGGTGGGTTGTTACCACTTAGGAATGCAAGTTGTATACTGCATGTATACTGCAGTAGATGTTTTGAACTTTAAGAGCTCATATAGTTTATTAAATAAGGTTAGGCCATTGATCTGTTTTGGCGGATTCAGTAATTCTATTTTATTGCTTGCTGATTGAAGCAAAACAGAAACTGTGTCTTAAATCCCAGTTTGGAAAGAGAAAGGTTCTGCAAGAGATGTTTCTGTTCTGACCCTCTTCTGAAAAGTTTTGCTTTTGAATCTTTTTGCATTGTGAAAACTAGGTCTACAATGCAACCAAGTCTACAGTGACACAATAGTTATTGTCTTATCTGACTCAGCTTGGCATTAGTTGTGCTGTTGGGAACTGGAATTCAGCAACATCTGAAAGGCCACGTGTTCCACATCTCTGCAATAGATTTTGTTTTGAGGCATTTAAGAGCAGTGCTGCCTATGGGTGACCTATTACTGGATTTAAAAACAACAACAACAGAGAGCAACTAGTACCACTGGTCAGTCTGCTTTTCAGAATCTCAAATGACAGAAATATTAACATATACTTGTGTGGTAAGCTGAGATAATTCTTCTCAAACTGGATGGGAATCCCAAATGAAGGAATTCTGTTGGCTTGCTCCCCTAAAGACTACAACAAATTGTCCCATGTGTACATGCTTCAGAGTTTATTGTGCTGATGGAGAGCACAACAGTAGTCCGTAGTAGTACAGACAGTAGTCTACCAGCTTTATTATATTATACTTCTCTTCCTCCTCATGATTCCCCTTTCAAAGTGTCCATGAGGGGAAAACATCTCCTGCTCTCTCTTCCATGCCCTTCCCCTTTTATACTTGACGTATTTAATTATTACTTAGAGTTATCTCCCACTCTTCTTCCAGGGAACTTTTGTCAGGGGTATAGAATTCTTTTGTACAATGTGAGATAGAATGCAATGATATGGTGACTGGACCAGGGCCACTTTCATGGATCAGAAAAATTTGGCCAGATTTTACTAATCTTATTTTCAGAGCAAGTCCAAGATATTTTACTTACAGTGAACAAGACAACATTCCTTCTATGTGCATTCTATCTAGATTATTGGTTGAATTTTACATCAGGACTGGCAACTGGATAACACCCACTGAGACAGAAGACTAAGGCCATTTCCACACCAGACTGTTATAGCACTATTATTCCACTTTCAACATCCAATGGAATCATGTGGTTTGTAGTTTAGAGGGGGGGCTCAAAGGTCCCTCCCTAAACTGCAAACCCCAGGATTCCATCGGATGTTGAAAGTCGAAAGTGGAATAATGGCACTATAATGGTCTAGTGCATAAATGGCCTAATTTAGGAAAGAGGACAGACTGTCCCCAAATAACTCTGTCCTCCATGAAAGGAGAAGAACAGGTTGTTTAGAAGGAAAAGTTGGAGGGCTGCCATGACTGCCCTTCAGAATCTGTCTCTCTGAGGCAGTTAACTCACTTTGCCTCATGGTATTGCTAGCTACTCTAGCCTAACAATCTAACCACAACACCTTCACATTTGCTACTTATGCATTCTCCTGTTTCTTGCATTTGACAAAGTAACTCTTTAGCAAATGCCACTGTACCACCCATGTGCCACCAGTGTGGCATACCATACAACTATACCAATTTGGCAGGGACAGTCCCAGTTAATCCTCTGTCATTTCCCCTTTAAAGCCAGCATGGTGTAGTGGTTTGAATGTCAGACTAATGCTCTGGGAGGCCAGGCTTCACATTTTTGCTCAGCCATGGAAGTCCCATAGGTGACCTCAGGCAAGTCACACTCTCAAAGTCTCAGAACAGTTGTTTTTACTTTTATCTTCCCAGTAGGCTCAGGCAAAACCAAACTACTACAACCTTTCTTATCTTGTGGTGCTTTTTCTCCTTAACATCTTGACCATATTTTGCTGTTGCTTGGCTCCGCATGCCCCAGCTTTCATCTGTGAAGTTTTGGGAGGTATAATGTGGAATCAGTTTCAGTGGGGTATGACTAGGAAGCATGCAACCATATATTAATACAACACATCTCTCTCTCCTCCCTCCCTCTCTCTTTCTCTGTATGTTCATTGTTGTTCAAGATCTTTCTCCAGCACAAATTGCCTATTTATTTTCTTTTGGATATAATATAATTCCATAAGAACATAAAATGCTTTTGAGTATCTGACAAGAAATATGATTCAGCTTTAGTGCTTCTTGAACATACAGTCATTTTTCCCAGATAGGTGACATTCTAGCATTGAATTTCATTTACACAAAGACTATGATATTAGGAAACAATTTAGTGTAATCACTTGTTTCATTGCAAGGAAGAATCCAAACATTATTCTCTGGAATGAATTTTTCCAGCAGTATTGTAGATAATAACTATAGTTTCCTAGATGATGTTGCTGAGTTTTTTTGACCTTTTTCACTCTCACTTCTATTGCTACTTGAGCAAGGTAGCTAAGCTTCCCATTGCCACCAGGGTACTAAATTAGAAGATGCCCAGGTTTGCTCTGTCACAAAGGGATTATACTTCTCCTGACAGAAGCCCCACTTCCAACACAAACTACAGGAGTGGTCAACCTTTGACCTTCTAGATGTTTTGGACCACATCTCCCACCGTCCCTTATTATTGACCATGCAGGATGGGGCTGCAGGGAGAGTAAGTATAAAGCATCTGGCCGGACAAAAGTTCCCCACGATTGATAAATGGTACACAGCTTCTGCATGTTCTTGTAAGATGTGTCTTGTAAGTCATCTGGCTATGAGTTTTATGATTAAAAATCCCCACTGACAAATTGAAGAAGCTCCCCCCCAAATATCTCTCCCAGTCTCTCAAAATACATTACAAAGGCTATAGTTATCTTTGGTTTGGCCCCTGATAAAGAAAGCTGCCATGCTCCCCTTAAACCCTACATGAATAAAAGAAAGACCTGGAACTCCAAAACACATTTGTTGTTGTTGTTTTGGTTAGTAGACATCCTAGCTTGCTGCTGAAAGCAACAAATCAGTGTGCCTACTCACAGGTACATGTTTTGAATTTACACCATCCCATCTTCTATGTCTCATTGTTCTTTGTTCATTTATATCAGCTTCTAGTTCACACTGAGCACTAAAAGCTGAAGCATTTATAGGAATGGATATAACTCAGTGTTAGAACACATGCAAAAGATTCCATCCCCTGTGTTTTTATTTAGGACTAGCGTATTTACCTGGCGTTGCTTGGAATTTTATTTTCCTCTTAAGAATTCACCAAACTGTCTTCTCCAGTACCTGTAACTTTCCCCCATATTTTCCAGTGCAATCTGTATTCAGAGATATTTACACACACAGTCTGGATTCCTGAGGGAATACACTATCCTCCTCCTCGCTGCTAGGACTTGTTGCCATAGCTACTGGTTTTTTCCAGTACCTGAAACTTTTCCCCACATCCCCCAATCCAATCTGTATTCAGAGTTGTTAACATACAGACGTTGGGTTCCTGAGGGAATACACTGTCTTTCTTCTTGCTGCTAGGCTTCATCTCCATAGCAATTGGCCTATTCCAGTACCTGTAACTTTCCCCTGTATTCCTCAATCCAATCTGTATTTAGAATTGTTAACATACAGAGGTTGGATTCCTGCAGGAATACACTGTCATCTTCCTTGATGCTAGGCATTGTCTCCATAGCAACCAGCCTATTCCAGTACCTGTAACTTTTCCCTATAGTCCTGTAGTTCCCTATAGTCCTATAGTTCTCATCAACTGTCCTCTTGTTTTTAATCTTGTTTTTAATTTGTTTTTAATAGTTAATGTGTTTTAGGGGGTTAGAAGGGTGGGTGGGTGGGAAGGATGGGGTACATTTTAATGTTTTAATGTATTTTATACATTGCTGTAATGCTGCCTCGATCCATTGGGAGAGGTGGGATAAAAATATTTTTTATTATTATTATTATTATTAGTCCCCAATCCAATCTGTGTTCTCTGGCAACGATGTACTGGGTTTTGATTTTTTTTTCTTTCTGTTGAGTTTGTGCAATGGCTTTCCATTTTTCTGGAAGCATCATTTGTTTTGAATTTCAATTTTAATATTCTTCACATATGGAACTCATACAATCTATTGTGTGAGGCGAGAAGACTTTGTAATTATGTTGTGTATTACACTTTAATTTTTCTCACATATGCCTCTCAAATGTTTTCTGGCATCCTTATTGATGGTAGCCTTATCTCCATAGCAACCAGCTTGAGGCTCAAGAGCTTCCGGCTGAGAATTCTAAAGGCCCCTCCCTAAACTGCAAACCCCAGGATTCCATAGAATCTTCACAGCCAGCCAATCATATGAGGTCTTCTCGCCTCACTCAGCCAATTGTATGAGGTCTTCACCTGCCTGACACAGACAAAGAGACAAACTTACAGACAAACATTGACTTTTATATAGTAGACTAGCCATGACTGCAGTCTGAAAATAAAGCAATGCACTGCCAGTTATTGTAGTCTCTTCTAACCTAGTGGTCTTTTGGTGTGTTGGACTTTGGGTTCCCAAAGCTATTAGCCACTTATGCTGAGTGGGGCCTTATGGGTCATCTACTGTAAGTCAAAGGCCCTATTTGGCACCTGATCAGGAAACATTTCATCAGGAGGCCTTCTGATCCATGTAATATATAGATTTCTATATACTAGAACAATACAGTTCCATGGAGATGCGTTTAATTTTTAGAAATCACCCAAACAAGAAATGCAACCTACATCATGTTCAAAGTCAACAGACCAGTTCTTATTTGTTGTATGGGTCTGTGAGTATTTATTCTATCATCAGGTGACAAAGCTCATGCTATGGCCCTTTTTGCATGCAGTTTCTTTTGCGAGAGGGCCCCTTGAGCGGTCCATACAACGCACTCCCATTTACACGACGCTCAAGAGCCGGACGCAGAGCGGACACGCACCTTTTTATTTTTGGCTTTAAGCCGAAAATGGTGCACAGTCACGCAATGCTCCCGGGGCCCGCGCGCACTTACCTGCTGTGTGGTGCGTTGGGAGCTGGGCCGGTTACGCTTCCTGCCACAGCACTAGCCTACAATTTGCAGGTTGTGCTGCGGTAGGAAGGGGCAGGGCGCTCACGCAACGCTCACGCAGCCAGGAAGCACTGCAGAACTCAAGCAGCAGGGAGGCAGCAGCGTTCCTGCCGAGGCTTTTCGCGCAAGACGCTCCCCCCCAGCCGCACAAACGGGTAATGTGTGAAAAGGACCTATGTTTAGCTGTAAGACAAATGGGCATGCATCTAAATGTCTAGACTTTTTAAACTGAAGTGAATTGACTTCCAGTATTAGTAAAATGATCACACAAATTGAACTGCTTCATAAAACACAGAGTTGCCATGAAAAGGCAAAGGGAACTGAAAACAGACTTCCACCAAGGAGACAGACATGCTACCATGACTTCCTGCCCCACTTTTTGGCAGGTTATAGTCTTTTGTCTCTTGTGTGTTGAGCATATAGAACAGTCATCTCCAACCTGGTGTCCTTCTCATGTGTTGGACCATCCCCATCACCGCTAGCCAGTATGGCTCTTTGGCCTGCTGAGTGGTTGATGGGAATTGTAGTTCAAGGCACCTAGAGAGCTTCAGTATGGGGAAGGCTAGTATAGGGTAAGATGAAAGCCTAGTTCATATTTAGACTGATTTGCATGAAGGCAGTTCATCCTTTATTCCAGAAACTTCCTTTACCATTTTCTCCATCTCCTTTCTTGAGTGGTATTTTTGCAGAGAATTATAGTGATATTATTTTAAACAATATTATTTTAACAGGATTATAAAAACCAGCTGCCCTTTTGTTCTCTCTTGACTGGTAATCTTTTATTTATATAGTACATCCTGCCAGAATAATACCGTGGGTGTGCAATTATAATGCGGGTGATGTTAGAGCCCAGCCTATAAAACTGAGACAGCAAAGGGAATCATTTATATCCAGAATGAATAAAAAAATTCCTTTTATTTTATGCAGAGCAAGTCATGTATTTATTAAACGTATTTATTAAATGTGTTTGTTTTGTATTTTTTTCCTTTTATTTTGAGTATGAAGGGAAACCGCAGCTCTGTTCAATAGCATCAAGACTTGTGGTTTTGGTTTGAGGAGAATATTTTTCATATGATGTTTCCTTATTTCCCTGCTTGTACTGCTTTTTACAACTTAGCATAGAAAGGGAGGAAGGAATAAATTCTGTGGCTGATAATGGGCTCCATGTTCACTGAATCATGAAAAACTACCATTACTGCATTTTATTTTACCAGTGATTGGATTCCGTAGGACCTAATTTGTAAGCAACGAACAGCACGGCTTACAACAGCTCTACGAAGTCTCTCTGAGCATAGAAGCCAGTGCCAAATGTATCTTGAAACCTCCAGGCTTTGTACACATAACTTCTGACCTAATTAGTCAAAAGCATCATTATTAAAATTATTCTAACTTCTTTTATTGCCATACTATTATCCCTTAGTCCCTTTGAGCGGCTCTGTTATTAAAGTTTAATTAAGCTTCACTGCCCTCAAGTGGTGTATGCTGGGAACAACATTTTAAGAACCACAAGTAGTTGGATGATGTAGGGAAGAAAAGCTCTCTGACCAATATGAGTGCCTCTAGAGAATGGAAATGTGATAATACAGTGTCTACAGTTGAGCAGTGGATCATTATGTTTTAATTCTCTAGGCCATTCCTTAGAATTAAAAAGTCATTTTAAAATGTTTGTATGCCATGTGTAGGGTATTAGCTTCAGATCTTGAACGTAACTAATTCCAAAAAAGTAGTTATGCATATTGTATTCAATAACCAAAGGGAAAGCAAAGTGACATTGCAACAATAACTTATCATAGAATCATAAGAGCTGGAAGGGGCCTCATGGGCATCAAGTCCAACAGGTAGCTGTCCAACCAATTCTGGAGACATTCAGAAAAGAATACCTCACCACTTCTCTAGGCAATTGATTCCACTGCCAAACTACTCTCACTGTCAAGAAACTCCTTCTAACGTTCAGCTGAAATTTAGCCTCCTTCAATATAAAGCCATTAGCTTCCTCTCTGAGGCAGCAGAGAGAAGCCTGCACCTTCATCTTTGTGCCACCCGTTTGCCTTTGACCATGTAACTGTAACATTTGGGTTAGTTCAATAGTTATGAAGGTATGGTCTCATTAAATGGTGAAGGAGCAACATTATGTTGTTCTACTGCTGTTTTGCATTCTGCCAGACTTCAGCATGTTGAGGGAAAACTGAGGTGGACAGGAGGAGTGTGTGCTGTATTATACAGGCCATGTGCTTATATCATTCAGATTAGGAATGGTAAATTTTCATCTTTCTGATGCCTGACAGATGTTGAAAACAATGAAATAGTTTTTCATCCCACAGCTTCGGGATACTAGGAATTAGCTCCCCCTCCCCAAACATTGATAGGAAACTGCACCACTTTTCTATGAAAGTTGTCCAGAAACTACACTGCTTTCAGCATGGAAACTGAAACCTGTGCAGCTTTCCTCAACCTTCAAACCAGCAAAAGCTGCTGCTTCGGTCAGTCAGAGTTTGTTTTCTTGCAATGTAACATTTTATTTGTGCAATATTTGCACTGGCAAAGACTGCAGTCATGGTGTTGGACCCTCTACTGTGTTGTTTACACTTTTTACAAGTACCTAGTGAAAAACAATGTAAAAAGGTGTCCCCCAAAAGCATGTAAATTTTAACAGCAAAGTTGAACAGTTTCTTCTGTGCACTTTTCAAAAACTGTGCCATCTATATTGTGAAGGCAACAGCAACACATACAACATTGGGCGTTAGCCAAATAGTGTAGCCTTTTCACTTCTCTGTTGTACATGTGTGGCCAGTGTAGTGTAGCAGTTAAGAGTGTTGAATGAGAACTCAGGAGATTCAGGTTCAAATCTCCCTCCAACCATGAATTCAGTGGGGTGACATAGGCAGTCATTATCTCTGACCCTAATCTTCTAGGTTGTGAGGACAGCAGAATAGAAGTAGAAACCCATGCATGCCACTTTGAGCTCCTTGAAGGAAAGATGAGCTATAAATGTAGTAATGCCTAAATGTAGTAATGTGGCTGTACTATTTGCATGTGTAGAAGCTGCCTACTGCTTGTCATTTTTTCCCCATTCAATTTATTGCTTTCTGGCTACATGAATATTGTAGTTTATTTCCTCCCTTCCCTTGACTTCTAGCAAAACCAAATCTTTTGTGTATTAGATTGAATCTTTCTTCTAATCTGAAATATAACTGAAATGCCTTGGACTGATTCCCCCAGATCTATGAACTAGCTACAGTTAACTGGGATCTTGATTTTTTTTCCCATATAAAGTAGAAGATGTTGATTTTCTTCAAAGGAGAAGGACAAAGAACTACCCCCGTTTGGATTCCCACCTTTCCGATACTCTTAGCACAATAGTGGCTGGTGGCTTCCATGCTATGGAGGCAGTGGATCTGCCCTAGATTTTAGTCTGAAGCTATCTTTCACTTTAGTTTCACTTTACTGAAGCTATTCAAAATAATAAACCCTACCTCCAAAGTGTATTCCACACCTTGGATATTTCCTCTGAGTTATTGTCTCGAACATGGTGTGATTAAACACCTTACCGACATGGGAGCTACCAGCTGCCAATATCTGGTGGAAGTTTCAGAAACTAGCATGCACAGTAACTTTTCCAAGCTCTAAATTTAGGCATATTAGGAAATATTGGCTTGAAGCAATTTAGATATTTTATGTACATGCAAACTATTTAATTACCTAAATATCTAGATATTTGCCTATGTACACTTGTATATAAATGTGGGGCTACTGAATTTTAAATTCAATAGATTTGGAAAAAACACAACTTTTCAAAAGTACAGATTGCTTAATTCTGTCCCCACCTCCCTTTTTTTTTTTTTGCGTCAATTTTTCTCACATTGGCTCTTCCTCTGATGAGATGCCAGATACATATTTCCTCTTTCAAATGCTTGTCATGTACTCAGGAAGGGGAACAGCTTGGGTCAATTTGGAATAGGGAAAAATGGCAAATGAGTGAGGAAAACACAGCCTCCTCTTCTCTCCAATTTCATGTCAGCTCAAAACTGCAAAAATCTGCTTTTCATTATTAAATGTTGCTACCTGGGTTCCAATCAGTGCTGTACCTCAAAGGTGAGAACACCACAGTTCTATTTAACAACAGCAAGATCTTAGAGGAATTGTATCAAAAGGAATGTTCATTCAAAGGGGAGACAGTGCTATGTCAGATGCAAGAAAGTCTTCTATTTGATTTGATTTTACTTGCCCTCTGTTGTTGTTGCAGAATCAAATATGATTGGCTTATCATGACATCATCACACTTTCTGTATGTTTAGGAGCACCCAAAGCAGGAAGATGCCAGAAATAATGCCAGAAGACAAGCAGAAAGGAGGAATTAGCTTCAGTCAGCCATGAAATTAGAATTAATAGTCCCCTCATCTTTGGGAAACAGCATTCCCATTCAGATGGATGCATGGACTCATGCCCTGAGACCACCTTCTGTCTGCAAACGGACAGTCCTACACACCGGTTTTCCCCAACCAGATCCGTTGGGGAAGTCTTTCTCACTGAATGAAAGTCTCCTTAACTCCAGCGAGATTAAGTTACTATACTTGTATAAGATTGCATGTAGATTTCAGTTTTAAAAATTATAAGTTGCCCTTCATCAATGTTGATCCTAGGACAGCATGGCTATCAGAAAAAAAAAGTGTCAAGGCAGGATAAATTCTGTAACTGCAGGTTTAGATAGAAATTTTCTTCATCCAGAAAACAAAAATGTAGCAAAAACTCTGACTTTAAAATTCAAATTTTACATATAAAACATAAGACTTCACACACACACCCCAAAAAAAATCCTGGGAAAGATGGCTGATGTAACCTGGTACTGAAAAGAAAGCAGAATTATTTTTGCACTTCTACATAGGCTAGTATAGACTTGGATTTAGATTACTTAGTCCAAAATTCAGATCTCTTGTCTGAAATATATACTATGAAATCGTGGCTGAGTCCCAAGCCTAATCTACTACATGGGGTTTTGTGAGTATAAAATGAATTCTACCTTGTGTTAGGACTGGGCAACTTCTGGACATCTAAGGGTGGCATCCCCTTCCCCAAGCTTTTGGTTCCAAATAACTAATTGTGGCCCCCTAGGGAGACTGAGCTGCTATTTTTGAGCAAAGAAATTGGAGTGTGGGGGAGAGGTGACTTGAGACAACAGAAAAATAACTTTGGGGGCTGCATATAGCCTGTAGGCTACACAGACCCCAGCAGCAGCACCTTAATAAGAGGAAGGGTTGAATAGTAATATAGCATTAAGACACCAGTATTCAACTTCATAATTTCCATTGTAAAGTCTATTTAGACTTTGCGGGAGTTTTGTATTTCTTTTTTTGCATGTATACCATTTTATATCCTCCTCATCAGTTTTTTCCTTTTTTGATAGCACAGTGGACCCTTTGTATCTGCAGGAGTTCTGTTCCAGAAACCTCCATGAATAAGGAGAAAAATGAATGCTCACATAAGACTAAATAACACTAAATACACCATGACATTGAATGTGGATATGGATGCTTCAGCATGTCCGTGCACACATCACTGCCATTTTAGGTAAAGGATGTGATATTTCATGATCACTCAACGTTGCAGATCTTGAGGTTGCAGGTAAGGTGAGGGGGAACCACTGTATTTATTTATTCAAACACTCCCCCAAACAATCTCAGAGTGGCATGCAATGTAAACAATTTAAAACATTTCCAGATTAAAACCATAAACAATTTAAACAAGAGAAAAACATATCAAACACAGCAACAATTAAAGCCACTTTGAAAACTATAATTTAAAACCATGTTTTTGGAAATAAATTAGTTGCTACATACTTGAATAAAAGGTCATGTTTTGGCAGGAAAGAAACAAATGTTGGCATACATCCAAGGGGAAAGTATTCCACACTCAGAGTGCCACAGATGAGCAGACTGTACTTCCACTTCATGTTGTCTTCACTTGTGGCACACAGAGAACTGCCCCTTGTGTGTACCTCAGTTCTGAGGAAGGTATTCTGTGGGAATAGACACTCTTTCAAATATTGAGGTCTCAAGCTGTCTCAAGCTGTTTAGAGCTTTAAATGGTACCAGCAGCACCTTGAATTCAGATTAGAACGGAATTGGCAGCCAGTGCATCTCCTTTAAAACCAGTGTTATATGTCATCTATATACACTTTGCCCTCTCTTATGATGTGAGAAACTCTGATCTAAACCCACATAAAGTCTGAAGCAGGATGGATTTTATGCTTTCAGGTTACAATATTTGTAGAAAACTGTTTTGTCTACTGCTGTTACTGTGTGCTTTGAAACTATCACTCTGGGGGCTTGAGAAGAAGAAATGTTTTGGCTCAACTAGTCACTGCATCTACAACAGTTAGCTTGGTTGTTGCACATTAGGAAGTAAAGATGTGTATATCTAAGCATGAAACTTACCAACTGTAACAAACACATATGACCCCAATAAAATGTATCTCATTACTTATTGTGAACCTCTTATTCTTTGGGAGCATGCCAGTAATAACAATCTCTACCAAAAGGTAATAATAACAAGAGCGACATTTATAGCCCTACTATTGATAATTCAGATTTTCCATGTCAAAAATGAATGCTGATTGCCAATTTTGTGATCATTCACTATTTATTACTGCACTATTGATCCCCCTATGAAGTCTATGGAATTACCAGATGTGGCCCTATCAAATCAACTGAAAATGTATATAGCTACTTTTGTAATATGATTATAAGCATGACTAAAGTCAGGGTGTCATTTTATCTGTCATACACAAAGTCCACAGGTTTATCCCTTGGGCTTCTGTAACTTCCTTTGTAGAAATCTGGAGAGAAATGTTTCATTTTTCTGCAGATTATTCTGCTATTAAATACTTCCTATGTAATATGCCTACAGCGGGTTTCTTGATTTTCTTCTGCATGCATGCAGGGACACTATTTAACATGTTTGTGATATTTCACAAATGAATGAATAGACAGACATCATCCATTCACAGTTTCCACTCCTAATCATACCTACAGGACAGGTGATTTTCCAAAGCAACCTTCCCAGAGCACCCTTAGCTTTGAGGACTTACCTAGAAGCTAGGCATGTCTGAAACTGGTTGATCAAAAGCCAAACATTCTCAAAGCTTTTTAACAAAGACTTGACTGTGCATGTGAATCTTATAATCTATTTATCTTGCATTTTTCCCTCTGTTAACTTCTCCAGTATGCTATAGAAGAAAGATAGTATGGATATATAGTGGAGGATCTTTACAGAGATATTGTTTTTCTTCAAGCATTCCTTCATACTGTTATTAACAATTTAAGCCTGAAGTCATATGCCATCCTTTTTTTTTTTGTTTGGGCACCAATTTGTAATGTATGGTTAATAGGGATATAATTCTTTACTAATTTTCTTCTTGAAGGAAGCAACTAGTAATTTTTAGCAATTTTCTTACTACCACGAGAAAGTATTGCATTTTTCAAAGACTCTGAAAAGAAAACACTGGAAACTAATCGTACATTTGCATCATCCTCATTAGAGAAACACAGAATATTCACTACTTTTAAAAATCATTCACAAGAAAGAATGTCTCAACAAAAATTGTCCATCGCTGTGAGATTTTCATCCTTCAATGAGGGTGAAAAGACCCATGACTTTTTGTTTGTTTTGAGTATGGTTTGTGCCAACTTCCACGACAATTGTGCCAAAATACAATGGCATTTGTGCAAAATAAAATAAAAAAAGCTTATTTTGTGTGGAAACAATTTTTTTGCAACAAATGTCCTCAGATATAAAAGTTATTAAAAATTCATGCTTGAGTGCAAGAACAAAATATGTGAAGACGACATCTTTATCATTCTTTTAAAAAAATATCAATTAGAAACAGTGCCTACTGAATGCAAGTGGACTCTTAGAAGCTGTTTGCACCACTAGTGATCCTGCATTAAATATTGAAAGAATTCTTGCTCCCTATGCCACCTTACACCCTGCTCTCAGGCTGCTACCAGTCTGCAGTCCTCCCTCTACATTTGTGGGTTTGAATTTGATTATCTGTGACTGCACATGCCTTCCTCCCTATTCTCCTCCCATTCCCTTGTGTTTTGCCAGGCACAGAGAAGGGAGGTAAGTGTTCCCTGGGAAAAAATAAAGGGAATGGGGGGAAGCATCCATGCACTTTCTCCCCTCTGAAGCTCCCCCTCCCATTCCCATGCATTTTGCTTCAGCATGGAGAATACGTGCTGAGGCAAAATGCAAAGGAATGGGGTGGGTGGAGCCCTGGAAGGAAGTGGGAGGATGAGCATTGGGGGGAGTTATTAGCAGTTTTTCCACTTTTGTGAGGGTTCTGTACATTGAACTCTTGTGAAAGTGGAGGAGCCACTGTAGTTTATATGCCCTCTCTATGTCTCACTCTCCCAATTCAATTTTTGTGCAAAAACCCTATCCAAACATTCCTGAAAGGGCTTGGTAAACACAAAAGTGGAGTCATGCTGTGAAGGCCTACTCCTGCCATCCACATGCACAATTTGAAGGTCTTACAAGAAAGGGGCTTACTTGTTTACAGTCATACATGTATAAGTCGTATGTAACCAGAACCACAAGAGCATGTTGATCTCCATAGAGCCAGAACCCTAAGAACTTCATGTGTATATACCCCCTCTTTCCAGACATTTATGTTGTACATATGGATGACTGGTGGGAGGTAGAGTGTGTCTATGCTGCACAGTCCCATCCACATGTTTAATGAAACCATTTGGGGAAAGCCTGCATAGAGCTAGACTGTTAATCCTGTTTGTTGAAGGGTATTACTTTCCAAAAACATGGTAGAGAGATTTCTAGCCACCAAGGACAATGGTTAGGTCTCCTAACCATTAGTTGTCCAGTGATAGACCCATTCAGCTTTAATCAACACAGTAATACTCTTCACATTATTATATTATTTGCTACTTATCAATAGCAACAAGAAAGCACTAGTTTCTCCCCCTTGCTTAGTCCAGATACAGCTGTTGTGGATTTCAGATTAATTTGATTTGGAAAGCTTGCTAGGTCTTCTATATCTGAAGCATGTGCCCTGAATTATGTGTTTCCCAGATTTGTTCTCCTAAACAAAGGCAAAAAGCAAGATAGATTTAGTAACCACAGGGTGGCAGATGTATGTGTAAAGAGAAGTATAAGAATGAATGAAAGGTAAACCAATATCAGATATAAACTGCCAAAGACACCCAGTTAAAACCCCCATGCTATGGTACATAAGTAAGATTGGGTTCTCCATGCTTACATATGAACAAGAAGGGGGAAAAACATGCAGTTGCAGGCTGCACATTTATAATAATGTGCACTTTGACTCAGCTGTCTGAAATGGTAAGGGCCATAGATTATGTTCATATACTCAGTGAGATTTAAACCCAGAGCTGAGAAATGTTGCTTTTCTGGATTACAACTTCCAGAATCTCCAAACCAGAATCCCAGGACTATAATTCTAGGATTTATAGTTTAAAATATGTTTCAAATTCTGACTAGTATTCCAAAGGAAAAATGTGATAATTCACAGCTGAAGTACTGGTGAGGGAATAATTAGACTTCTCAGGCCAAGTTGTTGGAGATGAGGGTTTGAAGCCAGGAAGATGGTCTCAGAAGAGTCTGCACACCTGAACCAGAGTCTTTCATAAGTCTGGCAAAATAGCCTGACCTACTCTGGCCAACTGGTGAAAAGAGGCCACCTCAGCTATCTCACTATAACCCTCTAGTCAGAAAATTGGCTGATGGTACATAAGCTGATTTCCACCTAACATCCATCTGGTTACTCTTAAGTGTTGGTAGGAAGCTTTACAAAACGAACTGGGCATTTACTGCACAAACAATGTTCACGGGGAACATGGGGAAGGGATTTTGTACATGACATTACAATACTGGCTCCACCTCTGAAACACATGAATTATTGCTTTTCCTTGCATTCCTTGAGGCAAATTCTAAGACACAGCAAGATTTTCCTGTGTAATCTGGTTTCCTCCAAAAGGTTCACCTGCTACTGGGGGTTCATTGTAAACCATTCAACACTGCTGGGGGAAAAGTTTTTTATTAAAACAATTCCTCAAATTATTTTATATTGCAGGTTTGAAACTGAATTTTTACAAGCTTTTGTTACATGCTAGGTATCTGCAGCTGGGCAGATGAGCTTTCTGCTGTGCTAGAATATTATCACACTTTAAAATTCTCTTAGAATGCAGCGATAACAAGGGCCTTTCTTGAGCCTTTTACTAATGTTGTCTAGGTGACACTGATAACCCTCCCACCTTCTCAGTGCTAGCCTGCCTTTCAGTGACAATTAAAGAGCTTCAACTGAACTGTTCTATCAGAAAGAGTAGTTCATATTATACCAAAAATTGCAATTGGATCTTCATGCTCATACTTTACCATGAGAGGGAGTCCATTGTATTACAGAGAACTCTCTTTTCACAAATTTTCTATCCTCTTTTGAGCTTAAGTCTACGAGATAGTTTGCTGCATGGAGGGCAGGACTGGGTAAGGTCCCTCTTGTTAACATTTGTAATAATACAGTTCTTCGCCCTTGCTATCTTTTCTTACTAGCAGACATTAAAGATTGTGTCCTTATCTGTGCTATCTTCAGCCATTTTAAGTAGTTCCCTCTTTACACTCTGGTTTCCCTTAAGCTTCCTATCACCAATGCCAAGGCCCCTTTCACACTCTACAATTATAGTGCTATGATTTCACAATGTTGCCATGGCAACATGCAATGGAATCCTGGAAATCCATAGGGAGGGGCATTTAGAATTCTCAACCAGAAACCTCTTAGGCATCGCCAGAATTCCATAGGTTGCAGCCGGGCCAGTTAAAAGGGAACAATAGTTGTACAATTTTTTTGCGTGAAAAAGCCCTAGGTGTTTATTTTGAATAATTCTATAGCTCCATCTTTTCTCCTCACAGATTCTTTATCTGTTAGTTGGAATAAGTGGCTTACAATGTTGCCAAGATTTAAAAGAAGTTCAAGAATGAATGGTATTCTTGGACTAGTAGCATATGAAGTTTTTCCTCTGTGGAGTTGTCCAGTTACTCTTCTAGATAGTTTTATAAATCCATATAATTGGAGGAAAGGGAGGTCACTGAGAATTTATATTCCTAATATTCCTAAAATGGTTGAGAATGTAAAAAATAGTAGGAAGAACTTACCTGGTTTTATAGTAGGAATTTTGAACTCCATCTCAGTCTAGTTTAAGAGGGGTTTTCTTTAAAAACTAAGTCTGGCAGGAGAAAAGTATTGAATTTCAGGAACAGTGCTTTAGAATTTAGCAATCAAGAAACACAGAGCCAACTGCTAGAGCAGTCTGTTTTTGTTTTTCCTTTAAGTACTGCCAGTAGGAGTTGCATGAGGGTATCAGGCTTTACCTTCTATAGCTCTGTAATAAAAAGAAATATTAAAAGTGAAACACTGTGGAAAAGGGTTGTGATTCCCAAGGGAAAATTTAAATTAAGACTCAGCTCACTGCACAATGGAAGTAGAAATAAGCAAACAATGGAATAGTTTTAGTTGTTGCTGGATATGTGTGTGTGTGTATTTTAAAATGGACCACACATGAGAATTCACAACAGGCTGCTCATCAGTAAAAGAAGAAATGAAAAATGCCACAACCTATACAAGGAATATACATAGTAATTTTTATCTTGTGATGAAAAGAGAAAGAGTGTCAAAGAGAATTGATATTTGCCAAGGAACTATGAAGAACAATTGGACATTTAGAATCTGCTAGGGGAATCAGCTCTGGAAAACAATAGGACCTTTTCTTTATCACAGCTATTATCAAGGCATCATGAGAATGGGAAAGGTACCAGGTAACTGGATTTAATCTTGAACTTCAAAGGGATAAAAAAAGAGCAATCTCAACAATTACATGCCCTTCAGTCTGTGTTGTATTCTTCCTAAAATAATGAGTAAGGCCCAAAGGGAACGTGGAATACAGAACACATTTCTGATATCAGATTTCAGCGTGTTGTTTTCTGTGTAGCAAACTCGGCAGCAAACTTGGTTGATTTCCCAGGGTTTGCTGATATTATTCCGATATAGTTGTCCTTGTATCAATACCAAGCAGATCTGGTACAGCACTTTCAGCTGTAGCTGAAATTTGATAGTGTATTACACTGACTTGAAACTTCCAAAAGGCATTCTTTACTTTCTTTAACAGGGTCTTCATATGTACCAGCCACTGCTGATGGAGGGAATGCTTGTTGTGGCTCAAAGATCTGAAATGAACAGTCATGAATCAAATGACATTCCTTTATCTTTGTCTTATAACTCTATAGGAATGTTCTACTTAGCCTTCTACTTCCAGTAGATTTGTTAACTATAGTTCTGAAAAGTCAGTTCTGAGGCCATAAACTGACATGGTGGTGAAATAGCTATTTTGATTGAGGGCTTATCCTGGCTGATACAGAGCCATGGGATTTGGCAGGCATTGTACCTGTTTGTTTGTTTAAAAATATTTAAATGATGTACCTCCTGTGTTTTCTGAAATATTTCCTAATGTCTCTCTCAGTTTGTTCCACTTGAATTTCTGGTGGCAGCCACAACTTTTCATAGCCCTTTCCGCATGGCATTTCCCATGCGAAAGGGTGCCTGGAGCGTCGCACGATTGTGAGGAGTGATCTGCATGATGCACTCACAATCGTGTGAGGCTTCAGGGGCCAGCAGGCGCTGATCGCGCACCTTTTCATTTTCAGCTGGAAGGTGAAAATGGTGCACAAATGCACATTGCTCCTGGGCCCTGAGACCACTTACTTGGCGTGAGGACCCTCCGGAGCTGCGCCGGTCACGCTTCCTGGCCCAGCGCAGCCTGGGAAACTCCCAGGCTACAGTGCGGAAGGAAGGAAGAGGCAGGGTTGTCATGCGAGCAGGCAGCTTGTGTAGAGCTGAAGCAGCAGGGACACGAGACCCTCTTGCTGGAGGCTTCTCGCACAATCCCCGCACTCCAGAAAAAGGTAAGGTGTGGAAAGGGCCATAGCCAGGGCAGGAGGTGGTTTTTCCTGTCATGAGAGTTATTGAGACAGGCAGGAATTAATTTATGATGTCTTGTCTCCATTGTTTCTGTTTCCTCTGTGTTTCTGAGTGGTCTGATGACTCCCACTGATGACACGTTGCATGGAGGATGATGCAGAAGGAAGGAATCCTCACCCACATCACAGCTAGCTGCACTTTAAGATGGACAAAAGTCCAGTATATGTATTTATGTGGGAGTAGGAACAAATGCTATGAAGTATGCAGTCAAGAAACACAAATAGCTTAACACTTGTTGGCTCTAATAGGGATCTGGAGGTTCTCTGATTATAGAAAAAGTACATGAGTCTGGTAATCCACTGGAGTTGTACAATATGAAAACATTAAGCCTGCTCCAAGACCCAGCATGTTATTGTGGTTTGAGAGTTGGACTAGGATTCTGGGAGCCTGAGGATTAATGCCTCACTCTGCCATGGAAACCCAGTGGGGGTGACTTTGTGCACGTTATACTCCTTCAGCCTCAGAGGAAGACAGAGGCAAACCTCCTTTGAACAAATCTTGCCAAGAAAACCCCATGATAAGGTCACCTTAGTGTCACTGTAAGTCAGAACTGACTTGAAGGCACACAACAAAAACAATAACCTTGGTTCCCAAAGATTGACAATTTGGCACCAGAAAACATCTTATCTCAAGTCACAGGTCACTGTGGAGGAATTATTCACTAGATACTAATTACATTCACACTGCTCATGGAAATTAGACATTAACCAATGAAAATTATTTCCCCCTATTTATAGAAACCAGGAGACTGTAAGGTTCTAGATGTTTTGGAATTTCTGTTCCTATTAGCCCTGTCTAGCAAGCCTAATGGGCAGGGATTATGGGAGCTGTAAACTAACAATAGGGGAACAGCTATCAGTCAGCCATCCTTGGTGTAGGAGATGTACAGCCCTCCCTCCACATTTGTGGGTTTGACTTTCACAAATTTAATTATTTGGGAGGTGCACGTGCACCTACCATAGAATAACAGAATCATAGAGTGGGAAGAGACCACAGAGGTCATCCAGTCCAACCCCCTGCTATGCAGGAACACACATCAAAGCATTCCGAACAGATGGCTATCCAGCGTCAGCTAAAAAACCTCCAAAGAAGGAGACTCCACCACACTCCAAGGCAGCATATTTCACTGACTGACAGCTCGGACCATCAGGAAGTTCTTCCTGAGGTTCAGGTGGAATCTCCTTTCCTGCAGCTTGAATCCATTGCTCCTTGTCCTAGTCTCTAAAGCAGCAGAAAATAAGCCCACTTCCTCCTCGACATGACATCCCTTCAAATATTTAAACATCATGTCCCCTCTTAACCTTCTCTTCTGCAGACTAAACATCCTCAGTTCCCTAAGCCACTCCTCATAGGGCGTGACCTCCAGACCCTTCACCATTTTGGTCGCCCTCCTCTGGACATACTCCAGCTTGTCAATATCCTTCTTGAATTGAGGTGCCCATGACTGGACACAGTATTCCAAATGAGGTCTAACCAATGCAGAATAGAGTGGTACCATTACCTCCCTTGATCTAGACACCATACTCTTATTGATGCAACCAAGAATTGCATTGGCTTTCTTGATTGCCACATCACACTGCTGACTCATGTTCAACTTGTAATCTACCAAGACTCATAGGTCCCTTTCACACGTACTGCCATCCAGCCACGTATCCCCCAATCCTCTATTTGTGCATCCCATTTTTTCTGCCTAAGTGCAGGACATTACATTTCTCTCTGTTGAAATTCATTTTGTTAGTTTTGGCCCAGTTCTCCAATCTGTCAAGGTAATTTTGAATTTTGATCCTGTCCTCTGGTGTATTAGCAACCCTTCCCAATTTGGTGTTATCTGCAAATTTGATCAGCATGCCCTCCATTCCTTCATCAAAGTCATTGAGGAAGGTGTTGAATAGCACTGGGCCGAGGACAGAACCCTGTGGCACCCACTAGTCATTTCTCTACAGGATGAAAAGCAGCCATTGGTGAGCACCCTTTGGGTCTGGTCGGTCAACCAATTACCAATCCACCTAACAGTAGCCCTGTCCAGCCTGCATTTTACTAGCTTCTTCACAAGAATGTCATGGGGAACTTTGTCAAAGGCCTTACTGAAATCAAGATGTGCTATGTCTGTAGCCTTCCCTTAATCTATCAAACTTGTAACTCTATAATAAAAAGAGATAAGATTAGTCTAGCGTAACTTATTTCTGAAAAATCCATGTTGACTTTTAGTGATTACGGCATTGCTTTCTAAGTAATTACAAACTGACTCTTTAATGATCTGTTCTAGGATCTTTCTTGGTATTGATGTCAGGCTGACCGGGTGATAATTATTTAGGTCCTCTTTTTCCCCTTCTTGAAGATGGGGATGACATTTGCCCTCCTCCAGTCTGCTGGGACTTTTCCTGTTCTCCAAGAGTTCTCAAAGAGTATTGCAAGTGGTTCAGAAATGACTTCTGCCAGTTCTTTTAATATCCTTGGACATAATTCATCTGGCCCTGGAGACTTGAATTCATCTAGTTTAGCCTAGTATTCCTGTACTACTTCTCTACTTATTCTGTGCTGCATTTCCCTCCCCCACCCCACTCAGGTTGAGTACTTCTATCCTTTTTGGGAGAAAACCAAAGCAAAGAAGGTGTTGAGCAGTTCTGCCTTCTCTCTTCTCCCTGTTAGTAATTGGCCATCTTCTCCGTGCAGTGATCCTATCATTTTCTTGTTTTTCCTTTTGCTGCGGACATATCTAAAAAAGCCCTTTTATTGTTTTTAATGTCTCTGTCAAGCCTGAATTCATTCTGTGCATTAGCTTTTCTGACCTTCTCCCTACATATCCTGGCTATTTGCTTGAATTCCTCTTTGGTGGTTTCACCATTCTTCCATTTCCTGTACATGTTTCTTTTAACATTTAACGCAACTTTGAGTTCTTTAATCAACCATTCTGGTTTCTTTAGACATCTGCCATTATTCCTCCTTATTGACACAGTTTTCAATTGTTCCTTCAGTATCTCACTTTTAAGAAACTCCCATCCATCATGAACTCCCTTCTCTTTCAGTATTCTTGACCATGGAATTTCAGCCAGTAACTCTCTAAGTTTACAGAAATCAGCTTTTTTAAAGTCTAGAATGCGTGTCTGGCTAGACTAGGCTTCTCCTTCCCACTGAATGACAAATTCCAGTAGAGCATGATCACTCCCCCCGCCAAGGATCCCACCACCTCCACCTCATCAACAAGGTCATCCCTGTTGGTCAGGATCAGATCTAAAATGGTTGATCCCCTTGTTGCTCTTCCACCTTCTGGACCATGAAATTATCTGCAAGGCAAGTGAGGAACCTGTTGGACCTTGGAATTTTGGCAGAGTTTGACTGCCAACATATATCAAGATGGTTGAAATCTCCCATAACTACTGCATCTCTCCTTTTTGAGTGTGTGGTCATCTGCTCTAGGAAGGCATCATCCAAGTCCTCAGGCTGGCCTAGAGACCTGTAGCAAACCCCCACAATCATATCTCTATTGATTCTTGCTCCTTAATTCTTATCCAGATGGTCTCACCCTGCCTTCTTGAATTTAAGTCATGGATCTCTTCACAGGTGAAAACATCGTTGACATATAAGGCTGCTACTTCTCCTTTCTTTTCGGCCTATTTCTGAGAAATAGGTTATAACCCCCTATTCCTACATTTTTGTCATGAATCTCTTCCCACCAGGTTTCAGTGAATCATATTTATTTTGTTGTATTAAGGGTTTGAGTACATCTTGCTTATTTCTCATGCTCTGTGCATGAGTGTTGAGACACTTAAGACCATATGCCCTTCTCAGAAGTCTTGTACTAAAGTTACTTTTCCTCCCACTGTTGGTCTCTAGTACTACTTGGCCTGCTCTATCTATATCGTTTGGGCTATTTTTCCCAGCACTCGCTGAATCCTCATCCTGAACAATACTGTCTCCTTTACCAGCTGAACTCCCCCCATCCTCCCCCTCCCATTCCCTTGCCTTTAGCCTGGGTGTTTTTACCTTCCTTCTCCATGCCTGGTCAAAAGGCAAGCAAATGGAAGAATGAAGCCCTGCTTATGGAGAAGGAAGGTGTGCATGTGTCTTCCCCTGATTCTCCCCCTCTAATTTATTTGCCCTTTTCCTGGACATGAAGAAAGAAGGCACACATGCCTGGGCAAAAGGCAAGTGAATGGGAGGGGGGAATGGTGGGGAGGTATGTGTGCGCTTTCTCCATATGTGTGACTTCCCCTTCCATTTGCTTATCTTTTGCTCAGGTGCAAGGAAGGAAGGCATGTATGCCCAGTCAAAAGACAAGGGACTAGGGGGAGCAGAAGGGGGAGTGTGGGGGGAGTGTGGGGAGGAGAGGCACACACATGCATTCCGTCACTTGCTCACTGAGGTGGGGGGGTGGCATTTAGAATTCTCAGCTAAAGAGTGCCTCCCCATACAGCAAACCCCAGAATTCCAGTGTATGGAGCTGTGGCAGTTAAAGTGGAATCACAGTAATATAATAGTTTAGTGTGAAAGCTCCCTGGATCTGCTATAACAAATGCATGATGGTACACTGCTTAAATGACATCAATTAAAAAAAAATTGTCTCCTTGAGATGCTACCTCATAACTAGATTTTGACTTATGAATGAGTGCTCCAAGCTTGGCCCCAGGCAGGAGGTTCCAATCCCAGTGGACCTCATTCACTCTCTTCGCCACAGAAATAAAACCATCACTGTTCTGTTTCAGTCTCTAGAGGCCAATATATTGGAAGATGCAGCATTGTCTCTCCACTGTAATCCACTGGTTACTTATCATCCCATGAAGAGCTTAATGTCTCCTCTGTACCTGATAAAAGAAGTGTGAAGTATTGTCTAATGTTGCTTTCTCTAGCATAGTTTTCTTATTAAGCAGTGCTGTAGAGAGAAAGCTGTAGTGGTGGTGGAAAGTCAATGAAGGAGCTTCTTTCTGCACTGTCATATTGAGGAGTGCTACTACAGCAGATCTTTCTCTTTCTCCATATCAGATTATGGAGCTGTAGTTCCAAAAGTTTACTTTTCCAAGCCCTGCAACAGCCCTTCAGTGGCATTTTCCAGCAGCCGAAAATTGCTCTCTTTAGGAGATGCCTGTTTGTGAGAAGATCTATCATTCATTATCACCAACTCTGAAATTATGACAGCATCTGACAACAATGTTCTCTGTGAGAAATTAGAAATATGTAACTATGTATTAGCTCCTAACCCAACTCCCCAAACCTACATTAAAAGCCAGCAGCCACATCAAGTGATGGAGGACCTTTCTACTGGCAACTGAGAGGCAGCAGGATGACATTTTTGGCCCCATAACAGTGATCTGCAGTGTGACGGAGTTGTGACAAGGGTCCTGTTTCTGATTGTCACACTGGAGATAGCTGACAGGAGGTAATTGAAATTGTCATCATGCTGCACCCTGATCACCAGTAGAAAAGACTTACATTACTCAATGAGCTGTTGGCTGTTAAAGTCAGTTTGGGGGTGGGCATTTGAAATGGAAGTAGTAATGAAGATGGAGAATGGTTGAATATGGATTAATTAGGGATCAACCAGTGTAGTATAGTGGTTTGAGTGCTGGGCTATGACCCTGGAGACCAGGGTGTGGACATGGAAATCCACTGGATGACATTGGGTGCATCGCACATTCTTCGCTTCAGAAAACCCTGTGATAGATTCACCTTAGGGTAACCATAAGTAAAAAGTGACTTGAATGCACACAACAATAACAACAAGAACAACAGTAACAATGACTCTAGCTCAGAATAACCACAATGTAGGATGTCAGCTATTATCTAATCCCAGAGACTAAGGCTATTTCCATTATTCCAGTTTCAATGTCCTATGGAATCCTGGGGCTTGCAGTTTAGGGAGGGGCCCAGGATTCCATAGGATGTAGAAACTGGAATAATAGCACTATAACAGACTAGTGCGGAAATGGTCCAAGTATATCTTATACATGTTCTTAGAACAGTCTTGTTGTTATAACTGAAGCAGTGTTCCCTAATTGTGGATATGGTGCTATGTTAAAAATTCCAGTGGTAATTTTACTACTGTTTGTGACAGTTATTTTAATATCATGAGCAAAGCAAAGATTCTCTCTTTTGAACTGGAGAGTGTTCTGATGGCTTATCTTTTTTTTTTTTTGTGATGACCTTTATTTGTTTTATAACTATAGGTTGGCTGTAACTAGAGTCGAGTACTCTCTTGTGCCCATGAAAGTAATTTCATATTTCCAGAATTTCAGCTGAACTGTGAGCACATTTGCAGGGTTGGGAATAGAAAGAGCACTGATCTTGCAACTCTGGTGAACCACCCTAGAGGAAAGGTGGCCTTGAAGAAAAAATAGGATCACCGATGCAGTAGAAGTGGAATAGAGGCTCATAAAGTGTTCCCTGAAGGTACAGAGAAAGTGCAAAAATAAGAAAAACAAAGAATAAAAAGCCCACACAAAACAAAACTCTAACAACAACCAAAATCCTACTGTCTACATTCTTTGAAAACAAAGACACAGAGAGCTTATGAAAATAGGAAACCATTAAAAAGTGCTGACTGTATCATTTATTTTGAGGCTGAAAAATACTGTGTGTAATTTTAAAAAATGTATAGAATAAGAAGCAGCTAATTTAAAAATAATTCAAAACACATGTATATGTGTGTGATAAATAATTGCGTTGTGTGAAATATGGAAAGTATGTGCAATTGTAAGGAAATAACACTCATAACTCATGAGATTACAAGCAGCCAAAACAGTATTATAGAGCCAGAAAAACCACTTACAAAGGGGAATAAAGAAATTCCACCAGTTATGGTTAAATGGGGTGTTTTATTCATATATATACACACACACACACACACACACACATATATAATTTTAAAAACAAAAGGCTAAATAAGGCTATCTGCATCCAGGCAGAACTCATAATATAGAAGAAGAAGAGGAGGAGGAGGAGGAGGAGGAGTAACCAGCAAAAAACACTTCTTTGTTCGTGAAATAAGATAAGCTACAAATACAATGCCTTCTACCACACCTCACACAAAGTAGTACACTGTTTCACCTACAGTTTTACAGTTAATGAATTTGTTCCTCTCTGAAGAGAAAGTGGCATGATCTAAAAAATTCTCCATGAGAGACTGTATGTGTGCCTAAATTGTGCAGGTAGAACCTTTCTGCAGTACGGCTTTTTTGTTAAAAAGAACATGAGGTAGAATCTGAAATGAGAAAATCTGCAACCTTTGTTATTGCTGAGCATGAGGTGAAGAGGACTCAACTGTGGTAGCACTGTGTAGTGTCAACTGCCTTTCTGCAGCCTATCTAGTATGCTGAGCATAAGCTTGGAGAATGGAAGTTTTTCATTAAAGAGAGTGCCCAAGATAATGTATGTAAACTTCAAGAACACTTTTGATCATGCATCTGACATCTCCCAGGCAAATTTCAAATGTGGATATATTTGCTACATACACATACACACACACACATACACTCACATATATTTAATATGCTGTTATTCATTCTAGATTGGTTTTTATAGGAATTTGTTTCTACCTCCTTCTCCTTTGCTATCCACAAGTTTTAAAAATGTTTCTCTTCATTATGCTAATACATGTTTTAGACAGATTCTGTGACCTACCTTCAGTGGAACACTTCTCCCAAAAGGATTATTAATGATGGCCCAAGTATTTAGAAAGAAATGAAAACAAGCCCTGTTATCCGATAATGGGTTATTGAAATTTTACAAGCATACAGTTTAGGTCAAGAAAGCCATGGAACATGCTGTGGTGCAGAAAGCAAACATAGCTGCTTTCTGATTGCAAATCTAGTTAGAAAGGAATGCCTTCCATGTACTATAACGTTCTAAGACCTGTGACTTTCTGAAGTATTTTTATTTCTGAATCCTTTACATAAAGATGTTCCTATGTAAATTCATTGCTTTCTCTCTTGTTCTCTCTCAGACACACACAGCACTACTGGCAATCAAACACCAGTCAGTGAAATGAATGTTTCCTTATTTTGTTCCTTCCTTCCAATTAATGTTTATGAAATTACAATGTGCATTATGCTTTACAGGGCACAAGAGCAAGTGGCAATGCCAACTTGTACCATAAAGACCTAATTTGCAGGGACTGCCTGTCAATGAGGCTGAAACAATAGTGGAAAATGCTTGAGGGACTCCCTTTCTGTTCAGTAGCTTAAGGGCTACTGACCAGAGTTTGGACAGTAGTCCTCACCAGGAAGCTTACATATTATTTCAAGAATAGCAAACTCAGAAATGACAGAAAACAGAATATGGTATCCCTTTAGGTCTCATTGCTCAAATGAACATTCATTTTGGAATTCATTTTGGAATCTTCTGATTCAAACAGGCAAAGTTTGGAGGACATTTGTTGACATAGTATCATGCTTACTGTTCATGAAAGTAATGGAAACTATTATGTGTGGTGGCTGCATCTGAAGTTTTCCTTTATATATTGTTCTTTCTTCATTTTAAATAAAGAGAAGATCCTGTCTTGAGGAGCATAGGGTCTATAACATCTGTCACAGAATAAACAATAGAGCAGTGAGAGGGAACTGGGAGGAGGAGAATCTGTTATTATTCACTTGCAAGTATCCAGCCTCAGAAAAAAAAGAGAGGATGGCTTGTGCCAAATGGATAGAAGTGTTAGATAAGAGTAAAAACAAGACAGTGAAAACAAGACAGTGGAAAAAGTGAGTACAGACTGTATAACTGATTACTGTAGACTCAGTATACTTAGAATGTTTGTATTAGACTGAATAAAACCTGATTGAACTTAATACTATGCAGAAATCTGTCCTTCAGTTTCCTGAAAGTTTTCTTCCTCCACAAAAGAGGCTTTCATTCTTCTATTTCAATCTCGGGGCCTTAGAATTCCTTTGTAGTTCTATTTTCTGGTGTTCTTGAACTTACTTTATTGTTACAAGATGGCCTAGATGGCTGTTTTCTTTCTTTTTTTCCCCTTTCTTTTTTCTCTTGCACATATCTCCACTCTGAAGCACTCTAAATCGCCCAAATGTCTTGATCTGAAAAAGCCCCCTAGGAGAAGTAACCTGTTGACATCTGGAGATTAATTCCAGAATTAGTACTTGTTAGCAGGCACAAAATGTGGGCTATGACTACCTCTTCCCTGAAGTACAAGTTATGGCACTTGCCTAAACTGACAGCAGGTTTGATGAGCCCTTGGCAAGATACCATCCATAGACATGCAGCACCTTGATATACTTCTTCATATTTACCACACTTGGTAGTTGAGATTAGGGCGGTGAATCTACTCAATACTTACAGGAACTGTTAAGGGTGCTGAACTTATTTTGGGGGCTAGGGCTTGGCACTTTGGGTAGGCCCTTTAAAACTCATATTGAATCGTAGACCAGATTCAGCTCCTCATTTGCATGGAAACCACTAGCAACCACTGTTGCAGACAGAAGAAATATAAGATTTAAAAACTTGGATATGGGCAAAAATGAAACTGATTGATTTTCTCATCCATGGATTCCATAGTGAAGCCATTTGCTTACACATGTTCCTACTAAAGTCACTGGACCTACTGTCAGTTTCAAGACAGAGTGGAGTTTTACATGTCAAGAGACTTGAAATAATAAGGATTCCCGTAGGCCTGTATGTTTCACAAATGCCAGTGGCCATGCCCATGTTAGGTGCAGGTTACTCTCCAATCTCCCTGTTTCCTCTATCAGTTAAGTGCCTGAGGTGTAAGGGTATTTGGCAGGATAAAGCTTTGTTATGTCATCAGCGTATCAGAAATTTGGGACATAGTTGTCATAGCTGAAGGTTTCTGCTGTGGAAAGATTCAAGGCAACCTAGCAGCAGAATTAATTATTGCCTCAGGAGAGAATCACCTGCCAAATCAGGATCAAGATCTTTAGGAGAGATAAATTCTGGGGCCTCACTAGCTTGCTATTTTTCATTGCTGTATTCAGAATTCCTGCCTTGTTAAAGTGTTTAATTTTGTTCTGATTTGAATATCATGCTTGAGGGCTTTTGTATATTTACCCTATGTAAATTGCCTCCTTTATGGCATTCACATGCATGCCATGTCTTCTGTTTAGGAAACGCTGTTTCCAAATGATCCATCACTGCTAGGCAGGTCCATGTTTACATAAAGTAAAAACCACATATAGATATATTGCAAAAAAGGTAGCAAATCTAAAAGTTCTCAGAAAAGATGTGATTAAGTGGGAGCTAATTAGATTATAATTATGGGGGCAGGGCAAAATGAGAGCATTATCCCTCACAAATAAGAATTCTGTCCCCCAAATGAAAATTTCCTTCAGTCCTCAAATTTATAGCACTGCAGAGAGTAAGGTGTTGAAAATCCATCATACATTCCATTTCTGGGCATGGTTCTAGAGCGTATGATGGCCTCCCAGCTCCAGGGGTTTCTGGATGAGACAGATTATCTAGAGTCATTTAAATCTGGCTACAAGCCTGGTTATGGCACAGAGACAGCTTTTGTCACCTTGGTGGATGACCTATATAGGGAACTGGACAGAGTGAGTGTTACCAGGCTGTACCCTCCTACTCCATGATACAATTTAATTGGCAAAATATTTAATTGACATGAAATATAAATTTTATCCTGCTATGACTGGGAAGCTTGCTGGCAAAGAGGAAATGGCTGCACATGTGCATTGCTCAAAATTAGGTCAGACCAAGAACTCATAGCTAGTTCATAATCAGGGAAATCCCAGGCAATGGACCTATAGAAATCCTTCAATGGCTCAACCTTTAGAGACAATAGTGCCCAAAATTGCTTCCATAGAAAGAATGTTTATCTTCAACCTTCTCTTTTTGCCCATCAAATCTTTCCTTTGTCCCCTCACCTGTCCCACCATTAAGGAGCTTTCATGATTCCCATCAGCCCTTTGCCACCTAATGGCAAGGCCATTAGCTCATTCTGAACTCTATTGTCCACTCTACAGACTGTCTACTCTGCCAGAGAGTAATTTCTACCCTCAGAGTGGAAAAAGAGTATTTAAGCCCTGGCTTTTCACCAGATAACTCATAGTACTTTTGACATAATGGCCATCACTCTGCTGCTTTGATTCCCATTCTGGTACCATCTTTGGACCTTTGGTCTTAGTTACAGAACCTCCTTTCTTTACTTCTAGATAAGTATATATCACCCACATTGCCATAAGCTCTTGCTATCCAAACCTTTCCTCCCTTTTCCTTCAGTTAGCCTTGTGTGATTGCAAGACTGCTTTAATGTATGTGTATGTGATATTTATATGTGTGTGATCTTTAATTCCCCCGAATAAAACAATTATTCTTTGAATCTCTGGCTTGTGCTCTTGCCTTAGGTCCAGTATACTGAGGTGTAAAAGATCCTGTTAGGTTACCCCCCCTCACCAGCCTCTCCCTTTGAGCTAATATCCCCCACTGTTTCAAGGAGGCATTGGCCTCACAGGTGGACCCCTAAGTCACCCATGTTTTGCAATAACAGCAGTGTGTCCCTGTTGGTTCTGTTGGATCTTGCAGTGGCTTTCCATACCATCAACTGTGGTATCCTTCAGGGGTGGTTCTCTGGAATGGGACTTGGAGGCACTGTTATGCAGTAGTTCTGGTCTTTTTTTTGAAGGGGTGAACTCAAAAGGTGAGGCTGAGGGGCTCCTGCCCTGACTGTTGGTCTATGAGGTCCTACATTGTTCCATTTTGTCCCCCACGCTGTTTTACATCTACATGAAACTGCTGAGAGAGATCATTCAGAGTTTTGAGGTTCAATGTCACCAACATGCTGATGAAACCCAACTCTATATTTCCTTCTTAAGGAAGCTGTTTCAGTACTGAACCAACATCTGTTGTCAGGGGACTGGAGGATGGCAAACAAATTGACACTTAATCCAGACAAGACAGAGGTGCTCCTGGTCAGTAAAAAGGCAGCTCAGGGAACAGAGACCTTACTGTGCTGGATGGGATTAAACTCCACCTAAAATCTCAGGTTTGCAGCTTAGATGTTCTCCTGGACTCAACTCTGAGTCTGGATGCTTAGGTTTCAGCAGTGGTCAGTTCCTTGAGTTGTGAGGTCTAGCTATGGTGACACATACCTTAATTACTACTGTAATGGAGTCTCTGGCCGGCTGGCCCCTCCCGAAACTGCAAACCCCAGGATTCCAGAGGATGTTGAAAGTGGAATCATTGTGCTATAACAGGCTAGTGCAGAAATGGCTTCTGTGAAACTGCCTTTGGAAACTGTTTGGCAACTTCAATGAGTCTAAAATGGCCAGAATGCCTACTGGAGCCAGTTATAGAGGGCATATAACTTTCTTGTTAAAAGAGCTTCACTGACTACTGTTTTTTTTTCTGGACACAATTCAAGTGCTGGTCAAGTGCTTAAGTGCAGACTATCTGAAAGACAGTATATCCTCATAGGAACCTGCCAGAGTTCTAACATCTACAGGGCAGGCTTTCTCTCAGTCCCACTACCTTCACAGGCTTGCTTGATGAGCACATGAGAGAGAGCTTTCTATTTGGCTGTTCTGAACCTCTGGCACTTCCTTCCACAGGAGACTGGGCTCGTCCCCTCCCTACTTTACTTTTGCTGGCAAGCAAAGACCTTTAATGTGTTAGGAAGGAAGCATCTTATTGGGATGTTTTATTTAACTTTTTAAGCTTTTGTATGTTTTTAAACAATTTTATACTATGTTATATGATGATTTTAATTATTTTTACATTTTGTTGTGAATTGACTCTCTCTGGAAATGCCTTGGGTCTCACTCTGGGAGAAAGGTGGCATACAAATGAAATCAATCTATCAGTCAATAAACAAACAAGCAAACAACTAGTACTCTTCTATTTGCTATGTTTGCATTCCTTTGGTAACTATGCCTGTCTGTTTTTTTTTGTTTTTTTTGGATGCTCACATTATATTTTTAAAAGCTTAACTTTAAATTTTAAATTTCTGGAGTGCTAGAAAATCTTGATTTAGAAAGCTTTTATTTGGGTTAGGCAGAATTCTTTCTTTGGGGGGCAAGGATGCCTTCATTCCCTTCTCCCTCCTGTACTAGACATTGGAGCTGATAAACAGATATTTAATATTAACAGAAAAAGAACTGGTGGTTACATTAGGTATGGAAAAGAATATCTCTCATTTTGAGAGTCACTGAAATTATCTGTTTCACACCCTCTGAGACTCACTGAAAGACACTTCTGCAAAAAATGTGCATATTTCCAAACCTTGCAGTGTGTTTCACATGAAAAAATCATTTTTAAAAACACGAAAAATAAGCTATAATCAACAGGGAAAATGCCTACCAAAAAATCATAGATTACAAAGAAGTGCATAAACAAAGGTGTACATAATGGAACACATGAAGCCATTTTCATGCAGGAACTGAAAACAAAGTTTTGCAACTTGATATGAATAAAGGATGGGACAAGGTAGAATTTGGAAAATGCAATAAAACTGAGACAAAGTTATTCATATCGCTTGGTCGTACACAAATGAATTCATTAATTCGTACTCTTCATTTGATTTCTCATCACAGAGGCCCTTTCCACAGCTTACCTTTTTTTGGCGCTGGGGTGCGGGAATCGGGCAAGCAGTCTCCAGAGAGAGGCTCTTGCGTCACCGCTGCTTCAACTCCACACGAGCTGCCTGTTCTCGAGCAGATAGTGTGAGAGCCCCGCCTCTTCCTTCCGCAGCGCAGCCTGGGAGTTTCCCAGGCTGCGCTGGGGCAGGAAGTGTGACCGCCACGGCTCCAGAAGCTCCGCACGCACAGCAAGTGCACGCAGGGCCCTGGAGCAATGTGCGATTGCACACCATTTTTGGCTTCCAGCCGAAAATGAAAAAGTGCACAAGCGGCATCTGCCCTACCCTGGAGCATTGTGCAATTGTGAGTGCATCGTGCAGATCACTCCTCACAATCGCACGATGCTCCAGGCACTCTTTCGCAGGGCAAATGCTGTGCGAAAAGGGCCTTAATTATTCAGTACTTGAGACTAGCATCAACATAATAGGTTATATGAATCCACTATATGCCTCTTATGGGTGGGAGTGCTCCAATCATTGGAAGGATCTCTGCTCAATTTGCCGTATTACTCCTTTCTCATCCACATTACTACCCTTTCCTTTCATCAAGGTGTCCTTAGTGTCTGTGTAGCATGTTCAGGGGACTGGAGAGGCTCCTGTGGCAAGGAGTGGATGGGGCATGTTGCATATTACTAAAGCTGTTTCCAGTTGCATATTCCTAAAGTCTCATGATTCTAAAACTGGACCCAACCTGATATATTAACAAATTGACTTCAAACAGAAACAAACAAACAAACAAACCCCAAGACTACGAGGTCAAAAACTAAATAATGTGCATGTGTGTTTATATGTATCTCAAATTATTAGTTGGAAACAAGATATTTATTACAAGATACAGACCAGAGTTCTGCTGTTGACATATGCTTTTGTGTCAAGGAAGCATATGCTCTTTTTGGCACACTGTGGAAGGAGGTACTTAATACCTCCTTGCATAGTCCCCCTCCCAAAGGCAGAGTTCAAGTGCTAAAGCATACTGCCACATTAATTTGTCAGGGTGGGGGTTGGGGTGCCTGGGTAGTCTCTAGCTGCAGTTCTATAGCTGGGAGAAACTTGCTGACATCACCCTCAGAACTCCAGCAACTTACTGGAGATCCAGGAAGGTGATGTGTCTGTTTTTGTTGCTACTGCAGAACTACAGCCAGATACTGTCTGGGAACCTCCTGCCACCACTGGCCAGCAAATGGCCATGGCAAGATACTTCAGTGCTGTGGAAAGCATGCAGAACTGTGTGGGCAAAACATTACTCACCACCTGTACAATTTAGGATCCTACCCTTTCAACTGAAATTTGGTTGATCCAGGTTCACATCTCCATGGAGACCATAAAAGATGCTTAGATGTGCAGACATCTTTAAGGATGCAGGTACCCTTTAGACTGATGCTAATCACATATTGACTTGGGAAATAAGCAGTTAGTGGCCATTTGTAATCACAAAGAAGAGCTAGTTGGGCATTTTCTGAAAAGCAACTTTAAATATTCAGCATAGATCATGATTAAAAAGGTTTTATTTGTTTTTAAAGAAGACAACAGGCTGTGGTCTATGGGTGCATCAGTCTTGGCTGGGATGTGGGTGGTTCAGGAACATTTTAGACAGCCCCTTTCAGATAATGTAGTGGCTAGGATAAGTACCATTTCTGAGTCTTTTGCCTTATTGGGGGATTGCTATCACAATATTATTGCAGGTAAACAAGTGTGCCCCAGAATTCTTTGCAACAGGGGATGGGTTCTTTAGAGGTCACACTTCTTCGGTTTCATTGAATAATCCTTTTGCTGTAAAAGAAGTCAGAGGGAAAACATATATTAGAAACATTCTGGAACATTGTCTCTGATCTGGGGAAAGCATTATATCATGCTAAACAGTTACATTTCTTTACTCACTGTTAATTTAGCTAAAGATACTGACTTAAAGAAAATTTGAAAACCTGATAATACAGAAGCCATACTTCTTACTCAAATAGCACAAATGTCATCCTTAGTAACTTCCGGTGTTACTTTAGGGGAAAAGTGCTCTGTGCTGTCACCAAGAGGACTGAAACTTTTTTTAAAAAGATTGTTCTGTTCTAACTAAGGGGAACTTTATGGGATGTTAAGCTCATTAGGAAACTGGAATAAAAATCAGTTGAAATGTTGAGTTTAAAAACATACATAAAAATGAATGATGAAGAAATGAAAAGGGGCTTAGCTTTTTCAGGGCTCAGGGGGAAGCCGAAGATGATAAAGAATGAGGAGATGTTATAACTACATTGGTTAACATTTTGAGCCATTCAAACTGAGATAATTGGAGGCTGCAAGCAAATACAGTTTAAATGATCTGTTTAAAAAGGTTGGTCTCTTTTTTAAAAAGTAGTCTGTCAAGTTTAGCATACAGAATTTCTCAGGGGAGACAATACTCTGGGGGATTACAGCATGAATAAATATATTGGCTGGAATCCTCTGTGGCAATTATGAATCTGTAACCTAGAGTTGCACACTTGTAACAGTTACATATTCACAATTCCTGTATAGCTCCCTGCTTAATTTCCCAATCTGTATTTTCTGGGCAGCAGCCATTGGGACAGACAGGAGCAGTTTTTGTAACAAGAGAAAAATTGCTACAGGGGCCTTGCTTCTGATGTTGCACTGGAGGCCACTCACGGGAGGGAATGAAATAGCAGTCAGAACTTCCAAAGTGAGAGGCCCCTATCAATTGCAGTGGCTGCTTCCAGTAAGTGGGGATTGGGGGATTGGGCCAGGATTCATTGTGTAGTTTAAACATGTGTATTTACCATACAGCATTTAGGCCATCTTTCCCAAAACTTGGAATGCTACTCTTTTTTTAAAAAAATATTTATTTATCAAGCTTTATAAAACAGAAAATAAAAAGAAGGAAGTTTCTACAGTCTTGAATTTAAAGTATATATCAAAACAACCAAACTGTCAACCAACCATCTATCATTCTATCATTCATCACCAATTACATATGACTTCCCCACTGGACTGTCCTCACAGAGATAAATTGCATATACAAATGAGGATCTATTTTCACGGATATTAAAAAAAACCCCACAGGGCACTACTGACAAAGACAAAAATAAATTCCTACTCTAAATTGCACCTAATATAACATTCTTCAAAATGTCTTAGGTAGAACAGAAAAAAGAAAATTCTTACACTTATTAAATTTGAGATATAGCTTATCATTATCTTGATCTTTAATCCATAAAGCTGGCTATTGTTAAATCCTCCCATTTGCTTCTAAAATAAGAGACAACTGTGTCCCATTTTTTAACAAACTTATCAAGGTGGGGGTCCCTCTTAATAATATTATTAGTTTATCCATTGTTACAGCATCAAACAATTTTAATTCCCAATCTTCTTCATTTGGGATTTCTGTTTCTTTCCAGGTTTTAGCATAGTTAATTCTTGTGACAGCTATTATGTAGAACAAAATTTCGCTATATTTGCCTTCTGATTCCTCTTTGGACATGCCCAACAAATACATTAAAGGCGTCATGTGAAATTGAAAGCCTAGATTTTTTTCTACCTGAAGATGTATAGATTTCCAATGTTTTTTAGCCTTCCGACACATCCACCACATATGGTAGAAAGTGCCTCTTTCTGTCCCACTCTTCCAACACTTGTCATTGCAGTTTGTATACATCTTCGGAAGTCTGTCGGGTGGTAAATACCACCATAAATACATTTTGTAGAAATTTTCTTTTAGATTTTGACAAGCTATATATTTAAGTCTTTCCCCTCACTTTTTCTCCCAATTTTCCAATTTTCTACTTTTTAAAAGCAGCATGTTACTGTTACTCCTTTTAAAAAGTAAAAGGACTCATTGTTCTAAAGTTAATATGTTGGTAATGTTGTTATTGTTGTTGTTTTACGTCAAGTCATCTTCAACTTATGATGATCTTATAAATGAGAGACTTCCAAGAACCTTTGTCATTAATAGCCCTGCCCAAGTCTTGCAAATGCAGGACCATGGCTTCCTTGATTAAGCCAATGTTGGTAGCTCACTAAGGCTTAAATCTAATATTAAAGAGGAGTTTAAAATCTATGGATTTTACATATGTTACTGTTCAGCAGTTAGTTCAATGGATTTATTCTAGTTCACACAAGCAGTTGGACTTAGGCTGATCACATTTTTTTTTTCAAAAAAGAATTTTCATCATATATTTAAAGCAGAAGGTTGTATTTGGAGCCCTATGTGCTCTAAGTAACTAGTAGGTGTGGAAAGAATATTTCAAAATATTCAAAAATGTTCAAAAACTTGCTTTTGATTGTTGAGAAACCCTGATGAGAAGAATCCTGGATTGATGAGCATTTTTGCAGTTCAGGACTTATTCTGGGGAAAAATTCAATGTAGTTTTTATTGCACAGAAAATAGCATTATCTGCACAGGAAACAGCATTTTCTGCATGAAAAATAATATTTCAATACAGAACTATCAATTCCTGTGCAGGAAATGTTTTCTTCATATACAAAAAGCTTTAATTGGGGATTTCTCTTGTGTAAAATTCATACATTGAAAAGAGCACATTCTATGCAGAAAACAGCATGATCTGCACAGGAATTAATATTTTATGCATTGAAATAAAATTTTCTATACCAAAATGCTGTTTTCTATGCAAATCAACCATGTGTGAGTTTTATGCAGGACAAACCTCCAATCTCAGTTTCTTTTTTCTGCATAGAAAACAATATTTTATCCATAGGAATTAATAGTTCCATGTTGAAATAGTATTTTCCGCACAGAAAATGCTGTTTTCTGTACAAAGCAACTATGTACAAATTTTACACAGAATAAGTACTGAATTGCAAAAAGCCTTGTGATTTTTCAAAGACTTTCTCACAGTGGGAGGCCACTAGTTACTAGCGATGCCCCTGAGACACAGTAAGAGTCAGATCACAGAATGAAGTCTGGCTGGAGACCATGTGATACTAGTGGTGGCTAGTCACACCCATGTTGATAGGATTAGAAATCTGCTCTGAAGGAGTTGTCCAAAGTGATGAACTCTATCCTCCACATAGATTCAGCACCTTAGATGGCTCCTTTAACCTTCAGATAAAACCCAAAATGGACTCACCATCTCACTGACATGGAAATCACCAGTTGCCACCATTGAGCGCTAACTGTAATCTTAGAATGGTACTCAGAGTGATGGATATAGGGTCAGCTGGATAATTTTCCAACCTTTCATGTGCTATTTTCATCCAGAGGTACAGTCCTCCCTCCACATTTACAGGTTTGACCTTTACAAATTTGATTGTTTGCAAGGCATGCATGTGCCTCCCCCCTCCATTCTCTTCCTCCCATTCCCTTGCGTTTTGCCGGGCACGGAGAAGAAAAGGAAGCACCTGGACAAAAGGCAAGGAAATTTGGGCATGTACATGCCTTCCTTCTGACCTCAAGAGCCCCCCTCCCATTCTTTTGCCTTTGACCCTAGTTCTGAGAACTCACACTAAGGCAAAGGCAAGGGAATGGGGAGGGAAGGGTTTGTGTGGACCTTTCTTCTCCCCTCCAAAGTTCTGCTTCCTATTCCCTTGCCTCTGGCCCCAGTGCTGAAAACTCGCACCAAGGACATAGGCAAGGAAATGAGGAGAGATGGCTTCCTTCTCCCCTCTGGAGCTCCTTCTTCCATTCCCTTGCCTTTGGTCTTGGTTCTGAACACTTGTGCTAAGGCAAAAGGCAAGGGAATGGTGGCAGGAAGGTTCACATGAGCCTTTCTTCTGCCCACCAGTGCTCCCTCTCTTGTTCTCTTGCCTCTGACTCCAGCACACAACATGTAAGGGAAGGGAAGGGGGATTGAGAGGGGGAATTATTTGCCTTTTTTCCACTTTCATGAGGGTTCTGCGCCCCAAACCCTTGCAAAAGTGGAAGAACCACTATACTTGAAACAACATCTACTAGATGAAGGAGAAGACTTGTTTTCTGCTGCTTCAGAGGCTAGGACATAAACCAGTGGATTCATACTGGGAGAAACAAGATTCTATCTTAACATTAGGAAGGACCTTTCGTTACTGTAAGAACTGTTTGACAGTGGAATAAATTTTGTCAGAAATTTTGTATTTCCTGGAAGAACTGTTTGACAGTAGAATTAGCTTCCTCAGACAATGGAGACCTCTCCTTCTTCTGAGGTCTTTGAAAAGAGGTTGGATGGCCATGACCCAGCAGTCTTTCAGCTGTATATTCCTGCCTGCCAGGGAGTTGGAGCAGATGGCCCCTGGAATCTCTTTCAGTTCTATGATTCTATGATTGTAATCAAGGTATATCCATATGCTTCTAGTGGACAGGAAGAAGTGAAGAAGATCCTTTTTATCCTGCATATCAGCAGTAGCAGTAATATTTAATACTCTAATATTGCCTTTCTTGAACAGAACTCTGGAAATGCAGAGCCATGAAAAATCTTCTCAAACTGACACCATTTGGAAGTGCAAATCATTCATTCATATTGATATTCTGCATTCAAGGAAGGGTACTATGTGACATCTTGCAGTCACAAATTGCTGCTAGGTCAAATTGCCTGGCAATATCTTTTCTTTTCAGCCTGATTTGGAAGACATCACCTTCTTATATAAAATAAATAGATTCTCCCAGTGAACTCAGAGTCTTGAGGAATATACAAGCATACTTGTTTGTTTGGACCAATTATTCTTTTCCAGGACCAGTCTTAACTTGCTCTTCAGTGTAAAAGTTTGGAAAGTCATACTGAATATTGCATACTACCAATTAATTATGGGGCTTAGATACCAGATGGTACTAAGAAACTGTTGCTTGAAAACTGCAGATAATTCATGCTGGGAGAAACACACTGGCCTCAGTCTAAACGTCAAGCAACCTTGTCCTTTCTTTTAGGGGGAATAACGAGCCGAGCCAGAGAATATGCATTGAAAAACTTTGTCCCACTTTCAAATTCTTCACGTTTCCAATTCTTCCCACTTCAGATCTGAAGAAATGTCCAATTTTAGGCAAATGCTTCAGAACCCAATCCCAAGTTTATTCCTGTTGTTGTGTTCCTTTGAATTGACCCTGACTTATGCAATTCTACCATAGGCTTTTATTGGTGAGATTCGTTCAGATTTATTCATTGCATTTCCTCTTAGGCTGAGAGAGTGATTTGCCCAAAGTCACCCAGTCTATGGTTGAACATGGAATAGAACTCTGTTCTCTCGGAATCCTAAGTCCATGGTCATACCACTACACCGCTATTCTCTCACCTCCATTTGCAGCAGCCAAATTCAATAGGTGGAGTGATTCCTAGCATGCAAAGAATGTGTTTTATCTCTCTGCCATATAGGTGTTAAATTTCATGGATCAATGAGGACTTGAACCGATATCTTCCAACTCTGAGCCCAATGTTCTAATGACTGCATACTATTAGCTGAACAGACAGAGACAGAAATAAAAAAAAGACAGAAGGAGAGAGGGCAGGAGAGAGAGAAAGAGAGAGAGAGATGAAGAGATAGAGAAAGACTCTTCAATGGATGAGAGTAAAAATGTTAAACAAATAAGTAAAGAAATCAACCCTTTGAATTAAGTTCTGAGTCCTTCCTGTAAATGTTGATGTTCTTATCCCTTATGGGAAATGTTGTGTTAGTTTGGGCAGCCAGTTAAATCTCAAACTCAATAATTGCTTGTTTCTGCTTATTTTACTGAGTTTAAAAGGGAATTGTGCTATCATTGATTAGGATACAGGACTACACAAAATAAATACTGCAACAAGTAATTTGAGGTTTTTCTTTTTCTTGTCAATTGGAAATATAGATAACAATCTGGTGTTCTTTGGGGTTTGAAGAAGGAACAAAACTGAACAGAATTAACTAAAAGAAGAAATGTATGCAAGACAATGATTAACACGTGTTTACACATGGCTTTGTTGGAATTCCATGGAGAGATACTGTGAGAAATACAAGATTAAGCAGTAAGTGGTAATTAATCAACCAGAATGGTGGAAGCATAGAAGATGACAGACTAACACAAGCAACCAAATCAACCATGAGATGATGTTAGAAATTAGCATATACCACAGTCTTTCATTTTTCTTCAGCATTTTTATCAGTTCAGCTCACACAGAGATAAAAAGAATCACATCCAGCCTGAACTTCCAGTATTAAATTGAAAGTGATAGGTAAACTGTGTCAGTTCTTTCTCAGAGTTTGGGGGAAAAAAAATACTTTTTTGACTACAACTTCTAGAATCCCCTAGGCTATTTTGCCCATTGTGTATGCTGGCTGTCAGGTTCTCAGAGTTGTAGTCTGAAAAAAGCAACTTTTCTAAGATTTGTTAAGAACCCCTGATAAGCTTCCAAAGAACCTAGCATTTTTGTGGAGATAGTCCCAAAAACACTGATATATCCTATCTCATAGCATTTGATGATTGGCATGCAATGCTGTTTAACATCAGATAGTATTTGATAGTTGACAGGTAATGGTGGCATCTCTTTTAAAAATTCCTACAATGATTGACAGTAACATGCAAAGAAGATACACAATAGAGGTTCATCCAACTAAACCTAGGCTCAGTCACCTTACGGGAAGGCTCTGTTCTTCATTTTCCTCCAAATAGGAGTGGGCTTTTGTCACACATGCTCAGGACACAGGACTCTACATTAGAGATGCAAAGAATATCTGCAAATTTTCTCATCTTCATTGAGAAGTGGTATTTTATGTGTCAGAACGACCCATCTGAAAAATGGTCAGCCACTATGAGATTTTCCACTCTTGCATAAAAAAAAAAAAAAGTGCATATTCCCTAGTTTTTTGGGAGGTGGAAGGTGAGGGGTTTTTGGTGCACATATGCATTGCACAATACATTGTATTTTACCAAAAAAAAAAAAAAATTCCCAGAAATATTTTGTGCAAATTTTGCAAAAATATCCTGAAGTGTGCAAAATAATTTTAAAAATGCACAGACCTCCTCATAATCTCATCCAGTGGGATGAAAATCTTTGAAATGTTTCATCCTAGCATGCCAAAAAACAACAAAAAAGCAAAAACTAAAACAAAAACAGAAGCCTGAAGATTCCTACTTCTTAAGTATCAGAGTCGATTTCCCAAGTTGCAGAAACAAGCCTCACAGAAACACCAGATATTTGTGATACTTAGCCTGGTGCGGAAAGAACTTCTTTCCACTGTGTCTGTCAGCACTCTTTCCTGACAGAGGACAGACTGCTGTTACTGCAATAGATCTGGCCAAGAAACTGGTTAGTATTTGGATGAGAGACCACCAATGATTACCAGGTGCTGTAGACTATATTTTAGAGGAAGGAACTGGCAAAACCATTTTTGAGTAATCCTTGCCTGAGAAAAACCTATGGTATTCATGGGGTCACCATAAGTTGACAAGCAACATGAAGGCACATACACATACACACACGTGAACACACTTCCTCTCTCTCACACATATACACTCCATCAGGTGGAACTGAACTTTCTTCAGCTGCAGTGGCAATAGAGCTATTTTGGGTGGCAATTTCTAGTGTCTTCTTGCAAACTCCTACCAATAGTGATAGAGCAAGTGCCTTGTGTATTCTGACTGTCTTTTTAGGGAATGTATTAAGACAGTAAGAGAACAATAACTAACTGGTGAACAAAATATTGTTTGAGTAAATAATATTTGAGGCCATATTCAGTTATATCAACCTATGGACAGTACAAGAACGAAAAACATACACCATCTATATATATTCTCTGTGATTTCTGTATTCCTGTTTACATTTGTTATTTCCTGAGCTAATATTTTGCCTTTAGAGTTCAGAGTGTGATGTGAAAACTATCTGCAGCAATAGAGAGATGAGCACACTTAACATGCCACAGAGCTGGACCTCTGCTTTCATGCAAAATGCAGTTTAAAAGAGCACTGTTGAAATCTACAGTCTCTCTGGCAGTGAAACTCCAAAGTTGTTTATTTTTACAGAAAGCATTTTTAGAAAAAATAAAACTACTGTAACATTCCTCATGCTAATGTTCATTAAACACCCATAGCTGGATTAATCATCATGCTAAAAACAGCTACAGTGTACAGCTCATGCCAGATCTGAGGCCCTGGTGGATGTTCTGCTTGTTCTGCTTTCTGAAATGGGACTTGTTTATAACAAGGGAGGAAATTCTGTCAAAAATGAACTAAAGCAGGAGAGAAAGGAGTGCAAGGGAGGAAGGCAGAGTGGAGGCCAAAGGTGTGTGTTGTTGAACATACCTTTCTTTGCTTAGGGAGTCAGTAGTGGCTAAAGCAAACATGTGGTTTCCCAAATAACTTGTGAATGTGACCCATTGAACAATTCACTGGGAGTATTCAGATTGCATTTACTCTCATCTTCCAAATTCTAAGTCTGTCTGAGAAGCTGAAGGGTAAAGGAATAATGAAAACAAACAGGAGAAGAGAGGATGCCTGTACTGTGACAGTGCTTAAATTAAGACACCCAGATATCTGATCCTTGGCTCCCTGAATCTAACCTAACCACCAACTGCAGCAAGAAGGAAAGAAAGTGCTGGTGGTAGAGGATTCACTGCTCAGAGGTGTAGCGGAAACTGTGTGCCAGCTGGACAAGATGAATTGGGAAGCGTGCTGTCATTCTGCCACATGTATCCAGGATGTCACTAACAAATTCTCAAAGCTGAGTAAGAACACAAAGCAATATCCCTTTCTTCTGATTCATGTGGGCCCCAATGATACTGCAAAGAACACTTTTGAGCAGGCCACCTTGGACTATGAAACTGTGAGCAGCAAACTGAAGAATTCAGAGGCACAGGTGGAATTCTTACCAACTCTATCAATGAAAGATAGAGGACCATACAGGGACAGGAAAATACTGCGGGTGACTACCTGTGCAGGAAAATACTGCAGGTGACTACCTGTGCAGATAGTGTTGAAGGGAAAGGTTTGGCTTCTGGGACCATTGTCTTCTTTAAACAAAGCACTACTGGTTACAGACAGGCTATACCTCACAAAGACTGGGAAAAATATATTTGTCAAAAGCATGGCAAATCTGATCAAGTGGACTTTAAACTAAATAGTTGGGTGGCTGGAGATGATAGCTCAAACATCTTTGCAAAAACAAGCTCTAAACTAAAGAATGTGAATTCTAGGGAAGAAGCTGAGAGACAGAATGGGAATCACAGTAAAACTCACAGTAGAATAAGAGGTGACAACAAGCAATGCTTTAGATATCTATACATCAATGCACAGAATTTGGGGAACAAATAAAATGAGCTTGAAGTCCTAGTTCAGAAAGGTAAAGATGACTTCATAGGACTTGATGAGATGATTCCCATGACTGGAATATAACAACTGAGGGATATAATCTGTTAAAAAAGAGTAGCTAGGGAAGAAAAGGAGAGAGAATAGTATGATATGTTGGAGACAAACGACTTGTACAGAAATCTGCATGAGTGATCATACTGGACCAATGGAGAGCATTTGGGTAAAAATAAATGGAAGAAGAAATAAAAGCAAGATTTTGGTAGGAATTTACTACAGGTCACCAAACCAAGATGAGGTGGAGGATGATGCTTTTCTGAAACAAATCTCAGAAATCTTCGAAGAAGAACTGGTAGTTATGTGGGGCTTCAATTTTCCTGGTATCTGTTGGAAGACTAATTCTGCTTAGCAAAGGCTCTCCAACAAATTCTTGCTGTGTCTTACAGATGATTTCCTCAAAGGAAGTAACCAGAGATCAACAATCCTGGACTTGATTCTAACCCATAGGGAGGAATTGGTCAGTGGAATCAAAGCAGTTGGTACTTAGGGGTAGGAAAGTGACTATGTTATGCTAGAATTCATAACTGTGGGACAGGAAAAAAAAAAAACCAGTATAATCTAACATGATCCTTGGACTTCAGAAAAACTGATTTTATCAAATTCAGGGAAATACTGGGTAGAATCCACCCAGTATGGATGGAATTTGCTGAAGAAAGAACTGCTAAAAGCACAATCACAAACAGTTCCACAGAAAAAGAAAAGTTGGAAACATCTGAAAAAGCCAATGTGGCTGCACGGTAAACTCAGGGAGAAGAAGAAAGAAAAATGAGCATATATAAAGAACGGAAGGAAAGATGATTCACATAGGAAGAAAGCAGATGTGTAGCCCAAGCATGTGTAAGGAAAGGTCAAAATGAGCTGATGCTAGCTAGGGAAGGAAGGAGCAACAAAACGAGGGTTTTCAAATGTGTTTGAAGCAAGAGGGTGACAAAGGAAATGGTGGGACTGCTGCTCAGCAAGTATGGTAAAATGCTAACAGATCACAATAAAAAGGCAGAACTGTTCAATACATATTTCATTTCAGTTTTTCCCCTAGGAAGAGGACTATGTACAGCAGAGACCTTGGTAAGGAATCTGGGTTGCAAATCAAGATTGATAAGGACTTAGTCAGCAATCACCTAGTTATCCTAAATAAGTTCAAATCTGTAGGGCCAAATGAACTGCAACTGTATTGAAGGAACTTGCTGACATACTCACAGCATCATTTGCCATCATTTTTGAGGGAATCTCAGGGAACAAGTGATGTGCCATAGGACTGGGGATGAACAAATATTGTCCCTCTCTTTAAAAAAGGCAAAACAAACGAGAAGGTACTGGAAACTATAGGCCAGTCAGCCTATTAGAACAGATTGTACAGGGATCTGTTTGCAAACATTTTGATGACAATGCAGTCATTAGTCATTAGTAGAAGCCATCATAGATTTGTCCAGAACAAATCCTGCCAAACAAACCTTTTGATTGGGTCACTAATTTAGTAGGTAGTGGGAATGCTGTGGTTGTCATTTATCTGGATTTCAGCAAAGGTTTGATAAGGTCCCTCACAATATTTTGCGTAGCAAACTGATTAAATATGGAATAGATGGAAACACCATGAGATGATCAATAATTGATTGGAAAAACCATGTTCAAAAAGTTGCCATCAGTGGCTATGCTTCATATTAGAAGGAAGTCTCAAGTAGAGTGCTGCAGGGTTCTGTTCTGAGGTGAACAGTTTTCAATATTTTTATCAAAGATTTAGATGATGCAGAGAGGGAATACTTATACAATCTGCAGATGATACAGGAAGGAGTAGCTAAGACATTGGACGACAAGAACAGAATTCAAAAGGAACTTGATAAAATAGAAAGCTAGGCTGAAATTAATAAAATGAAATCCAACAGAGAGAAATATAAAATTCTACATTTAGGCCACAAAAACCAAATGCACAGGTACAGAATGGATGAAGACACCACATTTTAAGAAAGATATAGATAATTTGGAGGGAGTTCAGAGAAGGGCAATAAGGATGATAAAAGGTATGGAGAACAAAACATATGAAGAGTGGTTGAAGGAGTTGAGTATATTCAGTTTGGTTGAATGGCTTCAAGTTATAGGAAGGTAAATTTTGATTGAACATTGGAAGGAACTGTTTGATAATGAAAGCAATTCAGCAATGCAGCTCATTGCCTAGAGAGGTGATGGGGTCTCCTTCTCAGAGGTCTTCAAAAAGAGGCTGGGTAGCTACTTGCCAGGGATGCTGTAGCTGGAGATTGTGCATTGTGCAGGGTTAGACTTGACAGCCAATTAGACCTGTTCCAACTGTATGATTCTATGAAAATGTTTCTATGACTGAAATTTGACGGTGAATAAAATAATTGTTTATGAGTTAGTGAATGAGGGGGCAGTGGTGGAGAATACAGTCTTCCACAGTGGTGACTGGTAGCTTCCATGTTAGCAAGTGGGGAGATCTGCTTCAGGTTTTAGTCTGAACTTTATAGAAGCTATCCAAGGTACTGAATCCTTTCCCCCAAATCGGTTCAGCACCTTGGATATCCTCTTTAAAGATTATTAGTCTAAAACACAGAATGGATCAACCGCCTCACTGACATGGAAGTTGTCAGCCCCAATTGTGGAAGATTATATTCTCCACACCATCCCTGCAATCTTGGATTCATCACTCACTAATATGGGACTCTCAGGATGTGGCTGGCCTTCCACTATTCTCACCCAGATCAGTCTCTTCTGTTACCAGGCCATTCACCCCTACTCCGTGATATAGTTTATTTGGCAAATATTAATTGGCATGAAATATAAATTATATCCTTCTATGGGTGGGAAGTCTGCTGGAAAAGAGGAACTGGCTGCACATGTGCTTTGCAAAACTAGGTCAGATTGGGACCTTAGGGCATGGCTAGGTTATAGTTAGGGAAGCTTCAGAGATTATGGACCTGCAGATGTCCCTCAACGACTCAACCTTTAGAAACAATAGCACCCAAACTGGTCCCACAGGATGACTGATTGTCCTTGATCTTTGTCCACTGAAAACTCTCCTTTTGTCTTCTAAAGATCAATCTTTAAAGATCAATCATGATTCCCATCAGTCCTTTGTCACATAATGCTAGGGCCACTAGCTCATTCCACACTCCACTGTCTAACTTGTAGTACTTTGGCATACTGGCTAATCGAATTCCCATCCTATACTATCCTTGGACCCTTCGTCTGAGCCACATCACTTTGTCTCTTGTCTGTGCATAGGTAAATATCACCCATGTCACCCTAAACTCTCGCTATCCAAATTTTTCCTTCCTTTTCTTTCAGCTAGCTTTGTGTGATTCTGAGACTGCTTGGAACCTGTGTGTGTAGGATTGTTAATTCCCTCAATAACCCAACTATTATTTGACTCTCTGGCTATTGTCCCTGCATTAGTATGGTATACACAGATGTAAAAGATCTTGTTAGGTTACCCCTGTCTGGCAGGCCTCCCCTTTAGCCAATATTCTCCACTGTTTCACAGAGGCACTGGCATTGTGGGTGGACTCCTGAGTCTCCCATGTTTTGGAGTAACACTTCCCCATTTGCGTCTTTTCAAATGTAAACAAACTCTTTTATAAACCTTAAAATGAAGCACATTTTCAATTTCTATAAAAATCCTACTGAAGTGCTGGTGTGGGTGTGTGTTCCTCCTTTACAGAATTAGACAACACTGCTGCAACAACCTTCTGTTTATTTCAGCACATGATTGTTTTAGTATTATTTGAAGCACTATTTTGGAGCCAGACGTAATCACATTATACAGTTCCCCACCTTATTAACCGGCAGAGTACCATTCCCCATTAGACAATTGATTCTGGTAGATGAAGCCATTAAAAACAGCACTAATTAGCTGAAGATAGGAGACAGAAATGCGGGGCTATAGCCCTTCCCTTCATGCTCCGGGAAGTTCATGTTCCAGACAAATAATAATTGATATGTAGTCTTCCCTCATTGTGGATCTTAACAGTCAGTGGTATAATGACAGGATGACAATCCCTGTCTAGTCTCTTGTACGTTTAGTTTCGAATCTGTGAACTACTGAATAATATTTCTGGTTGAAACTTATATTTCAAGATTATGCATTCATAAAGTAGTTGTAATTTGAGCTGTGCAGACTTGATGTCTGTTATCTCAGAGTTTGCAATAGTTAATTTTTTGGATTACAATACCCAGAATCCCCTAGTGACCATTTCAGCTGGGGCATTCTGGGAGCTGTAGTAAAAAAAAAGAGAGAGAGAGAGAGAGAGTTACCAAGCTCTGAACTAGGTATAGGGCTCGAAAATGATATATAAATCTAGCATGAATTAAGGCAAAGCTACCCAAAGGATAAACTTCAGCTAATTATTGGTTATATAAAAACATAACAAAGCAAAGTAAAATACTTTCCCATGTCTTCTGGGGTTAGCAGGTCAGCAGTTTCCTATTTCAGATTTCAAGATCCAAACCTGAGACCAGAGGTAGGTCCATATGAAGTACCATGGCCAACTCTTGCGATATAAAAAGAATGGGAGCTTGTGATTTCACAGAGATTGGCTGCTTGTGTAACAGCTGAAATATTGTGTGTGTGTGTGTTATAGAAAAATCAGTATAGATTTTCTGCATCATCTCCTAAAAAAAGAAAAATGGAAAAAAATAAGGATGACATATAGCAAGAACATTCATAATGGCCATACAAACATCTTCAGAGTGAGCCAGCAGGTTCTGATGTCACTTGGACCAAGCGAGGAAATTAAGGTTTGTTTTAAAACCACCTCACAGTCTTTAAAGCCAGTTTTCACTAAAATATTAACCTATTAACCTTTCTTCTCCTCTAATAGCAATAGCATAGCATAGCATAGCATGTGTATTTCTATACCACTTAAAAGCTAAGTGGTATCTAAGCAGTTTACAGTGTGTTAGCTAATTTTCCCCAACCAGTTGGGTACTCATTTTACCAACCTGAGGAAGGATGGAAGGCTGAGTCAACCTGGCGCCTGGCAGGATCGAACTCATACCAGTCATCTGGGCACTTTCACACTACTCAGTTATAGTGCAATGATTCCACTTTAGCTACCATAGTTCTACCCTATAGAACTGTGGGATTTGCAGTATAGTGAAGGAATATTTAGAATGCTCAGCCTGAGGGGTCTAGTGGCTCCCTAAACTACAAATGCCTGGATTCCATGAGATATAGGCCATTTTCGCATTAGATTATTATGGTGCTATTATTCCACTTTCGATATTCTATGGAATGCTGGGGTTTGCAATTTAGACAGGGGTTTCAGGCCCCTCCCTACACTGCAAACCCCAGGATTCCATAGGAGGTTGAAAGTGGAATAATAGCACTATAACAGTCTAGTGTGGAAATGGCCATAGTCATGGCAGTCACAATGGAATTACAGGGCTATAAATTTGAGGCCTGTGAGATCTGCCTCCCTATATGGAGACCCAGGAAAGTATAGCAATCTTCTTAGACTTCAGTCAGTTTCCCAAGACCTGATAGCTCTGAAACTGTCTTCAACCTATGCTGTTCCAGTAACACATGAATATAGGAACTTGGTTAAATTTTCAGCTACCATCCCTAAACCCACCAGACCAGCATGTGGAGTGATTGATCTCTAAATTATAGTAGCCATTCTATGAGTTGTAGTCCACAAGAGTAACATTTCCAAGCTCTGTGAAATTCTATGGGAACGTATGTGTTAGAGGAAAAAAAAAAGAGGATTTTTGGGTTGCAGCATGCTTGAATTGAGCACCCAAAGGTGCTGTCCTTAAATAAGTACTATTTAGTATTCAAAATACAGATTTTGAAGTGGAGGGACTAACCATGAGACCCGTCCTAGCCACATTCCCAGGGAAAATTCATGGTCATATCTATTTCTGCTAAACCGAAATCTATTGGTTAGTCCCAACTAGAACAAGACTTACTGAGTCAATTGTTGATTGGTGAGTCAACATGTAGGTTATAATAAAATCATTGATTCAATAGGTCTGCTCTAGTTATGACAGACAGTAGGATTTAGGTCATTGTATCCTGCTTTTCTGTTGTTTACACTCAAAAGACCTAATATTATGGTTAAAAACATTCTTCTAAAATACAGACTCTCAAAGCCTACTAAGAAACCACTGAAGCAATCTCACAATGAAATTTGCAGGACAACCTGCACTTAGCAACCTGGGAGCCAGTTCCATCAAATTCATTGGAATTTCTTTCTGCCTGCATAAGTTCAATGTGTAAAACACATTGAGGTTGAACAGAAGAACTCCACTCAGCTGAAATTAAACCTTCAGCATTTTGAGAAAAAGGCAAACTATCTTGTAGAGCTGTGTTACGACCATTTATACTGCCTTTTTTTTTTGAACTGTCACTAGAAGAAGGCATTCTATCAGGTTGTAGCAGAGGTAGATGAGACAAGAAGCAGAACCATTCTACCAGTTCTGCTAAAAGACTCCTTGCTCCTTATCCCTTTGTTTGTGTCCTTTTCGGCTGTAAGTCCACAGGCAGGGGCTCTGTTCTGTTTATTGATGCTGTTTAGGAAGCCTTTTTAGCTGAGAAACAGAGGTGGGCAACAATGGTAGGTCAGAGGCCTACTCCATAACCTGAAAGAGGGTGAGCTTCCCCACTGCTGCTATACTGCCAGAATTCAGCAAGAAACCACACACACACACACACACAGAGTCTTTAAAATGAGAAGGAAATGCTTTGGCCCCAAAGGAATAGTAAACACAGCTATCAGAAACTTCAAGGAAGACCCTGAAATAAGGAGGTACAAAGTAGCACCAAGTTTCCAGTGTAGACATCAAGCCCACCCTTTCTCAGAGCAAAGTGCAGCAGTGGCGGCTGTGGTTTCCATGTCTCTGAGGTGTTCACTCAGGGTTCTAGTCTGACATTTGAGTGAGCTATCAAAAGAGTTGAACCTTGTGCCCAAAAGAGTTCCAGGCTTTCTGACAGCTTCTTCAAAGGTAGAATTAAAACCATGCCCCAATGACATGGGAGTCCCCCAGGTACCACTGCTGCAAAGAGGCAAAAATCTGAATGGTCTGAATCTGAGTACAGGGGAAAATGGAGGGCCAGTCCCCCAGAACTGGTGTGGGCAGACTTTGGGTTTGCAGGATCTCTCTCTCTCTCTCCGTGTTTTAATTTTTAATTAGACCCTAAGGTCTACCAACAATAAGCAGGTGCCAAGCAGTAGCTGGGGTCAAACCAAAAGCAAAATAGTGATTCAGAGGGTACCTGTCATTAGCCACTTGACCCTGCACTGTGAGCATGCATAAACAGATGCTATCCAGGATTCAAACACAAATCTCTAAATATGTTCAGCAGAGCTGCACAAACTCTCAGCCAAAAGCAGCTGATTACTACACCTGTTTTTCAGGAAAGGAACACTGAGGCTGAGAGAGGTTGCTCATAGCTATGAAAGGGAATTTCAATTTTATTAAGCCATTGTGAATGAGCAACACTTCACAATTGACTGAAAACCCACCAGAAATCTGGCCGTCAATCCTCATCTGCTTTCTGTAGTGTTCTACAATTGTACAATTGTGTAAGGTAGATGCATACTAAATATGTAATTTAGGAATGAGGAAAGGGAGACAGGTGACATGTGTGGGTGTGAGTGGTGTGTTGTGGAATAAATGGAATGTGATATAGCTCGACTGGCATTAGGCTAATTCTTCTGTTTTATTTATGCTATGTTATTTGGAAGCCTTTGTTATCAGAGAAAACAGCATGCAACTGATACACTGTTTGACTGATGGCACCTTTGAAGAAGCATCATATTAATACAACCTGCATAAGGGCCGAGGCACAAGGACATTATGATTCAAAGAAATAGGAGATAATTGGAATCTGTCCTGATGTACATCCAAATCTGAAAAGCCTGATAGCTATTAACGAAACAGGAAATTTAACGTCAAATAGCAGCATCCAGCAAACTCTTCAAAACTAATGAGTTAAGCTGTTAAGATAAGAGGCTTCTCTGTTTATAAAAGGATATGGAATAAAACCACCAAAGGAAAGGCACTCCATGAAATAAGAGAAACAAGATACTTTTATGGCAGAATGCTATATATGTCTAAGCAAATTTCTCTCAGTCTGATGGGTCCTACTCCCATAAAGTGAGCATATGGTGATTGTTGAAAAAACTGAAGTTGATATGGCATTATAAACCCAGACTCTTCTTCAGTAAGAAACTGAATGAACACCTAATGTGGAAGCTAATAGGTATGGTAGATATGAGATAAGACCAGAAGGAGGGGTTAGGGAACTCATTATGAGCTTTCTAAAAAGAATTGTTACCCCAGAAGGTGAGAGACCTTGAGGTCCACCAGCAGTGCCAGCATCTTCTTAGAAATTGGGGGAATTACAGCTCAAAGGAGGCCTGCAAGAGGGAGATAACAGCAGGATCTTCACCTGTGTATACCAGAAGGTTTAAACAGGGTGGTTTGTTTGTTTTTTGGAAATTAACACACACACACACAAGAATTCAGGCAGTATCACAAACCACATAAGGCTAGTGAAGGGAGAAGCGAGGAAGGCTAGATAGAGAGAGATTTTGGGTGTAGACAGTGATATTTACCAACCCAGAAGAAGGTTGAAGCGGAGTGGCTCAGACTACAGTCTGAAAGTAGCACAGAGCACAGGAATCTGGGGGTCAATGTGCAGAGTAACACGCCAATGTGTGTCCAAAGTACTACAAATTGCCAATGTTGGAACTAGAATTTAAGTACCCTTTTTCCTACCCTGAAGGGGTAAATGTTAATGGGTCTCTGGCCCAGTAAACAAAAGGGGTCTGGAATGGACTGATTTTCTTACTTTGGGTAACAAAACATTGATAGAAGTCTGGGCAGCCTCTTAATGTCTTGCTTGGGTAAGGTGAATCGGGAAGGTTTCTGTAGGAAGTGTTTGCTTGCTGTACCTAGGCACTTTCATTTACTATTGTATTCAGATGTTGGGTTGTTGATAGGATTATTGGAAGTCAATTAATGTTAGGCTTTCCCACTTAATTCTTCTTGATTTTATGACCTGGCCATGCTGAGCCCTTGTTGTCCTAGCCCAAGGCATACAACCAGTGTCTTGCTTACTGCATGTTTTCTAGCCATAAGTGTTCAGTTTTTATATAAAAATGATATTTTATGCAAATTTTACTATTCTGCAGGATTGGGTATGTAAGGAATGGTAACAGACTGCAGGATCAAAATATATTAACCATTAATAAATATGGGAGTTTATGTTAAAAAGGAATGGAACTATTCTGTATCTCAATCACCAATGTAGAAGACAAATGTGATTTGTAAAATTTGTCCAGTTGCTTTTCAAACTTCAGTCTGTATATACTTAGCCACATCCAAGCCATATGGCTTACGTATACCTAGCCTTTTTGTTTCACCAAGAGTTAGGTGACTTTCCCTACTTTACAGAGATTATCAAGCAACAATGATAGCTTTCATTTTGATTGATTGATTATACAGAGCAATGGGATTATCAACTTGTTCTACCTCCTGCCAGTGTAGGAATCCACAACTAAAGCATTCCTGCAAGATAACCATCCAACCTCTGTTTAAAAATTCCAAAAAAGCAAAGTCTACTCCTTTCAAAGGCAGTCCATTCCATTGCTAACCTCTCTTACTATCAGAAGTTTCTTCTTGTTGTTTAGTTAGACTTTCCTTTATTATAGTTTGAATTCATTGCTTCAGATTCTTCCCTCTGAAGCAGGAGAAAGCTTGCTTCAGTTCCATGAAACAGTCCTTCAGCTATTTGAAGGTGGCTATTATACATCTCACAGTCTTCTTCTTTTTTTTCCAGATTAAATATACCCACCATCCTCAACCATTCCATATGGGCTTGGTTTCAAGACCATTTATCATTTTGGTTGCCCTCTTCTGGACACATTCCAGCTTGTCAATAGGCTTCTTAAACTGTAGTGCTCAGAGCTGGACACAGCTTCCTTCTGAATGGAGTGGTGCAATTACCTCCCTTAAGCTGATGCACTAGCTTTAGCTTTATTGTGGATGATGATGTTTAGCTTATAGTCTACTGACACTTCTAGATCCTTTCCCATGCCCTACAGTCAAACCAGGTACCACCCATCCAATATTTATACATCTGATTTTTCCTGCCTAAATATATAGATAATCCTGAGATAATGTTTAACAAATGTATTTATTTGCTGAAATGTATTTTCATACACTTCTCTGTCACATACAAACTTTTAATTTTTGTGTGTGGGGATGTATATTATTAAAAAAAATCTTACGTGTACACCTAAAAGAAGTAATGAGTACAAACTTTCTTCCCAGTTGGTATATTGACTACATGCTGAGGGAATTTGATATTATTCAATGGAGACTCTTCTCTGAATGTGTCCATGAAAATAATAGAAGAACCTGATTATACCCTAGGTCTCTCTTGCCTAGTTTTTTTCCAGCACTGATTGTTTTCAGCTCTCCATGTCATAGAATCATAGAATCATAGAAATTCAGAGTTGGAAGAGACCACACAGGCCATCCAGTCCAACCCCCTGCCATGCAGGAACACCCTCAAATCAATCCCGACAGATGGCCATCAAGCCTCTGCTTAAAAACCTCCAAGGAAGGAGACTCCACTACACTCCGAGGCAACAGATTCCACTGCCGGACAGCCCTGACTGTCAGGAAGTTCTTCCTGAGGTTCAGGTGGAATCTCCTTTCCTGCAGCTTGAATCCATTGCTCCTTGTCCTGGTCTCTGGAGCAGCAGAAAACAAGTCCCCTCCTTCCTCTACGTGGCATCCCTTCAAATATTTAAACATGGCTATCATGTCCCCTCTTAACCTCCTCTTCTGCAGGCTAAACATACCCAGCTCTCTAAGTCTATCCTCATAGGACATGGCTTCCAGGCCTCTCACCATTTTGGTGGCCCTCCTCTGGACTTGCTCCAGCTTGTCAATATCCTTCTTGAATTGGGGTGCCCAGAACTGGACACAGTATTCAAGATGGGGTCTAACCAATGCAGAGTAGAGTGGTACCAGTACCTCCCTCGATCTAGACACCATACTCCTATTGATGCAGCCGAGAATTGCATTGGCTTTCTTGGCTGCCGCATCATACTGCTGACTCATGTTCAGCTTGTGGTCTATGAAGACTCCTAGATCCCTTTCACACGTACTGCTATCCAGCCACGTGTCCCCCATCCTATATTTCTGTATTCCATTATTTCTGCCTAAGTGTAGGACCTTACATTTCTCTCTGTTGAATTTCATTTTGTTCGCCCTGGCCCAGCTCTCCAATCTATCCAGGTCATTTTGAATTTTGATCCTGTCCTCTGGTGTATTAGCAACCCCTCCCAATTTGGTGTCATCTGAAAATTTGATGAGCATGCCCTCTATTCCTTCATCCAAGTCATTGATAAAAATATTGAACAGCACTGGGCCTAGGACAGAACCCTGTGGCACCCCACTAGTCACTTCTCTCCAGGATGAAAAGCAGCCATTCGTGATCACCCTTTGGGTTTGGTCCGTCAACCAATTACAAATCCAACTAACAGTAGCCCTGTCCAGCCCACATTTTACTAGCTTTGTTGCAAGAATGTCATGGGGAACTTTGTCAAAGGCCTTACTGAAATCGAGATATGCTACATCCACAGCATTCCCTTCATCTATCAAGCTAGTAACTCTATCATAAAAAGAGATAAGATTAGTCTGGCATGACTTATTTTTGAGAAATCCATGTTGACTTCTCGTGATTACCGCGTTGCTTTCTAAATGATTAGAAACTGACTGCTTAATGATCTGCTCCAGGATCTTTCCGGGTACTGATGTCAGGCTGACTGGGCGATAATTATTTGGGTCCTCTTTTTTTCCCTTCTTGAAGATGGGGATAACATTTGGTCTCCTCCAATCTGCTGGAACTTCTCCTGTCGTCCAAGATTTCTCAAAAATTTTAGCAAGCGGTTCCGAAATGACCTCTGCCAGCTCTTTTAATATCCTAGGATGCAATTCATCTGGCCCTGGAGACTTGAATTCATCCAATGCAGCCAGGTATTCCTGTACCACCTCTCTACTTATTATGTGCCTCATTTCCTCTGCTTCCTCCCCTGCTCCCCAACCACCAGGTTGAGTGCTTGTATCCTTCTGGGTGTCTCCAGATAGGGATCTTTCCTTGCCTTGGAGATACATGTTATAAGATGGTTTGCATACAAAGGATGTGTTATGCAAAGAATGCACTCTACTGTTGACATGTACCTTGACAGAGGAGGAGGGAAAGAGATATTCAGGTAACAATTACCATAAACCCTTCTGGCCTGCACTTCCACTTAGTCAGGTTACATAAATTGCACTCAAAAAGATGAATAAAGTATGTATGCATGCGTGTGTACAATCTCACCTGGTATAGTGCTTGTGTGTCTCCCAATGTACATATACTGAGTGGGTGAAAGAAAAGAAATAGAACCTCCTTGAACCCATTTTTAGGGGGTGGGTGTCTAAGTGCAAAGGAATTGTTCTTGCATCAAGAAGGATTCTGACCTAATCCAATGTGTGAAGAGGCCTGTAGTAAGCATATTTACATAATAAGTTTTAAATTAAAACAAAAACAAAAAAACCACCAGTCCTATGAAAGAAGTCAAGAGGTAGCATTGAGAAGTGAATACTCAAGGGGGATTAAAAACAAAAGAAAGATGAGAATTCTCCTTTTCAATTTTTCTTTCTTTCTTGAGTGTCCACTTTTGCAAGCTGTCTCTCAGTTTCCATTTACAGGAGCTTATTTCTCTCACTTGTCATTCAAATACACCCACCAAGAGAATGAGTAAATGCCACAAAAACTAGCAAGATGACATAATGAATGAGTTACTGTAAATGCCTCCAGCATAAAACAATTATGTACCTGCTATTGTCAAAAACATTCAACATTTTCTTTTGTTGAAAGGGAAGCAGTTATAAATTATTCACAGGGGCACTGAAAGTACTTCTTTTTTTTTCTTTTTGGTTGCTACCAATTAATTCTTCCCTGAACATCCCTAGATATTTAGTTAAGGACAGGAAATTTACATGCCGAGTTTTGATTTTAGCATGGGGTTATCTAAACGAACACTCATTTCTTCCCCCAGAAAAGACATTTGCTATGTGAATTACCAACTTTGTAACTATGAGCTGAGTTCTGTTATCTAGAGTGATTTAGGTTCTGGTTGGGAACAGCAAAGCAAAGGCAGGCAGGAAAAGTGAATGCGCCGCATGCAGATTTAGTCATGTTTAGAATAGACCCATGGAGACGAATAGGGTATGATCTCAGTGGGTCTCCCCCAAGCATGACTAAGTCTGGATTCATCCCAATGCACTTTGATATTTATATTACCCTTGTTTTCTAAAGAGTTAAGACAAATGTTTTCTTAACCTATAAGTCTATATAAGATTTTTTAAAAAAAAAAACAATCATATGGAAAGGGCTTAGGAAATTCTTTATGCACATCATCACACCTCAATAACCTTTAATTAAGAACTTGTGTTCTGAATGGTCATTAAATTAAGATTGTCTGACAACCTACAATAGTGGTGTTGTTATAACTACAAACTAGCACACATAGGGCATTTCTGCACTACACTGTTATATTGTTATTATTCCATTTTCAACATCCTATGGAATCCTGAGGTTTGTAGCTTAAGGAGGGGCATTTAGAACTCTCAGCCAAAGAGCTCTTTGGCCTCAGTAAACTACAAACCCCAGAATTCCACAGAATATTGAAAGGGGAGTAATAGCACTGTAACAGTGTAGTGCGGAAATGGCCATACTCTTACTGATATATATTCTGCCAGTACCTCAAAAAACCAGCATTCCATATTTACATTATAAAAACAACTGCTCTTGATTGTGCTGATGACTAAAGGTGTTATTTAAGAGATCAGAAATGCTCCATTATCCTTCATCCTTAAAAAGCCTTTTCCCCTGTGCCATGGTTCTCCTTGGAAACAGTCTCCTGCTATTTCTACCACCAGTTTGGTCAACCCAAAACATTTGGGTTAGGCTATGATTGTAAGTCTGAATATTATAGATACCTAGTTATTTGGAGAGAACCAGCATGGTGTGGTGGTTTGAGGGTTGGGCTACTACAATGGGAGAACAAGGTTCAAATCCCTGCTCAGCCATGGAAACCCACTGGGTGATCTCAAGCAAGTCACATTATCTCAGCCTCAGAAAAAGGCAGGAGCAAATGCCCTCTGAACAATTATTGCCAAGAAAACCCTGTGATAGGGTCACTAGGTTTGCCATAAGTCAGAAATAACTTCAAGGCACACAACAACAAACTTATTTGAAGTAAGTATCCTTCAGTTCAATGTGATCTCTGTTGGAGTAGATAAGTATTGTTAGTGTGTAATCTCCCCTCCTTTCTTTTTATGCTACCAAAAGTGATATTGTATCTGGTTTGTAAATCACAGTGTACTAAAAATTTAAGCATTAATAGCAGACTCCATCTGGTTCAGTAAACCATTTCCAATAGCTGCCTACCAGATGATAGGAGAGCCTAAAGTCACAGAACTCTGTTACTGTTGTTCTATTCCTCAGCAAATGCTTTTCAGGGGTACACTGTGGCCCTTTTCGCATGGCATTTTCCATGCAAAAGAGGGCCTGGATGTCGCACAATTGTGAGGAGTGATCCTCATGACACACTCACAATCGCGTGATGCTCAAGGGGCCAGCAGGTGCTGATCGCTCACCTTTTCATTTTCAGCTAGAAGCCAAAAATGGTGCGCGATCGCACATTGCTCCTGGGCCCCATGCACACTTACCTGGTGTGCGGAGACTCCGGAGCCACACTGGTCATGCTTCCTGCCCCAGCACAGCCTGGGAAGGTTGCAGGCTGCACTGCAGAAGGAAGAGGTGAGGCTCTCGCGCGAGCAAGCAGCGAGAGCCTTTCACCAGAGGCTACTCGCGTGATCCCCACACCCAGCGCTGGAAGATGGTAAGGTGTAGAAAGGGCCTGTCTCTGAACATGGCTGATACCCATTGATAGACCTGTCCTCTATAGACCCATAATCCTGTTACTGCCATACTGCACTAGAATGAACATCCAAGACCATGCCAGGGCTAAAATTCATGGCTTTATTAGCAGCAACAGCTAGGATACACATCAAGATTGTCATACAAAACCTAAGTTTGGATAGATAATAAAATGCTGGGCAAAAGCACCAGAGGAAATTATTCGGCACCAGATTATATATTTTGTTCATTCATACCATTTATCAATAGCATACCAAGGGCTCCCCAATTAAACCACCACTAGGTAATATTTGATGGGCCAACACCTTTAGGGGCTAAGCTCCCCATGTCATCATAAGCTATCTAGCATGTTGCAAAGTACCAGTATCTTTACATTTTGGATGTCTTAGGCTGCTCACCAAGGGATCCTAATTTAGATGTTTGGGAGACCTGCACTGCCTTCCAGGTATAGCCAATTATTATGAAAATGCTCCATGAGCCAAATCCTTGCTAAAATCACACCCAAATCACCAGACGGTCATCTCCCATCTCTGATCATTCTTAGTGGTCTACTTTGACTGGACTCCCACTCACCTACCCAAGTGTAATTAGCAGATTATACTGCTGCTGAAGCACTGCACACAGATCCTTTGGATGGGTATTCAGAAGCAATCTCCTACACAAACCCTTTTTCTTTTCCATCTTCTCCCAAACAATTGTATTTATCTTGTACCTAGACAGTTACCTGCTGGGGATGTTCTACTGGAGATCCTGCAGGGGCTGGACTTCTTGGCCCATAAGGCCCCATCCAACTCTATGATGCTATACCTGAACCTGTCTCAAGTGTGCAAAAAGGTTAAAAACAAAAACAAAACCTTTCTCTTTCATAGTTCTTGTCAATCCAGCCAGGACAAATGCATGACCTGTTCAGAGCAATCAGCCTAGAAAAGCAGCTCTAACCTATCTTCATGTACCTTCACTAGTTGTCTATTTCTTCATCTGGCTGTGGCAGCAATCCTTTCATCTGAGTGGAATGGAAGAAGGCAAAATTTTTATAAAAACATTTCTTTTTCAGTTCAAAACCTGAGCCTTTAATGGGGTGCGTGTTTTCAGTGCTTCTGTTTCTCCTCTTCTCTCTTTCTCTGCTCTCTTCCCATTCTCCTTGTTGATGTCTCCTCTGTGCTCTATTGCTGCATCAAGCCTCATAAAGAGACAGCACAAGGCAGTCCCTTTTCCCCACTTCACACTGCTAAGTTTGAGTCAGAACCCAGCCAGCAATGAGATAAGGCAGAAACCTCTTCTTGTTACACTGAAAGTAGTGAATTACAGTCCTGGCCATTACAGGCAAAAATAACTTAATTCCAGCTGTTTACTTTACAAAATAACTATCAACCAAAATAACTCATTACAGTACCATGTTATTTCCAAGCTCAACTTGCCCAGCTGCAGTTGGTTAAATTCTCTAGTACTGTCATACCAGGCAGGTGGATGGGTTGTTGCTCTTTGGCAAAAGAGACCATTCTGTGAACAAGATACCTTATAAAGGCACAGTTCCTGCCCTCCCTCCCTCGTTTAGCAAACTGGAAATTTCCCCCTCTATGCTTCTCTATCTCAGGAATGGGAGGTGAGGCAAAACCACTTTCGGACAAAATCAAGCAAGCGGCACTTTCAAACTACCTGTACTATCCAATGCCCATCACTTGTGGTAAAGTGTTTCACAAGTTAATTCTGCCTTCTACTGAGTGACACCATTGCTCCTTTTAGCACAGCACAGCATTGTCAATTCTGACTGGCAACAAGGGTTCTCTGTCCAGAGTTTCTTAGCCCTACTACTACTAAGGTCTTATGGTTTCCCATCCAGATATTAACCAGGCCTGACCATGCTCTTTACTTCCAAAATAAGACACAATTGGTATTTTCAGGGCTGTATGGTAGCAGGCATGTTGTGAATGGACCTGGCATCAAAAGCACAAGTTAATTCTGTATGAAGATGTGTTTTCATTTGCATGTATTGAATGTCAATTTCAAGGAGTGACTCCAAGTGCTAGCATGATGAGATAGGGTAATACGACAACAACAAGAGCAGCAGCAGCAACAACAACTGCCTATCCAAATTCCCCCAGTGAACATACTTTTTATCTTATACCCCTCTCCTCCAGCAGCAGCTGTCCCAAACATTTTAGATGTTCCTCATAGAGAACTGCCTTTTTCTACACTTTATTATCTTCTTGGCTCAAGTAATTTTTCTTTCTCTATCCTTCCCTTTAAAAGAAAAACTTGGAGGAGATCTAGGAGAAAATGGAGTCTTGACTACATTTTGTCTCTCAAATCCGAAGACCACTTAGTTTGCTTGGATGGGCTCATTCCAACAGACTTCGATAATCCTTGATGGAGACATAACTATTCATACAACTGATGAACTGTTTATACAAACTTATTGCAATTTAAACCAAGATATTGCTTAAAATGAATCTGGAAATGTGCTTAATTATTAGGCACTAATAGCCAACGCCCACAGCTTGCAATTTGATACCATAATGACTTCCCAGCAAACAATGGAGAAAGTGAACACTTCATCAGCACAAGCTATTTAGAAGAGCCTGTCTAATAATAGTCTATGACTACTTAAGAAAAATGAGAAAACAAACTGTAAAATCCTAACAGAAGAAACCCGCTTCCTTTCTGAGTCTCAAGAGAGAGGGCAGGGCTGTAATAAAGCATTGTTGTCAATTAAGCATATTTTTCATAACCTCATTAGTACAAACTTCTATTTTAGGAAAGGTTTCTTGTCAGTGTTCAGCTGTACTGTTTAGGCTTATGTTGGCTCCCAGAGTCTCAGCTTTAAAAAAAGATGGTGATGAAGAAGAAGAAAAGGGGTGGGGGAAAAAATTCCTTCCTTGGGACGTGTGCATGTGAGTCCTGTAACTGTTAAGTGTAATTAATAGCAGCACATTGGTAGAAAGTCAGACATAATAATTGATTTCTTCTTTTTACTGTGCTAAAGATCAAGGGAACATATCCTTCATCCTCCATTATGCACGCACAGCAATAGCAGAATAGATCCTTTGGGAGAGTTTGAATATCCGGCGCTTTGCTGCCCACAAGATCCTTATTATAAAAGGTGTTGTAAGCCAGCCAAGATGGAGAAAAGCTGCTTCTGCTGCTGCCGCTGCTGCTAGAATTACTGAAAAATGCTTAGCTCTTATTCCTCATTACCCAAGGAAGGAAGTGGAGGGGAAAAAACCCCAGCACCCCAATAAATGAGGTTATGAATAAATGGGAAGAAAATCAAGCCTTTCTAGACAGCTAGTGAGAAAAATAAATCTTTAAACCCCAGGTGCAGTGACATTTCTAAAAGGTATCACTCTAATGTGTCACTTTATCCCATCTATGGTCTAAATCCAGTGTCGCACTACTGCTCGACTCTAAGCAACAAAATTTTGTTCATTTCCCTTCCTGCTGCAGCACTCCACATGGCTGAAAAATTCGCTCCAGAGGGCCTCCCAGCTTTCTGAAACATGTTTTGGGGTTACACAGAGAACTACAGGACTGCCTTTATCACCTGGTTCCTTTGATGGAAACAGTTCTATCAGCTGAGCTAACTTTTGAGATATGAGGCTATAGTTCCTAGGCATCTATTCAGATTCAATGCATTCATTTTCATGGGTAGGTTTTTAAGAAGTCTGAGATATTCTTAATGGCTGCCTCTTGAATGTGGACTATTCCCTCTCCTGTTTTTGCCAAAAACCAAGTGAAGATGCTGTGTAGAGGTGACTATATGAAACATGTGCATTGAATTTATCCTAAAATTATCTGTGTTTTTTGGTGTGATAATACAGATGATCAAGATACCCAAAGCTTGTGCTAGTACTGTTGGTCATTGAAATGAATTCTGACTGTTTTTCTTGGAAGCCACACAAGCTATTTACAGCTGAACACCTTTTGGTGACCAAGAATTGAATCATAGGTTGAGAATAACAATAGTTAAATACTTTGGATTGTAGCTGAAAATGAATTGGTTTAAATCGATGGTATTTCACCTGATGAGAGCCAGTGTGTTAGAGTAGTTTGAGTTTTTAACTAAGACTTTGGGACACCAGGGTTCAAATCCCCAATCAACCATGGAAACCTCTTGGGTGACCTTGGGCAGTCACATTCCCTCAGCCTTAGAGGAAGATAATGGAAAACCTTCCCTAAATGTTGCCAAAGTCCTCTGATAGAGTTTCCATAAGTTGGCCTTGAAGGCATGTAACAACCACCATCACTATATTACATAATCTGTTAGAACTGATGTCTTATCAATCAATCCAAGCAACAAACACTATACATGTCTGCTGTTGGTTGAGAATGCTATGCTGATGAAATCTACCTCGAAAGGAAAGACAAAAGAGAAGGGTCCAGCACGGTACCTACTTTTCCTAGGTCTTGTAATTTTCAAAGATATAGAGGTCTGTCCCTAAGGAACATGAGCCATGGTCTTCCTTGTGTTGGGTTTGTGGCAAATGCTCACATTTTTTAAAAGTCAAATTGCTGTTTTTGTATTCATGAAAACCTAGGCCACCTACTATATCAGCTGCAAATAAGGTTTGCTTCTTAAGATACATTGTCAGGACAAGAATATTTCCCAGTTATCAAGATCTATTAACTTTATTTTTCAAAGTCTCTATCTACTCATTTCACTGTGTTCAAGATGCTGAAATTTACCATGATTAACCACTTTCGTTTGCTAGTAGTAAACCTCTTAGGTCATTCAATATACAGTATATGTTTCAAACCTTTAATTTTAAAAAAAAGCATGATAGAGATAAGAGCTGACAGAACATCATTACACTATATAATTTTTGTGGTTTTGCAGCTACTTATGATCAATTTAACCCAACAGATAATGTAAAGCAGGATATATCTAGCCATACAACAGATACAATGAGGCTAAGTAGCTGAGCTAGTGGTTGACTCTTTCCACCACCCCCATTTCATCATGAGTACTGGTCCTGGATATTGTGGTTACATTCTGTGAGATTTATCTAGGAAGGATATAGAATTTACCAGAAGCAGAAATATCTAAGGATACGGTGTTACAAAACCTATTTCCTCTCCCATTATTCTTTGTGGCTATGTTGACATGGACATAAGCAAACAATTAGTGTGGATGTGTCATCTTTCTATAAGAGCGCTTAAAAATGCAGTAGGGAGGGTTACATCAGAAGGGGTCATGCAGAGTAGCTGGCTCCTTGATTCTGTTTCCTACTGAAGATGTGAAATATAAGGGAAGGAGGTATATAGCCTCCAATCCAGTAATGTTCTTCCTAAAAGTCATCAGGAGTTGGAGTATATATTTCTGTTCTTTACTGTTTTATCACCACACTCAGTGAGAACACTATGGGAATTTTAAACATCAGTGGCTCAAGAGTAAATTCCCTGATTTATCAGTTGACTCTTTGACATCTGCTTGCTCTTATCCCTGTGCACTCAATCTATTTACAAGGAAAATCAAGGCATACATGCCTTACAATGGTAGCTCACAAACCTCTATCCTTTGGAAACTTCTTTCAAGCAGCAAAGCCAGGGGTGTAAGATGTTGGGGCATATGGAATAGTAGTGATGTGTTGGAGGACAGAGCTGTATCTGCCCCACATTCTGCCCTGAACTCTGTAAATTGGTACCTTCAAATGGTATGGAAAATGCTGTGCCATAGCCAGTTTTGATGTAGGATTCACCTACCAGTTAGGCTGGCATCTATACATGTTCTTTGCCTCATGCAGCAAAATGTTTTTGTTTGGTCCATGCACATGTTAGGTATCTTTAAATAATGTGAAATCGTGAAAGAGTAAGGGTACTTAGTCATTCAACTCAAACGCTTTGCATCTGGGATGAATGGATTAATGGTACATCTGATATGTAAGAGAGTTATGGCCATCTGTTTGGAAATATGTTAGGCTAACAAAATGAATTTCAATAGAGAGAAATGTAAGGTCCTACACCTAAGCAGAAAAAATGAAATGCACAAATATAGGATGAGAGACACCTGGCTGGACAACAGTACATGTGAAAGGGATCTAGGAATCTTAGTACACAAGCTGAACATGAGTCAGCAGTGTAATGAGACAGTCCAGAAAGTCAAGGCAATTCTTGGCTGCATCAATAGGACTATAGTATCAAGATCAAGGAAAGTATTAGTACCACTCTTTTCTGTTTTGGTCAGACCTTAACTGGAATACTGTGTCCAGTTCTGGGCACCTCATTTCAAGAAGGACACTGACAAGCTAGAATGTGTCCAGAGAAGGGAGACCAAAATGTTGAAGGGTCTGGAAGCCATGCCCTATGAGAAGTGTCTTAGGGAGCTGGGTATGTTTACTCTGCAGAAGAGAAGATTAAGAGAGGACATGATCGCTGTGTTTAAATATTTGAAAGGATGTCATATTGAAGAGGGAATGGGCTTGTTTTTCACTGCTCCAGAGACTAGGGGCCTTTTTGCATGGCATTTTCCATGCAAAAGGGCACCTGGAGGGTTGCACAATTGTGAGGAGCGATCTGCACGACGCAGTCACAATCGTGTGACGCTCCAGGGGCCAGCAGGTGCCAATTGTGCACCTTTTCATTTTCGGCTGGAAGCCGAAAATGGTGCACAGTCGTGCATTGCTCCTGGGCCCCATGCACACTTACCTGGTGTGCGGAGCCTCCGGAGCCATGCCAGTCATGCTTCCTGCCCCAGTGTAGCCTGGGAAACTCCCAGGCTGCACTGCGGAAGGAAGAGGCGTGGCTCTCGCATGAGTAGGCAGCTCATGCAGAGTTGAAGCAGCAGGGATGTGAGAGCCTCTCGCCAGAGGCTGCTTGCGCAATCCCCACACCCCAGCACCAGAAAAAGGTAAGGTGTGGAAAGGGCCAAGGACAAGGAGCAATGGATTCAAATGACAGGAAAAGAGATTCCACTTAAACCTCATGAAGAACCTCCTGACAGTCAGAGCTGTTTGGCAGTGGAATATGCTATCTCAGAGTGTGGTGGAGTTTCCTTCTTTGGATGTTTTTAAGCAGAGGTTGGATGACCATCTCCTGGGAGTGCTTTGATGTGTGCTCCTGCATTGAGGGGGGGAGTTGGATTGGATGGCCCTTGTGGTCTCTTTGAACTCTGTTATTCTATGATTCTACCCTTTTTCCCCTGAAAAAAACATATAACGTGATTCCATTTAAGCACAAAAAATATTATGGTTGGGGGCATTAGATTTTAGAGATCACTTAAGGAAAGGAAACAAAATACCTAATATATTTGTACATTTCTCTTATTCCATTCATGTTGATGCAAAAGGATGAATTCCCTTGATGTTGACACTGTTACAGATGTATTTGGCCCATTCCATTTAACAAGTGATTCTGTGTGACATAATGAGTACATGAGTAAGACCAGGACATGAATAATAAAATGGGTGTTCTCTCTCACACACATACATACACACAACACACACAAACAAACATGCATCTAATTGATCTTATTTCTTAAGTTCAGGAAATGACTTGCAAGTTTAATAGAAGATTTTCTTCCAATACAGTTAAATATCCACAGGGAGCTGGCTGCTGATGGGCATAATATTATGTCAGGTTTTCCATTTTAGGTATTTCATGGACATAACACACATATTACCCCACTGGAAAACCCCGTCCAGGGGTCTACAATTTTGATATTAAAATATGATTCCATGTGCTTGAGAGGTCGCCCGGATGAACACATAGGCAGCAATGGTCAAATGATCGAAAACCAGGTCAGGCCAGTAGAATCCCCCGTCACGTAGCCCAGGAGACCTCAAGCTGTGCAAACCCACAATAGACAAAGGGTCCTTAGCCCCTGAGAAGCTGACTTGAGGGTATTAGTGTGTTTGCCCCAAGTTGAGCAAAATCTTATCAGGCAAGGACCATTTACATAAAGTCACACCACAACCCAATGCAGCTGAAGATCGTGAGACTTTGGCAACACCTTGTAATCTCATCATGCAAAGGAAGTTGCTATCGTGGAGCTTCTTTTTCATTGCAACACCCATTGTTCTCCCTGGGAAAGGATTAGCCCTCCAGGTACTTTTTCCCCTACAAATAGTCCCAGTTTTTGAACAGTTCTTCGGATCACTCCCAATCATCCCAGCAGACCACTTCTCCATCTGTTGAGTAATCCCCTCAGCCCTCTCCATGCTGAGCTCCACTTCTTCATTGTTTTTCCCAGATCAAGGACTTCAGGAAAAGGTGCAGTATTACCCCAGCTACAATGCCTTCAATATTCCCCTATCCAGTTTCCTCTCTTTAGCTTCTGAATAGGTCTTGAGTGAATGTGTGAGTGATTGTGTTGGTGCGTGAGACTTTCATTCAATAAAATCATTTTATTGGACATCTTTGTTTGGTTTTTGGCTTGGCCTGACCCTGTAAAAACTGGGTAAGAGACCCCGCTAGGTTACCCTGCCTCTCACATTGCTATTGCTCATGCTCTGGCTAGTTTCCATTCCCCATCATGTGGAGCACATTGAGGCGTCCCCCAAGGGACCCCAGAAATCAGGGTAACACACAAATACCTGAAAGAAAGTATTTTTCTGAGACAAAGAGCATAAAATGTAATGGTATTTTTGAAGTGTTGTCTAATGAACCTTAGCCTTCACAGTGCTGTTTGGATGGATGATAATGATGATGTCAAACCATAGAGACCATACAAAATGTGAGGAAAGGTTGGACAGAATGTAAGTCCGAATAAAATATACTTGATGTACATTTAAGTTTTGCACCTGGGAAGACAGTAGATGATGCAATCCCATGTAACACCTGCATGAGTCACTGGGGTTGTGTAACCAGGGCAGGAAGGTTGCATCATACCTCTAGCAAGGGCTACTAGAGTTGCATCAGCAGTGGCTGTACATAAGGGGGTGAGTTCTAGTCCTCTAAGTCTTCTTGATGTCTGGAGAGTGGCTGGAGGCTATGTTCTGCATGCTGTTGAATGCTGAAAACTCCGTTGGAGATGTGTATATACTGTATATATTGTAACTCAAGAGTAAAGGCCTCATGTTGGAAGATAACATTTTCATGGGAGTATTTTTCCTGGCTTCAAGGTTTTTGCTGCTAATGTCTAACACTCTACTGTGATGCTTCAGGCTGTGTGAGTAAACTCTGCTGTATGGTGATTTTTAAACACATGACTCTGGTGAACTGTTTTTTTTGCCAGAGCTCAGTGCTGGAGGGAAGTGCTACTGGGATTTTTGTGTAGCTCCCATTATCCACCATCCCTCTGACACAAAATATATAATCAAATCTATTGCTTTTGCAGCCTTGGTCTAACAGTTGGGATAAGAATTTCATTAATGGAAAGTTGTGCTTTTTGAAAAGATTGTGAACTTTACACAACAATCATGTATTTTACTAGAGTCTCACTTATCTTGTTACTATAGAACAACCATTCTGTGATAGCCAATGTTATAAAGTACACTTCAGTTTTCAAAGATAGGTCAATTGATTATTTTCTGTCTTATTGCACTACGCAAAGTAATACTCCTCAAAGTATCAAATTCAGTCTTAACAACAATAAGACCGTGGTATAATTAATAAACATAGGCAAAATTAACTTTAACCACAGCTTTCATTCAGCCAAGCGTGCACTGAATCCTCCATGCTCTCTCTGACAAGAGGTTGGAAATAATATTACTACCATTATTACCACTGCCATAGTCATTTATATCTTCTCTTTTTGTCAACATTGGGACTCAAAGTAGCTTTAAAAAAATAAAAACAAATACAGGTAAAAGCACATACAAATCCATAGGTAAAACATATTTTAAAGGTTCTTGCTAATATTCAATGAAGCAATGAATAGCATTAAAATGTTTAAAAGAAATCAGTTGAAAGATAAAAATAAGCCAGAGAGTACACCATTAAAAGCCCTCACAGACAATCGTAAAAGCTATCAGAGCAAAAAAAGTGTTGCTTGCCACAAGGAGAACAACAAGAAATTTCAGGGAATGGGGGTGAGGAGACCCTTGGCAGGCCAGATCCATCTGCTCTAAAAGTCAAATAAGGCCTAAAGGCTGATGTTACCCCACTGGCCAACACACCGTGACTGAGATTCTACAGTGCCCAGAGCAGCGTAAGAATTCTGCAGGTGGAACTCTGTTACCAGTCTCCATTCATGATCCCCAAGTCTCATGGTTATGTGCAACAACCTCCCTGAACAGCCATTCTGTGCTGGTAGAGAGGAAGATGGCCTGTTTCACTGAAATCCACCAGTGTATTGGCAGATTATGCCACCACTGTGGCACAGTGTCTGACTGTAGGGGTGATACTTTTCAAATTTTACATGCCCTTTACCAGCCACAGAATGGCTATTCAGAGTGTCTATCATAAAAAAAAAAACTGTGGCCCTTTTCACACCTTACCTGATGCTTCTGGCATCGTGCGGGGATTGTGCAAAAAGCCTTCTCTGGCAGGCACTCATATCCCCTCCGCTTCCCCTCTGCACCAACTCTGTGCTGGCTGGAAGGAAGTGTGAGTGCCACGTCCCTTCCTTCCACAGTGCAGCTGAGTACTTTCCCAGGCTGCTCTGGGAGAGGAAGCGCAATGGCTGCACGTCTGGAGCATGGGAGCAACGTGCGATTGTGCATCATTTTTGGCAATGAGCTGAAAATGATATAATGCACAATCGCCCCCTAATGGCCTCAGGAGCGTTGCACAATTGTGAGGACATCATGTGGAATGATCCTCGCAATCACACGATGCTCCCAAGGCCATTTTGCAACAGGACTGGCATGCAAAAAGGGCCTGTGACTCCTGTTGGGGAGATGGGTGGGTTGGTCATTGCAAAGGTGGAAGAGAATACCAGCCTTCACAATCATCCTCCAAAGACATATGCAGACATACGTTTATACGGAGGAAAGAAGAGGCCAAACATATTGACACATGTTCTGGGCTTTAAGAAAGCTGGTTTCTGTAAGGGACATACTGGCTGAAATACCATGAGCCGTAATGCTCAGAGACAAGGAAGTCATGATGCATGGGAATTTCTTAAAGATGAAACACTGAGAGCACAATTGCAAATTATTCCATTAAGAAAGAAGAGTGGGTGGATGCATAAAGAATATTCTGATGAACTGAGCTTTAAAAGAGACAAATACAAGAAATGCAAGAAGGAGGAAATCATCAAAGATGAATACAAATGAATAGCCAGTATTTGTAGGGAGAAAATAAGAAATGCTAAAGTTTAGAATGAGTCAGGTTTGTGGGTGGGGGGGGGAGAAAATAATAAAACAAAAATATTTGGAGCCAAAAAAAAAAATGGAAATAGAAGGGCCACTGTGTTACAGAGATAGTAAAATGATAATAAGGGACACAGAGAAGGCAGAACTGCTTAACATGTGCTTGACTATAGTCCTCTCCTAAAAGGAAAACAGTGCCATATCTGATGAAAATAGTACAACTGGTACAGTAGGGGGTCTTCAGCCCAAAATAGATAAAGAGGTAGGTCAGGAATATCTAACTACTTTAAATAAATTCAAGTCTCCAGAGCTTGATGAACTGTATCCAAGGTCATTAAAGGAATTTACTGATGTAATCTCAAATCCATAGTTGTTAAACTTTGAGAATAATTGAAGAACAGAGGAGGGCCCAGCAGACTAGGAAAGGATAAATGTTGTCTCCATCTTGAAATGGGAAAAAGAGTACTAAACAAATTTAAGTCAATACTAGGAAAGGTTCTAGAATGGATAATTAAACTGGTGATCTGTGAGTATTTAGAAAAGAATGCTGTGGTTACTAAGAAAAGTTTTAGGCCCTTTCTGAACCTTACCTTTTTTCGGCGCTGGGGTGGGGGGATCACACGAGCAGCCTCCAGCAAGAGGATCTCGCGTCCCTGCTGCTTCAGCTCCGCACGAGCTGCCTGCTCCCGAGCAGGTAGCGCAAGAGCCCCCCTTCCTTCTGCAGTGCAGCCTGGGAGTTTCCCAGGCTGTGCTGGGGCAGGAAGCACAACCGACATGGCTCCGGAGGCTCCACACGGCAGGTAAGTGTGCGCGGGACCCAGGGGCAATGCTCAATTGCATACCATTTTTGGCTTCCAGCCCAAAATGAAAAGATGTGCAATTGGCACCTGCCAGCCCCTGGAGCATCGCACGATTGTGAGTGCGTCGTGCAAATCGCTTTTCACAATTGCCCGACATTCCAGGCGCCCTTTTGCATGGCAAATGCCATGCGGAAAGGGCCTTAGAGTTAGGAGCTTAGTAGATCAGGAGAATACTGTGGATACTATAGACGATACAATGGATACTGTGGAATACGATGGATGCAGTATATCTTGATTTCAGCAAGGCTTGCAACAAGGTCACTCATGATATTCCTGCCAGCAAATTGGGTTAGACAATATTGTTCTTAAGTGGCTTTGTAGCTGGTTGATGGGCCATATCCAAAGAGTACTCACCAATGGTCCCTTTTCATCCTGGACAAAAGTGATCAGTGGAGTGCCATGGGATTCTGTTCTGTGTCCAGTGCTGTTTAACATCTGTATAAAGGAAGATGGCATAGTGGGCATGCTTATCAAACTTGCAGATGACACCAATTCAGAAGAAGTAGCAAATACTCCAGAGGAAAGGATCAGGGTTTCAAATGACCTTTTTAGACTGGAGAGCAGGGCCAAAACTAAGAAAATGAATAAATAAATAAGATAAATGTGAGGTACTACATCTAGGCTGGAAAAATGAAATGCATAAATATAGGATGAGTGACACTTAGCTTTATAATAGTACATATGAAAATAATCTAGGAGTCCTAGTAGAACATGAATTAAACATGAGTCAACAGTGTGATGCAGCAGCCATAAAAAGCAAATGCAATTTGAGGCTGTATCAATAGGAGTACAGTGGACCTGCAGTATCTACTAGGGTTTGGTTGCAGGATTCCTCATGGATACCAAAATTTATGGATTCTTAGGTCTTATTATGCTATTAAATGTAGTAAAATGGCACCTCTTATATAAAATGGCAAATTCAAAGTTAGCTTTTCAATTTTTTTTTTTGGGAGGGGTACACAATCTGAAGATACGGAGGGCCAACAGTATAGTGTCCAAATGGAGGGAAGTAATAATACTCTTCATTTTGCTTTGTCCAGACTTCTGCAATATGGTTTCCAGTTTTGGGCTTCACAGTTCAACAAAGATATTGACAACCTGGAACATGTCCAGAAGACAGTGACCAAGATGGTAAAATCAAGCCCTATGAGGAATGACTTAGGGAATCTGTGCATGTTTAGCTTGGAGAAGAGAAGAATGAGAGGAGATATGAGAGCCAGCTTTAAATACCCGAAGAGATGTTATGGAGAGAGCTTGTTTTCTGTTGCTCAAGAGACTAGAACATGAATCAATGGATTTAAATTATGTGAAAAGAGATTTCATCTAAAGATTATGCAGAACACTTTTCTTTTCAACTTTTCTTTTAACTATAAGAGCTGTTTGACAAAAGCATCGACTGCCTTAAAAAGTGGTGGTTTCTCTTCATTAGGAGGTCTTTAAACAGAGGTTGGATGGCCATGGCCCTTTCTGCATGACATTTGCTATGCGAAATGGTGCCTAGAGCGTCACAGAATTGTGAGGAGCAATCTGTACGACACACTCACAATCATGCGACACTCCAGGGGCTGGCAGGTGCCGATCGCACACCTTTTCATTTTCTACTGGAAGCTGAAAATGGTGCATGATTGCACATTGCTCCTGGACCCTGCGCGCACTTACCTGGCGTGCAGAGCCTCCAGAGTCATGCCGGTTGCACTTCCTGCCCCAGCACAGCCTGGGAAACTCCCAGGCTGCACTGTGGAAGGAAGAGGTGGGGCTCTCGCATGAGCAGGCAGTTCATGCTGAGCTGAAGCAGCAGGGACATGAAAGCCTCTTGCCAGAGGCTGCTCGCGTGATCCCCACACCCCAGCGCTGGAAAAAGGTACGGTGCAGAAAGGGCCCATGTCTCAGGAGTGCTTTAGTTATATATATTTGCATGGCAAAGGGTTGAACTGGATGGATCAAGATTATATGAAAGTGGAGTTAGATTTGCATATGTCACTAGCCTGATGCTGGCCTGTGTAGAGTAACACAGGGGAATCGAACAGAAGTATCATTTGCTAACTTTTAAATTTTAAGATTTGGAAGAAGGATCTGTGTAGCAACAAATAAAGGTAGCCATATTGACCATTACAAAAAGTCTTCAGACCTCATCCATATATTATGCAAGTTTTTGAGTCCTCCAGAACTCTTTTTAGGGAGGAAGATAAACAAAGGGTAAGATGTTATTTTGTCCTGCATCCTAAAACTGAATGTTTTCACTGCTCAGAGAAGAAACAGTAAAGTATCCAGAACAGAAGTTAGAATGGGACACATGTGAAACATCTGGCTTACCAGTGTTAGGGAACAAATACTCTGCAAGTGGATAATTGTTTGGTTCCAGCTGACAAATCTTTCATATGTATTCTTTTTTTCTTCCTTCTCTACCCCCTACTCCCCTGGATTAAGAAAACAAAGCTCTGTTACTGTGAGAATGCATCATGTTTGGAATTAAAATGTGTTCTGAGAAAAATGATGCCAGTCATGCAGGCAGGGGGAGAAAAGGCTTCTGATCAAAGATAATTCCATAATATTAATTTACTGGATAACCTCTCTTAGTTCCTTTATGAATAGCTGGCTCAGAAAACATACTTTCTATCCATCTCGATGCTGGGTATCTGATCTTCGATAATGTGTATTACCCTTTGAAATGTAGCCATTATTCTGTGTTATCATCATATTTATATGGGGGTCATGTTGTACGCTGATGTAATACAGCCTAATATACATGAACACTCATTGTATGTGAGAACATATATTTTTAGTTTTGACCTTGAACTAATAGCAGTTTGATAGCAATTATCTGATCTAAATTATTGCTTCCATTTTAAAAGAGCAGAGCCTCTAGGAAGGTTTTAATTTTTTTTTAAAAAAATCCACTAATAGTTCACAAACACATCATCTTGAATGCACACCTCTATATAGCATAATCTACAATATACCCCTAGGAGCATTCAAGATGTAGCCATTTTTGGTGTAATGGCTTTTACACAGCCCATTTTCTCAAATAAATGGGAACAGGTTCCATTTTTGCCTATAATTCTGAAAAGAGAAGAAAACCTTATAAGGAAAGGAGAGGTCACGTGGCTGGATAGAAGGGGTAGGAATGGCAAAGTATTCCAATCCTTTTTTTGTTTTACAGATTGCCAGATTCACTCCATCACTTTTTAGAATATCATTTTAATTTTAATGGTATTTTATTTTGCCATGGGATAATTCTGTAGACTCCACAAAAAGATGAGAGTTGGTAGTTACATGTTGCAAGTAACCATGTGTAATGTATTTGGAAGAAAATAAGTGAATAGAACAGTAATTTTTTTTGCAGAAGTAATGATGTTAAAGTCTTAGTTTTTTTTCATATAACGAGTCAGGTTTACTCATTTTTCCTTTGGGGGCCTAAAATAATGTTTTTGAGTATCTGAATGGATTTCCCCCCAAATGTTAGGCCATTTTGGTACTTGACTCATTATATGGAAAAAAATGTAACTCTGTTCACACCTTTTCAGTGCATTGACATAGCATAAGTGTAAAATCCAGACAAACATCTTCACATTGAGCCAAAGAGCCTTAGAAGAAGCTGGGAATGGTGCCCGGTGTTTAACATCACTTCACATGGCAAAATCAAACTTTCTCGTCCTCCTCCAGCATCATTCACTCTGAGATTTGTCTCCCTGCCTGGAGATCCAGAGAAGTAAAGCATATAACGTTACTTTAGCAGGATCTGTTCTTGATAAACCCATGCTGGCTCCTACTAATGACTGCATTGTTGTCAAGATACTTGCAGGTGAACTCCTGTATAATCCATTCTAATTTTTTCCCCAGGCTTACTGGGCTGTAGTTTCCCTTTTGCCCCCCTCACCCTCTTAATGAGAGACAATGTTTCCTCATCTCTAGTCATCTGAAACCCAAGCCATTCTCCAAGATTTCTCAAAAACGATGGCAAGTGGTTCTGCAAGTATAAAGTCAGCAACTTCCTTCAGTACTCTTTAATACTCTGGGATGTAATTAATCTGGCCCTGAAGGTTTAGGTTGACTGGATGATTCCTATCTAACTCCTTATTTGCTTTTCTGAAACAAATATCAGAAATTTCCAAGAAACAAGAATTGGTAGTTATAGGAAAGCTTCGATTATCCTGGTATCTGCTGGAAGATGAGCCCTGCTAAGCACAGGCTCCCCACCCAATTCCTGATGTGCCTTGATGATTAATTTCCTCTTTCAAAAGATGGAGGAAGGAACAAGGAAATCAGCAATCTTGAATTTGATCTAACCTATAGGAAGGAGTTGGGCAAAGAAATCAAAGCAGTTGGTACTTTGCAGAGAGTGACCATGTAATGCTTGAACTCATGATTGTGAGACAGGCCAAAGAGTTTAGTCAAACACAAACCTTAGATTTCAGGAAAGCTGATTTTATCAGGCTCAGGAAAATACTGAGTAGAATCTCATGACTAGAGATGCTAAAGAAAACAGACACTGAGCATGGGTAGCATTTCCTGAAGAAGAAACTGCTAAAAGCACAATCATAAACAATTCTGTGGAAGAAATAAAATGGGAAACATCTGAAAAAGCCACTGTGGCTGCACAGTAAACTTGAGGAAGAAATGAAAAGAGAACACATATAAACAGTGGGAGGAAAGATGAATCACCAAAGAAAGATATAGATGTGCAGCTCAATCTTGGAGGAATAGTGTGAGGAAAGTTAAAGGTCAGTATCTTCCTGATCTCTACTTTGCAGCTCTTCACCACCATTATCCTCAAGAAAATGTAGGAAGTGACTACTTAATTTGATTAATTTGTAAGTTCCCTTGAATAGTTTGTAGAATAGTAGAATAGAATGTTGATAATAAAGAAGGAAGCAAGTAGGGGTTGCTATTTTTGTTGTTCATCATTCTATATTATTACCTTCCAGTTTCACCAACCAAAGCTATAAATAGATAGGGTCAGAGATATAATAAAAACAGCTTTCACTTTTAACAAACTTTTCAAATGGATGGTAAGGCATATATCATATCGTAGAGACGTACTTTTCAAAGTAATTTGCTATGTAACTCATTTTAAATCTCTACCCCACAGTACCTCGGTATCATAATTGTGTATGTGTGTGTGTGTGTATGCACACACTTCTTCAAATTACCTGTCAACTTATGGTGCACTCATGATCTTCATAGGGTTTTCTTAGACAATGAATACAGAGGTGGGTTTGCCAGTTCCTCTGAAATATGGCCCATGGCACCAGGTATTATTTGGCAGTCTCCCATCCAAGCATTAACAAGAACTGACCTTACTTAGTGTTCAAGATCAGAGAGGACCAACTCTAGAAATCTGGAGGCTGAAGGAAGATTTCATGGAGTTGGATTCTTATTTGTAGCTATAATCCTGGCTGTAGGTAACGACATAGAAATAGAACACTAGAAGAAGTGATGGCAACTGTTGCAGATGCATTTTGTCAGCTGCCCAGCAGCTCCACCTCCTTTGTCAACTCTGGGCTGCAGTTTCACATGGTTAGTTGAGTTTTACCAAAATCTGGGACCTTTCCCTCAAGCTCATTTGAGAACAATCAACTGACCATTGCTGGCCAACTGTAACATAAAAAGAACTCATCCCCATGACACCACCCTGGCTTCATAACTGTGGCCCAAAATTGCAGCGAATGGGCACCCTTAGGAATGTTGGTGATGCCACCATCTTGTCAATTGTCTCCGGCACCAAAATATCCTGGCTACATTGGCAGTGATACATTATTGCGGTTGCATCCCAAGTACAAGATATACAATTCAGGCAGTTCTCTGGTCAAGCCTTAGATGAAGAGTCATTCCATATGTTACTCAGATAGCAGAACTGTATCACGTAGGAATACAGAATTCTGCTTGAGGCCTAGTCTAGCCAGCTGTCCAACTTACCTGGTATGTCTACACTGGACAGACTAGAGCTAGTACAGAATGCCATATTTCTTTTAATTCTCTCCTCTGTAAGAACTATATTGTCAAGAAGTACCTCACGGGAAAAGTTTTCTGAAAGTAAGAGGAGGGAATCTGAAATCCAGAGAGCCCACAGACCTTTTGAAATCTGTTGTTGTAGAAATACATTTTAAGTTAGAAATCTTCAGCAGTAGCAAATCTCCGTGACTAGTGTGTTCTGTGCAATCTTCATCGGTGGCTTCTTCCAGCATATGACGAGGTTTCTTGAAGTGAAGTGGTGCCTCTTTTCCCACTCCCTAAACTCCTGGCCACACAAAACAGTGGGAAGTTTCTGGCCATGCTTTGAGGCTGCAGTTCTAAAGAATTTCCATTCAAGGAAATGTGTTAGGATCCTGGTGTGTTTTTACTTCTTAGACTTCTCTTTTAATAATGCATGAAAGGAAAAGGAACTGGAAAAGAGAAAGAAACAAAGGAAGAGAGAGGGAGAGGAGAGAGATGAATGGAGGGAAGGTTACATATGATTTGTAGTCCAAATCCTTATTCGTATTACACAAAATATGAGTGTAAGAGTGTTTGGAAGTCAACAATTATACCACAGGTTTAAAGAAGAGATAGATCTGGATTTATAGATCTAATCAGAATAAAATGATATTATGCTAACTTCCTCATCCTATTACAAAGGCAACCTCTCTCTCTTTCTCTCTCACCCCCTCCCCACGTTGGTTAGGTAGCTGCCAGGATACAAGAGACACAGTATACATAATGTACATTCTTATATCATTTGCATTCACAAATAATTGATCAGTATACAGAAGAATAGATGTCCCCAATATATCTGATTTAAAAAAACAGCAGAGGAATGAAATTTAAAATAAGCACAGCTAACCATTTTAGTTCATTCAAGGGTTATCACAATTAGATTAAATCCTAGATTTATACATCTCTCCTGAACAAAACACTGCTCTGAGAGCATGGTCCCTCTGGGAAAAGGACAAGAACATGAATGAAGTACATATATCAGATGCTTTTCATGTTCTTCAAGAGCTTGTTATTGGAAGAGACTTGAAAACAATAGCACCAAGAGCTATGGACAGATCTCTGTAAAATTACAGCTTCCAGAAAGGTATCCAGGAAATTCAAGCCAACAATCCAGTGGTATTTAAATTTACTTAGAAGTCTCATTAATTTCAGTGGAATTTACATCCAAATAAGTATTATAACCAAAGGTAAGATTTTATTTTCAAACAACAAAATCCCTTTTAGGGTAGATTCCTGTCCTTGAGAATGCTGCTAATACAAGACAGAAAAGGGAAGAATGGCATTTTAAAATATATATTGTAGTCAATGTGGAATTTCATTTTGTTTACCAAATAGAAAATATTTTTAAAAGATCAAAGGATTGTTTGGTTGTGTTAATGCTAGTTAATGTTAAAAAAAACTCAGACATGTGATAGATATGGTAGTACAAACGTATGATCTTAATGCTATAGTTTAAGCTCCATCTTTCTCGTGGCTGCATTCCATGACATTGAATTCTGTACCAAGCTGATTGGACAAAACATTGTTTCTTACCAGTGCAGGATGTTTGAACACATTTAGTGAAGTGTACAAGAATAAGAAAACCTCTAGAACTTGTGGCCTTCAATTGGAACTCATTACAATTCCATTCAGTTTTGAGGCTATTGCTCCTCAGGTATCATGAAGTTTCTCTCATGTGTGAGTAAGCTAACCCAACACCTAAATGCTGATGTTCATGTCCACAGTACCTTCATCTGATATGTGGTGGAATGTCAGTGTGAAAGGGGCTCTGTATTAATGTGGACGTATCAACACAGGGGCCCTTTTTGCACCTTACCTTTGTCTGACGCGGTCTCGCAGTGATCATGCGAGCAGCCTCTTCTGTGAGGCTCTCGCGTCCCTGCTGCTTTGGCTCCTCAGGAGCTGCCTGCTGGCCGGCAGACAACATTAGGGCTCCACCTCTTCCTTCCGCAGCGCAGCCGGGTATTTTCTCAGGCTGCGCTGGGGGAGGAAGTGTGAGGCCGCAGCTCCAGAGCTCCGCACGCAAGGTAAGTGCTCACGGGGCCCCAGAGCGATATGCAATCGCACACCATTTTCGGCTAAAAGCTGAAAATGATATACTGTGCGATCAGTGCCTGCCACCCCCGGCAACATTGCACAATTGTGAGGACGTCGTCTGAAACGCTCCTTGCAATTGCACGACGCTCCAAAGGCCCTTTTGCATCAGAAATGCCATGCGAAAAGGGCCAGGGTTTGTTCTGTAAGGATGTGAGCCCTGAAAGACCTGATCCAGTCTCTCCTTTGCACAGTCATACCAAACATTTGGAAGTGGCTATAGAACAAGGGCAGACAACTGCTAGGGGTTGGGGGGATAACACTGGATCCCAAAGAGACCTTGGAGTGCCACATACATCCTGCTGCTCTCCCCTCTTCACAGAAATTCAAATTTATCCTCTAGGGTCTGTGGAGAACTATTTGCCTCACGGGTTTTCTGCCTTAGACCATTTCAGACCCAGAAGAATTGTTTTTTATTACAACAACAACAATAACAGCAACAACATTTATTTTGCATCCTCCTTTTTTAAGTGATGTGGAAATTACTTCTAGTTCATTACCTATTTTTGAAAAGGCCTCTCCTGGGTCAAGGTGGTACCAAAATGTGGCAAAAGTGCTCATCTCACCCCTAGAGTGCATTTGGGGCAACTGATTTGTTTTTTAAATTCCTTAATAAGGAAATAGGGGTTACAAAAACATTTTCAAGGGTTGCATGTAGCCCATAGGCCACACTTTGCCACTACTGCTCTGAACATCCAGAATTTGGAATAGATATCAGAGAATGGATGGAAAATTGCTTTGATTTCCAGAGGGCTTCTGAAACACCATCGAACCTTTTTCTGGAGGAATTTGTTTCACTTATTTCAACGTTTCTTATCAGCATAGTTTTCTTTTGTTAAAATTTGCTTAGGTTGTAACACTCTTATGGCTCTGTTACAAAGCCAGACAACGCAATAATTTCACTTCTAACATTTATCTCTAAATAGAATACATTTCATGTTGGAGAGGATGATTTTTTTTTTTCAGTCTATGTGAAAAAATGCTGAAGACTAGCTCTGATCCCACAAACCATGTTGCTCCGTTAAAAAAAAGAAGAATCAGAAGATGACAAAAAAAGGCACAAATTTGCATGAGGAGGTACTAGAAATCCAAATTTGGAAATAAGAAGTATATACTATATACTATACACTATATATCTCAACACATTTTATTCATTCATTTACTTGATTTATATCCCACCTTTCCCCAAAACTGGGACTTGAGGTGACTCACAACAACACTGAAACAAGTGTAGGTTAAGATAACATGTGTGCATACTGAAAAGCACTATGACCAGATGACCAATGTGACTGCTCATTCTGTTGTCTTGAGGCTGTTTCACACTACATCATTACAGCATCATGATTCTGTACATCCTGTGGAATCTTGGGATTTGCAAATTAGGAAGCAGTATTTAGAATTCTTACAGGCAGTGCAGTATAGTGGTTTGAGTGTTGGACTAGGACTCTGGAGACCAGGGCTTGCATCTATGCTCAGCCATGAAAATCTACAGTGGGCAAGTCACACTCTCTCATCCTTGGACAAATCCCCTCTAAACAAATTCTGCCAGAAAAACTCCATGACAGGGTTATTAGGGTCACCAAAAGTCAGAAATGAAGGCATAAAACAACAAGTCTAGAATTCTTAGCTAAAGAGCTCTAGTGCTTCACCAAATTATAGACTTTGGGATTCCATAGGATGCAGTCATAGGATTCCATAGGATGTAGCCATCTTAAGTGGAATTATAGTGCTGTAATTGTGTAGTGTGAAAGAGCCTCACATGCAAATTACTGATGGACAATTATTTGGACTCTGCTCTTCCTTCTTGTGGTTCTTATATTTCTTTATCTTTGAAAGGCAATTGGATTTGACAGACCTTCTAAGAGATGATGTATGTTAAAATAGAATACATGGATTCTGTAGCATTGGTCCTAGGATGTCTTGATTTGGTAACTCCAAGTCCTCACAGAGATGCCATCTCACAGGCTATTGTCATAAAGACTGTAGTCATAAGGCTTAAATCCAATTTTCAATCCCAGCTAAAGCAGATCCATTGAATCAATGGAGCTTTCATATGTGTTGACTCACTAAATTTCTATTGATTCAACGGATGTATTCTAGTTGGGAGTTACAAGTGGATGTTAGCCTAAAGGTTTAAATAGATAAATAAACAACTATAGGTGAAGGCAGATCTTGGGGAAAAAAAACTTTTAGGACTAGAACTCCCAGAATGCCCCAGTTACCAAGAGCAATGGCCAGGCTTGCTGAGCGTTCCTGGGGGTTTTACAGCCAAAGTTATATTTCCAGGCCCTGAGTGTGAGACACAGGTCACCATCTGCTTTGTAAAATATTTCCAGTACCTTCTTTTAAAATAGTTCCTGAACCCCCTTTCTTTAGGAGGCTTTTGTTGATCTCCATGTTTCTGTACTGAATGACAGCACTCTGTGTGCTGATTTTAACCCTCTGATATGGGAAATGGACATTAAAATCAGAGAGAAGGTGCCTAAATTGAACATGTGAGTAATTTCACAGCCCCTTTACTTTCTAATTTGCACCCTCAGCAATGCTTTGCAGATGTTTTATATGACCCTATCATGTTTGGAAATAAAATGTAGCTGCTCTATGTTGATAATATTCCAAAGTCATTTGTTTCATCCGTTGCTAGATTATTAAAAGTGAAAAGATCATTCCAAGCAATTTACTTGCTCCTACCTCACACCCTCACTAAAAATTGTAATTAAAATGATACATCAGGGGACTGGATGGATTAAGGGTTGGGAAAAATGATACAGGAGCTTTCCTTCTCCTCCATTCATTCCCTCCCCTGAGTTGCTGGCTCAAGCTTCATCCAAGCCAATAATGTGAAAAAGTGTAATTAGTTGGTTGTGTGTTGCTCATAAAACCAGGAGATGATTTATTAAAAACCTAAAGCCAAGCTTCTCTCTGCTGTTCTCAAGATGTCCATTTTCAAAGAACCATCCCATGCAAATATGAGCTGCTAGCACGAGCAACTCCTAGATGGCTGAATGCAGTCATTCCTAGGTAGAACTCAGGACCACCATGAAACTCTAGCAAGCACAACTAAAGGTGAGGAATGATGGAAATTCAAGTTAAACCACACTGGAAGGGCCAAACATTGCTGTATCTTCCAAAGAGGATAAATTAAAGAGTTGGCACTTAAGGTTGCGAGAATAGGGCTATGCAAGGGTCTGAAATTTGACTGCAAAGAGCTGAGGCTTAGGGATGACTCCTTGTGATCTAATGAAATGGGCCTTGGTAATGTTACAAAGATGATATTACATGAGGCAGCCCCTGATGAGACTGTTAGCATGATGCAATAAGCACCAACCATAGTTGCACAGTTTATGCTGTTCAAATCAAAACCACCAAAACCACCAGTGAGGGAAATAGCAATATTCACAATTTTCAAGGCAATACTCTTGTCCTTAGATTCCTCCTCCTCTGCACTGAGGACCAGAGAAAAGGGTCTCAGCCCTGAGATCTGGAAACTAATGGTGCTTGAATTGCCTATGGCAGGGTTGAAGAAGCTAGTCATTAACTTCATCATAAATCTATTCAGCATTTTTTTTAAAAAAAAAGACTTTTAAAAAAAGCAGATTAAAACAAAGCTTCCTTTCCACCTCTAATGTGCAGTGCTGCAAAATAATGTTCATGGAAACAACAGCAAAAAATAGATTTTTAAAAATCATCAGATAAGTAATAAATACTTATAATAGAAGGTAATGACTCAAAGTCCCGTTGTGTTCTGAAGAAGGTTCCTCTTCATCCTTCTTCATGTTGAGAAAAAGTTACCTACTGAGGAGGTTCAGAGCAGGATCTATCAATGGATATATGCTAATAGTGGTGGTGGAACTTGGGGGGGCAGGAGTGGGCAGGGATACGGGCCATGGGGTGTGGCCTCAGTGCATAGGGTATGGCCGCAGTGCATGGAGGCATGGCCAGGGCATGCGGGGGTATGGCTATGAGCCGGGATGCCCGAAAAACATTGCCGCCTGGGGTGAAGCACCTCCCCGCTCCCCTGTTCCTACATGACTAGCTAATAGAGTAGGAGGATTAACTGGAACTGAGTGGGTACAGAATCTTCCATCCAATCCACTGCAGCTCTTTTTGCAATCACCTAAAGCCAGCTATCAGACAATACAGAGTTGGGAAACTAGTTGGGAGTGGAGGAAAAGAAGGTTACATTTGACTGTCAGTGCAGTCCTTCACCTGCCAGAATATTTCTCCCCTCCCAACATATCTTTCTGATAGCACACAGCTATGCTGTATCAGATTGATGTATTAACATCTAATGTCTCAGTTTTAACACAGTTCTGGATTGACAAAGGCATATCTCTTCTAGTCTTAACTTTCTACCTTATAGTTCTGTAAGCATATATATTTATATTCCTTAAGAATCTTTCCTTATGTGTTATATCTGGTCGACTTGTGAATTAGAGCTATGACATTATTTTTCTCTGGTTGAACATGAACAGCTTCTGCCCAGAATGGAACAGTTGGAGTCCTTGGTCTTAAGGATGCAAATAAATATAGTGAGAAACGCCATGGAATGGTAAGAACCAATGGAATATAATCTTTTCTGAAAGCAAACTATATAGGAAGCGTGCCTTATTGAAACTGACGTTCTGCTGGGGTCTTAGCTGGTTATGACTAGTCAAGAAAATGATATTGGGATTGGAATGCTCAGTGAAAATGTTGACCAACTATGTGGCAAAAATGCAAATTCTATTTTTGACATAATTATAAGAGGAAAAGAAAACTGCCAATCAGCACAAAACTGACTGTTGAGCTATCACCTAAAAGAATGCAAAAACAATGACTGGAATTCACAATCACCATTATGAATGTGTAACTGAGAATTACACATTCGTAACTGACTCATATTCGTGATTCCTACCACTTCTGAGTATTCCTTGCCTAAGAAAACCCTATGAAATTCATGGGGTCACCATAAGTCAACAGGCAACTCAAAGACAGATATGTGCACACATATTTGAAAGTGTAGGGAATATGTTGGGACTGATTCCCACAGTCCTGACTTACTGGGCATCGGTCACTCCAAGTGATGTGGGTCAGTTCTCTTGTCAATTGGAACATGGCAGGCTGATATTTCCACCTCCCTCCCATGAGTGATCTCCAGTATGGAGAGGAATTGGAAGAGAGATCATGTTTCTGACTGTCACACTTCAGATTGCTTGTGGGAAGAGATGGAAAGGGCAGTCTGCTGCATCTTGATCAACAGGAAAACAGACCCCCATTGCTTGCCTTAGCTGCTGCCTGTAACTCTTTGGATTGGGGAGTTGGGCTGGGAAATGTTACTTTGCTACGCAAATAAGGTAGTTATGTAACCAAGTAGCATATGTAGAATTTCAGCCAATCTGTATAAGACCAATGGCTCCATAAACTATGTTGATTTTCAAGCATTTTAGACTTTCAGGACAGATAAAAAGAACTATTCTTCACATAATGAAAATGTGAAATTCATTGCCACAAAATGTAGGTAGGGCCACCAAAAGAGATAGTTTTCAAAGATACAGATTCATAATAGATAAATCAATCAGCTGTTTCAGTAACAGACTGAATGAAAGCCAATGTGGTGTAGTGGTTTGAGCATTGCAGGGTTTGATTTCTTGCTTGGCCCAGAAAACCTACTAGTGACCTGGGTGTGTCACACACACTCAGCCCTCCAAAAATCCCATGATAGGTTCACCTTAGGGTCACCATAAGTCAGAAACAATTTGAAGGCACACAACAACAACAACAACAACAACAGATATAATATGCATACGAATACCTGTTGCTGGGAAACACAGAGGGTGCTGTTGCACTCATGTTCTGCTTGTGAGCTTCCCATTAACAACTGGTTGACTATTATGTGAACAGAATGGTGGACCTGACCATCTTTTGGTCTTATCCATCACAAGTCTTCTTATGTTCTTAATATTGCCAAAGCAATAGTCATTTTTGCACGGCATTTGCCATGCAAAAGGGAGCCTGGAGCGCCACGCGATTGTGAGGAGCGATCTGCACGATGCACTCACAATCGCGCAACACTCCAGGGTAGGGCAGGCACCACTCGTGCACTTTTTCATTTTCGGCTTTCAGCTGAAAATGGTGCACGATTGCACATTGCTCCAGGGCCCTGCGTGCACTTGCCACAGCGGTTGCGCTTCCAGCCCCAGTGCAGCCTGGGAAACTCCCAGGTTGCACTGTGGAAGGAAGAGGTGGGGCTCTCACACTGCCTGCTCAGAAACAGGCAGCTTGTGCGGAGCTGAAGCAGTGGGGATGCGAGGGCCTCTTGCTGGAGGCTGCTCGCACAATCCCTGCACCCCAGCGCTGAAAAAAGGTAAGGTGCGGAAAGGGCCAATCTGTGACACCTGGGTTGGACACAGTATATGTGAAAAGAGTTTAGGAGTCTTAGTATACTACAAGCTGAACGTATGTCAGCAGTGTGATGTGGCAGCTGAAAAAGCCAATGTGATTCTGGTCTGCATCAATAAAAGCATAGTTTCCAGGTCAAGGAAAGTGATAGTACCATTCTAATCTGCTTTGCTCAGACCCCACCTGAAATACTGGCCATTTCCGCACTACAGTGTTAAACTGCTGCTATTCCACTTTCAATGCCCTGTGGAATTCTGGGGTTTGTAGTTTACTGAGACCAAAGAGCTCTTTGGCTGAGAATTCAAAGTGCCGTTCCCTAAACTACAAACCCCAGAATTGCATAGGAGGTTGATAGTGGAATAGCAGCACTTTAACACTGTAGTGCAGAAATGGCCACTGTGTTCAGTTCTGGGCACCACAGTTCAAGAAGGATATTGGCAAGATGGAACGTGTCCAGAGGAGGATGACCAAAATGGTGAAGGGTCTGAAAACCGTGCCCTATGAGGAGTAGCTTAGGTAGCTGGGTATGTTTAACCTGGAGAAGAGAAGGTTAAGAGGTGACATGATATCTATGTTTAGATATTTGAAGAGGTGTCATATGGAGGATGGAGCAAATCTGTTTTCTGATGCTCCAGATAGTAGGACATAGAGCAATGGTTTCAAACTTCAGGAAAAGAGAGTTTATATAAACATTAAGAAGACCTTCCTGGTGGGAAGAGCAGTTCAACAGTGGAATACTCTGCCTCAGAGTGTGATGGGGTCTCCTCCAGAGCCTGGATGGCCATCTGTTGGGAATGCTTTGATGGTGTATTCCTGCATGGCAGGGGGTTGCACTTGATGGCCCTTGTGGTCTCTTTCAGCTCTACAGTTCTATGATTTTATTATTCAGTGTGGGAACTGTGAAAAACAGGCAATCATTTTACACCTATGATGACCAAAAAGCCAAGTGATTGAAATCTATCACTCCATACATATGAATAATTGAAAGCTGGACTACATCATGTCTGTTTATCTACCGTGTGACTGTATCCTGCATTTTATACCCCCATCAGTTTAAATTATGGCATGATTTAATGCATATAAACCAGAGGTGGACAAAGTGCAGTACTCCAGTTTTTCCTGAATGGCAGACTCCAGCATTCCTCTAGCTATACTAGCTGAGGCTGATGGAATTTGCAGTTTGGCAACACCTGGAGAAAAGTGGGTGTATTCTTGTACAAATGAAGACAAAACACCCTCAAAATTATTTGTTTCCTGGAGTTTATGTATGCAAATAGAAAACAAACAAAACAGTGGTCATATTCATCCATATTATAAGTAACTGTGTTGTGAGCCAGTGACATCAGGACTGCATTTTCTGGCTCTGCATTGGTTCAGCATATTGACATGCATGTCACCAAAATGAGATTATATGTGCAGAAGCTTGAAGTAAGGTACGGCATTCACAGTTCATCAGTTTTTGCCATTTGTGTTAGACAGTATCAATTGCTAGATTCCACCAAACCCTAAGCTCATTTCTGTAATATTTATATTGTCAATTTGTCCACAGCACTGGAGCACTAGAGCAGAACTCCCAGCACTATATGTTACTATATACTGAAAATTGCATGTATATTTTTTTATTCTTCGCTTAACTGGCAATACCATCACACACAAAAGCAAGAACATTTTCACAAACAAGGGCTCTAAAATAAATGCTGTGCTAAGAATAATAATAAAAAACCTTTGATAAAACATTTTTCATTGGGAAAAAAATTGCTACATCTTGGTTTCTAGTACAAAATCAGTATTAAAGACAAGGCAAGACACTGTTACAATTAAAGAACCAATAAAAGAGGTCCGAACAGCTTTGCAATGTGGAACAGAAAATTCAGGAGGATATTCCAGGTCAAATGTGTATATTATTTTGCCAGTAGCATAATTTTAAAAAAAAAAAAAATCCAGGTGTAAGCATGCATTGTATTTTTTAAAAATATTTAGCTCTTGTTTTGTACAGGTCATTTTTTTCATTTAGCAAAACTCATACCTTACTTTAAAAAAAATTATGTGATTAATGCACTGATTTAGTTTCCCAATGTGTGCTGCTGCTAGGCAGATTCCAATATTATTTATTTTTATTAGTTTATAATATGTCAATTTTTCTTGCTTATCTGTCAGCTCCCACTAAAATGCATAAATCAAAAATATAGCAATGTGGACACTAACAAGGCATAATTATTGTAGGGTCTGTCCCCTTTTAAAGAAAAATACAATTACCTGCCTGTATGTTGCTTAGATTAGGTCAGAATTTGCATAATACTGACTCATATTTCTGCTAACAATTTTAACATCAGACAATAGGTTTTACAAATCTATATCCCCCCTTTCTCCTTTTCCACAGTTTTATTTTCTTCAGGTTGAAAATAGTAAGCTCAATCAAAACAGGATAATTATTGTGACCTATCCTTACTGAAAACTTTAATTACTTTATGGCACCTATCTATGACAAGGCCAGACTTTTATAAGACTGAAGCATTAAAAATATACATATATTACAAATACCAATATACAATTAAGTCTGCCAAACCATATTGATTAAAGTGAAATGTATTCAGTTTTGCTACAGATTAATATTTAATAGAAAATAACCCTATCACTATGGAAGATTAATGAAGACATTGCCTCCAATGTAAGCTTTATTTTAAAAAATGTGTTTGTGTGTGTGTGTGAGAGACACACCCACACAAATTGTTGGCAGCGTGACCAAACAGCAAACAGTAAGATGAACCAAGTATGTAGTTTTCAACTCCTGCCCAGTAATACATGTAAATCAGAGCTTTGTGAAATCCCAAGTAGCTGAATAGGTAATGAATGATCCTCCCAGAAATAAGGCAAAACTAGGCCTGAGATCTAGGGTTAAATAACTGTGATATATTTATAGAGGGCAAGGGATCATCATAAAATAAAGCAGCAAATAGTAAAGAAGTCAATGTAAAAGAGAAGCCAGGGATTTAGGGTATAGAGATCATAAATTTTCATCGATAGAAACAGTCCATGTACCTCAGGAGCTGAGGTTTAGCTATAATTTCAGGACTGACCTATAGGCTTCTGGTGTTCACAGTGCATGAAAGATCAAGATGCCAGATGAGGAGGAGGAGGTGGATGGATGGTGGGTGGGGGGAATGCTTTGAATCTGTGTGATTTACTCATTTAATCATCTCCAAATCCACCCCAAACACAGCAGCACCGTGCTGAATCTCATTGAGAGGAGGATTTTATTCTCTCAGTAAATTACATTTAATTCTTACTACAGCATCACGTATAAACAAGAATAGTGAAGGATTTCTTCCCTTGAATGTTCCCATGCAGGAAAACAGGAGCAAGAAATAGTTACAAAGCACACATAGATCTGCTGCTGTGTCAGTTGCCATCTCTGCATCTTTCAGATCACCCAAATATATTAACCAGCTTTTAGTGAAAATGGTTGGTTCTGCCCTTTCCCCCAACACACATGCACATTCTTCGCACTCACAAAGACATGCATGTGATATACATATTTACATGCAGCCCCTTCCTCCATTTTCACCTTAATAATAATTAACAGCAATAATGATAATAAAGCATGATGGCATCCACAAGAACCACTGATGCTTTTAGCTTGGTCCTAATTGCCCTTAAAGAGAGTTCTAAATGCTTTCCAAATGACTCGGGTGATTTGCAGGAACAGCTTGCTGGCTTCTTTCTATTAGTTTGAGTTGGAAAACATTGTGTCAGCACTAAGTGAGCTTTTTGTTCACATCTCCATCTTAATGGACAATCAGTTTGTAGAAGACACCTACTTATCTATGAGGGGATAGTTCATGGTCAGGCGTGTGTGTGTGTGTGTGTGTGAGTGAGAGAGAGAGAGAAAATGAAAGTAAGAGAAGGTTCTGAAGGGAAAAGCTGTACCGGGAACTTAGTGCAGACACAATACTATGAAATATTTATTTCTCAAATTGAGACATCCCCTTTGTTGCTGGTGCATTCATCTTTGTTGTCTTATACTGCATCTCCAGCAGTGAAACTCAAATTTCCATGTAGTGGTTGTGTGACTTGGCAAGCTTTTCTAACTGCCAATAAACTTATGTAACAGAGAAATGCTTGTGGAGGACGTTGGAGGCGTGGTGCTCTAAGCCCTTGTCCAGGAGAGTAATTCTTGATCATATTAGTCCTATTGATTTCACCAAGCCCACTCAAGTAAATAAGAACTGGCCTCCTGAGAAGAAGCTGTTGGAGGAATAATTCAAACAAGCACCCACTAATGCTAACAGTCCCTCAAGGTGCGCTTTTCATTCTCTAAGCTTGTCTGAGCCTTTCAGAGCTAATGCAAAACTACATATGTGATACTCTACACATTCCAAGGAGATAATTGACTTTAAAAAAAAATTGGAGGGGGAGCATTTGCACAGGTGCTTGTTTTCAAATGAAATATCTGGGCGAAGTAGCAAAAGCCAGCTGTCCATGAGTTTGTTAAGCAGGGTTTCAGTTCTGGATCCACTAGGTTGTGCTGTTGTATAGAGAACAGACCTTTTTTTTCCTTTTTTTTTTGGCATGCTGCATAAGAATAGCTTCATGCTGTGCAGAATCTTGTAAATACTGTTTTACAGTTTTCACTAACAACAGAAGTATACAAGATCAAGAGAGAGAAACTGTCATTTGCTTTCTCTTCAAAGCCAGGTCCAGGACCTGGTTTTAGTTAGTCATTTTTGTGTTCAGTGTAAGGTGCCCTGAAGATTCCTATGTTGTCATATACAGAGTGGTATTTTTTAAAAAAAAAAAAAAAAATGCCACCAAGACCAAGTACTTTTTCATAACAAAGCCTCAGCTTGACATGTTTGTTCTGAGAGGTCTTTTCAAACCTCTTATAGGTTTTCTATAGTTCCTACGCTTAGACTTTGGCTCCCTTCCCTGATTCAGCACCATTCTGGGCCTACACAAAAGACCACTGCAGTAGACAAAGTGCTTTACAATTCTTACTTCATTTATCAAAACTTCATTTATCTTAACAACCCTGTGAGGTAGTTTATGGTGAGAAGCAAGGAGTTGCCCAATGGCATAGCTGTCACTCAGCAAACTCCATAGTGCACCTTTCTGTCTCCATAGCCAATCCATTATACTAAAAGGGAATTCTTTGCGTAAAACATGGTTATTAATAAATACAATTGTTTCTCTACATGTGCAATACATTTGGAGCATTCGCTAAGAGTTTCTGTTGCTTATGTGTAAAACCTTAATTGCTTTTCTCCTTGCTCATATTTTCCCCCTTACATTCCCACCGTTCAACGAAAGAATTCCTTTTGAAACAATATGGTTTCAATTTGGACAACATGGCAACATAACCTATTTGAAATCATGCAGCAAACTCTCAGGAAGAGATTTCACTCTTGTCAATTTTTACTGGTTTTTCTAACCTATCTTTTCCCGATATGAACTGTGTTTTATTAAACAAATGACTTATAGGTATTTGTGCATCTGTGTGTGTTTTTAAAATGACTAAAAGTTCATTCTTTTCCAGATATTTACTCAGCTTTAGTGTAAATCTTTCTGCATTTTGCTCTGTGGATTAACACCTTTCTCATCCTTCCTACTTCTCAGTAAGCTGAGACACTCATAATGAGGAGCAGAGCTAGTGGCTCTCTCCATACCAAAGCTGTAGGAGGGAATAAGGTCATCCCCAAAGACCTGAGTCTGCAATTGGTTAGCTTAGTTGGCCTGGTATAAGCCTTACATTTGGGAACTATCAGCCTCGGGTTTTGAATCTTTCAGTAACAAATTCTCTGCCTGTTAATTAATTTCTGACTGCTGCTGTACTATAGAAGACAAGGAATCTTTCCTCCAAAGGGTAAACAGATAAAAACAAACACCACTGATTATATGAACACAAATTGCACACAACTAAGCCACAACAGCTGATACCCATAGTAATGCAACCAAAGAAATAAGGAAGGAGTAAAATGAGGATTCCAGTATTTTAATCACTCCATCATTCTCATTTGGGCTTAAGGGAGCTAAAAATTACTGGATAAATTCAGGATTTTCCCCCTTACTAAGGCTTAGAACAAGCCATTGGATTGCCACTGTAAATACTGGGGACTGATGTCTCCATTAGGGAGCTCAGAATAATGCAAAAAAAGGATGTAGGTCCCAGCCTGGAGCAGAGAATGAGAACTCTTTGAACTCTTGTGGATGCAACACTAGGTGCCTTTCCACTGTTATAGTGCTATTAGTCCACTTTCAACATCCTGTGGAATTCTGGGATTTGTAGTTTACTGAAGCCAAAGGGCTCTCTGACTGAGAATTCAAAATGCCCCTCCATAGACTGCAAACCCCAGGATTCCATAGGATGTTGAAAGTGGAATAACAGCACTATCCTGGTGTAGTGCAGAAAGGCCCTAAGTCCTCAAGTACCTATCATCAAAGCATAGGTCCAAGTACCCTCTCATCAGTGTCATCCTCAATTCTTGTTGTATCATTAGGGATCAAAAGAATACTTGCAGATTTTCTCTTCCTTAATGAGAAAGTCTGCTTTCATACACTGGGACACCTCCTTAAAAATAATAGTCAGTTGCAATGAAGATCCTTCATAATTTGGGACATTCTGTGGCACTCAAAATCTTCTTTTTTAGGTGGTGCCCTATCTCACCATCTCTAGCAGTGACAATATGACAGTGCAGTAAAGGAAGTGAATAACCAATAATTTATTGCCTTTACATACACCTGAATGGTATAATTCCACACACTTCAAATACCTATATTTACAAAGAAGAAACTTGATTAGGGATGATGTAACATGGGAGCAGAGAAAGCTTAAGGACAAAAAAAAATTAAAAGACAAAAGCTAAAGGACAAAAAAAAATCTTGTAGAGTTTAACCATTTTCGGAGGGGGGGCTGTGTGCGTTGATACATTACCTTTTTTATTGAAAAAAAGGATAATTGTGAATATTGTTTAGATCTCTAGTCCCAGATGAGAAACATCCAATATATCAGTGAAAAAGACCAGCTCTGAATTTACCACTAATGTCCAGACAACTTATCTCATACAGTCACAAAATGCATGCAATATAATCAGACGATGTGAATGTGTATAGAAAACCTAGATTCTTGTTTGTCAAAAGTCACAAATGAGTTTTTCACCCCCTCCCTACAGCTCATTCTACACTGGTTACACTAAAACAGTATCCCTCCTGACCTTTAAAAACTAAAACATCACTAACAATGTATAAGGAAAAACATCTCAGCTAAGCATGTAAATGCTATTAGTTTGGATAATCACAACAATGTTCAGTGCCAAATCTTTCTTTCCCCTTAAGTCTGAAAGATCTTTTAAAAAATCTGTGGAGTGGACAACAGATAGACATGACTAACTATCTTGCAGTTATTGAAAGGCAACATTTGTCTAGCTATCTTTAGCATAGTCCTTGCATAATTCCTTCTGGCTGAAAGTAGTCTGTGTAATAATGACAATGACAACAATAATAATAACACACTCTCTCTCAGTTTCTGTTTAGCAGGGAGAAAAAAAGAAATGGATGGGTAGAAAATTAGCTCAGGGAACTTTCTATTTTCAAATGCATACACATACATATTACTTGTTAGACAGCTAAGGAAATTTAACCTGTGACTTTTTCCTCACACACATCCTTAGACAAGCTTATTTCAATCTCATTTTTACTCTACATTGTTCATTGGATGTGGCCACAGTTTCTTATTAGAATTCAAGGGAGGTTGGAGCTGTGTAGAGACTGCTGTGTATATTATGCATACAAAGTCATTGTTCAAAAAAGATTTCTACTGCCTATTCCCTTGTAACACCTCTGTACTTGAAATGTAGTGCTGTAAGTGTGCCTGTACCAATCAGAAAATGGAGTGATCATAACTTCTTTGCTTGCATTGAAGGTTTTTTTTTTTTTTTAAAAAACACACCCTGAACTGTTGCATCAGTGGGTTAAAAAGTCCTCTTTGAGTAGACTCAAAATTTTTTTAAAATGATAAATACTAACAATTAGATGCATGTTGTGTATGCTTTGCAAAGCTTTGCAGGCTGAGCTGCAAGGTGGAGACAGTATAGATCTTTAGGGACTTGAGTTTCCAAATCAGATGAAAGAATGGCTAGAAGTAACACATAGGAAAGTCTGCATATTTTTAAAAGGCTAGATCAGTAGTTCTTAAACTTTTCTTTACTGAGGACCCCTGTAAATATAATATGTTGCCAGGGAATCCCAATACTTTACTTGAGATGTAAATATTTAAATTTAGATTTAAATATTCAAATATTTATCTATTTATTAAAGGCTTCTGGAGAGTAGGACCCTTTTCGCACGCTGTTTCTAAAACGAGAGGGCTCCTTGAGCGTCGTGTAAATGGGAAGAGCGGTATGCATGACGCACTCCCCATTTATGCGACACTCAAGGGCCTGACGCGGACCGCGCACACATTTTTAATTTTTGGCTTAAAGCCAAAAATGCTGCTTGGTCGCGCATCGCTCTGAGGCCCTGTGCGCACTTACCTGCCCTGCAGAGCCTCAGGAGCTGGGCCGGCCACGCTTCCTGCCCCAGTGCAGCCTACAGCTCCCAGGCTGCACTGAGGAAGGAAGGGGCGGGGGGGCGGGACGTTCGCGCAACCGGCAAGCCAGCTGCGGTGAGGAAGCAGAAGGGATGTGAGCGCCTCGCGCAAGAGAATATTCATGCGAACACCACCCCCCACCTCCGTGAAAAGGTAAGGTGTGGAAAGAGCCTAGGATTCAAATCCCTGCTCAGACACTGGGTGATCTTGGGCAAGTCATATTCTCTTAGCCTTAAAGGAAGGCAAAGGCAAACCCCCTCTGAATAAATCTTGCAAAAAACAAAAAACAAACTAAACAAACCTGTGATAGGTTCACTTTAAGGTTACCATAAGTGACTTGAAGGTACACAACAACAAAGTGTCGATGACAGAGGGAGTTTCTTTCTAGCCATCGTTTCTCCCTGCTTTGAACACTGAGTGAACCCTTTGAACCCTAAGGCAAACGTATCATAGGGGTTTTCTTGGCAAAATTTGTTGCCTTTGCCTTCCTTTGAGGATGAGAGAATGTCACTTGCCTGAGGTTGCCCAGTGGGTTTCCACTGCTGAGTGGGGGTAGCACATGAGGAAGCAGTTTTAGCACCTGCATACATACCCTGCTGCTGCATCCCTGTTGCTGAGACTTTTGTTGATATCCTGTAACAGGGCTTCGTGGACCCCCTGTGAAGGCTCCAGGGACCCCTAGAGATCCTTGGACCCCAGATTAAGAACCACTGGGCTAGAATACCAACAACAGTAATACATTTTGAGGTAAACTATGCCTTGGATGCATATTAATGGATCTGTTTCCTGTATTTTGGCAATAGAAGTTAAGATTACCACTGCATCAGTAGCCATTGGCATATCTATGCCCGTATTATTTCTATTTATATGCTATTTTCTAAACTGAAAAAGTGCTTTATAACACTTATAAGTGCTAAACAGACCAAGCACTACAACCTGCTCTACACATATGGAGTTGAGTCTGGAGCAGAAGACTTTAGCTCCGGCCATGCAGTATTTAGTTTTTAGGATGATGAAAGGTGCAATCTTATCTAATATATAAAAGTCAAAGTTTGTGAGTTTGTTTGTCTGTGTTAGGCAGGCAAAGACCTCATATGATTGGCTGTGTCAGGCAAGAAGACCTCATATGATTGGCTGCCTATGAAGATTCTATGGAATCCTGGGGTTGGCTGTTTAGGGAGGAGCCTTGAGAATTCTGAGCCATAGAGCTGTTGGGCTTGGCTGGTTGTTATGGAGATGAGGCTTAGCAACAAGGGGGAGACTGGTGTATTCCCTCAGAAACCAGACCTCTGTACATTAACAACTGAATACAGATGGGATTGGGGACTATGGAGAAAAGTTACAGGTACTGGACAAGGCAGTTTAGGGAATTACAGACACAGGACCTCAAATCTGTGTATTTCAACCTCATCTAAGTCCGAAGGTAAGATAAGGCAATTCCTCAGGTATTTCTAACAAGTATTACCTATGAGAAAATAAGATCCCAGCCAATGATGGGTAAATATGCTGATGTCAGGACCCTGGCACTCCAGGACTCAAGCTCTGGATCTGAACCAGAGGACTTCAAAGCCATGGAGCCTGCTGCACCAGCAGAGCCCACCCCAGAGGCTGCCATGGAGCCTGCTGCACAGCCCACCCAAGAGGCTGCCCTGGACACAGAGCCCTTAGCCCCAGTAGCCCCAGCAATGGAGCCAGGGGCTGCCTTAGACCCAGAGATTCAAGAGCAGGTGCCTACTTACCAGCAGCATCGGGAGCAAAAGAGTGCTCTCAGAAGGTCAGAGCGTTTAAATAGGAAACTCCAAGCAATCAAGCTCCAGCTGAGGTAGCACCTGGGTGAGGGCCTGCTTAATAAAAGCACTCACTCAGCCTTGGGTCTTTGTTGGCTCACAACTGTCCATTTTGGGTGTGCCTGCTGGGCTATCGGGGACCCTTGCCTTGCTTCCTGGAATGCTGCCCAACTTGCTGTGGAACAAGCTCCATGGTATGTGGACTCTGTTGGCTGTTTTGCCTGGCTGTGCAGTAACAGCCAGGGATATGTTTGCTGCAAAAGTCTGTTTAATTTACTTCTGCCTTACCTACTTACTGCTGAAGTAAAGCCCTTTGATTTATTGCCTGTCTGCCTTATCTGTGAAAAGACCTATTAGCCGGCTCTTGGCTGCCTGCCATGCCTTGGCGCTGACAGCTAATACATATTCTTAGAAGGAAGTCCCATTGAATTCAATGGGTATTACTCCCAGGTATATAGGTGAAGGTCTTCAGCCTTAGAAAATGTATATACGATGAAGACTGTAGAGCATTAAAAAGTTGTATTTGGCATTCATGTAAACAATGGAAGGAAATAAAGTTCTGTGAGTTCTTAGATTTCTGTATTTTTGCCATCTTTCTGTTATATGGCTTCACATCCTAGGTCACTTTTTTTTTTTTTTTTTTTGTGGTGAGGATTAGGATTGTGCCCTTCCAAATGACTTTCTTTTCCAAGGTTACCACATTCTGAACTTATCTGAACATTGCACATGTTATAGATCAGAGATAGAGACCCACGGATTAAGGAAAATTATTTTATTGTAGCCGGCACAATGTCTCAGTGGGATCATTCCCAAAAGTCTGAGCCCCACCTCTCCATATTCACAACGATTTATACATTTTCCAGTACAATCATCACATGCTCAAGAAAAGGAAACAGAACAAGAAAGAAAACAGATCTGTTATACGTAGGTTCCCACCAGTGTCTACATATGTTACAAATCTTCTGTAGCGAAGCCAAAGGCTAGCGAGCCGAGCCAAACTGATAACATTCCATTATACAAGGTTCCATTGTATTCCCACAGTTCTTTACAAACTCAGAGAGAAATAACTGTTTTTCTCTTACACCCAGAGGTCATCTAGGCTGACCCATCACGTTCCCCCCTTTTGTGCTGAATTCTTTAGCAATTCAAGCACAATTATTTGGTTTGTGCCGTCAGAGTATATACAGCAGCTTTACCATCCAACATTTCATTCATTGCAGATTGAAAACACTTTAACAAGCAGAGTACTGACAGGCAGATTTAGGAAGGCCATTATTTATGCACAAAGCAATTCTACAAGCAGTGCCTTTACCCATGCTTAATCAGGGAACCAGATAATCACGTCCACATGTCTGCAGACTACAGGAATGATTTTCTAATATTGAATACTTCAAAATGCATTTTTTTCTCTTTTCACATCCAAACTTATTTACATAATAGGAGATAGTCTAAAGCTATTTCGTGCTGGGCTACAACCGAGGCCAATGAATCTACCTCTTGTTGTAAAGCACTAAGCCCTTTTGCTGTTGAATTTGCTAACATTTCTAACTGGGCTGACAGGCGACGTATCTGTCTTACATTCAGAGCCTCCCCTGCCATGGGAATCATGATGACTCCCAACCTCTCAGATACATGTTGTCAGGATCATACCCATAGCTTTCATCATAAGCTCTTTTCATTCTTGCCCAGCCAAACTGTCTATCCCATGCCTGCATTGGTTGGTGCACTGGGTGAAAGGTGATACCCACAGTGGCCAAACTCCCAAGGGCACAGGTGCTATTTCATACCGAGGGAAGTACTTTCCTTGCCCAATTTCCACAAAGCCAATTCATCCCTGGAGGTAGACTATATATCCATTTACCATTGTGAAAGCTGGTTTCTTCCTGGAACTTATTTAAAGAGGACCAGCCCCCCTTATTCCCACACATAGTTAAACTATGGAATTCACTACCAACTCGGATGGCATTCAAAGAAGAATGGACACGTTCTTGGAAGTTAGGACTATCAATGGTTGCTGGTGAGGACAGCTATATATCACCTCCTCTATCACAATGAGTATACCTCTGTATGCCACCTACTGGGAACACAAGATGGAGTACGGGTACACTCATGTCCTGTTGCATGGTTTCCCATAGGCAACCTATGAGCCACCAAGGCACAAAATGTTGGGCATGATATTTGTGCATTTTCCACTTTTGTGAGGGTCCTGTGCCCTTAACCTTAGCAAATATGGAGGGCCAACTATAGTTTTGCTTTTTGGTGAAGGAGGGGAATAATGTAGATCAGGAAGATTATGCATGAGGAAGGGTTAATGCCCTTTACCTTACTGCTGATGTAGTGAAATTCACACATACACTGGGTCCTTTTATACTACACTATTCCATTTTAATTGCTCTGGCAACATCCAAGGGGGGATGCAATTTGGTGAGCCACTAGAGCTTGCTGGATGAGGATTCTAAATACCCCTCCCTAAACTGCAAATCCCAGGATTATGTGGGATTTTGCCATGGCAGAATGAAACTTAATGCTATAATTGTGTACAGTGTGAAAGGACTGCTTTCAGGTATAAACAAAACCATCAAAAATACCATTCTCTCATTTTTCACTTAACATACAGTTTGGCTATGTACTTGTTATAACTTTTAAATGGTAAAAATTATATAACAGGATGTATAAGGACATGAGGGAAGTTCTGTTGCTGAAAACTAATCAAGGTGTAATGTTTAAAAATAATCTCTTGATTTGAGAGATAGCCCATAGGTAAAGGCAGGCTTGTCTAATCCAGATTTTAGGATTTAAGGGTTTAAGGAGAAGAAAGAAGAAAAGAAAAAAGAATTGAGAAAGTACTATTTGCTTGTTAAACTGGTGTGCAACACTAGCTTGTTCTCCTACAGCATCCAAGTGGTATATGTGGTTAGAGTTGTTTGGTCTGGGACTTGGAAGATCCCACTGAGCCATACATTCACCTCAGGCCAAAATTTATCTTTCACAGGTTCTTATGAAGAAAGAGTGCAGAGGAAGGGAACCGTTTATGCTGCCTTGAGCTCGGTAGAGGAAAGATGGATATACATGCAACTAACAAGTAAACATTCAAGCTGTGTCTATTGGGAATGTTGCCTGGGGATACAGAATCTAAAAACATTTGGGGACTTGACACTGGAAAACTCTGTAACATGGAATGCCATTTGGAATTTGAGAAGCTAAAATTTTTGAGTCTGGACTTCTTTTTCTGTTATGATTATTTATCTTTGCTTTCTAGTCTCCACTTCCGCAAAAATGTCAGTTTGGGTATGTCTATCCTAAAGTGAAAACAGATACAAATAATTCATTCAGCTTCTCTGCAATCTCTTTATCCTTTGTTAGTATCCATTAGACTTGCTGTTTGGTGGACCAGCTGCCTTCCTGCTTCTGACATATTCAAAGATTTCCCCCTTATTTCCCTTAGTATTTGCAATATTCATCTCACTATTCTTTTTTAAAATCTCTTTTTTGTCTTCTTGCAGTTTTGGGAGATGAGTGTGTGTTTAAGTTTGTTTTGATCTGAAAACAATTTCTGGTGGTTAACACTGATAGTTCACCATGTTGGTAACCTCTTCAAATTGGTGGTTATCTTCTTACCTACACTGGATCTTCTAACTGAGTTTCAGCTATTGTGATTGTAAGGAACACACAAAGGATTTTGGTGGGCTTTGATCCTCTTGACTTCTCCTTTCAATTACCTTTATTAATCCACTCATTTTTTAGAAGTTTTCTCTTTTCAAGTTAAATGTAATTGTATTGAGCTTTCTTACCATTTCCCCAATCAGATAACTCACTGGTTTATAGGCACAAATAAAAATTAAAATCTAGGGTTTCAGCTTTGTTCTTGGATCCATGACCAACAGTACTAGTGTTCAATCATAAAGGAAATTTTATCTTATTGCATCTAGTTTAAGTGAGGGTGATTTAATTCACCTATTATGACAATGTATTTTTCTTTGGAAGCTTATCTAATTTCATTCTTTGGCTCAAGCTCCTTCCCAAATGATCAGGGCTATGATAGCATGTGGGAATGGATGTGGGCCCTTGCCACCAGGCAGAGAAGTTTTACAATCCTTATTAGTATCGTGTCCAAATATTAATCACTATGCAGTGCCTTAAGATGGGTTACTTTGTGTTCAGCAGGTCCTGCTAAATAGTTTTTTGTTGGCCTGGCAGTTCAAAGATAGTGAAGCAGCTGTGACAGACCAAGAAGAGTCAGGTTTCCTGTACTATAAGCTCTTACTGTTCCCATATCTCTTAGGATGGGACATGTTTCATTCCTGCCAATTTCAGACTCCTTTGCTTGGTTATGCCTTATATAACTCTGGGGATCAATGCTCCAGTTGCCTCATCCTTGGGAGGGGTGTGGTGCCTTGCAGCCACAGGGAACTACAGTGTTGTCTTTGGGATGGTCCAGGAAGAATACATTGTTTAGTGGCCCGGTTCTACCACCTATTGGGAATAGTTACTGCTTTTTGCTGTGGTAGACCACATGCTGCACCAGTTTACTACCAATGGTTATCTTACAGCAATGATGTGTGTGTCAGGTTTCAGTATTTAATGGTGTGTTGGGGAAGCCTAGATTTGCAGCCAATTGTATCTCAGAACACATATTTCCAACCGTAATTGAATTTTGGGATCTGGCAATGTCCCTCACAGTGATTCACTGGAGGAATCTGACCCCTTTAAATGTTTCTACAGCACAGAGAGTTAGACCACAACTGGTATGCCATTTCCTGGGCTTCCTATAGAGTTTGCAACAAGAGGTGGCCATATCTCACTGGTTCCCTGGATTCTACTCACTATATCTGTATGGTCTCTTAAAACCAAACAGTCCATATGCCCCCTTCTAGGTATGAGGCTCCTAGCATTAGCATGAAATTCCTGTCAATGGTATCTCTCTCCAAAACAGCCTAGCATAAGCAGTTTTTCCTTAACACCCTCTTGCGCTTGTTTGTTTGGCCATTTCCACCCTTCACTGTTAAGTGCTATTATTCCACTTTCAATAACCTGTGGAATTGTGGGGTTTCTACTTTACTAAGGCCAAAGAGCTCTCTGGTTGAGAATTCTAAATGCCCTTCCCTAACTACAAACTCCAGGATTCCACAGGATATTGAAAGTGGAATAATAGCACTATAACTGTGCTATTACAGAGACGGCCTTCCTTGTTGGCTTTCCCCCAAGGGTCAGGCTACAAGCAGCCATTTTCAACAGGTGCCCCAAATAATTTTGAATGAAGAATATCACTGACAAAAATATAAGAACCGGCCAGAGTTTTAAGATCTTCAGGGGAGGACTTTCTCTCAGTCCTGCTACCATCCCATGTTTGCTAGGTGAGGACATGGGAGAGAGCTTTCTCAGTGCTACTCACACCCTGTGGAATTCTCTTCCTTGGCAGTTTAGGCTGGCAAAGACTTCCCTTCACTGGCAGGCAAAGACCTTTTTATTCAAGCAGGTTTTCAATGTGTGAGCAGGAAAGCTTTATATTTTTACTGGGAATTCTTATTTTAGTTTTTAACTTGTCTATGTTTCTATAATGCTTTTAGGCTGTTTTTATATGGTTATTTTTAAATAGTGCTACATTTTATTGCAAATTGTTTTTAACTGTTTCAGATGCTGCCTTGGGTCCCACTCTGGGAGAAAGCGAGTATATAAATGTAGTAAATAAATGCAGTAAACAAAAAGATTTCCCAAACAATCATGGGGTTTAATATTCAGATAGCTTCAAGGGATGACTGTGCAACCTCAAGACAGGTTTGAATGTTGGTACATTATGACTCCTCCTCTTTCTTCTTTTGCTTGTTCTTTCTTGTGCCAGAATTATACTTTGAACTTAATATAATTGATGTATAAAAAAATCAAGGAGATCTCCTTCCAGACAAATCTATTTCAGAGGATTCAGCTGTTAGAAAAATAAGGATGGTCTGGACAGGAAGACATAGGGTATGAAAAGCACTGGCAAGCCTTACAGGAGCTCAGAAGAGAAGAGAAAACTTGATGTAGTCCTGTGCTTTCACTTCCCAGTGATGATGGACACTTCTTTTATTAATAGTTACATGTGAGTTAACAGCATCCTCTGTGCAGATGCCCCGTACCCACTCTAACATTCTCTACCAATGAATATAAATGACTAATCTAATCAGTTTCCCTTAACCACCTCACCATCTCTTATCCTGAAATTGAAATGCCTCCAGCAAAATTTATTTCAGTGCTGACCCCTACCCATTCTGGTATACCTTATTTTGAATTCTAATACCACTTCCCTCGGTGCGTCTTATTTATAGGCTTTTTTCTCCCCACCACCCACTTGCGCTTATCACCATAATGTCTCTGTTCTTCACATAACTTAATGAACTTTCAAAATCAGTATGAGGGACAGAAGCACTATTATCTTGATTTTTAGGGTTGGGGTTCTCAAGAACATAGGTGCTATAGGTTGACCAATTTAAAGAGGATACCTATGGCAAAACCAATAGGATAAGTTAGTTGTGTTATGAGCTCCATTCCAGACTCTCAAGAACAGAGCACATTACATTCCATGTATAAATTGGTAGGTACGCATGTTTTTTGCCTCATGTTTCATGAGATCGTTAAAAAGAGCTGCATTGTATAACATTATAGAAATACATGTGGAGGAACAATCTGGTTAGAAGGCTTCAAGGTCCTTATGTCTTTAGAACTTTCCTAAGGGAAGTTAAATACTGAACAATGCTATTAAGTCACACAAAATGTTTATTTTCTAGAAAGTATTACATACATACATGGAAGATACTTGGGGATCAGTGATTTACTATGGATGCAATTCAATGTGTGCTTCCTAGAGGAAATCCCCAATGCAATGAGGGACTTCTTTATCAATAAATATTTATGGGATTGCATTGCCACTCAATTAACCATGGAAGGATTAAAATAGGTTACTTCTACAACAGGCAGAAACCAGAAGTTTAGTGTATATAAATTTATGGACCTGGTTGAATGAAAGTTTTGAAAACAGAGAAAAAGGAGTATTTCCACTTTCCAGTGCAAAGCATACTTCCCAATATTCCAACCAGACCTCCAAAACAGTGTAGAGATTTGGCTGCCCAGACTGTTTGAGAAGAGATTTGCTCATTGTGTCCACATGACCCATTTTGCAGAGTGCAGTCCTACATTTGAAAGACTCCCTCCTATTAGAGGATTTCCTCTTTTTGGAAAAACTGTCAGTGCAAATATGGCTCAAAGAAAAGAAGCCTATGAAGACTGAGCATAGGAGCCTTGTAGTTCCCTATCAATAATTAGCATCTAGACAACAACCTGAGCAAACACAAAAGTAGGGATGGGACAAATCCAGAATTTTCTGAATCCGAATCTGAATCCTTAGAAGGTTCTGGAAATCCACGAATCTCACAAATCTCAATCTTTGAAATCCTTTTTTTTTTTTTAAAGGTTTTAAAAAGCAAGGGAAAGAAAGCACTTCTACACCACCTTTTTTCGCTTGCATTGGGCAGGATCAGGCCCGCAGTGGGTGGCAGGAGAGTGGGGATGTGAGATTGAGCTCTCCATCACCTTTTCTCACTCAGCCCAGGCAGGATCAGGTTCGTGGTGGGTGGCAGAACAGTGAGGAGTGTGAGATTGTGCCCTCTGCCGCCTTTTCTTGCCCAGCTCGGGCAGTATAGGGCCCGCAACCAGTGGCAGCACAGCAGGGAGCATGAGATTGTGCTCTCTGCTGTATTTTCTTGCATGGCCCAGCAGGATTGAGTCTGCAGCCAACAGCAGAAAAGCAGGAAGTGCAAGATTTTGCTCTCTGCTGCCTTTTCTCACTCGACCCAGGCAGGATCCGGCCATAGCCAGCAGGAGACTGAGGCAGGATTTGAGAGATTAGATTCACCTATTTTGGCAGGGGGATTCTTTCTTGACTCCATTGTATGTATAGAATACTGGGATTTATAACTTGGTGAAGTTCTTTGAATTCTCAGCTAGAGAGCTCTAGTGCTATAGTTTAAGGTAATGTACTAATATCTGCTCAGACTAAAAATCCCAGAATTGCATAGGATGGAGTCACTGCAGTTATAGTGATATCAACTGCTGTAATTTAGCTGGGCGGATTAGTGATGTTTAGCAGTTTCATTGCTTTGGGGTAGTAAATCCACTTTGGGTTTTATGGGAGCTACTCTGGGGTTTAGGGGAGTTATCCAAGGTGCTGAATCTATTCTGGAAATAGCATTCACTCTTTGTAATTCTGAGTATAACTATATGCATATAAATTAGCATATGCAATCTTTACATAAATCACTACCCTACTTTGTCCTTTTTTTTGATAACGGATTTCTTCTTCTGTAGTGATTCATAAAATGACATTGATGTTGCAGCCAAAACATTCCATGACTCCCTCTCTACCTTATACATGGACCTAGCTGTTTAACCACCAGTATATCTTCCTTTCTATTCTTCCTCTTTATTGATTGGTTAGTTTAGATTGCTTCCCTACTGAATCCTTATTAAGGACTCAGGTCCTAGTCATAATATTTTCTTTGTTCATTTTAACTATATGGAAACCTATGAGGGAGTTTTGACCATCTTCTCAGTGAGCTTTGGAACTTTTAACCACTTTGCCTTCCTGCAATAAGAAACAATAGGCCTCCACTCATATCCACTGATGTGAAGGTTTCTAATGCCTTGATATTGCCTAGAGTTGCTATCACTTATTCTTTTAATCAGTTAATCTGTCTTAAGCGCTATGATAATGTAGCTCCTGAAAACGTTACAGAAAATTCATAATGGGTTCATGCCAAAATAAAAAGCAAAACAAGCGGGGAAGTAGGGGCTTAGTACCTCCAACACACACATAAAGATCAGAGAACACAAATGATTTGGATAATAATCAGATATATATTTTAGAAAAAAGACTCAGTTATCCATGCACAAGGCAAATCCTCCATGCCAGATCATGGAGGGCATCTCTCATTTTGAAAAATGTCACTCCATGTGTGACTTTTTACTTCTGAATCTGTTATTCATGCAGTCCTGTTAATGATAATCTCCCTTCTAATGACCTGGAAGATGATTTTTAAAAATACAAAAGAGTCACTGCACTGTGCCTTTCAGCACACAGACATCTTTTCAATTGCATATTCAGAGAACTCTTTCAGGAAGAATGCATTTATAACATCATTGTGGTGGGCCTCAGCAATAATAACATCTCAATAGCCAGAATCACTTACAACGGGAGGGTGCCTGAGTAGGTGGATCTAGCCCTGAACACACAATTAAGTGAAGTCCCCCCCTCCCCAACACACTCCCCGTGGTACATTAAATTTTACTGATATCTAATAGCTTCACCATCTCTGGCCTTGATTTTATTAACCTAAAGGACTAAAGAACAAAAGACACATATTGCTGACAGGTTAAAAATTCCTTAACAAAGGTATCATTAACGGCTTCTCAGAATATGCAGTGAAGCGACCTACAATACTCATTCCAGGAGACATTTATTATTTTGGACTCAGTAATTTTCCATGAAGGATGTTTTGATGGGTTTTATGCCTTTATGTGGAAGTCTTCAAAAGAAAGCTGTTTCCTGCATTAAAACCATTCCCTCTCTCTCTCTCTCTCTCTCCTTTCTCTCTCTCTCCACTGCCTCAGAACAACTATTAGCAAAGAAGTAGCGTATAGCGATACTGATGTGATAACCAGCAACTTTGGCCTAAATGCTTATCTGTAAATGATGTCAAATGCTATCTGATAATCAATATCTGGGTTTCTGGCTTATAGGCATGAGTTTCTAAATGTGTAACTCTTTGCACTGCAGACATATGCTCTGTTTTCTATCCTTCTCTTTGTCTCTGGTTTTCAGCTTCAGTAGCCATCAGTAACACTATTCACCACTAGAAAAATTATCTTACTGTTTTTGGGTGGATCTAAGACAAGCTAAGAAAAGAAAACTATTCGGCAAATAACCATCTGATGGGATGCTAAAGTTAAACTAGATATAGTCCCAGTAGTTAGCATGTTTTTCTCTCTGGCTCAGGAAGTTTCTTGTGGGTGAATACTTCAGTAATCACACTTGCAAATTAATCTTGGTGTTTACTCTCTATAGCAAATCACAGAACAAATCATCCTGGAATCCAAGAAAAAGTCCATGCTAAGACAAACAGACATCTTTTACCACTTAAGGAAGAAGTACTACTTAATACATGCTAAGTGTGTCATCTAGTTTGACCTGAGAATAAAGAACAGGATTAAGTGTTTAACTTCTAAATATGAGTAGTGCATGAAACCCCGCCCATTAAATTCCTCCTCTGGGAGACAAGTTTTGTGCTGGTTCTAGTCTTACTTAATGGAAAAGTTTTAGAAGGTGATGGTAGAGGACTGCTTCTGCTCTTATGCCATTGTCCTATAAATTTCTTCAGGGTTTCAACTTTGAAAAGTTGGAACTGCAGTCCAAAAAAAATCAACTTGGCTAAACTATGCTACTTCCATTGCTACTGACGAGAAAGACACAAAAAACAAAGTCAGTGTTGCCTGAAAAAGCTGCATAATATACATAAATTCAATAAGTGTAGCATTTTTTTTATTACTGGTAAAAGATACAGCTGCTTAATATTTCACCGAGTCTCCCGTTTTAATGTTTCATCTGCAGATTTCCTTAGGATTACATCCAACTGAACTTATTGGGGCTATTCATTATCCATACATAGGGCTGCACTCTTAGGCCCTTTCCGCATGACGATGACATTCTGGCATTGGGACGCAAGAGGAGCGGGACTGTGATGATGCTTCTGCATGATGTCATCATGGTCCAGTCCTTCTCAAGTTGCCAGCCAGTGTGATCACAGGCTACATCACTGACGGAGAAACTCTGTCAATGATCCCTGATTGCATGAACCTTCCATTGCAGCTGGTCAGGAAGAAGGGCTGGAAGCACGATCTACACACTTACTTCCGTACTGCAGCATGGGAAGAAGGCCAGCTGCAGTGTAGCAGAATGGAGCATGTCCCTCACACTCCCTTCTGCAGGCAGCCAGTTGCATGCAGAGAGGAGCTTTGGGAACATGTTCCCATCCTGGCAGGAACAATGTGTGAGAGAGTTTGGTTGCCTTGGTGGCTTACCTACACAGCCAACTAGACATGGGAATTGTGTCTCTATTGGTCCTAATAGACGAAGACAGCATTCAATATAATTGACCAAGATAGTATGAGTTGCCTTTCTGGGATGGGGCTTGTAGGTACTGTTCTACAGTGGATCCATTCTTTCCTGGAGGGATACTCTCAGAAGATGGTGCTGGGGGATTTCTCTTCAATTCTTTGTCTGTTGGCCTGCAGAGTCCCTCAGGGTTCTGTCTGTCTATGCTATTTAACATATACATGAAACCACTGGGAGAGCTTGTCTGGAGTTTTTTGGTTAGATGTCACCATATGCTAATGATTTGTGTTGTGTGCCTTCAAGTTGTTTCCAACTTACGGCAATTCTAAAACAAATCTATCACTGGGTTTTCTGCAGGCTGAGAGTGTCTAACATACCCAAAGTCACTTAGTGGGTTCCCAGAGCCAAGTGGGGAATCAAACCCTGGTCTCCAGGGACATTATCAAATGTTCAAAGGATTACACCACCCTGGCTCTCATGATGATGATACCTATTCTTATTACTCCTTTCCACCTAATTCCAAAGAAGCTGTTCTTAGACTAAACCAGTGCCTGGCAGCTGTAATGAGCTGGTTAAGGGAAAACAAATTGAATATTTATCTAGGCAAGACGGAGGTCCTACTGGCCAGATGAAAGATAGATCTGGGAATAAGCCTTCAGGTTATATTATGTGCGGTTACACTCCCCTGAAGATGCAGGTTTGCAGTTTGGGAGTACTCCTGGATTCAGCTCTGTGCCTGGAGGCCCAGGTTTCAGCAGTGATCAGGAGTACATTTGTACAGCTAAAGCTTGTGTGCCAACTGTGCCTGTTCCTGGCCACAGTTGCACGTGCCTAGGTTACATCCCCTTTGGATTACTATAATGTGCTCTACTTGGGGCTGCGTTTGAAAATGTTCAGAAGCTTCAGTTGGCCCAAAAAGCTGCAGCCAGATTGTTATCTGGGCGTTAACAGGGAGTACACAACTCAACACTGGCTGCTGGTCTGTTTCTGGGAACAATTCAAAGTCTGATTTTGACCTACAAAGTCCTATATATCTTGAGTCTAGGTTACTTGAAGGACTGTATATCCATTTATGAGCCCCTTGGGGTGCTACAGTCATCTAAAGAGGCCCTTCTCTCTGTCTCACCACCTTGTCAGGCTCATTTGGTGGGAACAACAGAGAGGGCCTTCTCGGCAGCTGCTCCCAGACTTTGGAACTCTCCTTTTAGGGAGGTCAGGATGGCCTCATCTTTGTTCTCCATCAACAGGTCAAAACATTTTTATGCCTTCAGGCTTTTAAAATTTGACTGTGAGCGGGTCTAATGCTATGTAATGCTGTTTTAAAGGTTTGTATATGTTCTTTTAATGAATGCCAATGTTCTTAATGTTTAATATTTTAACTTTATAAATTGTTTAATTACTATATTATTTCCAATTTGTGGATCATTTTTTTGTTTTCCATATTTGTTGGCAGATGTTAGTTAAAACTAGAGTAGATTCTGTTTTTGTAGATTCAGGCAGCTTTGTTGGTATGCCATCTGTTCCTGGTGAGCTTTCCCTTCACTTTCTAAAACTGGAGGTTCATCTTCATATCGTTCTTCCCTGAATGAATTTGTCAAACCTTCATCTCTTTGTATATTTCTTCCATGTTTCCATCATATTTTTATTTCTACTTGGTGATATAATATGTTTTCATGCTGAGCATAAAACATCCCCACTCTTGATTTAAATTTCCCTTTGATTTCTCAGATCTTGTAGAAGAGATCCCTTGTTCTTCTTTTTTGTTGCTGTTATCTTCAATTTCTCTGTATGATTATTTTAGTAGTTCTCTTTGTCCCTGTGCACAAGTCACTGAACAGTTGCATTCAGGGTTCTGACTCTATTTCTTGTCACCTTATTAAACAGAAAATGCTGTTTTCTTTGCAAATCATCCATGTGTGAATTTTGGACAGAATAAGTTCCTAATTATATTTCTGGATAGAAAATAAAGTTTCTGCATAGAAATGTTGGCAGCAAATGTTGTTTCCTCTGCAAAACAATATACAAATTCTGTGCAGAACAAGCCCTGAACTGCAAAGATTTTCATCAGTTCAGGATTATTTTTGTCAAGTTTTCTCTACATGTGAAAAAATGTTTTTTGACCATTTTTTCAAATATTATTTCCATCCTCAATGTTGATTACAAAGGTAAATAACCGTGCTGGTAAATGGGGAAGAGCCTCCTCTCAAAAATAGCAACCATGCACTTATCACTAGTAAAACACTAAGCCTTTATCATCTGGAAATGTGCAAAATACATGGAGATAGAGATGCATGACATTGGTGGATCTGGCCCATTGTAGTCATATTTTTAAAGCTTTAATAAGGTGGAACAATTGGGCTTTTGCTTTGCCATAGAGTTCAGTGTAAGAAACTGCACTTGTCCCAGAGGCATTATTTTTTATTTTATTGTTGTTGTTGTTTTGGTCTTTGAACCTCAGGATAAAAATGACAAATACAGAAACAAAAATTGGAAGTGTCTGGAGGTCCACTTTTGGGGAAAAAGTCATTTTTTACATGTTGTGTGCATGTGGAGTGGGAGTCCTATTTAGAAGTTGAATTGTCTCTCCTGTCTCGTCTTTAAGGGGCAGGAGGGGAAAGCAGCCCAAAAATTGTAGAAAAACAGCTTTCAGGGCAAGATGAGGCCGCAGGGCCTAGTCTACCCAACCCTGCTTCAGGACATTTTAATGAGGGCATTTCCTTCAAATAAGAATTCTGTCCTTCAAATGAAATTTTCCTTCAGTTCTCACATTTCTGACTTTACAGAGAGTGAAAGATTGAAAATAATCCAAACCTAGAATTATATTTGCTGTGTTCATATACCATTGGTAACTTTGCCTGACCCTCTCCATTTTTTTGGATGCTTAAACTCTTATTTCTAAAATATCAACTGATCAAATGCTGGAAATTTGTGGACTAAAGGAACATTTCATTTGGCGGGGGGGAAACAGTATTCTTCTTTGTGGGGGGAACAACACCTTTATTTTGTTCCCCATAGATATACACCTGCACCTATTTTAAATTCACTACATACTTGGGGGAAAGTCATTTTCAGCCAAATGAGTTGTCTCAACATGTTTTGGAGGCATAGCATTGAGTCAGGAACTACGAATGTGTCTCGAGAACCATCTATTGAATACCTTGTCCAGAGATTCAGTGAGCCTAGAGCTGCAGAGGCAGCTTTGCACAGAGATTCATTGTAAATAAATCAATGTCAGGATGCACTAATTCCTGTGATTAGTGCAGTCTTTAAACACTGACCTCTATTTAGTTCTTAGCTTGACATTTCCATCTTTAGTGAGACACACAAGTTAATTTTAGAATCAACTCATTAACCTGTATATTTTAATTCACTTTATCTGCTTTTACTGAACTTGATCTGACTGAGGCTAATGTTAATTTTGTCATTGATTTGTGCAAGCAGGATTGCATCCACTTTATATATCCTGTACACTTTCAACAGTGTAATTTGTTGAAAGGGTATTTTAAGTGATAGATCCTTGTAGGCCTGAAAAGCTAGTTGGTACTAGAGGGGCTTACATTGTTGTCACCTACAGCAGAGATGCTCACATGTGTCCCAGAAAGCATTCCTTGAGATGAATGTAGTTTATTTTTGGTATGCTTCCACAAAAAAGATCCAGAGTTTCACTACATATTTCAGAGATTCTTATTGGCATAATGCTAATTAAATAACCACTACAAGATTGAAAAGACTGATCAAGACTGAAAGAGAAGTTGATGAATATGATGATCCTAATTCTGGCCCTGATCCTATGAAATACAATGCTAACATTACATGCCTCCAGGTTCACTTCAACTTATGCAAATCCACTCTTGTTTTCTTGGCAAGATTTATTCAGAGGTTTGCCATTGCCATCCCATGAAGCTGAGACAGTGTGACTTGTCCACTGGGTTTCCATGGACCAGCAGGAGCTCACTCCGGTCTCCCAAAGGCTTAGTCCTATGTTCAAACCATTACACTATGCTGGCTCAAATCCTCAAATAAGTACCTAAATATATTATATTCTGAGTTATTTAATGACTTTCAATTACAATACATGTTTAGGTCAGTGAAACATAATGTAGGGCTTTCCACAAAGAACAGAAACTTTTCCCATTAAGCCAAATTTATTTGCAAATTTATTTGCCTGAACAGGAGAGTTCCAAGGACTGGCACATTTAAAAGAAAAAAATCTCAAAAGCAAGTGCAATAAATAACAAATCCTGCACTCTGAATATTAGCCAATTTAATTGGACAACATTGTATATGTATGGAAAATGCCAATGGCATAGCAGCATACATGTTACAATTGTACTTTGGGGTTTATACACAATTCCCTTTGTGGCAGTGAACATTATGAATGCAGAATGAGAAGTAACAACTGTCTAGACATACATACAAAATTTGACCTTACTGAATCATTAAAATATGTGGTGGATATAAGCATGAGTTAGATAAAGAAGCTACTTAGAGCAGAGGGATATGGGAAATTATTTTAAATAGGTGGAATTATCACCAGTCGTATCAACAAGACATAAAGCTCTGACCTGCTACCGTATTACATTTATTGGCAAGATTTATTCAGAAAAGGTTTTCCATTGTTCTCCTCTAAAGCTGAGAAAGTGGGACTTGCCCAAGGGACTCCAGTGTATTGCCTTGGCAGAGTGAGATTTAAACCCTGGTCTCCTGGAGACATAGCGTAACACTTGAACTGTGATGCCATCCTGGCTCTCTTGGTATTTAGCAGACACCAAATCACCACCTGAGTCATTGGTGCTGAGGTGTCTCTGTTCATTTTCTCCCAGTGTAGCAAATGTGTGTAGTTGAGAAGATGGCTGTTGATTGGCATCAGAGGTAAAGGTGATATGGCAAATCTGTGGCACTGAAGTATTAAGTAAAGATGGAACATAAATTCTCGTTAATTGAATTTTGAATAAATCTATCCAATTCATGGCCTGTGAGGCAGTTAGCAAAAAGGCATAGTTGTCTTTCAGCTTTCCAGGAGAACTGGATATTTTTCTTTCCTTTTCAAATTACATGAAAATAAATTTATAAGACCAAACATGTGCATAAATGAGGAAAATGCATAAAAGTATATACACAGAGAGAAAAAAGGGGTTTTGAAACTCTTTCATATTCTACAATAACAATGCTTTGATGGTGTATTCCTGCATGGCAGAGGGTTGGATTTGATGGCCCTTGTGGTCTCTTCCAGCTCTATGATTCTGTGATTCTAAATGTGGGGAAAGAATGAAGGCTTATAAATTGACACAAAATGAGAGGGAAGAAAATGCAGGCTGGATTAATAGAAATGCAATGAAATGACAACTGAGAGGATTTCCCATTGCTATGTTAAGGCAAGTGGAGCAGTGCAAGACCAGTCTACCTTTTTTTTCATTAAGTACTCTTCTACTAACTATAGCCTAACTATTGTTTCTGCTGGCTAAAGTGATTAATATTTACAACATAAATATACAAAGCTGGGTTAAGGTTGCTGGGACCCTGAAAGGTTTCCTTTCTGCACTTGTGTTACTTATTCTAGGAGTGGGAGCATGGCAATGAAATAAATAAAACTATACAAACATAATAGACAGCAGTGCAAGTGTTCTTCTTGTGTGAATCAATTTCTAGCCTTGCATCTTCAGTAAGGTTAACAGCCTAATCCTGTACATTTTCCTCAAGTTATTCATGTAACACAGAAAGTAGTGATGATAGTCAGAAGATTCAGAAAGTGATGGGCCAAAGAGCAGACTACACATTTTTTTCTTCAGCACAAGGCTCTTTGCCAGTGAGAGGCATCATTTCAACCACTGATATTCCAACCCTGTGTTATGTGAATACTGTTATGTTATACAATTTGTCAGTATTGTAATATTTAACATTTGAAGCTGTTGTATCATACAGGTATTCCTATGAACTTTTCTCAGATGTGGCTGGTGTCTTGCCAAAGTCAAGGGGTGTGTATAGGATCCAGAGGCAACAAAAGAGAGCAGTTATAGTTGAAACATTTATTGAACAACAATCAATTTAAACAGGATCAGCATACAAGCCCACAGATGAAACCCACTTGAGGCTATGCTGTCTAAACTACATGAATATGGATTTCTCACCAAGCAAGACTCCTTCAATCAACTGCCCAGGAGCCCAGCATGGAGCAGAGAAGGGGATCCTTCTGTGTAGCCATCAGGTGCACAGCACTCCAGCAGTAAGTCTGTACTAAGCTCCAACTGAGGGCACATTCTACGGTGTTTTTATACCCCTTGGTCTGGAACAACTTGTCCATCTTCCATAGAAACTTCAGGATTGTTTACACATATGGGATAAACTAAACTCCTTTCAACTATCAAGGTCACCAATTAAATGGCTGTCTTTTGGGTTCCTCCCAGTGTCCATCATCTAGTACTAATTGGATAGCTGTCCTGAGCCAAAGGTAGGTGCTAATTAGCAGATATCAACTGCAACTTTGTTTTGTCTATATTTTAAGCTAGCAAGCACACAGAGTACATCAAAGCAAAATGAAAGCAGAGAACAAAAATCAAAGCAAATTACAGTGTACTTAACAAGCCAGAGGGCCTTTCTAGACCTTTCTTAGTAGCAACATGGAGAAATTTAGGTCATAGAGAAACAAACTGAGGTCAGGCTGTATCTTATACCTCCTCAAAATTACAATGGTCTTCCAGTCATTTCCCATACAGATGGGGGCACAGAATGCACTTGGCAGCCATGCCTCTCATCACTTGTGAGGCCAGCATGAGAAGGGTCTCTATGTACACAATAACAAAGCTAGTATAATTGATACTTAGGGACCATCCAAATGTGGGAGACAAACTGACTTCCCATATGCATGGAGGATCTCAGTATGCTTATGACAAAATATGTTGTTAAATGCCAAAATCAGAATCTTTCATGCTATAGTTTTTCTGATTTCTGTGTATAGCTGTGAAAGCTGGAAAGTGAAGAGCACTGGAAGGAAAAAAATCAATTCATTTGAAATGTGGTCCTGGAAGAGTTCTATTGATACCATGGACTGCCTAGAAGGCAAATGAATAGGTCTGAGAGCAAATCAAGCCCAAGCTCTTCTTAGAACCAATATGATTAAATGGAGGCTATCAGACTTTAGACATATCGTGAGGCAATGACTCAGCAGAAGAGATAGTAAGGTATGCAAAATGGAAGGCAGGAGGAAAAAAGGAAGACCACATTATGGATGAGATTCATTAAAGGGAGCCACAACTCTGAGTTTACAAGGAATGAGCAGGGCTGTTGATGCCTACACCATAAACTGAAGCTGACTTGATTGCAAATAACAACGACAATTTTCAGTATGGTAGAAGAGCCCTTTCACACATGTACTAGATTGATAATTAGAGAGAGCTGGATTCCTGGGCATGACAGTGAGAAACTAGGCAACAAGAAACTGCAGTCTTCCTCCCATTGAACTTGAATGTGTCTGAATCTGTTATCCCAAAATTTGGGTGACTCAGGGGTCCACCTGAGATCCCAGTGCCTCCATGAAACAGTGGGGAATATTAGCTCAAAAGAGGAGGCCTGTGAGAGCGGAATAACCTAGCAAGATCTTTTTATCTATGTTTACCAGTACTTCTGCAGGGAAGAAACAGCTGAAGATCCAAAAGTAAGCTTAATGTGTTTTATTGGGGGAATTGCAATCACACATACAAGACCCCAGGAGTCACATAATCACACAAGGATAGCTGAAGTAAACAGGAGGAAAGTTTTGGACAGTGAGATTTTCAGGGTAAAGTGGATGATATTTACCAATCCAGAAGAGCAGTGCAGAGGTGATGTAATTTAGGTGTAAGTCTAAAGACAATACACAATTGGAAATCACAACAGCAGAGTGGTGACCAGCAATTGGTGTACTCTTGAGTTGTCTGGCCAAAAACTGGGGTTTAAATACTCTATTTCTGCCTTGAGGGCGAGGATGTTAATGGTTCTCTGGCACAGTAAACGATGGAGTTTGCAGAATGAACAATGATGTCCAGAATGGGCTAGTGGCCTTAGCATCAGGTGACAAAGGCTAATGGCTGTTCTAATAGCTCAGTAGTTGTCAGCAAGTGTGAGGACAAAAAGAGAAGTTTGCTTGGGCAGGGGGAGAGGAGTTGAAACAATCAGCCATCTTGTGGGTATCTCCCAGATGCGATTGTCTCTAAGAGGTTGAATCATTAAAGCTAACTGCAAGTCTTTTATTGCTGGAGTTTCCTGGTGATTTCCTGATTATAACTTGGCTCTGCTTGGAGGTCTCTTCTGACCTAAGTTGCCACGCATATGTTCAGCCAGTCTTTTCGTCTTATCTGGCATGGCCATTCAGTCAAATCATGGTATATTTATGCCAATTACTATATTTTACCAATTAAATCATATTTCACCAATTAAACCACATGAAAGTGTGGGGGTGTACAACCTGGTAACAAACCCCCACACCGTACTGAGTCAAGAAATTGGTCCATTTAATCCAAATTTCCCAATTTGACTGAAAATAGTGCTCCAAGATCTCAGGTAGATGAGAATCTTAGCTATTTCCCTGAGATGCTTTAAATGGAGATTCCAAGTGGAACTTGAGACTTTCTGAATGCAAAGCACATGCTCTGCTACTAAATAACAGCAGTTCTCTAAGATAAAATGTTTATACATTCAAGCATTTCTGCACTGAGGTACTTGGTACAATGGACCAAAAGCTTGCAGAAAATATGCCATGCGCTCTTTATTCTCTTCACAATACCTTGAGAGGTTTGTAAATGAGAAGCTAGAAACCTGTTTAGATTGCTCTCCAACTACCTCACTTTGAAATTATGTTGCATTTGAGAGAAGGGCCCAGAAGAATGGTGGTTTCTTCATTTCTTGATGAGGAATTTAAAAGTGCTAGGCTAGGCTCCTGTGAAATTTAACTTGCTGTCAGGATAAATGTATTCTTACAGCGAAATCCCATACCTGTTTACCTAGAAGTCAGCCCAGATGCATTCAATGGGGCTTACTTCTAAGTCAAGCTGGGCTTTTTCTTTTGTAGAGTTTGGAACTTTGCCCTTGATGTTAACTAATGCATATTCTTCCATTAGTGGTATTTTGGCCTTGAATTGCCTTCTGATGAATAAAAGCAGTACACTAAGTTCTGGTCAAACATAATCTAATTTTCCACATTGGTTCACAACTGTGCTTGGGTAATTAAAGATAAATGATCTCAAGGTATGCTGAGCTTAGAAACCTGTGCCAGCAGAACAATCTGGTTGAAACAAACAAATAAGCAAACCCAGACAAAGTCACAATGTCCAAATCACTGAACAAAATTCAGTTTGGGTTCATGGTTACAAATCAAACTCTTGAGCATTCAACTACTTTAAAGTAGGCCTGAAAACAAAGGAGGTCATTAGCAACCATACCTGGAACTAGCAGCCTTTGCACAGAAGGTGAATCGTTCTATTTTATGGCTTTGATGAAGCATTGCAGCAAGTGGTGAATGTGTTCTGAGTTGCCTCCCCATTCCCCCTAGAGAGGATTCTGTCAACCCAACTTGGCACTGACAATTCTTCTTTGGGACACTAAACTGTTTCTAATTGTTTTCTTTTCCTGCCTCATACTTCTTCCTGCTATTGCTCACTTCTGATATTGATACCTTCCTTCCCTTCTCCTGTCTAATGATGTACATGTCAACGCAGACCACCTTTCAAAGCTGCCTATGAATGAGCTAAGGGATGGTGCAAGCTAGCAGCAGCCTGTCTTTGAAAAATGGAAATTGAGAATTCCTGAGCAAAAGGCATAATGGCAATTGCCCAATTAATGATGAAGCCAGGAGTAGTGAAATATAGACTCAGTGCACGGTAACAAAGGGAGTCGGAACTTCACAGCTTCCTGTCCTCATCAGACCACATCCTATGACTGTTTTTGCCTGTACTTCTACCTTTATCTCTCCAGTAAAGAAATAGGCTGTGTATCTTATATTCAAGTTGGTACCAATTCTCCATTCCATAAAACATGCTGTGCTGCCAATAGGATCTTCCTGCCTTTGTCCTCTGAAGCATGGTCTGGTGGTTGGCATTTTCTTTCGACATCATGATGGGAAGAGAAAATAATAAATCCACCCCCCCCCCATGCATAGGAGTCTCATTTCAGTCTGGACTCATTCACACTTAGTTGCTTGGTTTGTTGGATGGACTATTCTATCCATTGCAAAAACCAAACATTACTGAACATTGTTCGTTTAATATTGTAGTATTTAGATTAGAGATGAACTAAGTATGGGCTGCAGGCTACAGCAACCTAGAGGGGATTTTTTTTCAGCCCCGCCAACCCTTGAAGCCCCTGATTAACCCCACATTTTTTGGAGGAGGGCAAAATCACTGGATCAAAAGCCATTTTTGAAGGCTTCCTGGAGTGATGGAAACCTAGAAAACACCCCCACATTCAAAACAAAGAAAATGAAACTAAGTCACCCCACAAAGGAAACTAGAAGGTACTTCTGGTTTTGACTTCAGCCATTCATAGGTCACTTTGGAGGGAGTTAAGGTCCACTGAGAGATTTTGGCACAAAAACTGGCCTGTGTGATCTTTACAGTTGCCCATCCTTGACTTAGATCACAATAATCTTCTACAGATGGATTAACAAAATACATTTATTATGTATGAGATACTACTTTTGAGTGAAAAGAGACCCCAGAGAGGTTTAAAAACAGAAAAATCTTGTAAACTAGGAATGCCTTCACTGTACCAATAATGGTAAAAGAGAGGGAGCTAAGGCCATTTCCACACTACACTGTTATAATGCTATTATTCCACTTTTAACATTCTGTGGAATTCTGGGGTTTGTAGTTTACGGAGGCCAAAGAGCTCTCTGGCTGAAAATTCTAAACTGTAAACCCCAGGATTCCACAGGATGCTGAAAGTGGAAAATTGCACTATAGCAGTGTAATGTGGAAATGACCTATATTTTTCAATGCAGGAGTGATTTTCTAAAAAAATAAATATATGTGGTCTTTTTGCACAAAAACAGCATTTTCTGCAGAATAAACAAGTGTCTTGTACAGAAAACAATATTCTCTTTACAAAAATGTTATTTTCTTCACAGAAAATGCTATTTTTCAGGGCAGAAACGTGTTTTTTGTGCATAAATGTTATTTTCTTTGCAAAAAAAACTTTTTGTGCAGAAAAATTGTTTTCTGTGTAGGAAACTTGTTTTCTACCCAGAAATGGTGTTTTCTGAGCAAGAATTGTGTTTTCTATGCAGAAAAATTATGTATTTTTACCTGTAAAGAATTAGTCTTGAGATGGAAAGGTTCTTCCCTGTCTAGGATTCTCCTTGTCAAGGATTTCTAATACTTGAGAAACCCTTTTTTGACCATTTTCCTCAAATCATAGAATCATAGAGTTGAAAGACACCCAGGGGCCATTGAGTCCAACCCCTTGCTATGCAGGAAACCCATCAAAGCATTCCCAACAGATGGCCATCCAGCCTCTGCTTAAAAACCTCCAAAGAAGGAGACTCTACCACACTCCCTGGCAGCATATTCCACTGCCGGACAGCTCTGACCTTCAGGAAGTTCTTCCTGAGGTTCAGGTGGAATCTCCTTTCCTGCAGCTTGAATCCATTGCTCCTTGCCCTAGTCTCTGGAGCAGCAGAAAACAAGCCTGCTCTCTCCTTGATATGACATCCCTTCAAATATTTAAACATGGCTACTATGTCTCCTCTTAACCTTCTCTTCTGTAGACTAAACATACCCAGCTCCCTAAGCTGTTCCTCATAGGGCATCGCTTCCATACCCTTCACCATTTTGGTCGCCGTCCTCTGGACACGTTCCAGTTTGTCGATATCCTTCTTGAATTCAGGTGCCCAGAACTGGACACAGTATTCCAAATGAGGCCTAACCAATGCAGAATACAGTGGTACCATTACCTCCCTCGATCTCGACACCATACTCCTATTGACGCAACCAAGAACTGCGTTGGCTTTCTTGGCTGCCTCATCACACTGCTGACTCATGTTCAGCTTGTGATCTACCAAGACTCCTAGATCCCTTCCACATGTACTGCTATCCAGCCACGTGTCCCCTATCCTATATTTGTGCATTCCATTTTTTTCTGCCTAAGTGTAGGACTTTACATTTTTCTCTGTTGAAATTCATTTTGTTAGATTTGGCCCAGCTCTCCAATCTGTCAAGGTCATTTTGATTTTTGATCCTGTCCTCTGGGGCATTAGCAACCTCTCCCAATTTGGTGTCATCTGCAGATTTGATCAGCATGCCCTCCACTCCTTCATCCAAGTCATTGATGAAGATGTTGAATAGCACTGGGCCCAGGACAGAACCCTGTGGCACCCTACTAGTCACTTCTCTCCAGGATGAAAAGCAGCCCTTGGTGAACACCTTTTGGGTTCGGTCGGTCAATCAATTACCAATACGCCTAACAGCAGCCCTCTCCAGCCCATATTTTACTAGCTTCTTTGCAAGAATGTCATGGGGAACTTTGTCAAAGGCTTTACTGAAGTCAAGATATGCTAAGTCCAGAGCATTCCCTTCATCTCTCAAGCTTGTAACCCTATCATAAAAAGAGATAAGATTAATCTGGCATGACTTATTTCTGAGAAATCCATGTTGACTTTTAGTGATCACGGCATTGCTTTCTAAGTAATTACAAACTGACTGTTTAATATTTTCAAATATTTATTTCCATCTGAACTTAAAATGTTTTGTAAGGCTTATGGATTTAGATGTATGCCAGCTAATTATTTTGTTACAATGTTTTCAGCTAGCTTTGTGCATATGTGTGCAAGCACATACACATATGGCTTACTCTATATGGCTCAGGTGCAGGTTATTTGAAGGGCCATGTAAACTTTATGAACTTGCTGTGCTTTGTGATCTGCTGTGGAGGCCCTTCTCTTTGTCCCACCACCCTCACAAGTACATTTGGTAGGAACATAGGAGAGGGCCTCCTAAATGGCTTCCTCCAAGCTCTGAATTCTCTTCCCAGAAAGACTAGAATGGCACTCTCCCTGCCTTCTTTTTGTAGACAAGACTTTTCTCTTTCAACTGATATTTCACAATTGATTTTATAAGGCTCATCCCACCTAAGTAGTGTGCTGAATTTTTCTAATTGCTGTGCTGGTATGAGTGTGTGTGTGTTTAATAGTCTAATAGCCCGGCCCCTCACTAAACTGCAAACCCCAGGATTCCATAGGATGTTGAAAGTGGAATAATAGCTCTATAACAGTCTAGTGCAGAAATGGCCTATATTTTAATCTGGTTTTAAATTGTTGAATTGTTTAATCTCTTTTTAACTTTTGTATTTTATGAATTTTTAACTATGTGTTCTTTAGTTTATTGCAAGCCTCTTTTAATTCTGAACTGGAAAAAAAGATATGATGTAACAACAATAACATAACAATAACAACCACCTCCATTCCACTACTGCCACCCCTACTAAAGATCATCATACAACCTACACATAACACATAATTCTCACTGTTCATAAGAAATACCATACTCCAAGAAAACTGCCAAGCTGTATAATGGAATCTGCTTTTGAAAACAGCATGACAGTAGTTTAAAGTCTAATGCAGAAGTGAGAATCATGTAGTGCTTCTGATAATTTTGGACAGTAAGCCCCAGCATCCTTAGTTAGCATAGCCAATAGTGAGGAATGCTGTCAGTCACAGTCAAACAAAACAATCTTGGAAAGCCTTCTTGATTCCCACCCCTGGTCCAATTGAGAAGGATGACAGCTCAAGGACAGATCACACACTTTGACCACAGAAGGTCTCTGGTTTTGCGCTTGGCATTTCTATTTCAAATAACAGTGGGCAATTATAGGTGGGTAGGGAGCTATGTTAGCCATCCAGAAGACCTTCCTGATCATGTCCTTTTTTCAAAAGAGGCATCTCCTGGTCTTAAAATAGATTGGAGGCACCAAAAAACATGGCAAAAATGTTCGCAAGCTGCCTAGAGGGCATTTGGCTGCACTTGGGGGCAACATTTTAAAAAAAGAAACACATGATTTTTTAAAAAAAAATGACCTCTGGAGGTGCCAGGGCACAAAAATGGCTGACAACATGATTTAAAAGAATCAGGGAGCAAGAGAAATGAAACAGGGAGCAAGGAGGGCCCAGTACTAGTCTGACAGGCTGTCTCCAAACTGAGTCTTCCAAATCATTTGAACTACATCTCCAACCAGCACCGTAGTCAGTGGTCATGGATGACAGAAGTTTTAGAGGATACCAGGCTAGGGGATACTTGAACAATCAATACCAGGTTAAATGGACAAATACTGTGACCTGATATAAGGCAACCTTTTATTTTCCTCTGGAATTTCAGATTATTATATTTTTTTTTTAAAAAAAATACTAATCTTGGAGAAACAGAATAATTCAAAGTCTTTTTTTTCTTTTGTGGTGGATTTCTCATGCTTCACAGTAAGGTGTAATGCAAAACCATTTAGAAAAACAATATGGTTAGAACAATCCTCCGACAATCAGTTGATAGAAAACTATTATTTATTAGTATGAGTCTGTGGGTCTTCTTTATTTGTCCCTGCTGTCCTCAATGTCTTCAACAGTTCCTTGTTCTTGTATACTTCCTTTCTTGTGTATTTATTTCTCCAGGCAACCCCCAGGCCTCTGACACTCTGGAATCTTCTTTCTTTTTTTCCTGATGCACCTGCATTCATTCCAATCTCTTTCTTCCCTTGTTTGTTTTTATTACTGCCGCTTCTCAGTTTATTTAGGTCTTTCTATCCAGGCTGCCACCTTAACTTCTCATGTGTCCTCCCCCCACTGCCTCATTTCCTTCTGTTCCAGATACTGCAAATAAAAGAATTAATCTCCTCAACTTCCTTGAAAGTCAATGAAAGGAAACAGCCTTAACAGTATCAGCACTTTGCTGGGACAGCTCAAAAACTTACAGGGTTGAAGCCACCTCTACTAGAGGCAGTACTCACTGTTTATTTTTCTTCTGCTTCTTCAACGGTAATCTTAAATTACTAGGAAGTGAGCCCCATTTAGCACACTGGAAAATATTTCTTCACCTTTACTAGCTTTCACTGTAGGGCAGAAACTAGGAGTAGTAGTTGGGGCCTCCATCATGTTCATAGAGGGAAGGACAATCCTGGGTTTATTCAATTATGTTGTAAGTAACAGTTATATTGTATGCTCCAGTAGCTCCATTGGCTGGTGGTTGGTTTCTGTGCACAGTCCAAAATGCTGGTTATGATCTATAAAGCACTATAAATATGCTTTAGGTTCAAGCCCAGGAAAGGAAAAGAAAGGAAAGGAAAGGAAAAGTCTGCTTTTAGTCCTAACTGAAATACAATTAGTGGGAACAAAAGACAGGATCTTCTTAGTGGCTGCTCCTGGACTCTGGCACTTCCCCCTGATGTCCTTCCATTGGCAAAGGAAGAGGTTTTTATTCAGACAGGCTTTGTGAGCTGAAAGCTTTCATGGAAAGGCCATGTAAGAGGGTTCTCTTGTTGTCTAAATTGCACTCTTTCAACAGCTGTTCATTCTTTTAAAGTTTATTGTTTAAATATTCTTAATAGTTTAATTCTATTTTAATGTAGATTTATTGTATGCTCTTAACTATATTGTAGTCATTTTCATTTGTAAGCTGACTTGTGTCTCAGTCTTGGGGAAAAGGCAAGGAGTTATTAGTATTAGTCAGACATTGTTCTGTATTCCTGGAGAATTGATGGTAATTTGCCTTTCTGTGCTGTGGAAAAGCAGAGAGGAGAGGAGCTTCCTTTTTCTGTAGCCATTTCCACACTAGCCTGTTATAGCGCAATGATTCCACTTTCAACATCCTCTGGACCTGGGGTTTGCAGTTTTGGGAGGCTGGCCCCTCCCAAAACTGCAAACTCCAGGATTCCAGAGGATGTTGAAAGTGGAATCATCGTGCTATAACAGGCTAGTGCAGAAATGGCTTGTGTCTGGCAGCACATCTTATTCCCAGAGTGCCCTATCATAAGCATAAGCTTTCCACAAATGGTGGGAAAGGCTAGCAAGCTTGGAGGTGAAGAAGGAGTTTGTTACTGCAGTTCAGGCCTACCCAGAGATAGCAATACATATCTCTTTTTATATGAAATTATTCGGCCTTCCTCTGCCACCCCGCTCCACGTGTTTGTGAGGCCTCCGGATAAGCACGTAAACAGGCGTGGCCGGTAATTGTTGGACATTCCATTCTCCACCTAGGCAGACAAAACAAAGCCACTCCGTTGCTTTAGGGACCTCCCTGCAAACACCTCTTTGCTTAAGTGTGACACTAACAAAGGTGCCCAGCTCTGAGCTGATAGTCTTACAAAGCCAAGCTATGCACCTTGTATTTACATACTGGCTACACTATTGTTGATTCTGCACTAATCCGATCATGTTAAACTTGACCTTTTCCAAAGCTTTGTCCCGCTCCAAACTCACATTGTTCTCACCGAGTATGGCATGGCCTACAGTCACAATTCACTCTATATAAAAACCCCTTGATTAAAAACCCCTTGATTCTGAAAACACCTTGGATTGCTCCTGAATTCCATCCTGCCTTGCTGCTGCTTTGTCTGGCGAGCTCCCCTCGGCCCTCACGCTGAGTTTCTTCTCTACCATCTTCAAGCTTCTTCAGGACTACGAGAAAGGTGTCGTATCACCCATTTCCCTCAAAAATCCTTATTTCCAATTCTTATATTAGCTGCGTGATTGTGGTGTCTTTACTGTTTGTTTGTCCTTTAATAAAAACATCATTTTTGCTATTTAAAACTGTCTGACTGCTTGACTGACCTGACCCCGTAGACATTGGGTTGCAAAATCCCTGCTAAGTTACCCTGCCTCTTGCTAGCTTTAGTGAGTGTTCCAGCTAATTTCCCCACCTTTGCATTATTGTGTTTTGGTTATTTGGGCGCCCCTCCTAGGACCCCCAGAGAACAGGGTAACAAGTTCCAATGAAGAAGCTAGAAGAGGAAAACTTTACTTTTGCCCACCTGAGAAGCATATAAGTGCTTCCTGGTTGGCAGGCCAAGCAAGTCTTCTCTCAATGGGTTTCCTTAATTTGAGCTGTACATGTAGATTCCATATCGTCCAACATTTCGCAGAGGAAAACTGGGACACATGTGGCCAAGCCACACCAGAGTGCGGTCAAGATGGCAAAAGTTATTAATGAGGAAGAACATACCAGCTAGGAGAAGCTTGTAACAGGGTCGGCTCCTTTTTAGATTTCTGTTTGCCTCATTTAAACTTTCGGAGCTTTAGAAATGTACAGTCATTTCAGAGGGTTAGGGGCATAGGACTCCCACAAAAGTGGAAAAACCCTAAACATCTACAGCCTCCCCTCCAACATTTTTATCACACTGCAGATTCAAATGTACAGTACACAATAACTTTGTATCTATGATGGGGAATGTGTCAGCCATCTGCTTCTGCCTTCAAGGTGACAAGGTTGCTCTGCAAGGAAGAAGCTGGCAGGGCTTCCGCTGTTGCCTTATGCCATTTTTAACAGGGACTTACAAGTCTTGCCTCACATTTGCAGTCTCTCACAGTCTGTCTCGCAAGGCATGCACAGAGACTGCAAATGTGAGGCAAAACTTATAAGTTCCTGTTAAAAATGATGTAGGATAGCAGCAGAGGCGGTGGCAAATAATCCATGAATAATTAAGTCCATGAATGTTAAACTCACAGATGTGGAGGGCCGATTGTATTGTGGAGTAGCATGTTATAAAAATAAATGCATGCTTGCTCTGAGAAGGGAGCCAGCCTAAGTATAAACAAAGATACTCTTGACAATATAAGGCTAATGGTAGCAAAACACCTTCTCACCTGTATAGAAGAAAAGGTGATACCAGTAGGCTGGGAGAGAAAATAAAGCTCAATATGCAGTCGCATAGGAATTTGGGGGTGGTGGGGGCGATTCGCCCCGAGTGACAATGTTTCTGAGGTGTCCTGGTCCATAGTCACGCCTCCGTGCACCCTGGCCATGCCCCCACACACCACGGCCACACCCCTTGCACATTGGCCACACCCCCTCCTGTCCCCCCTCCATACAGTCCAAATTCTGCCACTGTCAATATGTCCACTGGGTGAAACAAGTAGAAGAGTAAAGATGCTCCCACACCTCAGATCCCTCTTTGGATTGGATAAGAGAGCGGGGGGAGGGGCTAAACAAAGAGGGTATAAAATAGAAGCCTTTTGAGCAGCAAAGCACCAGATTTTGCTCTTGGCAAAGCTGGGCCCTCTATTGTTGCCACTAAGTGATTGCTGATAATCTGAATTCCAACATGTGGCAAGATAGTCCTTTCTTGATGAAACTTGTTATTTTCATACACAGCCAATTGCTGATACATAGATAAGGTTAGACATGCAAGGATAGGGGGTTTGCTATATGCTTCTAATAGAGGTGCAAGATTGTCCCTAGACTGAGTTAAGGTTTATGTACACTGTGCCACTGACAACAGCTTATTTATCTGTGCTAGTAGAATAAATCCTAGTATAAAAGCTGCAACTTTTTCCCCTGTTAATTTCCTGATAGACCAAGGCTTAGGACTACTTAAGGGTAATACTGATGTTGATCTGGCTATTGGATAGAACAGGATTTTGTAGCCTAGGAAGCTTAGCTGACCAACATGACAGCTCCTAGAAAATACAAACAAATTCAGACTGAGAGCTATAAGGCAAAGAAACATCAATCTTCTACAAGATAGGGTAGAAGAGCCACACCTATGTCAGGCTGCAGCAGTTTGATTTACTGGGAAGAGCAAGTTTTGACCACTTTTTGCATGGCATTTCCAAAGCGAAAGGGCTCCTTGAGCATCGTGCAAATGTGAGGAGCAGTCTACACAACACACTCACATCTGTGTGACGCTCAAGGGCCTGACACGGACCGTGCATGCTTTTTTTCATTTTCAGCTTAAAGCTGAAAATGCTGCACAGTCACGTATCGCTCCGGGGCCCCGCGCACACTTACTTGGCGTGTGAAGCCTCAGGAGCTGGGCCGGTCACGCTTCCTGTGCAGTGCAGGCTGAGAAAGGTCCCGGGCTGCACTGTGAAAGGAAGAGGTAGGGGGCTTGCATGACCAGGAAGCAGCTGCGGAGCCGAAGCAGCAGGGACACGAGAGCCTTCCTCCCCAGGCTTCTTGCGTTAGCCCTGCACCCCAGCTCCACGAAAGGGTAAGGTGCAAAAAGAGTCTAGGTCTTCTCTTTGCCAGTTGAGATAAATAGGTGCAAACTACTTTTGCAATTTGAATTCAGTTTGCAGTAACTGAAGTAAGCTGAGGAAAAAGGGAGAGGGTGGTGGGAGGAGTGAAAAACTGGAACATTTTCAAAATAGCAGAAAAAGTAAGATTACGTGGGACTGTCTCCGCCAAACTAGGGAAGTTGGAGTATGGCATTCTGGTGTAGTCACATCCTATCATGGGTTGTTGATTTTGATATATGGATATTTTATCCAAAGCATGGTGTGCCATTTGGGCACTAGGCTGGATCCATTTTGAGAGTCCTGGTTTCCCCACTTTGAGGACCTTATTAGATCTTGGAGATTGAGGCATATGAAGTGAATTCAGCTTTGTGACAGTAGGATTCACCCAGTGAGTTCTGCTTATGTAGACCCCAGTTATTACCATCTAATAGGACTTCCTGCAGCAGAGGATCTGGTTGTTTTTTTCTGTCATTGGATGGCAGGTGGGTCATCAGATGCTTGGATCCTTGCCTGATGCTATATCCAGGCTCTAACAGCTGTAAATAGTAAAGTTGTGACCATTTCAACTCTAAACTTGGCTCCTGTACGTGTTAATGGGGATCCCTTTATACAAGTTCTTCTCCTCCTTGCTAGTCTGGTAAATGACTTTGAGCTGTGCATTATACTGTGTATAGCATTATGAAACCTGCCATCAGATGACTTTATGATGACTCTTTGACATATTTACATAGTTGTATTGTGTTGGCACACAGGTCCCACACTGATAGGTTCCCTGTATTTAACTTGGGCTCTGGAAGCTGTTAAGTCCCTATGTGTTGGTATCAATATGGTAGTTGTGTGTGTGAAAAGCCAGGCATATCATTGTATGTTTACATGATGGCAGGTTTTACAAAACTCTTAGCGGTTAGCAGCTTTCTTTTGAATAATAGAAAACTCAGACTAGCTTAGGTTTGAGCCCATTAAACAATTCATTGACTGATTGATGACTGGAAAGGTTTTCCTGAGCCTGTGCTGTTTGAAGCTTGTGGTCTTCATGTTTCAAGTCAGGAACCCTAGGAAGCAACTCCTCTTGGGTTCACTGAAAGATAGGAATGTATACGAGAAGTATGAAAGAATTCCACTTCTGGATTTACAATGAAAAATTTAAAGGCACTGACAGAAACTTTCTTTATAGATAGCAGCTTCTTCAGTGCATATCATTTCCATGAGGTTACTGAAGAGACTACCTGTAAATTACTTGATGCAAGGTGGAGCTCTTAATGTTCGTAGGCCTGCATTTCAGTCTGTGGGCATTTATATTTGTCTATTAAACTATGACAGTATTTTCTCCTGTGACGGATGTTCATGGGATCTTATCAACCTTATTAGTAACATCTTATAGCAGTAACCTCTCTGTAATCAAATGTTGTTATCTCTAGGTATTCACAAGTTATAGGTATCCACAAGTTATCTAGAAAATCTCAGTTCCTGATTCTGCACTTACTGGTTATACATAATGTTATTCTGAGCGTAAAAATAATGGCAATAATAATAAATATATGATCTGAAGTTGTCCTTCTACTTCCTCAGACTGCTGCAGTCACACTCTTTTCACACGTTACCCATTTGTGCGGCTGGGGGGGGGCGTCTCGCGCAAAAAGCCTCATCCGAAATGCTGCTGCTTCCCCGCTCCTTCGTCTTCCAGGTCGCTTCCTGGTAGCATGACCGTCGCGCTAGCGCCCTGCCCCTTCCATCCGCAGTGCAGTCTGGGAGCTGTAGGCTGCGCTGGGGGAGGAAGCATGACCAGGGTGGCTTGTTTGGCGCACCGCACCCAGGTAAGTGCGCGAGGGCCCCGCGAGCATTGTGTGACCGCACAGTATTTTTGGCTTAGAGCTGAAAATAAGAAAATGCGCGAGTGTTCCACTTTAGGCTCCTGAGTGTTGTGTGAGTGGGAGTGCGTAGTATGGACTGACGCTCCCATTTACGCGACGCTCAAGGGGCCCTTGCGCAAAATAAACTGCGTGCGAAAAGGGCCATAGACTAGGGCCATTTCCACATGGTGTTGCAGTCCCTCTATAGCGATGGGATGGCAGCAGTCAGCAGGCCATGCTTATTCATGATGTCGTCACGGTCCCACTGCCATCCTGTCCCCACATGTCCAAATCACGGGATATTCACTTAACAGATTAAATCTGTTAAGCACCTGTGATTGCGTGACACTCCCATACTTAACTGCAGAAGGGCAGGAAGCACGATGGAAGCGCTTCCTTCCCCAGTGCAGCATGGGAAAGAGCCTGGCCATGCTGTGGAAGGAAGAGGTGTGTCCCTTGCACTGGCATCCAGTCACATGTGGAGAGAAGCACTCCCATACCAGCAGAGGAACTGCTGGGATTGTGATGGTACAATGTGTGAAAGCGTCATCCTGAGGAAAGGGCCTAGGCCTAATACTGACGTGTAGACATTCTAAGAGACCCATCCCTGTAGCCAATTAATCACTGCAGGGTCACTGAGCATTCTTTGGTAAGGCATTAAACCATAGCTTTCCAAATTTTTCATGTTGGTGACACACTTTTTTAGACATGCATCATTTCGTGACACAGTAAATCAGTTTTACTAGCAAACCAGAGGTTAAACTAACCCTTATGAGAGATACAGACACATACATAAATTGTAATAACAAAATGTATGGGGATACAACATATCTCATGAAAACCTTTCATATATTTTTAAAAATATATGATTTATAAATAATAACATACATTTCTGAGATTGTAGGCAACACACCTACACACTTCAGGTGACACACTAATATGTCGCCTCACACCATTTGGAAAGCCCTGCATTAAACCTTTTATCCTGTGCATTTCAAGGCAGTTGCACTGAACAAGGCTTGATACCCCAGTGATGTCATACTGTTGGAAATGGCTTACTGAAATGTGGTTGTGCATTGATTTAATTGCATTCAGCTGGAAACTGCTGAAATTAATCTAACACAGCTCAGGCCAAAGTGATTTCCCTACTGCTTTTTACTGCCACAAAAAGTAGCTGTAGTCCAGATTCCTTCAGGAGGAAACTGTCAGGGGTTGTATACCAACAGTGAGCCATGCTAAAGTCATTGGTGGGTAAGGCCAGAAGAATTATCCTTTCCTCCCCTTCTTCTCCCACCCTGTTTCAGATTCTTCCTTCTTACCTTCCCAGTAGCCTTTGGGAGAAGAGTCTGTTTCTTGTAAAAGGTTTTTGGACCCAGTTTGGGGTGTGATTTCAAGAGGTGAATATGCTAGCTTGTTCCACTTACTCATTCAATCTTTCATTAAGAGTAATGTAAGATGTAACAAGTTACCCAGTAATTAATTTTAAAATGCCTAAAAATAAAATAAAAATATAGCCTAAACTTCTCCCAAATGACTTCCCATAAAAGAAAGTTTTGGAAGGTATGAGTTAATAGTTAGAATCATCACTGTGACTGTCTGAATGACTGTATCTCCTTATATAGCCCCGATGACTGTTAAGATCTGCAGGGAAGTCTTTATCTCAGTCCCACCAACTTCACAGGCATGTTTGGTGAGCAACAGTAGAGAGCCTTCTCAGTGGCTGTTCCTAAGCTGTGGAACTTCCTTCTTAGGGCAGTCTGGTTGGCTCCTCCCTGCTCTCTTTCCACTAGCAGGAGAAGTAATTTTTACTTACACAGGCTTTTGTATCCTGAATTTTAATTTTGAAGCTGTAGTGTCTGTGTATGTAGAGTGGTGTGCTGTGTTTTTTAATCTGTATTTTTAAATCTTTTTAAAAATAATCTTTAAATTGTTTTGCTTTTTTTTTTTATTTGCAATAGTTAATTTCTTTTTAACTTTTGTAAACGAAACGTTTTAGCACTATCTTTTTAGATTATTGTAAGCCTCCTTGGATCCCATGTGGGACAAAGGCAGGATATAAACAAACAAACAAACAAACAGTTTTCTAATTAAAAAAGTGCTTCTTTGTTGTCCTTATTATCTTAAACTGTAAGGCTCACAGGGGCCTAAATACCTTAGAAGCACCAGATCCTGTCTGATCTTGGAGGTTAAGCAGAGTCAGCCCTGATTAGTACTTGGATGCCAATGAACACCAGGTGCTGTAGGCTATATTTCATAGAATCATAAAATCATAGAGCTGGAAGAGACCACAGGAGCTATCGAGTCCAGCTCCCTGCCATACAGTACACCATCAAAGAATTCCCAACAGATGGCCATCCAGCCTATGTTTAAAAACTTCCAAAGGTGGAGATTCCACCACACTCCCAGTCAGTGTATTCCACAGTTGAACTGCTCTTACCATCAGCAAGTTCTTCCTAATGTTTAGGTGAAATCTCTTTTCCTGAAGTCATTGCTCAGTGTCCTAGTCTCTGAAGCAGCAGAAAACAAGCTTGTTCCATCTTCAATATGATCTCCCTTCAAATATTTAAACATAACTATCATAATTTCTTAACCTTTTCTCCTGCTGAACATGCCTAGCTCCTTAAGTTGTTCTTCATGGTTTCTAAGCCTTTTTCTATTTTGGTCACTCTCCTTTGTACATGTTCCAGCTTGTCAATATCCTTCCTGAACTGTGGTGTCCAGAACAGCACACAGTATTCCCGGTGAGGTCTGATCAAAGCAGAATAGAGAGATACTATTACTTTTCTTGACCTAGATATTGTACTCCTGTTGAGGTAGCCTAACTTGCATTGGTTTTTTTAGCTGCCACATCACACTGTTGACTCATGTTCATCTTGTGGTCTACCAAGACTCCTAGATCCCTTTCACATGTACTGTTATTCAGCCATGTGTCCCCCATCCTGTATTTCTGCATTCCATTTTTTCTTGTCTAAGTGTAGGACCTTACATTTATCCCTGTTGAAATTCATTTTGTTAGTTTCAGCCCAACTCCCTAATCTGCTAAGATCATTTTGAATTCTGATCCTGTCCTCTGGAGATTAGCTACCCCTCCTAATTTGGTGTCATCTGAAAATTTGATAAGAATGCCCTCTATTTCCTCATCCAAATAATTGATAAGGATGTTGAATAGCATGGGGCCCTGGACAGAACCCTTTTCACCCACTAATCACTTCTCTCCAGGATAAAGAAAAGCCATTGATGAGCACTCTCAACTAATCATACATCCATCTAACAGTAGCATTGTCTAGCCCAGATTTTATTAGTGTTTTTGCAAGTACATCATGGGGGACCTTGTCAAAGGCCTTACTGAAGTGAAGATATGCTATATCCACAGCATTCCCTTCATTTACCAGGCTAGTAAGTCTAGTGCCCCCACCCAAAAGAGAGAGGGAGAGGGGGAGAGAGAGAGGGAGATTAGTTTGGCATGATGAGTTTTTGAGAAACCCACGTTGACTTTTAGTGATCACAGCATTTCTTTCGAAGTTCTTACAAACTGTCTAATGATTTTCTCTAGAATCTTTCCTGATATTGAAGTCAAGCTATCTGAATGTAATTGTTTGGGTCCTCTCCCCCCTTTTTTTTGAAGACGGGGACAATATTTCCCCTCCTCCCCTCAGCTAAGACCTCTCCTGTTCTCCAGGAATTCTCAAAGATTATTGTTGGTGGTTCTAAGATTATTACTGCTGGTTCTTTTAATGCCTTTGGGTGTATTTCAGAGGAAGGAATGGGAAAGACCACCACTTTGCCTGAGAAAATCCTATGAAATTCATGAAGTTGCCATAAGTCAGCAGGTGACTTGAAGAAAGACAGACAGACAGACACACACAAACACACACATGTTGTTATTTATAATGCATTCAATTCGAAATCAGGCTGAGGGCTACATGAGATCTGTTTGAAAGCTGCATACAGTTTGCCCACCCCTGCTGTATAGACAACCAAGTTCACATGTAATATGTAAAACATCAGATTGATATTGAAATAAACGCATAATCAGGCTTTTGTATTCAAGATGGAATTGAGCTAGGGCTCATCAGGAGTTAATCTCAGAAGATACTTTCAAGACCAACTTCATGAAAACATTTATTTTTCTTCAAAAAGTGGGAAGGCTTCTTTACTCACAAACAGATTTGTCCAGAGGAAGCCCCTTCCCCCTGTTGGCATGCAATATAAAAGCAGAAGACTGGAATGACTCACCACAAACCTACCCACTCATGAGAAAACTTCCTAGATACCCTAATCTTTGCTTGTGCAGATTGCAAGCATGAAAAAAGGAGCAAACAGGGACAAATGAGAAACAAATCAAACAAAATGAACTGAAATGATTGAAGATGCAACGGTACATTTTTAGGGATGCTGTGTGATATATAGGATGAATGAGAAATTAGAAGTCAGTGGATAACACACTTTTAACATGAGCAAGACTTGGTGAGAAAAAAATGCAAATTTCTTTATAATCAAATAAATACTGTTTTTCTTTCCAGATTTTTGGCATATCAAACAATTGATCAATATTATAACTAGTAGAGAGGAACAGATTGTTTTGATTCATTCCTGAAGTGAACTCCATTCAAACCATTGTTTTAGAAGTCCAATGTAGCCATAAATTCCCAAGCACGATTTTTCAAAGTTTTGGACATGTTCCCATTCAAGACAGAGATGGAGAGGTTAAAGATGGTTGATTGTAAAAAAAAGGGTGGTATTCATTCCCATTGAAATCATGTGCCTTGCATTAAGCACTTTCTTTGTTTGAGCCACCTGGATGTAATCAAATGATATGTATCCAAGTACTTACAAGAGAGGCAAGGAAAAAGCTGCTAATATGGTAGCAGCTCAGAGTTCAATGTCTCATTGATACTACTGATTATAATTTCACTGATTTAAAATATTTTCCCATGTCCCTCTGTTCTAAGTACGGTAGCTTCGTTATCTACCGCATTCTTATATCCACAACACATTTTAACGATTCAGTAAGGTCAGTTTTTTATATATGTCTAGACAGTTATTATTTCTCATTCTCCATTCACAGTGTTTACTACAACAAAGGGAGTGGTGTCTTAAACATATTAACCCTAAAGTACAATTGTAACATTGTGCCAGTGGCATTCTATATACATATACAATGTTGTCCAAGTAACTTGGCTAATATTCACAGTGCAGGATTTGTTGTTTCTTGCACTTGCTTTTGAGATTTTTCTTTTAAATGTGCCAGGCTTTGGAACTCTCATGTTCAGGTGGCATTACAAATAAATTTGTGTTAATGGAAAGAGTTTCCCTTCTTCATGGAAAGGCCTACATTCTGTTCCACTGACCTAAACATGTATTGTAATAGGATGTTATTAAATAACTTGTAATATTATGTATTTATGCATTTCTTTGAGAGTTTGAGTCATCATGGTATGGTGGTTTGGATGCAGCACTCGGACTTTGGGAGACCAGGGTTCGAGCTCCTGCCTAGCCATGGAAACCTGGAGGGCAATTCACACTCTCTCAGCCTCAGAGTAAGGCAATGGAATGCCTTCTCTGAATAAATACTTGCCAAGAAAACACTAGTTAAGAACTCCATAATGCAGAGTCAGTGTGTAGGCAAATGACGACAATGTCAACAATAAATCTGAGAATTTATAGTTCACTTTTGAATTCAAATGAGTTCCAAGTGCAGAGAACAAATATTCAAAAAGCAAAAACATGAACCCGTTTTTAATTTAAAATTTAATTTAATTTTAAATGTTAATTTTCTGTGTAGACTCTGCATATGAGAAACGTGAGGGAGGCCATGTGTTACTCTCCATCTCCAACCTCATCACTTGCTTCATGTTCAAGTCAAACTTGCAAAAAAAAAAAAAAAAAGCCCATTTGTGTGTATACACTTTCTTTCTAAGATCTAGTATACCAGGAGGCGGCCAGCTTCAGACTCTTCCTCCTTACCCTTAATGATCAAAATCTCATTTAGCCAAGTGTATAAGTCAGAGCATGTGCATATAACCAAACAAAAGATGCAATAAATGGCTGCATCAAAGACGATTTAAGCAAATGGATCTTGGCACTACAGATCTACATTGGTGAGGTAAGGCAGACATGGAGAAATTTCAACTTGTGTGTGGCTATGAAAGAAAAAGAATATCTGCTGTCCTTTGTACATGGTAATCTCTAGTGCTGTATGGTGAGACAAGGAGTTATTTCTGATTTATTAAGGTTACATGTCCCCACCCCACCACAGTGTGTGTAGATCACAATGAACAGAAACATCTCTTCTGGAGGTCCTGTTTTTCCAATAGTGATAAATTAATTTGCAGCGGTAGAACCAGTGGTATCTATGACAAAGGCAGTCTCCCTTGCTCCACCCCTACTTTGGTGCTTACAGCTTGTCAGCACCTACCCTAGGTTTCAAAGGCAAGCAAGAGAAGCTACCTATCTAATTATTAGTGGGTTTTGCTTTTCTATAACAATATAAAAGGACACAACAGAGGGAAAACTAAAGCCAAAAGCGAGTACAGAAAAATAAGCGGAATCTAAAACGAAACTGCGATATAGGGAGAAAAAGTAAAGGTTGTACTTATTAGGCATGTTCCCTATGGATTTCTTCATCTTCTTCTTTTCTTTTTTTTAAAAAAATGCCTTTGTTGTCACAAGTGGAAATCAACTACTAGAACATTTGATCTAAGAATTTTAAAATACATATCTAGATATCTTTAAGTAGGTTACCTGTGAACTAAAATCAAAAAAATACATTATCTATAGAACTGTGACATTAAAAAATATGGACTAGAGTTCAGATCTCGCAGGTCTGAGTTGCAGTCTTGTTATGAGTGCAGGGAAAAAAGAAGCACACATAAAAGAAATTGAGCAATGATTAAGAGAATGCATGGATCCTGAGAGTGTAGTATTTTGAAGAGTTAAAAAAAAAAAAGGTGCTCATCTGATCAAAGAGGTTAGGCTAGGCAAATGAAACTATCTCAAAGATTTCATTTTGACATTAAAACTCTGTAACCTCTAGAAACAGAAAATAATGAGGACTTGCTGTTCAGGGTATTGGAAGCAGAATCTGCAAACATTTATTTAAAAAGATAGAGAAAGAGGTTGATAGTGTATGATATTCATTTGGATCACAATGTTCAGCATTACCTAGTTTTTAGGGAGAAAATATTTTTAAAAGTTCCTTTATTGAACACATTTGGATTGGAGGGGATGGCCTCTTTGACTTCCAGTATGCTGTTTGAACGCAATTAAAATCCCCAAATGTGATGGCACAGTGGATCCTTGTCAGCTACCCAGATATCACTGTGACAGTTCAAATATCTCTTTATGGCCACACTGTATGAAAGACCGTAAAAAATACCCAAACAATTATTTTGAATCCACGGCCAGGAACAAGAAATCACTGCAAATAAAACGGCTCAGATAGGAATGTTTTGCTTGCTATTCCATAATAACGTGCCCCTTGATGTGTATCTTGAAATATCCCCTCCTCCATGAAATTACCTGCTAAATAGAAGACACTCTGCAGCTCATAAAACAGCAAGGTAAGCTTAAGCTGTGTTTAAAATGGGGAGGGGGAATGACAAAATCTAACTGGGCTGTCAGGAGTATGATGTGTTATGCTGAACTCATTTTAACACTAGTGTTATCTGGTTCAAAGAGGTTCATGATATGTTGTTTGCTACCAGAAAAACTGAAAACTCTTTGCCAGTGATTTCACTATAAAAAGTTATCTCTTCACTGCTATAATTCTGTGTGTGTCTAGGTAAGGTAAGTTCCATTGTGTCCTATAGAGCTTACTTCCAGGTGACTGTATGTTGGGTTGCAACTTAAATGTCATAAAATTAGGAATGCCAAATGTGTGTGTGTGCATGCACCAACCACTGCCAGCAATACCCCGGTGCATTATACGAGGGATACAGCCAAGAGGACAATCTCTACACAAAATAATTAAGTCCTTTGCTGGGAGAAAGATGGAATGTTAAGTAAATGAAAGTATCCCCAAAATGAACTACACAGGTAGTTAATGTAAGCTACCGCACACAAAGAGCATATGCTGTAAAGACAGGGTTCAGTAATGGGCAATTTAACAATATTCTTGTAGTGGCTGTGCTGGCGTCACCATGGTAAAAGGTCTCTGCTTCAATACCAAAGGGTTAGCAGGATGACTTCCTAGATGGCCTCAGAAAAGTATTTGACTAGATGCATGGGAAGTTTTGGTCAGTAGCTCTCCAAAGTTCCAGACAAGAGTTTTCCTCACCTGGAGATGCTAGGAACCTAACCTGAGGTTGGCTCCATATAAAACTGTGCTCTGCCTCTGCCCTTTTGTTGCCTTCAGTATCAACAATAAATATTTTTCCATATTGGAGGATTTTGAATCTGCAAACACTGAGGCATGTAGATCTCTACTGCACCCCAAGGATTAAATGCATGCATGTATCAGTAGGATCATAATACAATAGCCTGTCGACAGCTCTGTTCCCATTACAACTCAAATAAAGCACACATCATATATGTGAAAATTAGAATGCCATGGCTTTTAGACTCTCGCCACTAGCAATTTACACTGATATTGCAACTGTAATGCAGAGACCATTAGAACGCAAGCATCCCAAGGCTTAGTTTCATGTGTTCATTCTTCTTTTAAATAAAGATTTTTTTCTTTTTAAAAAAAATAAATGAAGGAAGTGCTACTGCATCAAGGGGAAGAATAGACCATAAAATTAGAATTTAAAAATGATCAAGAGCTTGGATTAAATTTCTTTCAGTCCTATTCCCCTTCCTCTTTTTCTCCCCCCTGTAATCTTTGTCACTGAAATACAAATGTCATGAATGTGAGAATAAAGCATCTCGGGCATTAGGCTTCAATGATAGCTCATTCACATGACAATGGCTGTGCTGAGAACAGAACATTTCACAGAATGGAGCTATTCTTGTGGCAAAGATTATAATGACAGGGAGAAACGGTGCAAAATTAACCAATTCTTGCATCTTCAGAGAGTAATCTTACAAGCCTCCTTGTGCGCTGTATAATGAGAGGAGATGAAATATAGCATGCCTTCCATAACAATGGGAGATAGCAGCTCAGCTAAGTGATGGGAAACCTGTAGTGGATGGAGCCACCACCACTAGGTGCCACTGTCATCATCCCCCAAATATGCAAGGGGTCTTCTCTGAAGAGCTACAATAATGCTGTAACAACATGATAAAAATTAAGGGGAAAAAAGAGGAGATGCAGTGTTATCCATTTCAAGTACTTGCTTTGTTATAGTCAACACATCTTTCTGTTTCCTTGCTCGGGATTTGAAGAGCTCTACTCTGCATGGATGGTAGGATTTTTTTTTTTAATCATATCATCTATATCTATTTATATTTGGAGAGACAAAACTCCAATGCAAGCTAACAAAGAAATTACCAAAAATGGAAGTGGAAGTAGGATGGTCAAAGCTTTGTCCTTACCCAGCTCAGCATATGGCCTCCATGCTCTTGAGAAATCAGTAGTAAATGACTCTCATAGAACCAGCTCTGAATTTTTCAATATTTAGGTCCATAGCATGTTCCTGTTTCTGTAGAAACTTCCCTGTTTTCTCAAGTGATCTGTAACACAGCTGGCATGAGCTTGGTTCCAGGGTCTTTAGTTCCAATGAATTTACATATTTATTTCCATTTATTTTATTATATTTTATTTATATCCAGCATTTTCCCCAACATGGGACCCAAGGCAGCTTACAACAAAGCTGTAACAGGAAAAAGATAAAGATCTAATGATAAAAAAATTAAAACCCAATCAAACAAGATAGCATATTAAAATGCCTTTAATGTTAAAAGCTGTAAAATCATTTAGTAACATCACATTACAGATAAAATCCCAGCACTCATGCACCTCATTACAAAGAATCCCTGCAACCAATTAACCATGAAATGGCTGTTTTAATCAAAAGAACTTTACTTGCTGGTGAAAGGAGAAACAAATAAATTCTTATTCATTTATTGAGCAGGGAGAGAGCTTAATGCCAGGGGTACAATGTCTGTTGCACCTAAACTTGTTGTTTTTGTTAATTTTTGTCAAGTCATCTTTGACTTATGGCAACCCTATGAATGAGACAACTCCAAGGCACCTTGTTATAAACAGCCTTGTGCATGTCTCACAAACGTAAGGGCTGTAGCTTCCTTGACTATATCCACCTGTAATGTAGTCTTCCCTTTTTTCCTACTGCCTTCCATTCTGCTGAGCATTATAATCTTCTCTAATGAGTCACGTAATCCAAATAGTCATGATATGTCCAAAGTACAATAGCTACAGCTTATTCATTTCGGCTTTCTGGGAGAGTTCAGGCATGATTTGCTCTAAGACCCAGTTATTTGTCTTTCTGGCAGTCCTTTGCATCCATAGAAATCTCTTCCAGCATCAAATTTCAAATGACTTGTTTTTCTTCCTGCTATCTTCACCATCCGGCTTTCACACCTTTGCATAGAATAATACTGATGGCATAATATATACAACTAGAAAAATATAGAGAAAAAAAACATTGGTAGCATCCTGAAGTCTATATGAGATATCACTGCAGCTTTGCCAGAGTTTGGAAATGAAACATATGTACTATAAGTTACCTGTAACAGTTTACTCTTTAGTGTAACAAATTGAGGATGATGTTCCATTACAAAAGTAAAATCAAGAATGGAATTCAACTAGTGTAGTGGTTGCAGTTTCTGCTTACCTTTTAAGATTACTTTTAAGAGCACTTTTAGAAGAATTTTGACAGGGGTTTTAAGTATTATATCTTTGTTTTCTTATCAGACTTATTAAAAAGGAAGTAATTAAAAGGTATTACTTTATTGTTTACATTTTAGACTTCTAAACTTTGCAATGAGTAAGGACAATGTATTACTTTTTAAACACTGTAATGACTAATAGGAATTACTTTTTTAAAAAAGTGGGTTTTAAAGTAAATTACAAAAAAAAGAAAAAAGAGAAAGAAAAGAAAAAAGAAAAAAAGGGGAAGGCAATTATATTGGAAATGAACCAGAATTAGGCATAAACATTAGTGTGAGCTGACCATCTTTTTAAAAAATATATTTTCTTAAAACTGATGTCTACAAAGAAGCAGTAAGATCTGGCCACTTAACTATGGATGGTGAATGTTTACCTTTCCAACATTGGAGAATAACTCCTTTTGCAACAGTAAAAGCATGCAAGGTCCAATAATGTTGGCCATCAATTAAACTCCACAGCATAGGAATGTAACTTAAAAGAACAGGTCAGTCTAGAAATACCAAATATTTTTTGTAAGAGAAAATTACTACTTTGGAACACATACAACCAAATAATAATAATCACTGAAGATGGCTACCTCACAAGCCACAAGGAAGCATTACAGTCGCCCTGCCGCAATTTCACCATCACAGATTTGATTATTTGAGAGATTCTCCAACCCCTGTTTCCCCCACCTCAGGTGCTTCCTTTCTGGGGGAACCTTCTATCTTGGCAGCTCTGATCAGGTCATATAGCCCTTTGAAAACCCATCTCTGGTCCTCTTCCTCCTCTACCAGCTGCTGCCTGCCAAACTAACTATGGCTCATAGCCCAATTTCTCAGCACCACAAACCCTTTCCCAATGCCGCACCCACCATCCAAGCAAGGAAATGGACAAGAGAGAGGAAGTACAAGGCTACCATGATGAAACATCCCCTTTCCCTTACGTTTTCCTACCTGGTTTGGACCCTGGGTGCTTGCTCTCCCCACTGTGCCTTGGCTCCCTTGTCACAGACCCACGCGCACATTTTGATATTTGCAATTTTTCCACTTTTGTGAGGGTCTTGTTTCCCTAACCCCAGTAAAAGTGAAGGGCCAACTGTATTTGCATTACATTTCCCAGGCTTAGCTGAAGTAGGCAGTTTGTTTGTTTGTTTGTTTGTTTTTAAAAAAAGACAAAATAGTATCCAAAGCAACCCAAACATCCATTGTTGCTGGACCATTATTTTAGGTCTAAAACATTTTTAGATATTTAAGTTTTACATTGGTTACTTTGCACAGGACAATCAAATTCACTCATTCTAATTTAATTAAGATCATTTTTAGCACTTTTCAATAAACATTTATAAATTACACTTGTTGGTTTCAATTTCTCTGAGGATGTGGTTAATGCTTCCAACATAACAGGGAAGGCTAAGGCGCACAACCCTGATGGCCCCTATGTAAACACCAAATGATGATGTAAATATTGCCACAGTGCATCTACAGGTAACTGACAGGTAGACTAAAATGTTGGAAAAGGTGCTTAAAAAGCACACCTATTAATTACTTTTAACAATTAATTTTCCAAGCTCCGCAGTTCAATTTGTGCTTTGGCATAGATATCTGTAGTTTTACAACAGAGTATTGTATGTAAAAAGTTTCAGTCTTTGACTCTTCCTTGGAACACACTGAGCTACTGTATATTAAGCCAGACAGGGAAACATAGGAAAGCCCAAATTGAGGATTTCTGGGGCATTAGTTTAACATGCTTGGTAAATCCACCCACCTATTCCTGTGAAACATACAAGTAGAGAAGTGCTTATTGAGTATGAAAGCCCCACCCCAAATTCCTTGTCCTTGGCTCCTCAGTCCTATGCTCTTCCATATTATGTGGGAAGGCCTTAAGGGGGCTTCTGCTCAAATTTTGTTGAACACATATCGATGTTTGCATGCAATCAAGAGGCTTGTTTTATCAGCATTCTACATGGAAACATCTACTTAATTTTAAGCGGAAGTCTAGAAAAAACAGCCTCAAGCTTAGCAGAGAGATTTTTTTGCATTCCATTGGAGTGAGAGAGAAGCAGAGGCTTGGAGTCATTTTCTGCATCATGGTTGGCATCTCCAACTCACAATCCAGTGCAGTTTACACAAAGATGGAAAAACCACCCCATCAGAGGTGGCCTAGTTGGCTGGGGGGTTAGTTGTCCTTGGCAGGCCTGTAGGCTTTACTCAGGGCCACCTACAGAGCATAAAAATTGCTGCCCTTTTTTATTCAGATCAGTCTTGGATTTCATTTCACCCTTCCTCCTTCATTTAAGATAGTGGGTGATACTTATAGTTCTTTCTACTGTCATAGCTTTGGGTAGTTTTGCATGAGGATTAGATCTAGTTTGTGGATGGACGATGGCTGCATGTCATACTACTTAGGGGTCACAATAAGGGACTTTGTGGTTGAAGGAGATAGGTGTCCTAAGTGCCGGCTATCCATTGTCAGGCGATGGAATGCCAAGATATTTAGCAGGCAAACGGAGATGGCTCAGTCCAATAAAGCTTGCCTGATCAGGTTGAAGTAGAAGTCAATGTTGGTCCAAAGGTCAGGAATCCAGCTGGCAGCAGCGTGAGACAGTCCAAAGGTCAGAGAAGGCAGGCAGGCAGCAAACAGGGAATCTATAGCACAGACAAAGGCAAGGGCCAGCAAACACATATGTTGCTTCTGGCATTGAGCCACTGCCCTCTGTCTTCCTTACAAAGGCTGGAACCAGATGATTCTTATCCTAGCCTGATTAGCTTCTGGTGTGCTTGTGTCTGCTTGTCCCCCTTTGAGGGTGCTGTTCACCTGGAGAAGCTGACTTCTGGTCCATGACAGCCTGGATCAGATTCCAGGCATGACAAGGCCTCTACAGCTGTAGGATGGAATCTTGTTTGTGTCTTGCATCTTCATAAGTGGAGTTACACCTGTAGGAATTAGAACTGGGCAGTTGCATGACATCCTTATCTAGGGCCCTTTTCGCATGGTAGTTTACAAGCGAAAGGGCCCCTTGAGCGTTGCGTAAATGTTAGGAGTGGTCTGCATGACACACTCCCATTTCTGCCACGCTCAAGGCCCGCAAGCGCAGCAAATACGCATTTTCTTATTTTCGGCTTTTAGCTGAAAATAAGCCATGTTTGCGCAAGGCTCACAGGCCTGGGACGCATTCACCTGCAGTGCGGGGCCTCTGGAGCCGGTCCTGCCGCATGTCCTCTCCTCAGTGCATCCTACTACTCCCAGGCTGAACTGCAGAAGGAAGGGGCGGGGTGCAGGCGGGGTTCTCGTGCGAGCAGGAAGGAGCTGCGGAGCCCGAGCAGCAGGGAAGCCTGGGCTTGCGAGAGCCTGCCAGCCCAGGCTTTTCACCCAAGGCCCGCACTCCAGCAACATGAGAAGGTAAGTTGCGGAAAGGGCCTAGGAGAGGGCTGAAGTGACATTACTACATTGCCGAGATGGCTAAGTGACTGATGCACAATGGGACCAATCTACAATGGGATGCATCTTGCATTTGTCCTGATGTGCCTTCCATCACTCCCAGGGTACCTGATACACCAATGTGCATGAGGTACTCTTGCATCTTTGCAATTCAGTAAAGGAGTTTCCTGGTGCCTCTTCTACGTTGCCAGGTATGTGTAAAGTTATGTAATGTAACAGATCTCTCTGGCAGCAACCAATAAAAATTGGGGCCTTTAAAATCCAAGATCACAAGTTCCCTGAAGACCTTCCCCTGTAACAAAAGATAGCCAGGGACTGAGAGGATGAGTGAGGATGCTGGAATCCCACAACTAGGGCTTGTGGGATGCTCACATGTTCCTTCTTCAGCTGAATAGTTGTGTAGGCTTTCATTACTCTTCTCACCATGGAGTGTGACAGCCGTGCAAAGCAGGCTGTTTTATGCCTCCATTTAATTTAGCCATCATCCCTCCAAATATATGTTCTTCCTTGAGTGTTAACAACAAAAGCATTTGACAAAACTGAACAGAGGAAGTAGCATGTACATTTGAAAAGTCTGAATTTTTAATTCACATCCCCTAATGTTTATGCAAATACTGCAAAGTTTCAATGTTTAGCTCCATTAATGCAAACTAATTAAATTCCAGATTGATGATCTTTCATACTCTTAAGTAGAAATGGCTGATACTTGTATGAGCAGCCATTCAAAAATATCTTAACAATTTTGCATTAAATAAAGTGATATCATGTTGAGCTTGTCCTGAGAGCATATTTTCCCCCTTTTCTCTCTTTAAGTTTTTAGCAAAAGAGACAGCCTGACAGTTCTCTTTGTTGCAGTTCAAAAGTCAGACATATTTCTATTGGTTCTTCAAGGTCCCTGCCCCAGTGTTTAGCTATCTTTTTTCTACTTAAGACAAACCATCCGTTGGTTTAATTTCTGGATGCATGATTTCATATAGGGCATCCCCACAACACTTCTGCACAGTGGTCTCAACCACACAAAGTGGTGCATGTGTAAAATGAATGTGGTGTCTGTAGTTTTAGTAACACATATCTGCATATGAGTTTTGCAGTCAGTTTGTTTGTTTGTTTGTTTATTTGTATCCCGCCTCTCCATATGGATCGAGGCGGCGAACAACTTAGCATGTATTTCGAAACATTTTTCTATACATGCCCCCAACAAGCTGGGTACTCATTTTACCGACCTGCGAAAAGATGGAAGGCTGAGTCAACCTTGGGCCCCGGCAGGATTGAACTCACAACCTTGTGGTTTGTGGCTTGCAGTACTGGCATTTAACCACTGCGCCACCAGGGCTCCCATTTTATGCAAAGACCTTAGTGAAATGTAACAATATCCATGAGGCTTTGCTTGAACATTGTTGCTTTTCAAGCTATCTGATGTGGCAGAGCAGCAATTTGTTTGTTCCAGTGTGCCAATGGTTGCTCCCATATTTGTGCCACATTGTTATTACTGTGCTTTGCATAGTGTTTTGAAAGCTTGCTCTGGAACAGCAGCTTATAGTTTTTGGATCAGCTTTGATCCAAGGACCACCACTCTGAGTAGCATTGGACACATAATAGGAAATGATGATGGATATCCTGCCATTTTTTGTCCTTTTGCTATTTTTCCACCATAAGACTGCCAGAAATACCATATCTTCCTATTTGAGCCTGCATGACTCATAATGTACTAAGGAAAGGGCTTTCTCTTGGTCCCACCATTTTTACAGACCTGTCTGTTAAGACATATGAAATGGCCTTTCTGGTAACTTCTTCTGGGTTGTGGAATTCTCTTCCACAGGAAGCTAGGCTGACCATCTCTTTGCTGTACTTCCATTGAAAGATAAAGACCTTTTTATTTGATGTTTGATGATTAACTGTCCATACAGAAGGAATTTTAATGACAGATATGCATGCTGTACTTTATTCATATTTTTATGTTGTTACAATACTCTTACATTGATTTAAATTAGTTATGTTTTAGTAGGATAGCATATTTAATTGTTTTAAAAATGTTTTTATCTGTATGTCTGTAGCAGTACTTTGCTTTAATCTCAGCATTGCCAGATTTACAAAATAGCAATAAGGGACAATTGAAATTTGTGACATGCAGGGTTGACAATCCAGAACTAGCTATTAATAAGTTTGTGTTCTCCCTAAATAGCAAATGAAAGTATTGACTTCAGTTAAGTCAGTAATATATTCCTCTGTAAAATTAACATATTGTCCATAATCATGAACTAGCTGTGCACAAATTACTTTCTCTATGAAGGACCATGCCCCAAAATACAAGATTTTTTTTTCTCTTTCTTTCTTGTTTTTTTTTTTTTTTTTTAAGAGGGGTGCTTCTTGATTTTCTGGAGCTCAAGTAAGGGACCTTCCAATTCTATAAGGGATAGGTTTCTGACCCTCAAATATGGGATATTCCTTACAATAAAGGGCACTTGGCAACCCTATTTAATCTATGTTGTGACCCACCTTGGATCTCATGACAGGAGAAATGTGGGATATAAATTAATCTAATAAATAAAGCTGAAAATGAAAAAGCTATTGTCATTTGGCCTCTCAAGCTAAGTAAGTCTATTCCTCCATGACTTTGGCCCTTTGCAGAAATGGGAAAATTGCAGGGTGAGTAAGATTAGAGAAGGAGATTGACATGTTACTGACATTGACAGTCATATCTGCAAAAAAGTTCACAGACATCACTCTAACCTGATTTCACTAGCAATTGAGGTTTCTCTCAATTCAGATCTTTATTCCCACTAAATAAGACCCTTGGTCTCTTTAGCCCTGTTTTGTTTACACTAACTCAGGGCAACTCTCAAAATTTTCAGGCAGGATTTTTTCTTATCCTTATGTAGAATTGTTACCCTGTTTTCTGGGGATCCCGGGAGTGACACCTAAATGCGCTCTCAATTATATAAATTGGGAAAATTAGCCAAGAACACAAGCTAGCAATACGAGAGGCAGGGCAATGGAGTGAGATCTTTAACTCAATGTCTACGGGTCAGGCCAAGTCAAGGAGCAAACAGAAATGTAAGAATAACAATTGTTTTTATTAAAATACAGTCAAACAGTGTATGCGACACACTCACTCCAAGAACTAAAGAAATAAAGGTTGGAGTGGGATAGAGGGATTTTTAAGAGGGAGTTGTTCATTTGGGTGATACTACACCTGTCCTGGAGCCTGGGTAGTCTGCAGATTGAGTTCGTAGATATGAAGTCTCAGTGCGTGGGACTGAGGGGAAGGCTTGCCAAGCAAAGCGGCATCAAGGCTGGATGGAAGTCAGGAGCAATCCGAGCAATCCAAAGAAGTGCTCAAAGTCAGGGGATTATATAGGGAGAAATGTAGCCACAGGCTAGTCCGTACTTGGGGAAAACAATGAGTTTCAGGCTGGAGACAAAACCTCCGAAAGGTCAGAATTTAGCATGATTGAGTTAAGTCTGAATTGACAAAGGAGTAGCCAGTATGCAAACGCAGAGTGCTTGACAGTTGAGTATTCTTCTAATCAAGCTGCCTGCTCCGGGCAGGGAGTTCTTTGTAAGTAGCATGCCTACATAATAGAGTACTTGCCTTTGAGATCTCCTGAAGTGGCGGGATGGCTATTTCTGGCCAGCCTGTATTGTGTTGGAATATTACAGCGATTAGTGGCTGTGCCTGTCTACAAGCTTGTCTGGGGGACCTCACAGACACGTGGAGAGGGATGGTAGAAGAAGGCCAAATTATTGATATCAAAGTGATATCTAATATCTTCCAAATCCGGGCTAGAAACTGTGGTAACAGAAATACCAGGATCAAACTTGAGATCTTTGGCAAGGAAAACATCTGACACCATGCTAAAACCAGTTGAGAAAGTAGACAGTTCTCAAAATTAGCATTATACAAACCAATGCACAAAAAGAGACATCCAAAGCAGATATCCAGTGAAGGAACATTAGGTGAAGCAAAAGAAACTTAACTTGGAGCAGTTGTTTACAAGGCTATTTTTGTAGCATATGTGGATTGTATCTGCTGTTCCAGTTCTTCATCAACATATCTTAAGGTTGGTACTGTGTTGGGGCAAATGGAAATAGTGCTGAGAAGCAAGAAGGCATGGAAGGGCAAAGCATATGTTGCAAATTATGAAGGCTAAATCTTACATGTTGATTTAAGATAACCAGCCTTATGCAACCTAATCCTTGACTACAGGCCTCTTGTTAAATACATATGGTTTTCAAATTACTGTTGATTTCAGCCACGCTATCTTATATGAAACTTGATTGCTTTTAATTGAATTGTTTTAGTAAATTCTGTAGCAATGGAAAGGTTCCCTCCTCCCCTTTACTTATTTGCTGCATAGTAGCTCTGTTTAGCACTATTCAGTTTAACCTATGGAGGAGGCAATGTTTAACAGCCCATCCACAATGTATCACCATCCACCATCTCTATCCCCAGCCTTTTGTGTTTGATGGAGAAAAACAGAAAATGTGTTCTGTTGAATGTGCCTAATATCCTCCCCACAACTCATGGTCCTTATAATTTATTGTGGAAAGCAGGAGCCCATGTATATTCAGACAACCATATATGGATACTGGATAAAATTAATGATTTTTTTCCCTATGAAATAATTTTTTTTCCTTTGAAGACACTTCCTACTGCAAGTGCCTCAGAAAAGAAAAAATACAATGTTGATATATCCATATGTAACCTGTAAAGCAGAAATACATGGGTGTGTTTTTTTTCTATTCAATCGACGTTCAGCTGAATGTAGTGGAATTAACACAGATTATAATTAAAGAACAGTTGTTATTGTGTATCCTCGAGTCATTTCTGACTTATGGCAACCTTAAGGTAAACCTATCAAGGGGTTTATTGGACATGATTTGTTCAGAGGGGGGTTGCCATCCCTTCCTCTGAGGCTGAGAGCATGTGACTTGGGCAAAGTCACCCAGTGGATTTCCATGGCTGAGCGGGGATTTGATCCCTGGTTTCTAGTGTCCTAGAACACTGCACAAAAGACACAGACTATATTATCATCCCTGTATGGAAAATATACAGACCCTTGTTTACTGTTCAACGACTGTTGGAAGATTCTTTTCTTGTGGGTCTGACTAAACATCTAGGCTGAATGGTCAGATGGTTTTTAGACAATATATCCTGAAAATATCATATTTATCCTGACTGGCTGTAATCTCTATCATGTCATCATGCTCATCCTCATGAAATTTGCCAGTCTCAAGGAAGCTGTTATACCACTGGAAAAAAACTCCAGGATTTTCCTGCTTCTAACCTGTCTTAGAATCATAGAATCATAGAAATGTAGAGTTGGAAGAGACCACACGGGCCATCCAGTCCAACTCCCTGCCATGCAGGAACACCCTCAAAGCACTCCTGACAGATGGCCATCCAGCCTCTGCTTAAAAACCTCCAAAGAAGGAGACTCCACTACACTCCAAGGCAGCATATTCCACTGCTGGACAGCCCTGACTCTCAGGAAGTTCTTCCTGAGGTTCAGGTGGAATCTCCTTTCCTGCAGCTTGAATTCATTGCTCCTTGTCCTGGTCTCTGGAGCAGCAGGAAACAAGCCCTCTCCCTCCTCTACATGGCATCCCTTCAGATATTTAAACATGGCTATCATGTCCCCTCTTAACCTTAACCTCTTTTCTGTAAATATTATTCCTATTTAGACAGCACAAATAGGTCCTGTCCATCTGCTTAGGCTAGCTCTGTTGCTTCTGGCTCTGAATGGTCTATGTGTTCACAATTAATTCTCTTTTAATAGTGCAAATCTTTTAGTTCTGCCAGAACATGCAAGTCCCATCATATGTCTCCTGGGCTACTTAAGGCTGATCATTTTGTTTCCTTGAACTCTTGTTAGTTCTCCATAAATTGTCATATTGATTTTTTTTTAAATACTCCACTTTTGCACTCAATGGTCTGCACAGTTTGGTCACCAATGACTTTGGTTCTGCTGGTAACTTTATCCCATTTCAATTATTTGTAAATGTGCAAAGAACCTTCTGACAGATGACACAATATTTAATAAGTACAAAGTAGTATAGGTAAATATGGTAATTTGTGTTGGTTTTGACCTTGTTGGATTTACATGTTTAGGATGAAGTTGAAAAGTAGGCATAGGACACATGTCTTCTCCCAGACATTGTTGTACTGTAAAGCCCTTCACCATTAGATTGGTGAGCTAAAGATTATGGAAGATATAGTCCATTGACATCTGGTGTGCTATGCCTTCCCCAACTCTGTTGTAAATGTTACAGAGCCCAAGCACAGAGCCACAATCTTTTCACAGTCAAATCTCTCAGTAAAGGCAGTGAGTGCATCAAACCTACATCCCTGGGGTATATTGCTTAGGATGCTTGGGGTTAAACCTTGGGGAAAATCTTACTGCTTCTCTCCCTTCTTCTGTCACTCTCTTTTCATAAATAAAAAACAGTGTAGAAACTTGGTGATAGCAATAGCTGAGTTGAAAATGTAATGCTGGCATCACTTGAAATAAGAACAGTCTCTGGAAGTAAATACTCTGACATTGCAAATGTTAAAATTAATTCCCACTTCAAACAGAGCTCTTTAATTGGGAAGCATCTCAAGCACAGAGACCTCACATCCCAACTAACACAACTATTACGTTAATTGCCATGGCCCCCTTACAAGTCTTGGGTGGATCTGAAGTAAGTAGTTTGTTATTCTGGCCTGCTTTTCCAACCACGCACATTTTGCTAAATTGCATTTCTTTAAGCGAGTGGGCTGATATACTGCAAGTGTTACTAATTCCACTGAACCCCCCTCCCCTTCAGTCCCTTTGAAACAGAAGATCAAAACCTCAAGCCACTTTTTTTTATTTTTAAATGATGTGTTTCCATAAACAAAACTAGACATTTGAAATAACCACTTTATTAAGATTAGGTGTCCCTGAAAAGGAGCTCTGTTTTTCTACCAACCGCAATACAAAATTATATGCAAATTGTTAGGATATGTTTTTTAAAGGCTATATAAGAGTTTGAAACAGGACAGTTGGGAAGACATCTTAGCTGGAAGGATTTTTCTAGCACTTCTTTTCTCTCCCTGCACCCTGCCAAGGTCTATATTTCCAAAGAACACTGCTGTCCATGGACTATCAGTTCTTTAACAGTACAGCAGGGTGAAGGGCATTGTTCTAGAAGAAGTGGTCTGCAAGCCATAACAGTTTAAAAGAAACTATTCAGTTATTTTATACTATGTTATTATATATGTATGTTTATCCCATTCTCTGCCTGGACTTATTATATCCCATTGATGACCAATCATGGAATAACAAGACCAGAAACAGAAAGTTGAGTTAAATGAGGGCAAATTTATTTGACCTAAAGTCTGTTTAAGTTGTGTTGGCCTAGAAAGGGAACAAGAGGGGGAGCAACCTGACACAGGTCACTTGATCAAGCTGCAGGAAAAAGAGATTCCACTTGAACCTCAGGAAGAACTTCCTAATGGTCAGAGCTGTCCAGCAGGCCAATGTGCTGCCTCGGAGTGTGGTTGAGTCTCCTTCTTTGGAGGTTTTTAAGCAGAGGCTGGATGGCCATCTGTTGGGAATGCTTTGATGGGTGTTTCTGCATAGCAGGGGGTTGGACTCGATGGCCCCTGGGATCTCTTCCAAGTCTTGATTCCATGATTCTATAGGTCCAGCTGATGTGAGTATTACATTCACATCAGCTATATAACACATTTGTGAAGGCTGGCATGAAAAGCCTGCTACCTTCCAGTAATGTAATTCCTATCATTCCTTACCATAGGCCACCCTGGCTAGAGTTACTGGGACATGTAGTCCAATAACATCTGGAGGGCTACATGACTTTCCACTCCCCTGTTAAGGGCCTGGTCCTTATTGGCTGCTATTTACTAGCATTTTGGAGCATGCAAGAACACCAAAACCCCATGACACAACATGTTGAGCAGAAAGACTTTGTTGTTGTTGTTAATTTAATGTATATCAAGGACACTTGAACACATGGACAGCTTCCCAGTATGAAGGTTAAGCAGAAGCTGAAGGATATGCTGCTCTCCTATTCCTTTAAAATTAGATTACTGCATTAGTTTGTTAAAGAATGAAGTTTAAACTGCTCTGGCTAAAACACCACATAGAAATAGCACTACAGGGCTTCAGCAATTAAGAAAATAAAGCAAAAGGAACCACCTCAATTATATTTTTCTTGACTTGCTTCATGCCATATGATTTGTTACCATAACTTTGTAATGTGTCTCTTTTCCTGCGTCTACTAAATCTTTTTTGGATTTTCCATCCCAGTGTACTGCTTTTTTTTTTGAATGAGTGTTTTTTCCCCCTTTGCTTTACTGGCCTCTGGGCTCAGCACCAACATGGGAAAATTTAAGTCAACTTGGTTCACACATGCTTTCTGTAAGGCCAAATTTGAAAAGTGGTGAATTTCCCAGTTCCTCTCATTTTTCAGGAGGAAAATGGGTTTGGTACTTTCTCTTGGAGTGAAGTCAAAATTAACCCATCCTTAACTGGACAGAGGAACTGCTCAGACAATACAGTACAGAAAAAACATGCTCCCAAGCATGCCAAAACACCTTATTTACTGTCTATTTTTTGCCTATTTATTTACTGCACAATGTTGACCAGAAATAATGTTCCATCACTTCCTGTTGCCATTTTGAAAGAGAAATGGAGGGAAAATAAGATAATTGATAAAGAATGAGGTTCTGAGGGGTCGGGGTTGAGGATTTTTTTCCATGCAAGTTTACATATGTTGGGAATGCTTTGGACATGATCTTCAGATAATATTTGCCTGTAAAATCAAGCTGAAAGTCAGGATTAGAGATATGAAATATCTGTCAGTTTCAATTTTGTTGCATTTCTTAGAATGCCACCAGTATTCTTGCCCAATCCAATTCTGTTGTGAAGCTCCCTTTCCTTCCAAAGCCAGTGTTGTTTTTTGTGGAAATGATCTGGTGCATCTTCTGTAACGTATTGTTTTTAAACGTATTTTCTCCTAGTGATTAATGTGTGTGTGCATGCATTTCTCAGTTGTATATATTTTTAATTGTGCACATTTTAAAAAGAACAATTATGCTTTTTAAGTCTCATGAATGTGGAATATGTCTCAGGCCCTTTCCGCACGAGGCAGTTAAAACGGGCCAAGGCGTCCTGGCACGGAGGTCGTCTGCACCTTGGTGCAGACTATTTAACTTAGTTCCGCACCTCAGTCCGATCCAACCTGTCCCCAAGTGGTCCTCCCGCGCGCTAAGTAAAGACCGGAAAAATCAGGTCTTTACATTTTCTGGAACATGCCATTGCATCCCTACTTACCTGTACAGACGCGCAGGCTCGCACCAATGAGAGCCTGCAATCAGCGGAGGGCGGGCTGTGGGCATGGCCAGCCTCAGCAGTTGGTCCACTCCCACGAAGACACCAGAAGCCGCCATTTTGAGCTGGAGCAGTGCGGATCTACAGACCTTGCACTGCTCCGGTTCGCCCTGCACCAATGGAGGGGCCCTGCGGAAGGGCTGAAGAGACAGTGTGTGTTACTTTGGATCCAAGAGCTGGTAAGTAATGGCATGGAGCGATTGACTCGCCTCGTGCTGAAAGGGCCTCAGATAGTGCAAAATGGATATTTTACAGGGAAATGAGAAGCCAATGAATTTCTTTTCTATCCCTAGTCAGGAAGGGAAGAGCCAGTCTGTACATTGGGGACAATAGAGGAGAGTCACTGTCCACCCAACAGTGTTTGGTCTTCTTATTTCATATTTATTTATTTATTAATTGCAATTATGCCTTACCTTTCTGGAAAAAAATAGCATTTTTTGAAGCTAATAGTGGTAAAAACAAATCCAATGAAAACATTAAAAACATAATTAAAGTGTATAAAGCTGATTAAAGATACAATTAAAAGTACATTAATAAAAGGGAACAGTAACACCCAAACAGTCAATCAAGTTGTCATCGTGTTGAATTTCATCTCTTGGATTTTCTGATTTTTATGTTAAAGCATTTACAAGTTTTCACAGTGTAAAGAAAGGTGAAAGTTTGGTTCCATACCAGACGTGGCCCACACCAAAATACAGTATATATTGTTAGTTGTTTCACAACAGACAGATTTGCCAAACATGGGTCTTATTATGTCAGGAAATGTCTATCAGTTTATCACGAAAACAAGGATGGCTTGATGTCAAAATGCATGACCATATTAGTATACATTGAAGTGCTAACCTGAGAGATCTATAGATCTATCTACATTTTGCAACCCGAGAAATGCACGCACACACACACACCCCAACACACATATAGTGTGTGTGTGTGTGTGTGTGCTGTGTGCAATTTTTTGGTCAATGCTTGTGATGCTATCATGTGTCACAGATTGTGATGCTATTATATGTCAGAGTACAAGTTAGCTATGGGATGGAAAAAAGTAATTTTCTCTCATTAATTTCTTCTGTTTACAGTAACCTGTTCAGGCTGATCACAGTATGTGAAGAGAAAATGATTGAAGTAGAACTATTTGTACTCTGGTTTCCATAGTACTGAAGGACTGCCTCTGCTCACATTTCATTTTCAACACATCACATCCACTTGTATGACTGAACAATGTGCATTGCAAGTATGAATGCCCCAGACAAAGCCACTTTCAGTCCAATCAATAACATATGCACAACCACACAAGTTGGAGCAATTACACATCCCCTCAGAGGCACAGTAGCAACAGCACGTCCTACTGTGGTTGTGCATTTGCACCTTCAGAATATCACACTGAGAAGGCCAAGATGTTACTCTGCATCCATTCTGAAGAGAGAGACTCACATCATAAAGGAAATATTTTTTTAAAAAGTTTCATATCTACAGGGACAAGATGCTCAAGGATGCTTGATTGCTGGAAATAATGGATTAAGGTAGATAGCATGGAAAGCATGGATTTATTAGTTTCATCCAGTCACCTGGCAGACCACAAAACAGACATTTTCAATTTGAAATATTTAGAACTTATCTTTCTGCCACAGGGTTTTTCAGTCTGTTGCTGACAAGTTTGTATGCTCTAAGTGGAATCAAGGGATAGTGAGGGGATGGAGATGGTGGATAAAGAGAGGGTCTCTAGGAGGTTTTAAAGGGTGGAGCCTTGCAAGTCAGGGACTGATTGAATCCCATAAAAAAAAGGGGTAGAGCACACAGAAAATGCATTAAAGGTTTCTGAAGAGCTATCAGATATACATACAATTGCCCTCTTATGAAGCAATATTACATATTCATGATATCAGACCAACTCAGAATTCACACACACACACACACACACAAATGCAAAACAGAAAGGAGAGAGGGGAGGAGGGGGAGAGGGAGAGAGAGAGAGTCTGTAATTCTGTTGTTGCCTTTCACAGGAATAAGAACTCCTATGGAAGTGGCTGGACAATTTTGCCTGATTTGAAATATCTGCATTCCATTCAAGATTCAGGAAACTGAGCTGCACAAGCGTTACGGTTGTACATTTGGATGCACATTTGAGTGGACATTGGGCTGTACATTCAGTTGCTCAACATTCCCAGGCCCTCCATACACACACACATTAACACCCATGGGATGTTAGCCTTCATTTAGGCCATTTCCACACGACGGGGCTGTCCTGCTATGGGGACAGGATGGCAGCAGGTGGCTGGTCCTGCTTCTGCATGATATTATTGCCAGCCCGCTGACATCCTGTCCCCATGAGTTGCACTCATGGAGTATTCACTAAATGGATAAAATCCATTTAGCACCTGTGATCACGTGACACTCCTGTACCTAACTGTCCTGTGGACGGGCAGGAAGCGCAATGGTGACACTTTCTTCCCCAGCGCAGACTGGGAAAATGCCTACTGAGGAAGGAAGAGGTGTGGCCATTGCATTCCCTTCCGCAGGGAGCTGGTCCTGTGAGGAGGGCAATGTTCCTGTCACACTCTCTTCCCTGCTGGGACTGTGACAGGAGGACTGGCAAGAGCCCCGCCATGTGGAAATGACCTTACTTTGGCTGTTGCTCTGTACCTGACCATCTGCTTTTGGTTTTCTAAGCAACTGTAATAGACTGCTCACCCAGTGCCTTCACCTTGTTGGTTTTGGTGCCCACCAAACCATCAGGGACATTTGAACAAAAAGTGTATGTTTGTTTTTTAAAATGATAGCTACCTCTCCATCTGCTGTGCTCCAAGACTTTTTGTGACCTAGGGCAAAGAAAAAAAAAGATGGATTCTGCATATGTCATGTGAGGTTGGCTTACTTTGCCCAATTACAGGGCTAATTATGCATGTATATGCACACGCTGTCTCATACAATGAATCTCTGAATCAACCAACCAATTAGGCTGTTCCTTACTGCCACTGGCATGGGGAAGCTTAAGCCTCTAGACAACGGTGCATCAAATTACATTTCCCAGGTGTATATGTACAGTCCCTACTAGATCCTCCAGAATTTCACAAATAAAAATGAGGACACATGTGGCCAAGCCACATCAGAGTGTGGACAAGATGGCAAAAGTGGTTAATAAGGAAGAACACACAAGTGGGGGAAAGGGATTGCAGCAGTATGCTTGTGTCTGGGTCTGCATAGAAGGGAAGATTCTGCCCTTTCTTTCTTCTCTCCCTTCCCCACAGAGTTGAGCACAAAAAAGAAAAAGTGGGAAACAAAAGCAATAATTGTGATTGTTCCTGCCAATTCAGAGCATTTGGAGGATACTCCAGACTTGGATGAATAATACATAGAAAAGCAAAATAAAATTAAAAATTAAGATATTAAAAAAGCCTAGATGGGAGAAGGGGTATTACTTTCATTCTGGAAAAAAAGACAGGGGACACACCCCTGAACTACTCGTCTGGTTGTTTTCAAGTTGTATGGCTGCTCTTTAAGTTCAGAAACAGCAGGGCTTAGCCATTATTTCTGTACCAGCGCATGACCTCTGGAGTTTCCTCCAGTAAATTTTATGAGGAGCATTGCAAAACACTGTGGCTCTTCCATTTGCGGCATAAAACCTTTGGTTACTCTTTCAGTTGGAGTTGATTGCCTCAGAAAGGGATGGTTTGTTTTTGGAGGAACTCCTTAAAGTTCAACAAGTTCTCTCGGCTCAGCTAGCTGCAGCGTCTTAAATTTGTGGTGATGGTGGTGAGCCAGATAATACCTCTTGAAGACATTTACTACATTCTTACAAATTACTCATGTTTCAGGAAGCTTGCTTGCTTCTAGCTTTTACTTTCTTCATTCTGTGCAATAAAAAACTGTTCTGTAATGCTTCTCCGCCCCAGTTTTTCTAGACAAAGAACCAGGCCTGTCGTTCAAAGACTGGCCCAGGCAGAAGGAAACACAGAAAATTTTTATTAAGGACTCTTTTTATGTGCCACATTTTTACACTTGGATGTTTGGAAATGTATTTTAATAGCTTCCTTTGTTTGCAAGGGGAGACATGACAACATAGATTATGTCCATATGCAATTTTTCCCATGCCCCCTTGAAGGTTGTGAGCCAGCTATAGGAAATTCTTTCTTTTATTAGGATATTGATACTATAGGCTCCTAAAATGACAAATGAGCAGGTCTTAAGTATATAAAGTTTGAAGCCAAAAATGACTAAACAAAAACTATCATACTTTGTACATACACACTTTCCAACACTGCACAGATAAAAACTGGGATGCATGTGGCCAAGCAACATCACAATGTGGTCAAGATAGCAAAAGTTATTAACGTGGAAAGATGTAGAAGCTAGAGAGGCTGCAGAAGTTTGCTTTTCCCTGAGTCTACAGGGAGGAGCAAGATTCTACCTGCTCCTTTCCTCTTTTCCCACTGAGTTGATTGAGTGAAAATTATTTTTGGACTTTGAACTCAAGTTTCCAACAACTGAAGTAAGCTGAGGAGAGAGAAACTGGGGCATTTTAAATGCCACTGAAAAAGTGGGATGACAGAGGTTTTATTGGGGCTGTCCCTGCCAAATTGAAACAGTTAGAGGGTAGGGACATATCATGAGAAGACATGACGCATTAGAAAAGACAATCATGCTTGGTAACGTGGGAGGCAGTAGGAAAAGAGGGAGACCACATTACATGTAGATTGGCTCAATCATGGAAGCCAGAGTCATAAGGCTACATGAGCTCAGCAGGATAGTAGATAACAGAGAGACTTAGAGAGACTTTCTGCACTAGACTGTTATAGTGCTATTATTCCACTTTCAACATCCTATGGAATCCTGGGGCTTGCAATTCAGGGAGGGGCCAGCTGGATGTTGAAAGTGGTGTTACCCTGATTTCTGCGGTCCCATGAGGGACACCTAAGTGCGCTCCAAATTACAAGGTGGGAATTAGTCAAAAGAGCACAAGCTAGCAATATGAGAGGCAGGGCAACAGAGCAAGATCTTTTACCCAATGTCTATGGGGTCAGACCAAGTCAAGGAGCAAACAGAAGTAAAATATAATTGTTGGTTTTATTAAAATACAGCCAAACAAGTGTATGCAACACACTCACACAGATAACTATAGAAATAAAGGTTGGAGTTGGATAGAGGGATTTTTAGAGGAGGTTTTTTGTATGGGTAATACTACACCTGTCCTGAAGCCCGGGAAGTCTGAAGACGAAGTTCGTAGATATGGAGTTTCTCAGTACGTGGGACTGAGAGGAAGGCCCTCCAAGCAAAGCGGCAGCAAGGTGGGATGGAAGTCAGGAGCGATCCGATGAGGTGCTCAAAGTCAGGGGTTCTTATAGGGGAAAATGTGGCCGTAGGTTAGTCCATACTTGGGGAAAACAATGAGTTTCGGTCTGGAGACAAAGCCTCCAAAAGGTCAGAATTTTACATGATTGAGTTAGGTCCGAATTGTCAATAGAGTAGCCAGTATGCAAATGCAGAGTGCTTGACAGATGAGTATTCGGCTAATAAAGCTGCCTGCTCGGGGCAGGGAGTCCTTTGTAAGTAGCGTGCATACATAATGTGGTACTTGCCATGAGGTCTCCTGAAGTGGTGGATCGGCTATTTCTGGGCTGCCTGTATTTGTGTGGAATATTACAGCGATTAGCAGCCGTGTCTGTCTGCGAGCTTGTCTGGGGGCCTCGCAAGCACGTGGAGGACAGAGGGGTATAGTAGGCCAAATTATTGATATCAAAATGATATCTAATATCCCACAAGTCTGGGCTAGAAAATACAGTAACAGTGGAATAATAGCGCTATAACAATCAAGTGCGGAAATAGCTTTAGAGGTCTCTCATTCATAAGGTCATCATAAGTTGCAGTCAGCTTGATCACAATGCTTGTCCTCATTATAGTTGATGCAGTTGTTTTCAATGGAGCCAAGCGTTATCTGGTTTCTGCTGTATCTAAAGCAGAGTATTCAAGGGCATAGCTGTGTTAGTCTTTTCAGCCTAAGATGATATAAAGGAATCCTGTAGGATCTTTGAGTAATAAATTTTCTAGAAGATGTTAGTCCCCCCACCAAGCTAGTCTTTCTTGAAGGTGCTACATGGTTAATTTTTATCTGCGGAGGCAGAGTGATTATACACTGGAGTGACATGCTCTGGATTAGTGTAATTTCTTGGGCTACGAAGTACCGACAAAGAAGACTGGTGACAGCAGTTTTGTTAACAAAAGGTCACCTCATTAGATAGCCAGTTATATATTCCTGATACAGGGAAATATACCACCAAACAAGAGAACCACAGTTTGCATACAGTGTGCATATAAAAATATACATGGGTAGATGTGCTTTTGGAAATAATTAGTATAATTGATATAGAAATGTAGTATATGGTCTCATCATAGATTATGACCAGCAGCTTTGCCTGCTGTCGAAGGGATAATTTTTGATGGCCAATTTCAAGGTTCCTGCCTTTTCTCAGACTGATTTTTTTTTTCAGTCTTAAACTGGATTTGGACTGAACAATCCTTCAAACAGAGGATGCTTTCTCATACAGGCCTGTGCTGTCTCCAATAGGACACATACTCTAATCTTCAAATCTTCACATTCAGAGTTCTTTGGGGTAGAAGGTGTGTTTGCCTTTAAATCATGGCAAAGAAAACATGGGATGAAAGTCCAGTTTTCCAAGAGTGGAGCTGAATTGGCACAGAGATAAAGACATGTAGGACCCAGGGGCTAAAAGTTGCATCAAGCGTAAGGAGATGTGAAGTGGGATGAAGTTGTATCAGGAAGAAGTTCTGTCCCATTCAGAAATGTGATGTACCGGTAACTTATTTTGAGCAACACTCAAAGCCTATTCAAACAAACATTTTGTGGTATAGTGCTCACTGGAAAAGCCCTCCAGAGTCACTCTGTATTCTAGGGTTGATAAATGTAACCATTTTTGCTATCCATAAAATCAAATATTCTATATTTCTATAGTTCTGCTATCTGTTTTTAACAGTTGTATTATATATAAAAAACACCAGTGATTATGTACTCAGTACAGCAGGTGAAACAGTCTGTAGTATATGCTTTGTGTTTTTAATTTGTCTTACTTTTGGGCATACATGATGCCAGTGAGCAAAGTAACAACATTCTGTGCATTTTATGGCATGATTAACCCTAAAACAAAGCAGGTGAGAGATACTGTTTTCACATCAGGCACATCTTTATATCATCATCATCATCATCATCATCATCATCATCATCATATAATATTTTTGGATCTGTATGTACATGACTAAGGAATGCATGACCTGTGGATCAGAGAGAGAAGAAAAAGGTGACTACTTCAAAAGATAGAAATCAACTGAATAACTCTTCGTGAGCTTGCCTCTACTTCCAAAACAGCTGTTTCAACCACTCTGAGACAGAATGTGTTGAAGAGCAACTTGATCAAGTAATGGACATGAAGAATTGGAACTACTGGGCCAAAAATGACCAGTTTTCAAGATATGGAAATCAGAGGAGGTGAGCAGGGATAAAATAGGTACCATGAATAACTTGAATGTTGAGAACTCTTCACTGGAACCAAGCAATGGGACATTGCACATGGATCTTCTCCTTTCATCTATATGTGTTCTCTTCCTTGAGCTGGCTACCTAAGGTTTAAGTTAGATAAACAAGTTCTTTGAAGGATTTTATCTATATATAACTATATATAACTATATATATCTATATAACCTTGATATGATGCTTGCTATCCTGAGCCAAAGTCCTTCCTTTATCTCACCTTCTCCTTTCCCCACTCCTGGATTCAGGAAATCTTAATTCTTTCTCTGCCTCATTGCTCCCTCCTTCAAACCTGAACTATAAGTCTCCACTAAGCTTTCCTCTTATGTCATATTCTCTGGCAAATCACCTGCCATTTCTCTCTCCCACTGTCCCAAGATGAATAATCTCTTCTTCTTTCCTCCATTCCCACACAAGCTTTTAGCTATATCAGTCAGCTAGACCCTTCAGGACCTATACATATGGCACATTCTGGTCATTTTCTTCCTCTTTTATTATATGTTATAATAAAATATATTCAATTCATTTCATTTAGAGTATGAGTGTTTTTGACAAAGTGGTTGGAGAAGGGAGGTGAACATAGGAATTGTCATTTGAATTCCCTTACTGGGAAAGCAGTGGTGTTTATGTCTATTGCTTGAACATGAGCAAAAGACCACATAGCCATTGCCCCTTTTTGCATGACAACTACATCCTGGCATGGAGACACAAGAGGAGCAGAACCATGACAACTCTTCTGCATGACGTCATTGCAGTCCCATCCTTCTCCTATTGCCAGTCACTGCGATTGCTGGGTAAATAATTGACGGAGTTTCTCCACCAATGATCCCCAACCACGTGACACTCTCATCCTTCCTGGCCATGCAGAAGGACTGGAAGTGTGATGGAGGCACTTGCTGCCCTTGTGCAGCATGGGAAAGAGCTTGGCTGTGCTGTGAAAGGAAGAGGCATATTCCTCATACTCCCTTCTGCAGGGAGCTGCTTAGGTGAGGAGGGGAGCATTCCTGTCTTGTTCCTTTCCTGCCAAAAATGCTGCTGGGATCATAACCAGAGGATGATGGCATCATGTAAGGTGGGGAAATGGCCATTTACAGGATAAAGAAGACTAAGGGTCTTTCTGCAATACACTGTTCTAGTGCTATTATTCCACTTTCAACATCCTAAGGAATCCTGGGATTTGCAGTTTAGGGAGGTACATTTAGAATTCTCAGCCAGAGAGCTCTTTGGCCTCAGTAAACTACAAACTCCAGAATTCCACAGGATGTTGAAGGTGGAATAATAGCACTATAACAGTGTATTGCAGAAAGGCCCTAACCTTAAGAAAGAATATGGCTGACTTCTAGTTTTAAAAGCTTTTACTCCAGGATATCACACCAGGTAACATTACTGCTTTTCCAGTAAGTGAGTTCAGATGACTATGCTTACAGAAGCCATGAGAGTGTTGGAGCACCATATGGGCTAGCCCTACTGCCAGTCACCGATGCCATGGTCCCACATCTATTCTCAGCTTTCAGTCCTTTTCGCATGCCTTTTTTTTTTTGCGCGACCACCCCTTGAGCGTTGCGTGAGTGGGAGCATCGCTGTATATGACGCACTCCCACTCACGCGACGCTCACGAGGGTAAAGCGGGGTGCTCGCGCTTTTCTTGATTTTCGGCTTTAAGCTGAAAATACTGCGCGCTCGCGCAATGCTCGCGGCGCCCTCATGCACTTACCCATGTGCGGTGTGTCGGCAAGCCGGCCTCGTCACGCTTCCTTCCCCCAGTGCAGCCTACAGTTCCCAGACTGTGCTGCAGAAGGAAGGGGCGGGGCACTAGTGCGACGGCTGCGGTACAAGGAAGCCGATGCGGGAGGCAAAAAGGGCTATCATGAGCAGCTCGCGTGAGTGGCTGCTCACGTGAGCGCCGCTCCCCACTGCCGCGACAAGGTAAGGTGCAAAAAGGGCCTATGAGAAGAGGCTTTCTTCTCCCCATAATTTTAGATTCTATTTAGTTTTAGATTTAGATCCGTTGATTATAAGATTTCCAGCTGAGGTAAGATTATGACCCAATCAAAATCTGATCCAATTAGAATGTCCCTTACTTGTATGTCTCTACATACATATAGAGGCTCCAGACTCCTGACAGAAAATGCTTAATAGCTTGAAGGGGAGAAACACTGATGCTAAAAGCAGGATGCATTGCTGGCAGGGGTGGACTAGTCCACATTGCCCTATGGTCACTCTTTTGTTTCCCTTAAATATAGGACCATCCACACTACCCAATTATGTCACTTAGATTCTGCTTTAACTGTCATAGCAACGTCCTATTGAATTCTGGGATCTGAAGTTTAGGAGGAGTCTTTAGAATTCTCAGCCAGAGCACTCTAGTACCTCACCAAATTGTAAATCCCAGGATTCCATAGGATGCAACCAGGGCAATTAAAGTAGAATCAAAATGTTGTAATTTTATAGCATGAGGAAATCAGTTGAACCTCCATTTTGTTGAGTTTTATTTTCAGTGATGTTAGAGACTGATATTTCTGTTGATATCCTACAACTGAAATTGCTAGAGGCTTCTAATACATCAGGTTTTTCTCACAGATCTCTGGGCAGTTTTCAGGGTTTTGCAGGGTAGATCAGCAAGGGTTTCTGACTCGTATTGATTTAACAATAGTACAACAAAAGCCCTCTTTCAGAAGGAGACTGCTGAATTCAAGAAAGGTTGAGTCAAATGGGACTAGCTTTGTCTGTGGCATCTTGTTTTGTAATTCCATGTCTGCCTTCTTGAGCCACTATTTTCCATCTGGCTCTGGTTGATGGACCTTGGCACTGTAGCGAAAAACAAAGTGGATCCCATAAGCCTTAAGTCTGCCCACCTCGATTCAACCCACTGGTTTAAAATTAACTTCCAGCTTGCTAGGCTTGACCTCTGATAAAAGGGTGTTTTCAGATTTCCTAGGGAAGATATGAGTTGCATCATGTCCAGAACATACTGTTGGCACATAGCAGACAGTACTCTGTCTAAAATGGGAAGAAGCTTGTTGAAAGCATGCTAATATCCACATACATCTCTGCTGCTTGCTGCTTTAGGAATGTGGTGGAAGGGGAGGCATGTGTAGTTTACAGAAACTAAATTTATTCCAGATGTTAACTATGCAACCAAGATTTGTATATACAAAAAGTGTTTTCCCATTGCCTATATTTAATTTCCACTTGAAAATGGGGACTTTCTAAAAGCATTTTCCCATGTGTGCCAAAATAAATCAGATGTTTTTAATCAAGAATCACATGTCTAGAAAATGAGCTCCACCCACATATGCTTGCATTCATTTATAAATGTTTATTTGTTAAGGTGGAAGGAAGCACTAGAATTTTTTTTAGCAAAGGCAGTTCCTTCACATTTAACTCTGGCTTACTCATACAGTGGAAACATTGAACATGCTTTGAGCAAGGTAAAGCATATCGTTTGTGTCTGGCATATTTAGATTTATTTGTTTGATTCACTTTGAAGGTGTGTGTTTGAATGCAAGATGAAGAGTAGAAATATTTATTATAGTGTACTAGCGTACATACCTGGCATTGCCTGGGATTTTATTTTCTCATAGGTAATACTTGTTAGAAAGATTTGAGATACTGTGTCTCTAATTCCTCAAGCTGTCTTGTACAGTACATAACTTTTCCTCATATTCCCCAATCCAATCTGTATTCAGAGTTATTAGCATACAGAGACTGGATTCCTGAGGGAATACAGTGTCTTCCTCCTTGCTGCTAGGCCTCATCTCCATAGCAACCAGGCCAATTCAAGACAGACGCAGTTGACTGAGGCCTAAGAGCTCTCTGGCTGAGAATTCTAAGGGCTCCTCACTAAACTGCAAACCCCAGGATTCCATAGTATCTTCTTAGGCAGCCAATCATATGAGGTCTTCGCCTGACACAAACAAACTTCTTTTGTATATTAGACTATATAATACACATTTCAATAGATATGGAGGCTTACCTTTCCTTGTACATGGTATGTTTTCTCCTGTGTAGTCTAGTGAAGCAGACAGCAGCACATTGCTAGAGACAAGCCCAGGTTCAACCTTATCACAGTTTGAGGAAACTTTCTCAGGCAGGAGATCCTGGGAGGAAGCAGTGGAAGTGCTCTGATCATTCACTATCAGCCTCCCTTGAGATTTGCCTCTGTTGGGCAGAACTATCCCCATCTTTGAAATTCCAGAGCCACAATCTCAGACTTAGAGATGACCACTTGTGATGATGATGTTACAAGGGTGATGTTACCAGGTGAGGCTTTAATGATGTCATTAAGCATGAAAATCCTCATCAAACACAGTTACACAGAATATGTTATTCATAGAATTCCCCCAAACCTGACAAATGAAGAAATATATACAATACCATTCAAGGTGTTGTTACCCTGAAAACTGGGGGTGTCCCGTGAGGGACGCCCACTTGCCAATCAAAACCAAATTGGGGGAAATTAGCCTGAACACTGTTTTGACATGCGAGAGGCAGGGTAACTTAGCAAGACCTTGTAACCCAATGTCTACAGCTTCTGGGCAATGAGCAGGCCAGGTTACAATGATAACAACTTTATTAAACAAGAGCAATGTAAATCAAACACACACGCACTCTGACTAACTAAAGGAATAAGGAAAAGAGGCTTGAGGAAACAGCGGGTGATACAACACCTGATCGCGATGTCCTGCAAAATCTGGAGCGATGAATGACAGGGCTCAGCGCTGGATGCTGAGGGGAACTCTTGAACCAACCGGCAGCAGGTCTGGGTGGCAGCTCAAGAGGAACCAATGAGGTCCCAAAATGGGGACCTTTTATAGGGTGAAACATGCCTGGAGGCTATGGCAAACCAAGTAGGAAACAAAAGAGTTTTGGAGCTAGACAAAAAGATCTGGTGAGGTCACTGTCAGTATGATCGGATTAGTGTTGAAAGACAAAAGAGTGGCTGGTGAGCTGATGGCCTTCTCCAAAGGGTTGGTTTGGCGGGAAACCGCGCTGCTATTGTGGAGTATGGGTATGGGTGTCCCCTGAAGCTACGTGAAGCTTGGGAAATGCTGGCTTGAATGAGGAATGGAATTTGAACAATTAATCAGCCGCAGCCAGTACGTGGTTGTTTCAGAAACCAACCCAAACACGTGCAGCGGGGCCGCCGAGCGTGGTCTAGCCAGGGCCAAATTAAGTGATATCAAAGCGATATCAGGGAGTCCCTTCCTGGGTCCCATAGCCGTCATAATAGTGTGAGATTCCTGAGATTTCTCCCTACAGCTTGAGGACTGGAGAAGAGGTGCAAAGCTGTGAAACTCAAAGCCAAACCTTGACATCTGGTCATCCTAAGACAGTGATATGTATGTGTCACACAGCCCGTCCTACAACCCTCAACTAACCTTCTGTCCTCAGCTGAAATATCAGAGGACAGTGTCCTGTCAACATAGAATAGAATGGGATGAGGTGTGGGGGACAGATTCAATGCAATACCAGCACTATGGGTTTTGCTGCTCTTTTCCGAGGTGTGCCTCAAACTACAGTTTGGGCTTTTTATGTTTTGTATTAGGGGAAGGGCTATAGCTCAGTGGTGGAACACATGTCCAAAAATGTACCAAATCAATGACTTGTAATCTTTAACACACAAACCTGCATCAAACCAAAGGCCTACCTATTTCATCATCTACAGTTCTGGTTTTGGTCTACAAATATTTAAGTGTCTTAGTACCAGAGTCTGAGAGACTTCCTCCTCCCGTTTGAGATCTGAAGAACAACACCCACCACTCTAGGCTTAGTGACATAGTAGCTTGTGGTTCTGAGCTGGGTGGACACCTTCACCTTCCATCACTTTCAGGAGAGGTTTCTCCTCTTGTTTGAACTGAGGTCTGTCCCTGGTTGGTGGGCACATGAGACAGGCTTTCTCCACAGCAGTACTTCCACTGTGTCTCTTCTTCCCATGAGAAATCAGGCTGGCTTATATTCACTGATGTTTTGCAAATGAAAACGAGGATATGTATGGAAAGATGACATCAGAGCCTGCTCAGGAAAGCAAAGGTTATTATTGAGAAAGAACATACAAGCTAGGAGAAGTTTGTTTTTGCCTGAGCTATAAAGGAGAGCGAGATTCTACTACCTCATCTCCTTTCTCCATGTTGAGTTAATGGAGTACAAGGTACTTTTTCACTTGGAATTCAGTGTGTACCAATGGAAGTAAATGGAGAAAACAGGGGAAAGTGGGAGAAAAGAGAGAGAAAATGGAACAGTTGTGGAAGTCAGATGATATAATCAAATAAGAACAGTTGGATTTGCTGAATTCGTTTCCTTACTGGGATTCTGACAGACAGCTAAAGTGTATTTTTTGTATTTATTTATTTATTTATTTATTTATTTATTTATTTAAAAGATGACCTTTTATATTGTTTTAAACCTTTTTGTAAAGATCTCTCTCTCTCTCCGTAGTTTCCTGCTGAGCAAAAAAGCAAATAATATTATATATATAGTATCCCCCTTCAGCCAAGTATGTATTTAAAATAAGTAAAATAAGTATTTAAAATAAGTAAATAAACTAAAAAGCAAATAAACAAGTATCCAGTGGGGAGGACTTGTCAGTTGTGATTCTTCCATTAATATGCCTCTTTCAAGAGTTGTGATAATGGGGCTTCCCATGATCTAGACTTGGCTGAAGGGGGATACTTCCCTCTTCAGGTAAACCAAGGGTTAATGGGGTATTATGGTTAGGTTACACTTTTTATTGTGGGTCAGCCTCACAGGTCACAGGGGGAGAATTGCCCAGTCAAGGGAAAAGTGGTGAGCATCTTTGAGATGCTTCGAGATGCTTCAAAGGAGAAGTTATAAATATCCTTGAGAGGCCATGTGGGAGGGGGAGAACAAAGGAACCTCCTGGAGATGGGATCTGTGCCAGTAGTAGGCTGCAGGCCTTAGGCCTTGCCTCCTGGTCTCATTCCTCTCCTGCTCCCTTTTCGCACCTTACCTCGTCACAGCAGTGGGGAGCGGCGCTCGTGCGAGCTGCTCACAACAGCCCTTTTTGCCTCCTGCATTGGCTTCCTTGTAGCGCAACCGTCGCACTCGCGCCCCACCCCTTCCTGCCGCAGCACAGTCTGGGAGCTGTAGGCTGTGCTGGGGGAAGGAAGCATGACCGGGCCAGCTTGCCAACACACCGCACACAAGTAAGTGTGCGAGGGCGCCGCGAGCATTGCACAAGTGCGCAGTATTTTCAGCTTACAGCTGAAAATCAAAAAATGTGCGCACGCCCCGCTTTAGCCTCGTGAGGATTGCGCGAGTGGGAGTGTGTCATACGGAGCGACGCTCCCATTCATGCGATGCTCAAGGGGTGCTCGCGCAAAAAAAAAAAAAAAAACACATGCGGAAAGGGCCTTAGACCATCTAAGCCTGTGAACCCAAATGTGAGTAACTAGAATAAGGTAGTTAGTTATGTTAGGGCTTTTTATTATTTTGGAGGTTGGCTGATCTTAAGAATGTATCTGTTTTTATAACTACTTGTAACTTAAGCATACCTGGGAGGGGGGAGCCTCTCATGTGTATTATTGTCTTGTTTACTTGCATGCCTTAAAATAAATGCTTTTCTGTAAAACCTCTGTTTCCTCTCCATTCCCATGCCATTCTTTGGCACACACTTAGATAGGGCTTCTCTCAATCAGAAGGAGGAGGGAAGGGAAGGGTCCTTAAGCATAGAGATTGGCAATCCACTGACAGGGTTCCACTGTCTTGTTCAGTTATAAGTAAACTCAGTATATTCAGAATTCAGTGGGTGGTGGCAGCATGAGAATTAGTGAACACTGGGGAATTTCCTGCTCCTTTTCAAGGGTAGAAGTCAGGTTTGGGGGGTGGGGTAAACTCAGTATGACAGGAGTAGGCAGATACAGCAGCTCCACAATCCAATTTTCTGTGTGTCATGGGTCCTGTGGTGGTTGCAGGCTGTCAAAAATGCCAATAACTTGATAAAAACAAAAGTGGAAGTGCATGTTTTCCAACTGTTCTGATTTGACAGGTATAGCCCTGATTAATTCTCTGTCATCCCACTTTTTCAGTTGGTTTAAAAATGTCCCAGTTTCTCTTTTCTCTTCCTACTTTTCTCCTTTGCCATTGGTAGGGTTCAACTGCTGAAAATTTAGTTCAAAGTGAAAAAGTAGTTTGTACTCCATTAACTCAGCAGGGTGAAGGGGAGAGGAAGGGTGGAATCTTGAACTTCCCTGTAGACTCAGGCAAAAGTGAACTGCTGTGGCTTCTTCTAACTTATGTACTTTTCCTCATTAATAACTTTAGCCATCTTCATCATACTCTTGGCCGCACATGACTCAGTTTCCATCTGAAATGTTGAGGGGTATGGAAGTAGGCAGAAGTACACTTTCACTTTTGAAAAATTAAGCTTTAAAATGTGTTGGGGGGCTTCAACCTCTTTAAAAAGGACAGTCTTTGAAGTTTCCAGGAGTTGGTGGTGGAGTCAGGGCTATTTATTCCTGGCCTATTTATTCTACTGCATCAAAACGAATAGAGGGAGTTAGGAAAGAAAGTCGGCCACTCCATCATGTGCCCACTTGCTTGTTAGGTTGGTGAGGAAGAGAAATGTGCAGGGCATTATCTTTGCTCCCACTCTTCCTGAGGTGACTGTCTCCTTGAGTGAACAGGACAGCTTGGAGAGAGACTTGGGAACAAAGCCAAGATGGTAGAGAAGTCAGCCTCCTCCCTATGTCACCACTGCCAGCATCCAGACGGTTATTTTGTATTTAAAAATAAATCCTAGCAATCTGTAGTTCAAAGGAGGGAATGCAAGCCCTCTAGCATTGCTTTCAAAGCTCACTGACTGAGAACAGGGAGGGGGGGTGAGGAAGGAGGAAAGTTTGAAGCGTGTCTTAAAACAGAAAGGAGCAAAATAAGAAGTGTAGTGATTTCTGATCCCTTCATTGCAAAAAAAAAAAAAAAAGTCAAAGTCTAAGGAGCACACAAACTAAAAAGCCTGAGAGCAAAAGGCTTTCGTTTTTTAAGTAGAGGTTGACAGGAGACCAGCAGGGTAGGACCTGAGGGAACAACTAAGCAAATAGTTAGATAGGAGGTCTGCAAGTTAAGCAGGACTAAACTGGAGCATTGCTTTGAAGGTCAGCAATGCAATTTCATATGTAATACTAGATTTAATGGGCATCCAGGGCAGAAACCAAAGTGTAAGAGTGATGTGCTAAGAAAACCTAATACGGAGACAATTGAGAGCACTGGCTGCAGCACTCTGAACTGAGAGAAATTGATACAGAAACCTATCCGAGAAGCAGCTCCAGAAAATTAGATTCTGCGGCATAATATCCTATTGGTAAGTACAGGCAGCTACCACGTTATCAGTCTTCAGAGGCCAGGAGCATTTAAAAACAAACAGCATTTTCTCAGCTGTTACAGAGCATATGCACACCTTATCCCACTGATATCTGCAACAGAGGACTTCGAATGTGCAGCTCTGAATTCAATTTCTCGTGCTTAACATGAAAATTAGGAGCCTTTTTTTTTAGATGTTACACACCAACAGATTTCTTTCACCTATTAGGATGGTCTGTTTAATTAAACAAGAGCCAACATAGTGTAGTGGTTTGAACACTGGACTATGACCCTAGAAACCAGCGATTGATTCCCTGCGCGGTCATGGAAATCCACTGGGTTATGATGGGTGTATCACACATTCTCACCCTCCAGAAAAACCCACAATAGTTTCACATTAGGGTTGCCATAAGTTGGAAACAACTTGAAGGTACACAACAACAACAACAATCTAATTGAACATAGCACATAATTCCAATTTGTGACATTTTGCACTTTCCTATAACTGCTGTTTCAAGACAGAGGGTGAGATACATAAATTTAATAAATAATTCTAATTATTATTATTCACTGTCAGAAAAATAGCTTGCATTTGGAAACCATCAGGATGTGTGCCCCAAGCATCTAAACTAGTGCAATAGCCACAAAGTCCTAGTTTTGTCCTATCTGAAAAACTGTGATAGTTATAACAGAATGACTATCTGCTCAAGTCATATTCTAATGGGTTTCTTTCCTGTGTCAGTTTTTTCTCTGATGAGATTATTTTCTGTCTAGATATAAATAAATACATCTGCTTGAGATCGCATCTTCCCTTTCATTAACATCACGGATAATAATGTATTTGTCCTTCAAAGCCGTTCAAATAGGATCATCCAGCTCCAGATATTAAATGCTGGCTACTCTGATTATTTTCTTTCAATCATAAATGAAATTACTCCCAGTCCTTTCTGTCTTCACACCCTTTGTAAAATTCCTGGCAGTGAAAGGGATGATAGATTAAGAGATACTTGAATCACTCTCATACCCTGTAATTAGCACATGGAGCAAAGAATTTACGGAAAACAATAATTCCTTGGTCATTTGTCTTTATTCTTGCTTTCAAGCCAACATATTTTCCTTATGATTTCATTAGCAGCCTCTGTAAATGAGCTTTGAGCTTGTCAGAACCAGGTTCAAGTATTTGAAAAAAATTACTTATTCTCTGATTTGTTACAGTTTATTAAAACAAAGAGGTCTTTTGTTGGAAAAGGAAAAAAAATATCTCCCACATTCAAAGAGACACCCCTTTGCTTTGAGACAATGGCTGGATGGGTTACGGGGAAGATAGGTGAATTTGGAATTATCTTTTATATTTACATGTTGCTCCTGTGCACAGTTGGTTGTGGTCAAGCTGACTGCTATTGGTGAGTTTAAGAGCATGGGATCTACACAAGATTGTGCTATTTACCCCCAATTTAATGCACTTGAAGGTACCTAATTTCAGTGTGCATGAGAGCAAGATTCACAGATTATATTTTGATGTTTGTGTCCTACTTCTAAATGCAAGGAGCTCATAGGAACACTTTCAGGATTGTCTTGGCAGGATTTGTTCTTGACAAACCCATTTTGTTTCCTAATGATCACAACTATCATCAAGATACTGGGAGATAGACTCCTGCATAATCTGTTGTAATGTTTTTCCTAGTATAAAGTTAGGCTGACTAGCCTGTAGTTTCCTGGATCTTCTTTTTTGTCTTTTTTGAAGAGAGGGACAATGTGTGCTTGACTCAAGTCATCTGGCACCTCAGGCATTCTCCAAGACTTCTAAAAAATGATGGCAACTGGTTTTGTATCAGCAAGTTCCTTCAATACTCTGGGATGCAGCTTGTCTGGCCCTGCAGATTTACACTCATTTAGGTTAACTAGATGATTCCTGACTAATTCCTTATCACTATTTACAATCCATATTCCCCTGCCAAGGTCTCTGCTGATGCATAGAAGTACACAGTCCTCTTTTTGTGATAAAAATGAAACAATATATGGATCAGGAAGTTTTGCCTTTTCATTTTGATCTGTTAGCAGTTTATTATCGTCGCTGAGCAGCAGTCCCACATTTTCTTCATCATTCTTTTTCTTCAAACATATTTGACCCCACCCCATCCCACCATTTCTTACTTCTTCCTGCTTTCCTAATTAATGTCAGTTTATTGTGAGCTTTAGCTTCCTCACACTGTTCCTGCAAGCTAGGGGCTATGCATCTGTATTCTTCCTTGCTGATTTTTCCTTCATTCCATTCCTTAGACATGCTGTTTTATCTTTCACTTCCTCCTTGAGTTTACTGTGCAGCCCCATTGGCTTTTTCAGATGTTTCTCATTTTTCTTCTTCCATGGAACTAATTGTGATTATGCTTTTAACAGTTCATTCTTCAGGAAATCCCATACATACTGGGTTTCTGTTTCCCTTTGCCATCTCTAGCCATGGGATTCTACCCATATTTCCCCGAGCTTGATAAAAATCTGTTTTCTTGAAATGCAAAGTTTGTGCTTTCGATGTTACCTAAAATGATTTTCTCTGTTATCTTCCTAATGTATTATGTCATTCATGTATTTATATCCCCCTTGATGCTTTTTTTTTTTTAAAGTATTTGAACCCACTGTGAATTACATCAGCCATTTTTCAGGGTTTGTGATAATTAACTATCCTTTAGTTCATCCTGGCTCCAGATTCTGTAAAAGTTGAGTATCTTTTTTCCAAAAATCCAAAATCTGAAATGCTCCAAAAGATGAAATTTTTGAAAAGCAGAACCTACTTTTCTTCTGGTAGGGAACATGACAGAATTATGGCGTCTTACTTGGGAGTGTGTACACACACAGATGCTGCCTGCAAAGTCTCTCAGTCAGCTTGCCACCTTTTTTGCGCTCCTAGCTTGCTTTGCAAGCAGAGTGCATCCATGTGGTCCAAAGCAAGCTAAGAGAGCAGGGAAAAAGGCATCAAGCTGACTGAGGGACTTTGCAAGCAGCGCAAACAGTCCCAGGCAAGCCTCCATAATTCCTTCACATTCTCTACAATGGGAAAGCAAAAAACTGACAAAAGAGTGGATCTCACATCAAAATAATGGCATATAATCCCTTTATATATATGCAAATATTTCAAAATCCCCCCCAAAATCCAAAATCCCAAACACTTCTGGTCCCAAGCATTTCAGATAAGGGATATTTAGCATGTATTTGTAAAATAATTTTTTAAAGTAATCCTTGGTTGCACTTTTCATTCAAACAGAGCCCACATGGATTGGGTTTGAGCCCCTATGCACCCCAAGATATATTTTTGTAGCACACTGGTAAGTAACAGAAGAGTTTGGTGCAATAGAGATGTCTGTTGCATCACTGGCCACTCCAGTGGCCCCAAGTGAGATACGAAACTTGCTAAGGTGCATGAATACAGATGAATGTCCTAATATGCCAGTTCTGGTCTTGCCTTCAGTATCCATCTAACCTCCCTTCTCCATATTAAATTCATGACTTTGAGCCTTGTCTGGGCCTTATCTGTCTGGCTTGTTGATGATGGCAGTTACAGGATAAGCATTCCCTTTGCAACCTGTGTACAAATGCAAAGGAGATACCACTGGAGCATCTTTATAAAACAGAGTAGTCCTTTCACATATTATTTCTACCATTCTGCCTTCTAGTTCTAGTTGTGCTGAAGTAGAAGAAGGAGAGGAGATGAATATATGTCCACCTTCCCCCTAAAATAAAAACCTGTTGTGTTAGGGTCAACGTGCTTTTAGAGAAGACATATAACTGAGAGGGAGCAAAGTTATATGAATAATATTATCCAGACAATTTCATTAAAAAATTGGAATCAGAATTCAGCCAATATTGGAACAAAAACAGAATTCAAACCAACACAGTCAATACCATTTCTATCAATTTTTCTAGGCTGGTTTGTCATGTAAGAAATATAAAAACATGCTATGGAGTACTCAGAAATAGTTAAACATGGGGCAGTTTTCATGGACTATGTAATCTAGGGGGTACATTTCAGTTTCTTCACTGGATAACTCAGGGCTTATTATTTAATTACCAACACTTAAATGGGTCTGTATTATTGAAAGAACATCTGACAGCATGGATTGATTTTTACTGTCCTTCCTATGAAATATTTTAAAACTAAAGAACAACAACAACAAAGCAAGCATTCTTAAATTGTATTGGTATTCTTTTATTTTGTGAAACTAAACTTTGAATACATCAGTTTTTAGAGTTTGGAACTTGCTGAATCTTGCTGACTCCACATTGATTTGAAATGATATATTCATGTGAGAAGGTAATAAGCTTAAGAAGGTCTCTAAAGCAATAGTTTTTAAATATATGAAACAGTAATGCTAAGAGCTTCAAAATTCTCCTTACACAAGGCTATTTGTGAATTAACATTTTATTAGAGCAGAGAAAACAAAAGTGAGTCAAAAAGATTTACAAATAAAAGCTTTTATAGAACAGTATAAAGCAGTGATTATTTTTTGGCTAGTGTGAGAAATCTTTCTGTTTTGTTCTCACTCATATTCAATTCTTTTCAAAACAATTTGTGAAGGTTGTTATCAAATCCAAACTAATGAAATTCTCAACCATCAGCAGTGGACAGATTGAATAGCTACAGCCATCCCCCACGGATAAAATTGCCATGTAACTTTTAAAGATGAGGAGCCTATCAGAAAAAAAAAGAGGTGGCAACTCTAATTCAGTTCCACAAACATGGTTTGAATACAAAGGGAACCAAAGTCAAACCATTAGGCAAGTACTTGAAGGACTTTGACTGGCTGAGTGGGTCTGTCAGTTTCCTTTTCTTCTATCTTTTTTTTTTTTTTTTTTAAAAGTCAAATCAAATCATGGTCTTGTGGTCTTTCTGTTGAAATGGAAAAGAAATGGTTTCTGGAAAGTTCATACTGAAAAATGAATTTTCTTCTTTGTAGTTACCACTGTTGTTGTTTGCTAATGTTATATTTATTTATATCCTACTCTCCCCCCGGCTCCCCGAACTGGGACTGAAGTTTACTTAACAGCAATTAGAACAAGTACAAATTAAAATACACAGGCTGAAGTGCACAAAAAATATTATTTAAAATGTAATTAAATCACAAAATCAAAACCATTTAAAACATGTACATTAAGAAGCAAGAAAAATTAGACAGCATATTATTAAAAGCCCTAGCAGGACAACAGGGAATCTAATCTACCTAAGAAGGAAAATCCAAAGCCTCGGGGTAGTCACCAAGAATGTCCTCTCCTGTATTCCCATAAGGTATATCTGTGAAGATGGCAGGACTGAGGTAGGACCTTCTTCAAAGATCTCAGAGGTCAGGCAGGCACATATGGGAGAATATGGCTGCATGCTAAGGGTGATGCTGCTGCCAAATAACATACACAGACACCAAAGTGGGAGAAAAAGTGCCACAGCTTTATTGGCTACAATTGCTGATAGGGTTGGCATACGCATGGGTCCAGATACAGGCATTGACCAACCTGCCTGTTGATCAATGAGCCTGACCTCTGGCCACAGCCAGACTGCTGGGACAATAGGAGAGGCACCCCCTAGGGGAACCCTGGTCGCCTCACCTGATGCCAGAGAGAGTGGGAGCCATGTGCCTCCCACAGTGCAGGGCACAACTACCACCTCTCCACATCCCTGAGCCCCCACACCCAGGAGGGGCTCCCAAACCACAATAACACCTGGGATACCAAGAAATGAAAAACCATATCCAGGACCCATGCCACCCACCAACCAGCAAGTTGTGACAATTAACAGCAAGTACAGAACCCCATACAGAAAAAACAACTCAGCCCATGCAAGGGCTGACCTTCTGAAAACCGATGACCCAAGCACTCTGAAAGTACAGGACACAGCAAACAACAAAAGGAGGAAAATGCAAGGAGGGAGATGGATGACAGAAGACTGGCATGGACCCCAGTGGTGGGGGACTAAGCACTCCAACACCTGACTGGAGTGGAAACGTCATCCAGGCACTCCAGCTGGGTCCAGTACTCGAGCCAGCCAATGAATTCAAACCAGGGGCTTGAACTCATTGGCTGCTATGCTCCCTTCCTTTCCAGCAGTTTGAACACAGCCCCTGGGAAGGATACACAAGGTTTGGCATGGCCAGACATGGAACAGCTGGATGGCCTATGCTGAGCCACAATGCATCGTGCCTGGTGAGTCAGGCAGTTGCTTTCTTCACATAGCCTAGAATTGCATAGTATAGAACTTTATAGACTATAACAAGTATTTTGAAGCGTATCTGGCCTGGTAGCCAATAGAGCTGTTCTAACAAGTGAATTGTGTGTCCCAAGCAAATGATGCTTTCCAGCTAACAGCTAATGGCTGCAACCCTCTGAACCAGGTGAAATTCTAAGCATCCTTTGAAGGCAAGCCCACATAGAAAGCATTACAATAATCCAAACACAATGTAATTACGGAGTGCATCATTTTGGCAAGATCAGACAACTCCAGGAACAGGTACAGTTGTGATGTACTAATTTTAAACTGTGAAAATTACTTGTGGTTCAAATCTAAGTTCAGGAGCGCATCCAAACCACAAACCTGTATCTTCATGGTGAGTGTAACTCTACAAAGCATAGCCTGAATTCCTATTTCCTGACATGCCCAGAAACACTTCTATAATATCTGATGATGATGATGATGATGATGATGATGATGATGATGATGATTACTGATATCAGGCATTGGTTTGTACTTAGGTGGAAAAAAGAAATAAGAGTTTCTGAACATGAACCAAAGAAAATTCTTACCCATTTTTCATTTGGATAATCAATGTTCCTTGTCAATAAAGGTTTCAAGTAGACTGTGATATTTAAGTTCAAATAATAACAATCTGGGTTATTAGTTATATTACTTGTTTAACAATTTAATGTCCACAAACTATAAAAATTCAAATTATGCTGATCTGTTTGTAGCCATATGACTGAATGTTGGTGTAAGCATGACCATCCATAAAAAGCTTAATGAATGCTTGTTATTTTTAATCATAATTAAGTACGTGAAAACAATTTGGCATGACATTAAAATAACAATTGGTCTATTATCTGTAACCCCTTCAGTCTTTTCCAATTATATGGGATTAATTGGTCAATGACAAAAATATGGCCTTATGTACAAAGTTACACTGAATGCAATTATATACCCTGTATATGTGTTCATGCTTTAACTTTAATAAGGTTTTAGATTGACTATTAGAGAAGGAGAGAGACTCTAATGAACAGTCTCACAAGCTGACAGGCTATATAAAGAAAAATGATAGACAAGTGATACCAAATGCTGGTTGAAATGGGATGATATCAGACTTGTGAGATTGGTAGTTTTGAAAGCAGCATCTAACGCAAAGTCCAGGAGGAAAGAATAAAAACATTGATGGTACCATTTATAGTTTATTCCAGTTTATTCCTGACTGAGGTAACATCTCTTATTGGCACTTCTTTCTGCAAAAAGGCAAAGTCCGTCAGATGTAATGGGTAGACCTTTACAGAACGTCAAATAGCTTCACACAACATTTTTCAAATGCTTATCTTTAAAGTTTTTGCTGTATCCTAGAAGACTGATGAAGGGGATTGTTTCACACAAGGATGCCTAGTTTGTACTGATGTCAAACTTGGCCTCCTCACAAGGCTAGAACATTTGATGAAAAAGATTTCATAAACTTCTGTTCTGTTGAAATAAATTCCATTGTTGGTCTATAGATTCTATCTTGGCTTTCTGTGACAGTATACAGGAAAAAATGTAGATCACATTGAAAAATATTTTAAAAATTTACAGAATAAATTACAGAGACTATAACAACTGATCAGGCTGGCAGGAATGGTCTATTGACCTTGCATTCTGCAAGTCTAGAGTACTCCTGCATTACTGATAATATCCTTTCATTAAAATGAACAGATTCCTTCTCCTTAATATGGGGTTGTTTCATATCTCGTCTTTTCTACATGGTTTTATGTTGATGGGAATCAAACAGGAGTTGTCATAGTGCTACATTGGCTATGAATAACCTGGAAGTCCCATGCCACCTTTAGTGAGTGTGGCTAAAGCCATGAGTGGGAGAAAGCAGCAAACATATTCATATACACTTTTTCAACCATTTCCCCTATTCACACACATAAATCCACATGCTATACCTAAACGCGCATCCAAACATACAAGCAATTTGAACTAATGAAAGGGTCCCCCCCAAAAAAAAATAGTCAAATTACCCCAGAAGGAGAGGTGATGCTCAGAAAAACTCAGGCAAAGCTTGTAAAACATTTTGGATTACAGCGTCCAGAATCCTTTAGCAGTAGCCATACTGGTTGAAGCAATTCTGAGAACTGCAAAATAAAAAGTAACTTTTCTCAGCCTTTCTTTACTTTAAAATATATGTGACAGTTTTCTGGAAGGGAAAGTTAACTGTTCTGTATTCCACTTCAATGCCTTCTGTAATACAATTAGGAATTTAAAATAAATCTTCCATTGGCTCCAAAGGGAGAGTTATTTAAGCCCCAGTGTTTCAGGAAAGGGGGTAGGAGAAAGTCACATCCCATTTCCTCACACTGCCAGTTCTCTATCCCTGGAGTAAAGCATATACACCCACATACATTTGAAAATTGTGTGAGTGTCTTATTGTTCCCAAGCCATATATGTATCTGAAAGCCAGCAGGAGACTTTCGAATATATGTAATTGTGGTAAAATAGGTACATAGATTTTCATGCATGGAAGTTGTATGTTTGCACCTCTATGCAGTAGCATGTGAAAAGTCTCTCAATCAGATTTATACAATGGTTCATCATCCTGTGTGATTTAATCCTGTAATTACTTTTGACTATTAACAAAACCTGTTCTTGTCAATGCTTGAACTTGCATCTTGCAGATTAATTGTCTGATCAAGGGAACAGTTTAATTGGTATTTAGCAGCTCCACTACAATATACTCAGTTGAACTTTAAAATAAGCAAATGTTCAGAACTATTGGAAGCTATCTTAAACTGTGGGTGCACCTAAGCCATTCTCATCTATTCTGCCTAGCAGTAGCATCCTCAAGTCTTAGGATTTAGAGATATTTCCTATCTCCTGGTGCCTGTTGATGCCAAGAAATTAATTTGAAGCTTTCTGTATGAGGAGAATATGTGCCTCACTGACCATTAGAAAATCCAAATTTGCATTGAAGCTATATAATATGTTGGGCTTCCACCTAATTGTCCTCTGTGATGGAAGTTCAAAAGTGGTGTGTATTGGGAAAAGCAAGTGTGTGAATCCATGCTGAGTAAAAAGGCTAAATGAGGGATGTTTGAAAAATTTGGTCCTTGCTAATTAAAACATACATTGACATGGTATGGAAAAGATTTTCAGTGATTACAAAGATTCTTGCTAAAATTTCCCTTTTTACATCTCCTAATATTTGTTTCCAGGCAAATTGCAGCTAGCTTCAGAAAAATAGAAATACATTAGGCCCTTCATATATGCAGGGGTTCCATTCCAGCAACTCCCATGAACAGCAAAATTTGCAAAGGCTTGCATCTCATAATACTAAGAGGCAGCCACGTATGTGTGGATGCTTCAACATGTCCATGTGGACCTCACTAGCATTTTAGGTATAGGGAGGCGACACTTTGTACGACCTGGAAATCATGGATGTGGAGATTGCAGGTAAGGAGGGCCCACTGTATTCTGAAAGCTTGTGTCATGTTTTATGTATGTATGTGTGTGTCTGTGTGTGTCTGCGTGTGTGTGTGTGTGTGTATGTATGTATGTGTGTATGTATGTGTGTATATATATATATATGTTGTTGTTGTGTGCCTGCAAGTCATTTCCGAATGATGGTGACCTTCAGGCAAACCTATCATGAGGTCTGTGGCTAAGTGTGTGTGATCACACCCAATGTCACCCAGAGGGTTTCCATGACTGAGCAAGGAACTGAAGCCTGTTCTCCAGCGTCATACTCTAATGCTCAAACCACTATACCATGCTGGCCCGCACGTATAATCAAATCTATATTTTAAAAATGCAAACAACTAAAAAGGCATACAATTGAAAAATATGCACAAACATTTTCTAGTAATTGAGGAGAATGTGTACAGAATATGTACATTAGAAAAGATCCATAAATAAATGTGTACATTGAAGAAAATGAGGACATACTTTCATGCAACGTGAAAAAAAATAAGTCTTGTAACTTGATCTCAGCAAAGGATAGGTTGGTATTGTAGATGAGATTAAGAAAAATGCAACAAAATTAAGGCTGAAAATGTTTCACATTCCTAGAATTGACTTTATATGTACTTCAAAAGAGTAAGAGCCCTTTCACACTACACTGTTATAGCATTGTGATTCCATTTTGACTCTAATGACAGCATCTCAAGGCATCCTGGGTTTGCAACTTGGTGAGGCACTAGGAGCTCTCTGGTTGAGAATTCCATTGCAAATTCCAGGATTCCATAGGATGTTGTCATGGCATCTAAAGTAGAATCATAGGCCCTTTCCACACAAGGGAGATACATTGCTGTAGCGTCTCTGCATCACGAATACATCTGCACGTCAAACCAGTTTGACGTCGTTCTGTCGTAGTTCGTTCCACACGTGTTCAGCTCTCAGTGCAGTTCACATCATTGTGAAACCAGTGTAATATAAAAATGGAAAAACTCTGATACAAACCAACCACAATGGTGCTGCTGCATTTTTTCCTACATGTAGAAGTGTTACATCATCACACCACAGAGGTGGGCATTAAATTCACCAATCGGCAGCGACAGACTAGAGGACGGGGGGGAATAGGAATTCTGGGAGAACTGACGATGTGGAAGCTACAAATGATTTTCTCCAGTTTACTTTGACAGAAACTGGAGGGTGTGCAGATAGGAACTGAGGTAAGTTGGAGTAAAAAACACTGCTCATAAAATGCGGTGAAACTCTCCTCCACTCTCGTGTGGAAATGGCCATAGTGCTATAATTAGGTGGTGTGAAAACAAATTTCATAGGGTTTCATGAATTTCATGGGCATTTTTTTTTTATAAAAAGGAAATATCAAATCAATGCTGAAACATGACAGAATGGGTTTATAGAAGAAGAGGTGCAAAACTAACATGGCCCCAAAACAGAGTGATCCATCTATCTCTGTCCTGATTGGGTGGATGGGTAAGTGAGGGAACTCTCTTCAGACTGTACAGTATACTGGCATTGTGTCCTGCTCTGTTCATTCTATAGTATTTCCTTCATTACACTGGTAAACCCTTCACATGGAAATGTGCCTGGAGCACATGTATCTGTCTCATGGCAGCTAAAACAAAGAGTAAGAAACTCAAATTCTAGTCTACATTTAGGCAGAAGGGAATGTTATCTTCCAGGCTGGGAGACTGGCTTCTTTAGGAAACAATTACACCAGAAGTGACAGTACTGAGGGCCAAACTAGTATTTATATGCATTTACTGTATATATTAAGGGATTACTTGCTCATCCTTTGAAATGTTTTTTTCCTAAGGCAGTTTACAATATTATTTTTTTACAAAAATCAATATAAATACAATACCCCAGATTAAAAGAGATTCAACAACAGAAAAAAGCTGAATAAAACCAATTCCAATAGGGAATAAAAATGTTTACAGGTTCTAGAATAAAAGATTTGAAAGCCCTGAAAGGTATGTACCTTCTCCAGTGTTTTGCATTTCTGTGTGTGTGTGTTAGGAGAGTAGGCTTTACTTCATGGGGACAGAGACTTCTTTTATCTTTCTATGTAGGCCACAAGATAGCAGGGACTCTGCTGCAATGTAAGAGGTGCTTGTGCACAAAACTATGAGGACCCACAGGTGGAATGCAGTGGAAGGACACTTTGCTTTTGGAAAGGCTCTCCTCACAAGGAAGTTTCCCAAGATTCAGGTGATGTAATCCGGGGGGGGGTGTCCCGCAATTTAAAATGTCCAACAAGGGAGAAGAGGATCCCCACAAAAAATATACCTAGGAATATAAGAAAAGGAATGCATGTTGGAAGTGTGTAGGCGAGTGTACGTGTGCATGTATCATCTGGTGGAATAAATGACCTGATAGAAACAGAGGAAGTTACTTCTCAGTATATGCAAAGTCCATTTCCTCCCCAGCTGTCAGGCATCTGACAAAATAATTTTAAGCTCTGAGACCAATTGTAGCTAGCATTTTCTTTTCATTTTTTTTTTTGGTGCCCTGCTATATAACAACAGCAACAGCAACAGCAGCAACAAGATGGGGAGGGTGGGGGGAGTCTAAGGAAAGAACACCCAATATTGTAAAAATGTTTACATCAGGTGTTCTTAACTGTGAACCCTGGAGGCTTTGGAGTTCCCTGAGGCTGAGGAAGTTCCTAGAAGGCGTCATGCACTGGGTACAATTTTCCCCTTTTCCATTTCTCCCTGTTACTTTGAAAATGTTATTTAAGTCCATTTACCTGGCCAGAGGGTTCAGAGCTTTCATGATATTCTCAAAGGAGCCTGTAATTCAGAAAAGGTTAAGAAGCATTCATTTACATGGAGGAAGGAAAAGAAAAAAGCTGGAAACAAAAGGGGGAAAAAAATCTCTGGGCAGTGACCCCTCCAAAACAAATGCTTTACCATTTCTCTAAATAGCTTAAGACTGTGAAAATATTTCCTGTGTTCCCACCTTGCACTCTTGCAACCCTGAAAGAGTGTCTAGAAAAGTCAGAGCTTGCTTTCTGATCAGCGCTGGAAAGTATGCATGCAGTAACCTAGATGGAAGGTCTGTCATCTAGTAACAACACCATGCCTTCTTGCATTGATACAGACTCCTAGCTTTCTTTGAAGTCTCACCTCAAAGAAAACATGTTCTACAGCCAAGAAAAAGATGAGCAGACCTTGTCACTATGTTTAACATTTGACTGCCTCTTTCTCTGTAAAATGTAAACCAGACTTGAACAAACCAAACAAATATTTTATCATAAAAAAGCTTTATAGAACAGAACAGCATGGGGAAAATACTGTATAGAAATGACAGTGAAGAATAATTTTTAGTAGGGATGAATGAAGAATATGGTTTTAACCTGACCGATGGGCTCTTCTGAGTTCCTATGTCCCAGACTGCCCATGGAACAGATGTCATTTGAGCTCTGGATTCTTCATATTGATGGATGCCTACAGACATGTCTGTCCTCAACAAATATGCAGATTTCAAAACTGCATATAGAAAAATGTCATATTCCAAATGCCCACAAAACACTGCTTAAACACACATTGGTCAATGGATGAATGTGTTCAATCAGTCTATAAATTTGAAACATGAACCTAAACACGTACAACATTTGGGGGGAAAAGCATAAAGATCTTATCACATTAAAAACTCCCAAGATGAAAGCTGACAGATTGTATGTGGAGCTGGGAAAAGGAGAATGCCTATGGGTTTGGTTGAAAAGACATAAAGGAACCCAGTATCACTAAGTCTAATTAGGAAAAAAATAAATTTGCAGCTTAAGGTTTTGTGGACTACAGTCCATTTCATCAGATACACATGCATATATTTCCAGTAAATATGAATGCAATAAAACCATGGTAGTGTAACACACATGCATGCATACACAAACAGACACAATCTGATTTTGTTAATCAGCTAGCTAGCTAGATTATTAATCATTTCCTAATAGCAATCATTCCATTCTGTTTATCATCCATTTTTGCAGTTCATTTGTATCCTTTTGGAATACAGGTTCTATTTGTCTACAGTGCTGTCCAATTGCTTAATTCACTTACTGTGATATTTGGATATACACACATACGCATGTATATAGTTGCAGTAGGTGGCTCCCATGTCTCTTCTGGGTTTTGTTCTAAGTATCTATCAGAGATATTAAGCCATAGCATCCTAGGTTTGGACCCTTGGCAGCATCCTTGAAGACTCACCTAAAACATCTCTCTCTCTCTTCCATCTCTCTGTCTATCATCCTTTTATCTATCTATCTATCTATCTATCTATCTATCTATCTAAGTATATGGTAAAGTTATACTTGAATGAGTAATTGTGATTATATTGGATGTTAGATGTGTTACTGGCTTCCCCTTAGGGACCTGGATATAGAGACTGTTGTGAATTGCTGAATTTCAAAATTTATCACTCCTCCACAGCTAATATTACCAGAATGGTATATGGACTGCCATGATATTGTTTGATCTCTCTTCCCACTGATCCTGTGGTGTCCCTCTGTGTAGGTATGTATGAAGGTACGTATGTATGTATGTATATCTATTTGTCCTTATGTTTGTATATACATTTGTTTTTAAAAGGGCAGTTTGTCAACTGCAGCTGTCTGACGGATGGCTCAGATTGTTGCAATGCAGGTAAATGCTGCTATGAATGACACTGACTTTGTCACTATGTGTAGCATTAGTTGGAGAATTTGAAAAGACAGGCTCATGAAAAAAATATGAATGTTGTCAGACAACCCTGCATTTTTTATTATTAAAAAATCTTGAGTGAATTTAATGCTTATGAAACTGAAGGACAGCTCCTTCACACATCTCTTTCAATATGTCTCAGATCTGACCTACAATACTTCTTTTCTTTTTGTTATGGGTGTTTAGAGAAGATGACACCCTATTTTAAGAGGGGGGGTGGCGATATTGAAAAATGGATGTCTGATAGCAAAAACAAGTCAGAAGAACTCATTTTTCAATTGTGACCAAGAAATGCAATTTAATTGCACATCCTTGAAGAATATATGTTTGTTATAATATAGTTCTAGAAAGGTCAGGAAATTTTGTCTAGCTTGCAATTCAGGTATATCCCTTGCTTTCACCTTTCATGAATGGTCCCTCAAAGCAGAATTAGGAAAAAAAAATTGTTCACTCATAGATAAAAGAAACAGAAAGGATGGTGGGCAAGAAATGTTCTTAGATGACCATTTTGAGCATGATAAAAATGCATTTAGGATCCCCAAAATGTTATCCCAAAAAACTCAGTTGTAAGTATAAAGATGTTCTCCTTTCAAGTCATCCCATTCAGGTCTACTCAAATTAAAAGTATGGGACATTTAGAGATGTTTGTGTGTTCAGCAGGAATAGTGCAATATTAGGAAAGGGGATATTTGTTATTGAGTTAGTGCGGAATTATTGCCTGGCACAATGGTGGTTGGTGGATTCCATGTCAGTGGAATCAACTTTGGGTTTTAGGTCCTTTCTGCAGCTTACCTCTGTCTTGGTGTTGTCTGGAGATGACGGTGGCAGTTTCTGTCCTGAGAGAGGAGTGTGATGGAGCTCTCCCCTCTTCACTGGCTGCCTGTGGAAACCAGAAGGCACAATGGGCATGCCTCTTCATGCCACAGCACAGCTGGTACTGCCTCAGGCTGCACTGGGGCAGGAAGCATAGCCATTGCACTTCCAGGAGGTCCGCAGCGAAGGTAAGTGCAGGCATGCAGCAGGAGGGCAGTATGATCGCCGGTTATTGACAGGGAAACCTATCAATGATTTGCAATGAGATCACGCTGACTATAGACAGGAGAAGGATGGGTCAGAGATGATGTCGTGCATAAGCATCGTTCTGACCCCGTCCTTCTCCTGTCCCCATGGTAGGTTGGGTGTATCACACAGAAACGGCCTCAGTCAGCACATTAAAGAACCTAAGAGATGAACGCTATATCAAAATGGATGCAGTAGCTTGGAGTGTTCATTTAACATGTGGATTAAAGCCCAGAACAGATTCATTAAGCCACGACCCAAGACTGACCTTGAAAACAGGATGCCAGACATAGTATTTTATAATAATTTTCCTTCTAAAACAGTAGGATTTAGCCCCACTCATTCTCTCTTGGGTTCACATCATCTCCCAAAGTATACTTGAAGTCTTGCTGGCCACAGGCTGTAGAAGGACAGGGCAATTGGAAAAGTTGTGACAGAGTTATCTTTAGCAGAATAGTCAAAGCACTATACCACAAAGCACTATACACTATACCACAATACTGGAACTAAGTTGCAAGGCTGTTCTTCTGAATGGCTACAAGCATGTTTATGTAGTTAGTCTATTTTCCTGGATGTCTTCTCAGGAGTAGCATATTTTCATTTATTTTATTTATATCCCATCTTCCTCCCAATATGAGAATCAAGCTGACTCACAATATAGATTAAAATTAAATATAGTGAAAGCCAATCAAAATGGGAAGACAGTTAAAAACCATTAAATAAACTATTACAATGAAAACTTCACTAATTTAAAAGTGAAGCATGCATAACCAAACAATGTGGATAAAAGTACAGTAGCTATGGTTCCCAGTATTCTGTTTTGTATGAGACATCTCATATTTGGCATTCTAAAGTTTCATCCCATATCAAGTTTATATTGGTGTCCTAAATCTCCTATTTGAGAGTGGGCATTAGCTATTCTCCAACCAATCCAACCCTTCTACATTTAGTTCATATACAGCAATCACATCTTACATAGCAAATGCTGTTATGGTACTCTGATGGCTGGTATGGTGCTGCCCTTTTCCCCTTCTGGTCAGCCAGGTGACACTGAACAGCAAAGTTCTCACCTACTGATGTCTGGCCTGCTCTCACAAGATCTGCATGGGTTTTGGGGTTGCTGCAAGATTTCAGATCTTGCAGGAGCCTTGAGACCTCACAAGAAGCCCTCCTCTTGCACTATTTTAGATGTTTTTATATACTCTCATCTCACATGTCCTTCGTTGCTTTGAAGAAAGCCTGGTACAGTAACTGTACCTTTTATTACAATATTTTATGTAGCCATTGTTAAAAGTCAAAAACTTATCTAGGTGAAAATGTTTTTGCAAAATGTGTCCTCACAAAATGTGCCTGTGACAGTGATGGTGGAGAGAGAAAGGCCTTCATAGAAAGCAAATATAGTCCTCCATACTTACCTTGATGATTTTAAAGTTAGATTCAGAGACATCGGAAGATCATCAAGGTCATCAAACAACCATCATGTTAGAGTAAGTGCAATCATCTGCATGTGATGCCTTGGTTGTCTAAGAGAAGCAAAAGAGATTATTCTTCCTCCTCACCAGAAAATAAAAACAAGACAAGAAAATTTGAGTTAAACATGATTGTTGTTTTATGCCTTAAATCAACTTTAGCTTTTGGTCACCCTATCATGGCATTTCCTTGACAAAATTCATTCAAAGAAGATTTGCCATTGCCTTCTTTTTAGGCCAAGAAAGTGTGATTTGCCTAAGATCAGCCAGTGGGTTTTCATGGTTCAATGTAGATTTGAGCCCTGGTGTTCCAGAGTCCTAGTCTAAAACTTGAACTACTTCACCACATTGGCTCCATTAAATATGAACTTACCTTTAAGTTAAACAGGTCTTCAACATGGAAAGTAGTTAACAAAACTAACTTCCAACAGTGTAGACCTAGAAGTCATCTCTTTTGGTCAATTTAAGGATGAAAAACTTCAGCTCATTGGATTTCCAGACTATTGAAAAATCTGGGTTTCTTCCCCACCTGGGAACAAATAATTATCAATACTAATTCTATCTCTATGCCAGATGGCTATGAAGAGATCAGTAGGTGGACAACTCCTTTATCATATGATGCCTTAAAGATAATCAGATTCAACTTGTCATACCTTTCTTGGCCTGTGCTTTGCTGCCTTACCTCAAATAAAAATGCAGTTAGCCAATTTCAAAGGTAAGCCAATCTAATAAATAAAAGGTCAATTAGACAAATTCAAAACATACAAAACAACACAATAGCAATTAAATAGTAATCTGAATTGATTAGCAATCAAGTGAAAGACCAGCCAATCAACAATGAAGCATGAAGTGAAAGCAATAAGGTGATCCTTGTCCATTTCTGACAGCCCCTCTCAAAAATTCTTGCTTTGCCCCTAATATGGCAACTGGCAGAACACCTGCTGAAATGTGTAAAATGGATAAGAAGCTGGGTGATGTCAAATGTGTGTGTGTATCTAGGAAGCACAGATGAGGACAGTCACTAACAAAATCAGCACATGTGCAACTGCTTTCTGATTGACTTTCAAGGTGAGAAAACCAGCCAATGGTCTTCATACCCAACCCCCAGGTCAAATGGAAAATTGGTCCCTTGTCCTTTCATAGGTTGAGGATCAGCACAGGATATGATATAGAAAATCCATCTAAAGACAGTAACATTAGCTATGGTCCTAATGTACAATGTAACACAAACGCCAGAGTTTTATAGATATTTGGGTGTTGAACTAAGTCTCTGGAGACTGGGGTTCAAATTCCTGCTCAGCTATGGAAACCCACTGGGTGATCTTGAGCAAGTCACATTCTCTCTGGTCCAGAGGAAGGGAATGGCAAATCCCAGTGATGTAGACTGTAGTTAATTGACTTGGATTCAAATCAGACTTAAGTTGCTTTAGTGACTCAACTTGGACTTGACTCAGCAATAAATGATGTACAGACTTTACTTGACCCATGACTTGTATATTTTTAGTGAACAACTTGTTGCCCATGGTTCAATAACACCAGATGTTCAGAAACCTTATGACTTTGAACAATGCTTCCATCTCTTTTTGCTTATTGGTCATGAGATAATCTGTCTCATGCCCAAACTGTGGGTGTATTTCTCAGAGTGGAACAGCAAACGGGTTAGGCAATCGGCTTGACACAAGGTTGAAGTCTGCTCAGCAACCTGTCCATGTTGCATATCAGAGGAACCATTCTAAAATGTTTCCTAAAACCAGAAGGCAAGACTTGTCTCCAAAGCACAGGGCATGTTTCTCAGAGGGGAACAACAAATGTGTTAAGCAACAGGCTTGAGGAGGAAGGATGCTTCCTTCTAAAGCTTTTGGAGCTTCAGTAATGGGGAGTAAGAAGGATCCTATTCCCCACTTCCAAAAAAGCACCCCTAGCTTCACAAATGGGAAGTTAAGAAGGATCCTATTCCCCACTTCCAAAGCTGCAGACTCTTTTATATCTATTGACACAAAAGCCTCCAACTTCAGGAAGAGGGAGTAAGAAGGATCCTATTTCTGAAGCTTCAGGTGGCAAAATCACAAATATGGAGCACTGACTGTACTTAACTTCTTAAAAATGACTTTATTCAACTCTGCCGAGAAATTCTGGAATATAGGTTGGGATATAAATTTGGCTCCCAGACAGGAGAGTTGACTTGAAAGTATCTTGCAAGGACTTGAGACTCAACTTGAAACTTAAAGGTAGAGACTTGAGACTTGACTTGAAACTTGGAGTAAAAGACTTTAGTACATCACTGGAAAATCCCCTCTGAACCGATCTTGCCAAGAAAACCCCATGATAGATGTGCCTTAGGGTTGCTGTAAGTTGGAAATGACTGGAAGGCACACAAAAACAACAAGCACTGTAACGCCCCAACAGGATCAGTTTACATCACAGATGGAAACAGGACAATAAAGAGGAAAGGATGACACAAGTTCACTTTAACTATTTAACTCTATTACTATTGCTCCCTTTAGGCTTTCTTGATTCTTCACAGCAAAATGTTTTACTCTTGCTGCTTCCAGTACTTCCAGCCTAAGTGGATATAAGAACCTGGATTTCACTAGTCCTAGTTGAACACATTGACTGCTACACTCACATTCTTTGACCATCTACCAAATAAAGTTATTGGATTGGTTCCTATCTTAGTAATACTTTGGAGGAGACCTACTGAATATATCCAAGTCCCACTGACTTCAATGGTTCTGTGGTAGATATGTATGGATTTAACTCAATGAGTACCATTCAGCGATCAGCTTACACAGTCTGCACTTTAATACTCATGAGATGTGCTACTGAGCAATTTAACTACTTAAATAAAAACAACTAAGCAAAATTACAGTAAATGAGAATTAAAGTTAAATTAGCTTTTACTCTTGGAGTAAAACACCCCAGAAAATCAAATCATGAGGTTAATTTGAGTAACAACCTCAAGGTAAATGGGATTGTTATGAACACAGAGCACAGCCAAAAAGTTTCTCTTTCATCCTGCCTTGGCCAATTAGTTTTAATCCTATCTAGCAACTGCTTTCATAATATAGCTGTAATTCAGGTACAGTACTGGGTCAAGATATTGCAAATAGAGGCCACAATCCATACCTTGCTTACTCTGTTGGCAGTAATACAAGTTAACATGGTTAAATATGTCAAGGACTTATTTATGTAAGCAAACAAATGACTTTCAGTACCATCTTTCAGTGCCCTCTCCAGCAGTGCCCATAACAAAATCACAGCCAGGAGACATAGATTAGGATTACATCACTTTAAATCATGTCAAATATCTCAAACCATGCCTTTATTTATAGTGAGCAAGTTTGGGAGTGATGGCTAAGATAACACTATCAATTCTACTTTTTTCTTCTAACTTTAGTTAACTATTAAAAATGGACAAATTTAAATCCTGCCACAGGGTGAAACATTTAAGGGAAAGGTACATAATGAAAACCTTGTATTCTAGCCATTCCCCAGCCATTTGGGGAGGAGATGGCTCAGTGTTTAAATGAAAGGCATCAATTGTCCTTGTAAGTCTCCCATTGCTTGGCTGGAATCCACCATTTGCAGGAGGTGCAGCTCTTAGCACCTGATTTATTATTAGTTTGAGTGGAGTTGCGCTACTTTGCAATTCTGATACCTCCATTAGAAAATTGGGATGTGGCATTAAAATTTTACTGAGAAATGCTCTGTTTGCATTTTGGCCCACTTAGCATCAAATTGCCTTACACCAGGAAAGAAAGTTTATTAAATTTACATTAGAACACTTTCATGATATTTAAAATTCAGGGAAAAAATAGAAGATGGATCGAAAACAATAAAGTCATTGGATAAAAAGAAACACAATGTATGGTATTTATTGTTTTCACTAAACTGCTAGGTACAAGAATGACTACATTAAGGCTAGTCCCTAACCCTCCTCTCTCTTTTTGTTCAAACTGACCTTGATGAACATAGAAGAACCCTAAAAATACCTGATTTGGGGTGATATTGTAAGCTGAACACCAGCATCATATCCATTTCTGCAAAGAGTTAAGTTCTGTTATGTACACTTGGTCTTTACAAAGGTAAATGTGCACAAGATTGCAGTCTAAATGTAATCATAAACAGCCATTTATGCCTTTCTATTAACCATATTTGTGCTTTCACAACATTAATTTCTAGACTGCCAAAATGTCTAAAGATTATTAGCCTTCTTTATTTGATTATTTTGGCTTCTCCAACACTGCTTAGAATATGCAATATAATAATATCCTTTTTCGACTCAGACTCAAATGTGCTCGAATTTTATGTCTTGGGGGGAGGGAAAGTATTTAACACATTATCTGAAGAAAGATTCATAAAATTTGATGGAAAACAAATATCTTCTTACGAAATGGCCATAAAGGATTTTTATTTTATTTTTTTAACACTGTGGAATCTTTTGCTAGGGGGCTTGAGAGCAGACTGACTTCAAAACTTGCTTTCTTCCCCAGCGAAACCCTCTGGGCAAAATAAACAGTATTATTCTAGGTCTAAACACACACACATGCACAGAGGAGGGAGGGAGGGAGGGGGAGAGAGAGGGAGAGGGAGGGAGGGGGAGATAAGAAAATGATAATGTGAGATGAAAACTGTGCATATAAAGGAGGTGCACATTGGTATGTTTTTATTTTTTAAATTCGGCCACACAAAAATGCATGTTTAAATGATCGTATTTGACAAAGAGAAGACAAGGAAAAATGGTGCTGCATCTTTAATTTATTAGTTTACATGAGATGCAGGCAATTGCCTGTGGGTACCAGATTGTGATTTTTCTACTCAAGTAGATTCTCATGTTTTACTGATGAGCTCTACACCAGACCCTTGTATTCTTTATAGGAAGAGTTTCATGGAACATCTGCTTCAATTGCTCTACCCCTCATTTTTGTTTTGTCACTAAACTCACTTATACTACAGAGGCGTTGACGATAAATGCAGCTGCTTTAATTCAATCAAATATCAAGGAGGCACTTTCTCTAATACTTGTAATATTGGAATACACAGCTGTTTGTGTGTAATATATTCCTTGGCACGGAACGCAGTTTGAAATTGACTCTATATTCTTTTATACTTCATGGGATGCACAGCCTTCCAAAACAGAGCTACCATAATACCTGTACCATGCATCACACACACCTGCAGACATACATATATCATGGCACACATGTTGGAGAGTGCTTAGTATTTTGAGATCTCTAGGTTTAAGCAATGAGTTAAATAAAGGTTAAGTAATAGAGGCAGGTGAAAATTGTAACACAGCTTGCACAGAATTTACTACAATTCACCAATTCATATTAGGGATGGAAAGAACCTGAGCTTTCTGAAATTTGAGTTTGGCAGAAAGTGAAATGGATGCACTTTCTTCAGGTATTGGGATCTGAGTGTTTAACTCTTCAGTGTCTGTGTATTCAAACATGTTTGTGATGTATTAGTATTGCCATCTCTCAATCTCCACCTCCCACTCTCCTTCCCTTCTCCCACTGACATATTTCTTGTACTTCATACCAATATGCCAGTGAGGTACAATACTGTCCTCTTTATGACAGGAATGTGTGTACTACTTGGGATAGAAGTGGAGTGAAAATGTACCAATTGAGTGAGAATTTTGTTCCAGTTCGTTTCTGAAACGTTTAATTATCTGCCAAAATTTGCAAATTTCTTCACATTCAGGCCAGGTTTTTAAAAAAAATCTAAATGTGAAAGAAGAGCAAAACACATATATTTTTCAAGTCCTAATTTAATACTTACATTTTCATATTTGAATGGACAGGTGAATTCTCAAACATACATTTACAAATGTGAAGGGATAAATGATTCCCAAAACACAGAATAACACTATGTCTATCTTAAAATCTAGAAATGATTGTTCAGTTTTGATGCCATACTTCCTATTGCAACTAGCCCAGAGTACCAATGAGGAACAACCCATGTGGACTGTCAAGAAGCCTCTCACAGCCATCAGCCTGTTTGCATGGTTACATGAGTGATAGGGGGAAAAGTCAGACTCTTTCCTGAAGAGATGAGTTCAGAGGATAAAACAATGGCTACAAACAAGCCATTCTAACATAGTTTTGATAACTGGATCCCCACCTTTCCTAAAGTGAAATAAATAGGATTTATAATAATTTCATAACAAAGAGATCTGTTGATTTCAAAACCTTATACACAATTTTGTGCCTTTTTAGTTGACCTAATAAATGTAGTGCCATAATATGGATTTTGGAATTCTTTGTACATTCCACAAAGTTACCTTTATGTATTTCTAAACAGTATTTAATGATCATCATTATCAAATATAAACATGTTAGCCACATAAATGTTTAATAAGCAGGGAGTCACTGAGAGAGAGAATCCTGGAAGAGGAGGAACCATGTGGTAGTTGGCTTCAATCAAGCTGACTGTTGAGCTGGCTGTGATATCTCACTCTCCCAGTCACATTGCTGGAGAGTTGAGATAATTTTGAGAAAGGGAAAATTAAACAGCGGTTGACCCAAACTGATGGAGGGGGCCATGCAATGTTATTCCATTTGCTCCTAGAGGTCTGTCAAAGCTGAATAATACTTCCAGAAGTATTCTGGAACTCTTCCAGAAGTATTCTAGAAGTATTCTTGAGCCAGCTTATAAAGCAAACAAAATCACATGGTAAGCTCCTTCCTAGACTCAGTTGTTACAATGAATATTACATCTAGATTGGAATTTTCTATGGTTCTGGCTGAGCACTTCAGAAATGATCACTACCAATTTTCCTCTGGAACTGTGCACCCACAATTGTTGACTACATGCTGCTTCGTGCATTCCATAACTGGGAAAACATACTGATAAATGGTTTCATGTGTTCTCTAAATGACCATGTACTTAATAAACATGAAGCCTTTACAGTCAACCCTCCACATTTATGGATTTCGCTTTTCGGATTTGATTATTTATGGATTATTTGCTCTCACCTCTGCTGCTTCACTATGCCATTTTAAACAAGGACTGCAAGCCTTGTAAGATTGAGAAACTGTGAATGAAGCTTGTAAGTCTCTATTAAAAATGGTGTGGGGCAGCAGTGGAGGTGGCAGTAAGCCCCACCTGCCACCCACTTATGCCTTGTGAAGGAACCCTGATGCCTCAAAGGAACTCATGGTGGGTTGAATTTGGTGATCATACTTTTCTTGTGTGTTAAATATGGTTTGGGAGGGTCTAGAGTTATTCATGTTCTTTTCACGTTCACGGAGGTCCTGTGTCCCTAACCCTAGCGAATGTGGAGGGATGACTGCACTTCTAACTTATATTGGAACATATATCTCCCAGAATTTTTAATGGATGAACAGAGAAATACTTTTTTGAGGCATCCTGCAGTGAATTCACCAACAATGCAACCCAGTTGGCAGCTAGCAGTTGCCTGAATTATCATAAATTTGGGGAAAATATTCAGGAACAATTCAGGGTTGAATGGGTATTACAATACTTTAACCAGGAGTTGAAATGCTGTCATCACTGATGTTCTCTTGTGTTCCCCAGTTCTGCCATGCTGTGGAAGCATTGGAAGTATGGACTAAGCCCTATGACTCTGGATATCTTGTTCTAGGAACTGTTATGTCCGGGTTGGTCCAGTCAGGATCAAATTAGATTATGAGTTTATTATGCTTTTTGCTGAAGTGCTCTTCCGAGTGATAAAAGGCACCTGTTGTTGAATTTTTTTGTGGTTTTTTTTTTTTTTTATGATTTGTTTAAGAATATAGATACAAGCAAATCTGCTTGCTCAAGCAACTTATCTCCAAGGAAAGTCTGTTGTAGGAAGAAAACAGTTTAACTATAGGGAATATGAATTCTCCTGGAACTGAAATTCTGATTTAGCTCTAATTTTGTAAGCCTTCTCGCTTGTGGAAGTTTTTCTAGAAAGGCGATGCCATGCCAAAATAGATGTGTGAACTTCTACTGATTCTCTCCTCTGTATTTCTTCAGGCAGTCTTAAATGTCTTAATCAACAAAACAGAAAATGTACAAACATGCAAGTCAAAGTGGTAGCCATATCTCTGTCTGTCTATCTATCTACACACACACACACACACACACTGAGTAAATGGTATATGATATCTAAAAGCAGCAGTATGTGTATCAATTTGTACCACAATCTACCATACTTTTGTATATCAATATTTCAATAAAGCTTGGGCAGGGTAATTGCCCAGTAGCTTGTGCTCCCTTTTAATTTCCTTAAAGCTGAATAACTCTGAGAAAGAAGAAAATGTAGATTGCCCCTTTCTCAATAGCAGTATGTTTTGGTTGTAGTTTGAACCTTGTGAAGTGCCAACTTAAGTGAGACATACCTGGTCTCAAATGAGTATGTTCAAATGCCTCTGCAGAGGTGAGAGAAACAATAAAGATCTTCCTCAAGTGGCTTATGGATTTAGACGGATTCTTGCTGACTTTTGGGGAGTTCTTTGTTGCCCTGGCAGATGATCCTATTGAAGCCATGGGTGATCTCAGGAACAGGTAAATTACCAGGGTCAGGCTTGGTTGGTGGGGACACAGACAGCTCAGTATCTTAAAACTTCTAGTAGAAAGTTGGTCCAGTCCAGATTTGTAAGAACTATAAGAAGGGTGAATAGAGGTTCTGAAGGTTGCTCACATACTCTTGTACAGTTAGGATCTGTACAGTAGGCTGGCCAAGTGCATAGGTCACCTGGTCAAAGTCTTCTGCATTTTAATGAGGTATACTTCATTTCTATATAGATTTCCATAATTATTTCTAAATTTACATAAGTACATATAAAAACCGAAGCAAATCAGAAGCCTATTTTGTCTTGTTTGTCCTATTAGTATTTGTCCCTGGCTTTTTTCTTCCTTCTTTTCTGTTGGGTATATCTTTTCTTCTTCTCTTTCATTTTGTATTGTATAATTATGTCTGTGTTGTTAAATGCATATATTTTATTCCCCCCTGCCCCCATACTGACTTTATTTTGCAAGGCAGTCTGATTTCTGCTAGAAGAAGAATTGTACAGAATCCTACCAAAAAGCAAAAATACCCATATGTATATATATGGTCTCAATGGCTTAGTCTCCAGAGGTTACCTGAAGAATACAAAAGTATGCTGTTATTGTTCTATATGAGGCCATACTATCATCACAAACCATTATAAGGAAAGCTACAGAAATTTGAGGCTATGTTTTTGTTTAAATTATGCTAAGACACTCAAATATGCTAAGGATTTGCTTAAATAAGATTATGGCTTGCCTCACAAGTTCAGCAAGACTGTGGTCTGGATCACATGTTATAAAAGGCCTCTGAAAAACATTCCTTGGATGTCCTCTATGGTAGAGCAATCTGTACCCTATGACCCAAGAAGTTGTAACAATTTTTCAACCATCAGAAACAGGGAAATTGCCACTGAAGCCTTTGGTTGTGTATGTGGACAGCTTGTTCACACAAAGCAATTCTACACATTAATGTATCCCCAGCAACAGGCTGGGCACATTGCATGGAATCCCTTTGTCCTGTGTGCAGAGGCCCTGGGGCTACAGTGCATGACTCATTCAAAATTAATCCAATGGGTGTTAAGAGATGTTGAAATAAATTATAGCTTTCAGCCTGGATTTGCAGGATCATTGTGATTCCGCAAGGGAGATTCATACATGTACATGACCAATGGGGATGCAGATGTGTACATGATGAACATCACCATCTGTATCTTGATACTCATCTGGGACCCATTAAACTGAACTGGATGTGTTTTTCATCAGTGTGAGGAACCAAGCACAGGAAAAACACACCCAGTCAATGTAATGGGCCTCAGCTTTTTTTATGTAAGTACTTGCCAATGACCAGAGCTGAATTGGGGCCTCTTTGTTTTACAAACAGAAGCAGCCATTGGAAAGTGAGATAGTAAAGAATGGTGTGTGTTCTGACCTCTAAACTGCAGCTTAGCTTTCCGCCAAGAATTTTTGGTGTGCATAAAGTTGGACCCCATCAAGACTTTTTTTAATGACTTGGTTTTGACTTTCCCTTATTTTAATTTCATCCACACTGACACATGCCCAGAGGGGAAAGAAAGAGAGAATTGCTGTTGGGAACAAAGAAATTCAACTGAGTCTGAAATCCTCTTTAGCTGGAGTGTCATTATCATTGGGAGATTTAAAAATAAAAGAAATATGGTTTATCATTATATGAGAATTGCCATTGACAAGGCGGGTAATTAGCTTCATATTATTTTCAGCATAGTTCACATCTACACATCACAAGACAAAGAACGGGGAACTTAGACAAACAGAATCCTTGTAGAAGATCATTAAGAGTCCCACTGTGACACGCCATGAGCAACTGCGTTGATACAACTTAAGTCATATGCATGATTGTATGTTTTAAACTGGAGGAGGTAGCAACTGATTTTTCACAAAACCACAATGGTTTATACAGTGATGATCAGAGTAAAAATCTAACTGTGCTAGCTTTGTTAATGTCAAAGAAGACAGTTTAATATATGCTCATTATAATCTTGTTTCCAGCATGGTTTAGAGTTACTGCAATGTCTCTCTAAGAGAATGTTATTTTTTCCCCCTCAAGGTTGGGTAGGGAGTGATAAACAAGCACTCCTCATTGCTGCATACACAAGGCATGTGAATTGTCCTATAAGGCAAAACAATAAAACTGACATGTGCCTACATTTTATATACTGTTGCCTTTCTTAGAGAGAAAAAAGAGGAATTCTTGGTCGGTGGGTGAAAATTGTCTCCTTTCTTCCTTTGTACCTCTGTGTTTGAAGATGTGTTAATCACCTGGATGCTTAACATTCTACTTTATGGCTAGAAAATGGGTATAACACACAAGTCACTTGACTTATTTTTCAAAGCGGAATGTAAATTTCTCTTTGTTCAGTGATGGATTTTTCATACTGTCTCTGTTTCTATTGATATATTAGCAATATTTACTCACATGAACCTTCTAGATTTGTGCAAGGCATACATTCACATTTTCATGATTGGGGATGAAGGTAAGGAAATCTCTTTCAATTTTACATTTCACATAATGTGTTTTTTAAAAAGCAATCATCTTTATTTTGTTTGCCCTTACAAAAAGGCTGCTCCTGTTCTACAGAGAAAATTCTGAGACTGAAAATGGGTTTTGTCCAGAGCTTAGGCCCAGTCACACTGTTCAGTGATCATAGAATCATAGAGTTGGAAGAGACCCCAGGGGCCATCGAGTCCAACCTCCTGCTGTGTAGGAACATCCATCAAAGCATTTCCAACAGATGGCCATCCAGCCTCTGCTTAAAAACCTCCAAAGAAGGAGACTCCACCACATTCCCAGGCAGCATATTCCACTGCCGGACAGCTCTGACCATCCGGAAGTTCTTCCTGAGGTTCAGGTGGAATCTCCTTTCCTGCAGCTTGAATCCATTGCTCCATGTCCTAGTCTCTGGAGCAGCAGAAAACAAGCCCGCTCCCTCCTCAACATGACATCCCTTCAAATATTTAAACATGGCTATCATGTCCCCTCTTAACCTTCTCTTTTGCAGACTAAACATGCCCAGCTCCCTAAGCCACTCCTTATAGGGCATGGCTTCCAGATCCTTCACCATTTTGGTCTCCCTCCTCTGGACACGTTCCAGCTTGTTGATATCCTTCTTGAATTGAGGTGCCCAGAACTGTACATAGTATTCCAAATGAAGCCTAACCAATGCAGAATAGAGTGATACCATTACCTCCCTTGATCTCAACACCATACTCCTATTGATGCAATCAAGAATTCCATTGGCTTTCTTGGCTGCCTCATCATACTGCTGACTCATATTCATCTTGTGATCTACCAAGACTCCTAGATCACTTTCACATGTACTGCTATCCAGCCACGTGTCCCCTATCCTATATTTGTGCATTCCATTTTTTTCTGCCTAAGTGTAAGACTTTACATTTCTCTCCGTTGAAATTCATTTTGTTAGCTTTGGCCCAGCTCTCCAATCTGTCAAGGTCATTTTGAATTTTGATACTGTCCTCTGGGGCATTAGCAACCCCGCCCAATTTGGTGTCATCTGCAAATTTGATCAGCATGCCCTTCACTCCTTCATCCAAGTCATTGATGAAGATGTTGAATAGCACTAGGCCCAGGACAGAACCCTATGGCATCCCACTAGTCACTTCTCTCCAGGATGAAAATCAGCCCTTGGTGAGCACCCTTGGGGTTTGCTTGGTCAACCAATTACCAATCCACCTAACAGTAGCCCTGTCCAGCCCACATTTTACTAGCTTTGTTGCAAGAATGTCATGGGGAAGTTTGTCAAAGGCCTTACTGAAGTCAAGATATGCTACGTCTATGCATTTCTTTCATCTATCAAGCTTGTGACCCTATCATACAAAGAGCTAAGATTAGTCTGCCATGACTTATTTCTGAGAAAGCCATGTTGACTTTTAGTGATTACGGCATTGCTTTCTAAGTAATTACAAACTGACTCTTTAATTATCTGCTCTAGGATCTTTCCTGGTATTGATATCAGGCTGACCGGGTGATAATTATTTGGGTCCTCTTTTTTCCCCTTCTTGAAGATGAGGATGACATTTGCCCTCCTCCAGTCTGCTGAGACTTCTCCTGTTTTCCAAGAGTTCTCAAAGATTATTCCAAGTGGTTCAGAAATGACTTCTGCCAGTTCTTTTAATATCCTTGGATGTAATTCATCAGGCCCTGGAGACTTGGATTCATCTAGTTTAGGCAGATGTTCTTGTACTACTTCCCTACTTATTCTGTGCTGCATTCCCCCACCTTCCTCACCTGCTCCCCATCCCCCAGGTTGAGTACTTCTATCTTTTTGGGAGAAAACTTAGGCAAAGAAGGTGTTGAGTAGTTCAGCCTTCTCTCTTCCCCCTGTTAGTAATTGGCCATCTTCTCCACGCAGTGACCCTATCATTTCCTTTTGCTGAGGACATATCTAAAAAAGCCCTTTTTATTGTTTTTAATGTCTCTGGCAAGCCTGAGTTCATTCTGCACTTTAGCTTTTCTGACCTTCTCCCTACATATCCTAGCTGTTTGCTTGAATTCCTCTTTGGTGGTTTCATGATTCTTCCATTTCCTGTACATGTTTATTTTAATACTTAACTCAGCTGAGAGTTCTTTAGTCAACCATTCTGGTTTCTTTAGATACCTGCCATTTTTCCTCCTATTGGCACAGTTTTAAATCGTTCCTTCAGTATCTCACTTTTAAGAAACTCCCATCCATCATGAACTGCTTTCTCTTTTAGTATTCTTGACCACAGGATTTCAGCAAGTAATTCCCTAAGTTTACAGAAATCAGCTTTCTTAACTTTTAGGATGCGTGTCTGGCTACACTTAGCTTCTCCTTCCCACTGAATGACAAACTCCAAAAGAGCATGGTCACTCCCCCCTAAGGATCCCACCACTTCCACCTCATCAACTAGGTCATTCCTGCTGGTCAGGATCAGATCTAAAATAGCTGATCCCCTTGTTGCCTCTTCCACCTTCTGAACCATGAAATTGTCTGCAAGGCAAACGAGGAATCTGTTGGACCTTGCGCTCTTGCCAGAGTTTGACTGCCAACAAATACCAGGATAATTGTAATCTCCCATTAACAGTGCATCTCTCCTTTTTGAATGTGTGGTCATCTGCTCCAGGAAGGCCTCATCCAAGTCCTCAGGCTGACTTGGAGGCCTGTAGCAAACCCTCACAATCACATCTTACCCAGATGCTCTCAACTTGGCTTCCCAGGTTTAAGTCATGGATCTCTTCACAGGTGAAAACTTCCTTAACATATAAGGCTACTCCTCCTCCTTTCTTGTTTGGTCTGTATCTGTGAAATAGGTTATACCCCTCTATTCCTACATTCTAATCATGAAATTCATCCCATCTGATTTCAGTGATGCCTATTATATCATATTTATTTTCTCCCCTCAGTATACAGCCTGATAATGCTATGATTTCACTTTCACTGCTATGACAAGATTCTATGGAATGCAGGGATTTGCAATGCAGGAAAGGTATTTAGAATTCTCAGCTAAAGAATTCTAGCGCATCCCCAGAGCATAAACCCCAGGATTCCATAGGATGCCACTGTGGCAGTTAAACTGGAACATAGTGGTAAAATTGTATAGTGTGACTTGCCTGCTGAGACAAACAGCAAATGGATAGTGAAAAAAGAAATTTTAGCTCTTTAACATTCATGAATGAAGCTTGTTTGCAGACTGAACGCAGCATTTTAGTCAATGATGTAACAGGGGCCAAACTCTGTCTTGGAAGCTCAAAGTCAACTCCAAACAAGTACCTGAACCAATCTTATATAGAATTCTTCCAAAAACATACAGTAGCAGCTGGTGAACAACAAAAGTTTATTACAATCATACAAATTCATCAATATGGAGCAAGCACTATTTTCAAACTACCTATGTCACACTTTTTCTTTGTATCTTACATTGGTGTTCTAGCCAATATTTTCTATGAGCAGAGCATTACAGTGTTTTAGAACAGTGCTACTCAAAGTTGTGGTCCATGGCTGTTGAAATTAGTTGCCAGATCCTAGCAAGTTTCCAGGCAGGGGCACAATGTTAGTGCTGGTCTCTGGCCCATTGCCAGTCCCCCTCAGTATACAGCCTGAAAAACACTCTTTTGGAAAATGGTGTGGAATATTTGGTACGTGTTTAATGTAATGTGAAATAAGTAACAGCTTGTAGCATTTTCCTGTGTACAAGCAGTTGATCCCCAGATCTTTTAATTTAATTTCCTTTGTTTTGGTTTCTAATAAATGAGATTATAATTTTGCAGTACTTAAATAAATATGTATGGATTTGTGGGTTTGTAAAAATAACTTAAAACGTGAGAAGAATTTTCCAGAATTCATACATTACTTCAAAAATTTGTTAAGAAGATTTCTTGATTAATACAATGTGAATGTGGAAAAAATTTTACCTGCTACGTCGACACACCCAGGCTGAGGACTCTGAATGCTTTGAAAATCTGGCTTTGAATATTTTGTGAATATTTTGTTAACCACCAACATCTTTTTCCCCCCCTCATAGGTTCTTCATCTTCAGCATTTACAGGAGAGAGAGGAACATCATAAACCTCACCATACTGGGAATAAATATTTAAGTTGGTCAGTTTAGGTTGATGGGAATTCCATTTGGTTTGGGGGAAAAAAAAATTAAACTCAAACTCACAAACTTGTTCATAAACAGAGCAGAAGAAAGTGAGTAATTCAAATGTGAGCTGCAGAAAAAATGATAGATTTATTCATTTCTAATAAAAGTCCTGTAGCACTTCAGCCTGGGATGGCTGAGTGCTGATCTATGCAATGATGGTGGCCAATAGCATCAACAATGTAGAGGACAAAAGAAGACAGAGTTAAAATGCAAAAAAGGCTAATATAGATGCATATTAGTCTGCTTGCTGGATGCTATTAACTGTTGATAAGCAACTTCATTGCTTTCCTTACAGTTTTTTAATCTTTTTTTTTTAATAGCATGTATTTCGAAACATTTCTATACATGCCCCCAACTGGACATGGGCTAGATAACCTTTTGAATACTGTTCTCAGATCACCTTTTAAATACTATACAACTTCAGATAAAGGATTATCTTCTATAAAGTAGGACGCACGATCAACAGTGGACAATCCAGAAAGACAATCTGCATAGTAGAACAGCAGGCACAGTCTTTAAATGACATTTTCTCCTAGGCCTTTTCTGAACATGGTACAAATGGCTGCTTTTTGCCTTTAAAGCTCTAAATGCCATGGGACATAGGTATTATAATGACATCCTTTCCTCACAAGAACCTGCCCCAAACATTATGACCAGCTTAGAAGCTTTTCTCCAGATCCTTCTGCTTTTAGAAGTGACCAGAAACTGATCAAAGTGTGACCAGACATTAGAATGTTCCTTCCAAGGAAAGTAGTGTGGTGCTAACACCTGTGACTTTTTAAAATGCCTGGTACTTTAAAAGCTTTCTCTTTTAGGCTGGCATCCTGTTAGTGACATAAGCAGGTATAACTGAAAGCTGACATTCTGTGCCAGGCTTGGTGAAGCTACTTTCTGCAAGGGAGGTGCAATGAAGGAAGCTACCATTCCTCAACCAGGAGAGGGAGATCTGACCCATCACTACTTCCAAATCACTGTCTATCTGGAGTTGCTTCCTTCTAGCTTCCAGTACCTCTAGTAGTTCTGCCTGTTCCAACACCCATTTACTCCTGGCTTCTTCTTTCACCCTGGTCAAGGAGTAGGGTTCTAGCCTTATCCACAGATTCTCTGTACACAACAGCAGTGCCTTCTGCAGTTCCAGCATGGACATTCTCTCCTAACCTCCCTAATTTCAGCCCTTTCAGTCTCTAGAAGGCAACTCGTGTTGGTTGCTTTCTACTCTGCATGTGCAGTGTTCTAGCTTTACTAGAATAGGACCCATCACCACAAAGAGGGGAAAAGATATTTACTTGCACACTAACTAACAAATGGGCTGAATTATGTGAACAGATTGTTTCTTCAGGTATACTGCCACCTAGGTTAACTGCCATCCTTCAGAGTCCAGGAAGTTTTTTCAGCTGCAGTGCAACTTTTCCAGAATTGATGCGTTCTATACATCCTGCCTTAGAAATTAAGGCAAACACCATCCACCAAACTGAACTCATTCTATTCAGTCATGATGGGCAGACTGCCAGTAGATTAGAGTTCTCTGCTGGTGTGATCAAGGTCATTGCTCTCCTGTTGTGTTTGGTACAAGGGGAGCCACCAAGATATGTACTACAGAGATTTGAAACAAGCCTTTTGTATAAATGGGATAAGCATAGATTCTGGTAATTATATTGTAGAATGCTTTCCGATTTGGCTGTTTTATAGTGTAGTTAGCATAATTGATAATCCAGCCCTCATTGGAACACAGTGGCTTTCCTGCTTTTGGCCTAGAGATATCCAGGAAGTGATATAAAGCCCAACAGGGCTTAATAGCAGCTTTTGTGTTCTGTCACACCCTAGGTCAAAACCCCTAGAATTTCAGCGTATGTGAGCGACCATGTGTATAAATGCTGCATTTAATTAGAGAGGGGGAAGCGAATCCCACTAAAACTTCGCATTTTTATATAAGTGGCTCATCTAGTCAGGAAAGAGTGTTCTTTTTTCCTTTTCTTATTTTAAAGTGTGGTATTTATGGACTCTCCCAAGGGCAACCACACTATAAAGGGACTGGTGTCTCCATATAATAAACACAAATCAATGTGCTTAAGGCACTAACTGGCAATTATGTATAGTTTTGATTATGGGCATTAACATTTCCACAAAGGAAATATAATTACAAGGAAAGCAACATTTTTAATGCTTAGTTTGTACTTTTTGACCTAGGTTTCAGTGTCGGAAAGATCCAGGAAATTTTGATTGGTATAAATGAGTGTGTCTATGAGTGTGTCTGCGCATAGTATCTGGCTAGCAACCGAAGTTACATCAAAGATTCACCAGGCTTGCATTTCACATGAAACTAATTACTAGTTGGTGCAGCTTGTAGAAGAGAAGTAAATTCAAAGAGGAAAAAAAAAACCTACTACCATTTTTTTCTAACTTCATATAACATGTGCCATGTGTAAGTCACCAGTTGTATGTGTAAAGTATCCTTGAAGCCTGAGAATATCTAATTCACCAGACATACTTGAAAATGGTAGCCTCATTAGAGAGAAGCAAATTGTAAATATATATTATACCAAGAAGTAATCCCCTTGCCATAGATCCATAGGTACAAACCTAGCAAACTCTATTTGTCTAGCTCCCAGCTTAAATCAATGATACAAAAGACAGGACAGATCACATAAGACTGGAGAAGTGTGAATGTTGTCCCCATCTTTATTCTAAAAATGGAGGAAAGAAGACTTTGAGCAACTATTGACCAGTTAGTTTGATATCAGTACCAGGAAAAGTTCTAGAATGGGTCATTAAACAGTCAGGCTATTTCCACATTACACTGTTATAGTGCTATTACTAGAATTCTGGGGTTTGCAGTTTCCTGAGGCCAAAGAGCTCTCTGGCAGAGAATTCTAAATGCTCCTCCTTAAATTGAAAACCCCAGGATTCCATAGGATGTTAGAATTCCTTCATAAGTGTTTAGACTAAGGCCATTTCCACACTATACTGTTACAGTGCTATTACTCCACATTCAACATCCCATGGAATACTAAAATCCAGCATGGGTTTCTCAAAAACAAACCATGACAAACCAGCTTGATCTTTTCAGATAGATAGCTAGATAGATTCATAAGCTTAGTGAATCAGGGGAATGCTGTAGATGTAGTATAAACCAAAAATGTACAACTGAAATAGTCACAAATTACAGTATTTCTCTACACAGGAAACAGCATTTCTGCTCAGAAGATAATGTACGAATTATTTTTCTGCATAGAAATGCTATTCTAGGTGCAGAAAATGCAATTTTCCGCACAAAAATATGAATCTTGCACAGAATAAATCCCAAACAGCAAATAGTCTTTGAAAACTGCTCAGTTTTTAGAGATTTTCCTTCAGCCAGAAAAAAATTGTTAAAATTACCGATTGCTTCCTACAAGAATGAAAGTAGAAAAGAATTACATTTCTGTAATTGTAATGGTCCAATGGCATTTTTGAATGTAGTTTTGGCGATCTCAAAACTAATGTCCTTGAACTTCATTGATTCTTGGAATGTGGAGGAGAATAAGATTAGTGTCAGAGTTCAACTCCCTGCGTGTGCCTTCCTGCCAGCAAAGGAAGGCAGGTGATAGTACTTGCCCAGAAGAAGAAGGTAGTGGGGGAGGGGTGTCCAGTGCAAACAATCAAGGAGAAATATTAAGCCAAGCCAAAGTCAAGGTCAAATAGAAAAGGTCCAGAATGCCAAAGGTCAGTCCAAAAGGGTCAAGAGAGCTGGAACACAAGGGTTGTGGGCTTGAGTAGCAATTTCCTACAAGCAAACAGCAAGCCACGCTGACCGACTTATATGAAGACAAAAACAGGTGTTACTATTATTGTCCTGTTTACTCAACCTTGCCCAAACGACTTCCCTCTGAGCTGCTCGTTTCAGCCTCCTCCCTGATTGAAGGGTGGGGGGCAAAGGTGAATCTAATTCCTCTAAATCATCGCTGGTCCCCTCTCCCACTTGCACTGCTTGCAGCAACTCAGTCTCAGCTTGTCTTTCAGCTGATGGGGATATTTCCAAGATAGTTGGTCTATCACTGACTCTGTTTCTGACACAATCAATTGCTCATTGACCTCAGAACCATCATCTATCACAGTTAGAAAGATGGCTTCTCCATCTCAATCCAAGCCTGGTTAGCTGACCTTATGATTCCTACTTTGGCTGGGAACTCATCTTCTCCCAGGTTCCAGTTAACACATGAGGAAAAAGACTTGGAAAGGGACTATGTGGACCATTGGAAGAAGCATCTACTGTAGGGAGGCAGGGTGGCTGAAATTTCCAACACCAGTAATGGCAGTGGATCTACTTGGGCCTTTCCCTCTTTCCTATGTAGGCATCCAATCAGGTAAGGGTGCTATGCCTCATAATGCTCAGTAGCCAGGGACATCATGCAGCTGTTTGGATAAAATACTATGAGAAAGTACATGCACTCAAACATTGCAATCTGACTTAGCAGTTGTGGAAAACTAGGGTGCCTTCCTTATCATCATTCACAAGGGAATTAAAGCACAGGAGGTTTGCACTTACTAAGCAGGTTTTCTATTTTACAGTATGTTTTGGGGGAGGTATTTCCAAATGGTGCTTAAATCATCTCAAAAGTTTTCCATCTAAAGTAGTTAGAATGTACACCACATTTTAAAGCAGTGCTTATCCACCTAATGTACAATGTTAATAACATTTACAAGTAATGCATTTTAAGACTGAAAAGGCAATCACTTGTGGAAACACCCTGGAACAGATATTTCTGTGGTATTCTGCCTTGATCAGTTCTGGGCTGAAGTCCAAATAAGGCTCATTACAGTTACTGGATGAAGATAAGGAGTGGTCAATTATGGGAGTGCTAAAATTTGTCCCTCTACCAAAGACAATTGAGCTGAACTGCAATAAGCTGAAACAGAAAAAGAAAACAGATGGTTGAACTTTGCAACATACTCATAAAAGGGAAGCAAAACCCATCAGGAGTTTTGCATCTTGACATACATAAGAAACTTGTTATGACCCAGGACTTCTTCTGATCTAAGATTTGAAGTCCATGGGAGAATCCTGTTCCAGTGATTCCCATGGATGCAATTGCGTACAGAGATTTCATGCTGCTATAGGAGAACAGTTTTGCTTGTTCATGGATGGTCTTCATAGCTGTCCAAAAATCTAGTCTACAAATATGGACGGGGAGTGAATTAGTCTGTATGAAACTAATTTCATACAAACGCACCATGTCATCTCAGAGCTGTAAAGGGTTACAACACAAATGGATTGTACTGAAGGCAATGGACCCACAGTGGTTCTATGATGCATTGCTTTCAACACACACATAGCCCATTCAGCAAATCCACCATTTGGTCTCAAACACAGAGCGGGCCTGTACTTTGTTTTGCTTCATTTGTTTGTATGGGAAAAGTCCTATTTTGAAATATTTTCTTTTCTTTGTTCCGCCCACCACCACCACCACCACCACCACCACAGTTTTTGTCGATCTTAAGCACTCCATGCAATGCCTCTCTGTTCTTTTTTCATTGAGAAACCTGAAACAAAAATATATCTGAAAACTAATATACTTTATTTTGTCTTGCTTCCACTTGGGGAGGCTCAAACCATTTATTTCTTGACTTGGGTAAAAAGTAATCAGGTTTTCAAAAATTTTTACCTTGATTCTAGAGGCAGGAACCTTTGTTATACTTCAAGCCCAACTAAAGTTTCAATGAAAATCTAAATCCTATCCAAATAGAAATTATTAGAATGGCAGCACATCATATATCACACATACAGCGGTAATACACTATTCAGTAAATGTCATGTGATTTTAATGCTGCATGTCAGATCTTCTAATTTATTAAGTATTACATTTAAAAAACTTCAATTCCTCTTTCCTCTGTTTTATATTAAAATGTATTCATTTAATTCTCCTTATCTTTTTTATCTTAACAATATTCACTTTTTTGTCCCTTTTGAAATTACTCCTGCTAGTCTTTCTTTAGCTTTCTCCATCATTCCCAGGGTGTTTACTGTCACTAACAATCACAATAATTAGTACCATATGTTCCTTCTCTTTCCATTATGCTTGTTGAGAGACCCACATAGTTATGATTTGTTTCTGGTTTTTTTGCCAGTATGGTCTGGGTCCATTCCATCATTCCCTCTTATGGATGCATGACACTTCTAAACACTATTCGCATATCCTATTCTTTTATTATTGTCTTACACACATAGTCAGAAAGAGATGACCACTGTACAATTGCTACCCTGTTCTCTGGGGGTCCCGAGAGGGGCACCCAAATAACCAAACACAAACACAAAGTGGGGAAAATTAGCTGGAGCACTCACTAAAGCTAGCGAGAGGCAGGGTAACTTAGCAGGGATCTTGCAACCCAATGTCTATGGGGGTCAGGTCAGTCAAGCAGTCAGACAGGTTTTAAAATAGCAACAATGATGTTTTTATTAAAAGACAAACAAGCAGTAGAGACACCACAATCACACAGCTAATGGAAGAATTGGAAATAAGGATTTTCAGGGGAAATGGGTGATACGACACCTTTCTTATAGTCCTGAAGAAGCTTGAAGATGGTAGGGAAGAAAGCTCAGCACGACTCACTGAGGGGAGCTCGCTGGATAAAACGGCAGCAAGGCAGTCTGGAACTCGGGAGCGATCCGAGGTGGTCTCAGAATCAGGAGGTTTATATAGGGTGAATTGTGACTGCAGGTCATGCCTTACTTGGTGAGAACAATGTGAGTTTGGAGCAGGACAAAGCTTTGGAAAAGGTCAAGTTTAACATGATCGGCTTAGCGCTGAATCAACAATAGTGTAGCCAGTATGCAAATACAAGGTGCTTAGCTTGGCTTTGTAAGACTCTTGGCTCAGAGCCGGGCACCTTTGTTTAGAGTCACACTTAAGCAAGAGGGTGTTTGCAGGGAGGCCCCTGAAGCAACGAAGTAGCTTTGTTCTGCATGCCTAGGTGGAGAATGGAATGTCCAACAATTACTGGCCGCGCCTGTGTACGTGCTTGTCCGGAGGCCTCGCAAACACGTGGAGTGGGGTGGCAGAGGAAGGCTGAATGATTTTGATATCAAAAAGTGATATCTAGTGCTATCACCGGGTAGGCCTGGGCCGAAGTAACACAATACTGTGCAATACCAACACTTGCGTCACCTCCTTCCTTCTTTTCATGGCAACTACTAACCTTCTGTGTGCAAGGCTGCAACTCTGATGGTCTGCTATGTTAGCCATTGCACTTTTTTTTCTGGGATCACATAGCCCTGGAAAAGGGAGGCAGAAAAACTCTACCAGCTTCAATCAGCCTATTTCTCCAATACCTTCTTTCCCTCATGCCCATTTTTTGGTCTTGCTGTTACCACCCACCCTACCGCAATTAACTTGCCATACTGCACTGAGAGATGTTGTCAATAACTTTTGTGGAATGCAACTAGTGTGACTCAAAACAGTCCAGAGGTCAAAAAGTTGATCAAATCTGTCCAGATTAATGTAGAACAAACCAGGTGGATGGATGTGCAGAAGGATAGCTAGAAGTAGTTATTGTCTGAAGCCCTGAGAATCAAAGCTGAGGTATCAGAGTTGAGATGGGATGTCTTTGATCAGCCATCTCCAACATGCTTCTAGTCATCACCCTACATTTCAGCTCTCCCACCCCACATTTTATTTTATTTTATTTTTTGAAGAGGCTGATTGGGAAGCAGAAACCAATGGGGCTGACTGAACTGCAGATGTTTGCCTTTGTGCTGACCATGCCCCAAATACTCATAGTCATGGCTTGCCTATGTCTCTTGCTCTGTCAGAGGGAGGCACAACAACAGAATTCCACCAGTGTCTAGAACAAGCTGAGGCAATTGTGAGGGATCATGGAAGTTTCAATCTTGCAACCTTGGGAGGAGAGCATTGCTGACTGCCCCTGCTCTAGACCTTGCACTTGTATAGTTTTTTTAAAAGGTGAAACAATAAGAAAGTTCTTAGAACATTCCATAACACCTGATTAGCAAATGAGTAAAGGCACATTGCAGTCAAATGCAGATGATGATGATGATGATGATGATGATAATGCTCATTTCAAGCAATGGAGCTGGACTTTACCTTGTAGTTTGTTCACAAAATAGAATCATACAGTTGGAAGAGACCACAAGAGCCATCCAGGATTGACCAACCTTATCTGATCTGGAACAGTGGATTGTCAAATCATTAATGTTTAGCAGATGCATGTATTCTGAGGACTTTTCCACTGCCTTTTCGCAAAGTCATCTGGTAGGGATCCCAACAGCAGCCCTCTTGGGAGGGGAGTGAAACAGGAGAACTCTCTTCCATACCAGCTGTCTTCTTCTGCAAGGGAGCACAATTGACACACCTCTTCCACAGTGCAGCCGAGAACTTTTCCAGGCTGTGCTGGGGTAGGAAGCACACCTATCATGTTTCTGCGGCTTCCACAGGACAGGTAAGTGCAGGATGGTGGTGTAATCATTGGACATTGGCAAGGAAAGCCCTTCAATCACACCACTTGGGGATGTGAGAAGGATGGGACCATGATGACGTCATGCAGAAGTGTTGTTTCAGTCCTCTCCATTTCCTGTCCTCATTGCTGGATGGGAGGGTGCTGTGGATAGGGCCTGATTCTATGAGTTCCTCCTTCCTTATCGCTGCTAAGTGACAATCCAAAATTGAGTTTGGCTTTGAAAACAAATATATGCATATATAGAAAGTGAAAACCTTGTAATCTCCATAAATGACTTTGAATGTGAAGACTGAAAGTGAATGATGGAATTTGAATGAACACAGAATAGTTTTTTTCCTAAACTATACTCCCTTGGAAGAGGGCTATAGGACTGTAAGTACAGAACAAAGAGAATATTTTAGAACCAAGATATGAATTTATAACAAAGAGTCTATTTAATATTTTAAAGTACCATTGTCATTTTCTGTGGATTGTCACACTAGTTCAGTAAGCTATACTTTGTGTAGCTGGGCTGCAGATTTTTTGAATCTTTTTTGAAAATTATGTTTGTGGAGGATGGTGGTAAAAAAAACCAAATCGAAGTCATTCCTCATCCTAGCAAACAATTGGATCCTGACACTGAAAACACATGTTCCCAGTAGAAGTGGGAATGTACGCATGTATCAGCACTGAGTCAAAGTGTTGCTGTAGGGTGATTCAGAAATTAGTGCCCTGTAGAATTTGGGGTACTAACTAATGTGTTGGGGGGGCATGGATAGCACTCTGGAGCAAATCAGAAAGAGAGACTTCCAAGAATGATCAAGAGAGGACAAATCGAAAAGCAAGGCCAGAGAACAAGTAAGGAACAAAAAAAACAAACAAAAAAACAACAAGAACAAAAAGAGAATATAGTCCAAAACTCAGGGAGACCTTGTCACTGAATTAAGTCAGAAGTTAATCAGTTTAGAAAGAAACCCAGTAATATCAATTTTTTTGGCATTATTCAACCTGCTTCTATTTTGGGATCAGTTATTCGTCTTTTCTTCTGCTCTGGACCTGAACCCTGTGATCAGAAAAGTGTTTCTCTAAAAGATACCGTAGAAGAGATGAATTTGAAATGAATCCCTTTGACATTGATGGAGAATGTGGCAAACCCATAAGAACATGAAAGGACTGCTTTTGATCTAGTCTATTTCCCACTATGGCTAAACAGAAGCCCCCAAGAAGTCTGCAAGCAAAACTCGGTCTTCCTCTAACCTTGCTTTGCAGCAGCTGGCACCCATGGTCACATACTGCTTATGAAAATTGAGATTCTTTACAGTTATAATGAATAGTAGTCATTGATTAATGTGCCATGATTTTGTAGAACCCCTCTTAAAAACCACATCAGGTAACAGCTTGGGGTGGAGAAAGAAACTTGTTCAGTTCACAGTGTAATGTAAACCCACCTATTTTCACATTTTCAGAGTGATCCATGGACCAAAACACAGTTCTTCAAAAATTTTCACTTTTCCAAAAATATTTGCAAAATATGTGTATTAAGGAAGTTTGCATACAAAAGCTCATATACTACAAAAAATTAGGCTCCTCATATATTATATTAGGACCACTGCTTGTAAAAGTAAGTATATTGCCCAGACTACAAACAGAAGCACCAAAAGTGCTCAGCTGAAGCTGAAGGACTTTTCAGGGGTAATGTATACCTCACGAGGAAGGCTCCTATCGGAAACCTGTAATAGGCTATGAAATAGGCTATATTTAGTTATTGCAGACAAAAAAAGAATCATTTTATAATTTTTCCTTTAGCTGCAAGAAAATCATCAAAAGCTTTGCAGGTTTTGAAGATTATTCATAGCTCAGGACTTATCAGGTGCAAAAATCAAACTGCGTGTGGGTTTTTGTGCATAAAACATTTTCTGCACAGAAAATGCTATCTCTGTATAGAAAACAAATTTTCTGTGTGAAAAACAGCATTAACTGGGTGCAAATGCTCTTATCTGCACAGCAAGCTTGTGCTTTGCACAAAAATATTGTATTCTTTTCAGAAATGTAATTTTCCATTCAGAAGTATTGTTTTCTGAAATCTATTTGGCTTACACTTTTATGCAAAATAACCTAATTTCACATTTTCAAACCAACACATGAACTAAAACAGTGCAAATCTACCTAATTTCACATTTTCAAATCAATACATGGATCAAAGGAAACTTGTTTTCTGTGCAGAAATGTTGTTTTGTACATTTTCTACACAAAATAAATCCCAAACTGCAAAAGTTTTCTCTTTTGTAAGTTTTTCCTCATCAGGGTTTCCTCACACTTGATAAACCTGTTTTTGAGCAGGTTTTTTTTTTAAATATACTTGAGTATTCTTTTCATTCTGACAGACTGCAACTGGACTGTGGTGAGGCTTTTGCAATTCCTGCACAGAAACATTAGCTAGAAGCTGTAGAAAGAGAAGTGCACTTGATTACCAGCATTTATAGGCTGGACTTGTTGGACTCCCACTGTGTTTTTTTCTTTGCATATTCTTGAGATATTCTGGGATATTCTCAGAGTTGACTTTAGATTCTCTGCACTTGGCTTTCCTGATTCTCCAGTGATACTATGTTTATTTTGACCTTGGCTGTGTTTCCTAGATTCTAGATTCTTCCTATCTGATCTGTCTGTTAAATCTGCAAGATTTTGCTGGTGCTAACTTTAAACTGCTTGACCTTGCTACTGGGACTGACCTGCCTAAATCCAGGGCAGATTTAAAAAACAAAGTGATAAAATTTATGTTGAATGGAATATTAAATCTTAATGTGTGGACACAAAAAACATCCAAAAATCAAGAGAACTTAAAACTGACAGATCTGGCCAACAGAACAAATCTTGTAGTTCATCCTTCTTCCATGTTCTTCTTCAGATCTTTCCACTTACGTGTCTGTTCCTCCTTCCCTTTTTCTCCCTCATGTATCCTTCTGAGCCTCTTTTTTTGCAGCGAAGTTTTCTTTGTCTACTTTTAAATGTTAGGTACCCTGATTGTACAGACTATTAGTTTATTTGGCATTGAAGAAGGCATTTACTTATACGTTTGGGTAGCCTTTGAGCATGTTTTAGTCCTTACAGTGAACTACATATTTGGAACAGAATGGGGGCTGTAGGAGGGATCACCTTTCCCCACTCCACTGACAGAACAAATTCATTTGTAAAATGTCTGTTGTATCCTGTCTGTGTCTCTTTCCATTGTGCATATGCTACTTTTGTGATAAAAACTAGTGAACACTGGCCCTTTTCGCACTAGGCTTTTTGCGCGAGCGGGGGCGGGCGGCTTGCGGGAAAAGCCTAGTTCGGGAGCCTGCCGGTTCCCCGCTGGTTCCTTCCGCAGCCGAAGGAACCAGCTGGGAAACGGCACCGTCCCGGAGGCGGCGGCGGCTCGCGAGTCCATCCCCCCCGCGCGCGCAAGAAAGGAGCCCGTCGCTCCTGGCGTGCGCGGGGGGGCAGGCGCGACTGTCGCTCGCTCCTGGCGCGCGCAGGGGGGCTGCTCGCGACAGCCTCCCGATCGCGCGTGCGTGCACGGGGGGGCGGGCGCGACTGTCCCTCGCTCCTGGCGCGAGCGACAGTCGCGCCCGCCCCCCGCGCGCGCCAGGAGCGAGCGACAGTCACGCCCGCCCCCCCGCACGCGCCAGGAGCAAGCGACAGTCACGCCCGCCCCCCGCACGCGCGCGCGCGAGCGGGAGGCTGTCGCGAGCAGCCCCCCGCCCGTGCGAAGCAGGATGCTCTCGCATCCGCCGCGCTAGCTCCCCGCCCCGCCCCTTCCTTCCGCACGGGCAGAGGGAAGGAGGCGCGACCCGGCCGCCTCCCCGAGGCACCGCACTACAGGTGAGTGCGTGTGGGCGCCGGGAGCGTAGCGCGAGCGCGGGGTGATTTTCGCTTGAAAGCGAAAATCAAAAACCCCGCGCTCGCGCCGCTGCAGCCCCGTGAGAGCGCCGGAAGTGGGAGTGCGTCATGCGGAGCGACGCTCCCACTCCCGCACGGCTCACGGGGCTATTTCGCCCGGGAAAGCCCGTGCGAAAAGGGCCACTGACATACTTCTATCCTGCACAATGTGAACGTCAATGAAGTGCTTCTAACTTGCATTTTCCCTCTGCACCATGTGACAGGATTTACAAAAGCTGGTGGCTTCAAAACATGTTTCATCCATGCTGCATTATACCTTTCTTTAGGGGAAAATGCAGAGATTTCTCTGCTACCAAACACAACAAACAGAAGTGAATTTGCCAGAAGGTCTTATACAAATAGGAACAGGCTCCATATACCTGATGTTTCTTTTTCCCCCGTTACAACATGATTGTGGATATACCTATTAAATGAATGATATTTTTAAAGCTGTGCTTAAAGATATACATTCAGGCTTTGTGCAGCTCTCCTTGTTCCAGACTCTAAGAGCTCTGTGTGCTTCGGTTTGGAGCTATGATAGAGCAGTCACATATCAAGCTGTTCTTGGCTTTTAAATTTGATACAGATACACCCAAATCTTTAAAAATGAAGGATTTTAATTTTTAAGGTTATTTTAGACTACACAATATGTAGGGATTTAATTATTCAGCAAAGGCAGTTGAAGTCTTCCAAGTAATCAAAGAGGACTGGGTTCATCAGTGGTCCCATCTAATAGTAAGGTTAAAAAAAAAGATTATAGTGGAAACATCGGCAATCAACTGGAAAAAGATTATGTTGACAAAATGTAATGTGGTTGAGGTCAGGGACTGCTGATTAGGTCCCTAGTAGTAGAAGAAGAGGAGGACAGACAAGCCCCATCACTCCCACCATATCCAAATCTCTAGACAGCAATAGAGACTGTTCCACAGCTGTTTGAAGGGCTCCTAGCCAAGGGAGAAAATATAGTGCTTTCTAGAGTTCCAGATGTTGCTGCTGCTGCTGTTGAAAACAGCCAAGCCAGTGGTTGTCATGTGGGTACTGCTGTTGCCAAACTTGACTGCCTTGAGCCACAGCTGTTGCCTTTGTTGGTGGAAATGTGCGGAGCATAAGATGAGTAATAACACTGCCAGCATGGTGGGAGGTAGCTCCCAAGTTAAGACTCTAGTGGTATGGGAAGGGAGCTCTTGAATGACTGTATAACTGTCGTGCTCAATTAGAAGAAACAGTGGCACTAATAAAACTTAAGTTTGCAACTGTGTAACTCAGACATACATGTGCAAGTCAGTAGGATTGCCATTCTAGGATTTAGGATGAATGGTGCTTGGGTGTCTGCCTCTGTTTTGCAGTAGTCAACTCAAGGGAAACAAACAAAATAATAATTGAGTTTATTTGTTACATATATGTACCACCTTTCTGTAACAGTTGCACAGTCAAAAAGTACAATCAAGAGCTGCACTACTAAGTAAATGTGCATAGCAAATATATGTCTTTGTTTATGTAAATGAATGTGTGTTTGTGTGTGTGTAGAAGTATATATAAATGTGTTCAGTTTTTGTTTACGTAAGGAGTACTGTTCCTTACTGGTTATGTAATTTTATGAGCTACAGGGAATGTAGTTACAGCAAAAAGGAATGGGGTGGCGTGTGCAGAAAAGAGTTACACTGAGACTTAGTAGCAAAGTATGTGAAAGCGGTAAAATCAGGTGCACCACACTTTTTTGGCACTTGTTTTGAAACATGTTTCATAGAGGGTAGGCAGTCTCTCAGGTTATTTTCTTGGTCCCACCACCATCAAGGTATTTTTGGTAAGATCACAGGAAAAAGCCTTCTTTGTGGCTGCTTCCAAGTTGTAAAACAGGTGTGGTTCCCTATCCCTATCTCTTAATCTTGGGGACTAAGGTTCCTTGCTACTTGTCAGATAATTTTGATTCTGTGTGGGGGTCATCTTTACCAGCCTTTGTACACCTGAATGCCCAGCTCATGATGGTTGTTGAACTAGGCAAGCTGAGTTAACACCAGGATTCCACTTAAACATTCTTAAGTATTGCAGTTTCAGGATATTTTTATGGGAATTGAGCAGGCTCTTTGGATACTCGTTTAGGCTATTTATTATAAGTATTCATATATATATAATTAAGTACATTCTCCTTAGGAGAAACATAGACATTGCAATGGCGAGGCACTTAGGTTCGTACATCACATTGCATTGCATGTTAAGCATCATTACATGATATTATCTGGCCATCAAGATGTTATACTTTCATCAAAATATTTCATAAGCACTTCATCTCTCTATTCATATCTTTAACAGGCTTTGTACTGTTGTTGTTAAGAACACAGGTTAACAATACCATCAAACCTATATGCTTCAGCTATTTCTTGCCATCAGAATCTTGTAATAATTTCTATGATGTTTGTGGAGGCATTGTACAGAAATTTTATGAAGACTTTCATATGTCCACAGTTCTGTCCCTTATATCATGATATAACTTAATATCTATTCAGGTATACATTCTCATCTGTAGTGGCATTATACATCTCTAAAAAGGCTTCTGTAACAACACAGGCATTCAAAGGTTGCTTTTCCTGACCACTGTTAAATCTTAACAGCATCCATTACAATAAACAAGTTCACAGGCACCCATTACAAGTATAATACGACATACCTCTATTTGACATCTATTTTAGCCTTAGCCTCACCAATATCACATGTTTGGGCAGCATGCCAGAGGCAATTATTGGACTATCAATTTTTTCAGGAACAGCATATTTGAAAAGTAACATTGTTGTCTTTTCTTCAGATTCAGGAGACACACCTGAAGGCAGTCTAATAAGAACTGCACCTGGACTTCTTTTTATTCACTCTTTATATCCATTCAGCTTCTTCAGCTGGCCAATAAAAACAGCTGACAGCTGAAGTGTACATTAGCTCTTATCCGACTGAAATAGAGATTTAAAAAAAAAAAAAAACCTAGGGCCTTATGTTATGTATATAAGAAGTGCCTTTACCTAGTGATCATGGTGCATTTAGATGTCTTTTGCTGCTTGCGAGCAGTTGTCATCACATGTACCTGCACAGTTTGTCTACTCTCCAAAAGCTGTTGGTGCCTTCACTTCTTGAGTACTTGTGCTTCAGGTGTGCAGGCGTTCCCTTCTACAATATTTACATTCCAGAGCCTCTGGCATTCTTCCTAGACTGACATGAAAGCTCAAGCCATTTTTCTGCTGATGCATAAGTCATTTCTGCATTAAACAATTATAGTGCTGTTATTCCACTTTAAACATCCTATGGAATTCTGAGGTTTGGAGTTTACTGAGGCCAAAAACCTCTCTGGCTGAGAATTCTAAGTGCCCCTCCCTAAACTTCAAACCCAAGGACTCCATAGGATGTTGAAAGTGGAATAATAGGACTATAATAATGTAGTGCAGAAATGGCCATGTTCTTAGGACTCTAATCATTTGCATTAAAGCTTATGCCCTATTTTACCCTCTATAGGTGATATTATGTTAAATTCTGTGCTATTAAAGTTATATTAGCAGGGCACAAAGTTGACAACTAAGTAATCCAGCCTGTAACAAGGGAACTCCCTTCCATGGGAGTCTGGGTTGCCCTCCTCTTTCCTCTCTTTCTGCCTGCAAGCAAAGATCTTTTTATTTAGGCAGGCCTTTGGCTTTGTCTCTTCACCAGTTGTGGCAGAAGGTAGGTTTTAATGGCGTGTGCCGTGCTTTTATCTTTTTAATTATATTTTAAATGTATTCTAAACTCTCTTATCTATGTCTCTTTAATTGAATTGTTTAATTGTTTTTTAACATTTGCACAGATAGTTTTTAGCTGTACTTTAAGTTTTTGTGAACTACCTTGAGTCCTGTCCTTGGAGAAGGTGAGCTATTAAACAAACAAACAATCAAACAAACAAACAGGTAAAGAGACAACCACATGATATAAGGCCAGTAGTGGCGTTACCCTAAGAACTGGGGGATATTGGGGTCCACCCCGCAATGTCAGTGTCTCCTTAGAATTTATGGGAATTATAGCTCACAGCAGGCCTGCAAGAGAAGGGTTATGAAAGGGTCTTTTGACTTCAGTATACCAGTACTAACTGTAGAGAGGATTCCAGTTAAAGTTAAATAAAGTGTTCATTTAAATTGACAAACACATGAGAGATCAGATACTCTTAAGACCATACAAGGCTATTGGAAAGTGAGCTGAGAAAGACTGGATAGAAAGAGATGGAAAAGGTGATTGTTACCAGTCCTGAAGAAGGAGTCACAGCAGAGGGACTCAGGCAGGGTCTGAGGGTAGCACAGAAGAATGGCAGTCTGGGGCACCATGTACAACGTACTACATCCAATGAACTAGAAAAGGCTGGAATTGAAGCTAGGGTATTTTTATAACCTGTTTCCCACCCTTGTAATGACTTTTCCATGGGATTGACAAAGGGATCCAGAATTGTCTGATTGCTTAACTCTGGAGTGACAAAACATTGATGGGAGATATAACAATCTCTTACTGTTTGGTCAGGTAGGGTATATAAGGAAGATCTCCATAAGGTAAGATTGAGGGCTGATCTCTGATTGTTCACCAATCTGGGCAGTTTATCTTTCATTGTATTTGGAAATGCAAAGAACCTGGAGTGGTAAAAGGATTAGCACTAACCCGTCGCTGTCAGGTTTTCCTGCCTAATCATCTCTGAATTTATGATCCTGAATACCTCTCAGGTTAACTTGACCCTGAAACACATTCTCCAATCAGTGTGACTGATTGTGTTCTTTGCTCATTAATAAGACCAATTTATGAAAATTGCATATCTCAGAGGAGGGATGGAAGGGTATAGTAATAGTGGGAGGAAGAGATGGAGCAGAAAGAAGGAAGGAAGCACAGTGATGACTCCAGGGCACAAGACAGGGAAACAAACCAAAGGAAGGGGGGGGGTTGAGGCATTGGGAGGGAGAACAGGGAATAGAAGAGGGTGAGAGCTGGCAAGCCTAATTCAGCACTAGTGTGGTTGAATAGACAAGCGGTCAGAGCCAGACTTTGACGAGTTAAGCACATCCAAACTGGGATGGATGCTAAATTTTGTCAGTCTCCCTCCTCCCTGCATTCTTTTTTTAAAAAACAAAACAAAACCAAAAACACCCTTTCACATTCTTCCCATTGCAAATATGAAATGTGCATTTTGGAAAAATTCTTATGAAAAAGTGAATTGAAAGAAAATCCACACACACACTCCCTCTTTGTATCTGTGCTTTTCCAGAATGTAACAGAAAGATAGTAAACATTTGAGCACACATTTTGTTACTGATCATGCCCATTCTTGCCCATTTATTCATAAAATCTTCATAGCATCTAGCTGGCAAGAAATGATTCATGTGTGTGTGTGTGTGTACACGCACACGAAATATTGAGGTATTGTGCAATATTTGATCCCACCACTTACTGGCAAAGTCTCTGGACAGCTGTACACATGAAATGTATTATGCTTAAGCATCTTCTCATGATGATTTATCTCCATACTCACCATGATGTGTATCTTCAGTGAACACATCCCACTTTCTTCTCATGTGCGAGGTTTCTTAACCGGCACCAGGCATTGTACCAGTGTGAAGATAAGCTCATCATCCAGGCAGTGGTGACTGCTGGCTCTCACATCAGTAGGGTGATTCATCTTCTCCAGGTTTTAGTCTCAGGCCGTAATCTGCTGAACTCTTTTCCTAAACAGGTCTAGCATCTTGGATAATTCCTTTTACACTAACCGAAACCTAGAATGGATCTACCACCCCAATCTTCTGTTCTTTTTTTTATTATTATTATTTATTTGTATCCCGCCTCTCCATATGGATCGAGGCGGCGAACAACTTACAAATAGCTTGTATTTCGATACATTTCTATACATGCCCCCAACAAGCTGAGTACTCATTTTACCGACCTACGGAAGGATGGAAGGCTGAGTCAACCTTGGAGCCCGGCAGGATCGAACTCGCAACCTTGTGGCTTGCAGTACTGGCATTTAACCACTGCGCCACCAGGGCTCCTGTTCTGTAGATGTTGATGAACTGTTATTCCAATCATTCTCCACTTTCTGGCCCACCTATCTATTCTGATAGAGATAGAATCCAACAATATATGGAGGACTGTAGCATCCTGTCTTGTATGTTCATATATGTCGAATATGTTCCTGTGCCATATATTTGCTGGTGACTACATGTTAAAGTAAAGCAAGCCAAGCCAACACAGAGATCCAGTCTTGTACTAAGGCATGCGTACCTGAAGCACCATATGTAACATAAGAAGCACCCCTTATAGCTTTCATTTGCTGTGAACTTAAAAGCCACACATAGATTTCACAAAGAAGAAATTAGGCTGCTTCAAAAAGGATTGATTATTTAGCCAACTAAAATTCAGCTCTTGTTCAGTTGGTATTGCGATGAGCAAGGTTACCCACAGGCAAGCTGAGAGACATTTTGTAGACATTCTCTCTCCTGTCATCCTTTACATGTAGAGGATTAAAAACAAAGTTTTCCTATGTTACATTTGAAGAGAAATGGGGGGGGGGGGGCGGATAGAGAGAGACAGCTACGAATTTTACTTTTTACAAACCCTGGCAATGATATACAGGAATTCTCTGCTATGTCGGTGCATGATAAGTTGTGAACTCTAATGCTTTGAAAGATGAGAGCAGGGTGTACCTTTTTGTGCTTACACTGGAAATCTGAAACCCTCATTATTTCTGCATTTGTTAAAATATGGCTCCCTGTTCAACATACAGACAAAGCAAGGGGCTTTGATAAAATCTGATCTACATTCAGAGATCTGCTGTGATCTAAGCTTTTCTAAAATAGCACATTGCAGGAAGCACAGGAATTGCAGGAAGCCCTACAAGAGGATCATATTTTTTAACAGCTCCTCTTTACTTTGTTTTCTTTTGCATCTTTGAATTGTGCCATTGTTGTGTTTGCTCTGTAGTATCTCCATGGCACCTCAGTGGCTTATTGCCTCCTTTGTAAATAGTTTGTGCTGTACACATTCTGTGTTTATTTCCTGAGTTAATATTCATGATTCTTCTTTTTTTCCAAGCTTCAGTTCCACCACTGATGTTTGCTTTGCTGTATTTCTAGCTCAGATTTATTTTAACAAATAATAATAATAATAAAAAGAACCTTCTCCTTGCCTGGCTTGACTAAAGCTGTTTCTATAACATGGCAATTTTCTGTTATTCTTCCTAACTCAGCAGGTATAGATTTCTTGCTGTACTGTTTGTTATCTATATTTTAAGAGAACACACCCCATTTTTTCTCAGTTATGTAGAACTGAAACAATTCAAGGTAGAAACAGCGCAAGTCTGAAATTTTCTTTGTTCTTTTCTCTGGCTGTTTCTGCGCTAGACTGTTATAGTGCTATTATTCAACTTTCAACATCCTATGGAATCCTGGGGTTTGCAGTTTAGGGAGGAGCCTTTGAGACTTCTCCCTAAACTGCAAACCCCATCAGTAGGATGTTGAAAGTGGAATAATGGCACTACAATAGTCTAAGTGCAAAAATGGCCTCTGATGGCAATGTACAATGTTAACTTCACAGCAGCATTTGTTCAATTTCCTATAGTTACAGAGTGGTAAATGCCTCAAACAGATGATAATTTTTAAATGCTGTGAATGGAAAATATTTACAACTTTTTTTAAAAAAATCCTAATGAGAACTGTTAATTGTACTAAATAATAATCTCCATCCTGTTCTGCTCTTGGCCAAATTTTCCATCCCAGCACTTCATTATCAGTTTGGATTGACAGACATGCTTTCATATTGATTCAAATCATTTTTCTGTCTCTCTCATTAGAGGTAGAACCCTGAAGCAAACATTACTAAAAAAAAGGTTGGACAATATTCACATAAAAGTATACATCCTAATACAGAAAGCTGTACACAGAGGCCTAAAACCAATCGTTAACTGCCAAATAGAGTGTTGTGATTTGAGCATTGTACTACAAATGGAGACTAAGGTTTGAATCCCTTTTCAGGCATGGAAACCCACAGGGAGAAGGTGGACAATAAAACCTCTCCCAGCCCTAGAGGAAGGGAAAGGCAATCCTCCCTCCCCATGAAGAATCTAGCCAACCTTATGAGAGGTTAAAAAAAAAAAAGAATGCCTACAACAAGAAAAGAGTAGACTCATTGAATCACAGGCTTTTATGTAAGTGCTGATTTATCATGGTCCCATTTATTTGCTCAGGGCTAATAACTGGAATTAGATCAGAATGTTTTCCAGAATAAAACAAAAATTGCTCCCAAGATCAACCTGGTTCCAATGTTAGCAGCCCTTTCTCAGCTTAATACTTGGACCAAAATGTAGGCATGCCTTAGGGACATTCAGATAGAAAGTTTGACTAGAGAATATCATGAGCACTTGAGCAGCACAGAAGCTAGCCACCATTAAGCATAGGGAGACAATCCCTTTTGAGAAAACTGGTGACAGATGCTGGGGTGCTGCTGCAGTGTCAACCACACCCTAGGATTTTCTCAGCCCTAGTAAGAAATTCAACCCTTTCTTGCCATCTATCACATTCCCTCCCAAGAAGGACCTCCCATGCTTCCTACATCATCTTACTTCCATCATCATCTTCTGGCTGTTTTACCCTCCTTGCATGGAGGTTTTGTTTATCAGTGGTTATTAGTCAGAATGGCTATATATCAGCAGCAGCTTCAGAGACAGGGGGCCTTGGTACATCAGTTACTTGGGAAATGAGAGGGAAGGTGCTGTAGAATTTGTGTCCTCATGGTTGGATTTCCTATGTAACTTTTTAGCTGCTGTATGAAAAGTCAGCATGGTATAATGGTTTGAGTGTTGGATTATGACCCCGGTGACCAGGATTTGATTCCCCACTAGGTCATGAAAACCCACTGGCTGACCTTGGACATGTTACACAGTCTCAGCCCCCAGAAAACCCCATGACCAGTTTACCTTAGGGTTGCCATAAGTCAGAAACTACTTGAAGGCACACAACAACAATAATGAAGAGAATATTGGACTAGATAGTCCTTTGGGCTCATCCAACATAGCTGGTCTTACGTTCATTACATGGAACCCGTATGTTTAAGAGCCTCTAATATGCATTCCCTTTCCTTAAGTTACTGTGCATAGGCTTATTGGTAAAATCTCACTTTATGTATGCAGTGGAAGCAATGTGAAGGTGCATCAAAGAGGACAAGTGTACATACCAGGTCCAAGGCAATGCCAGTTTGAGTGCAGCTTCCCCTCCGTATAGACCTACCCTTCCAGATAGAATGGGGAAAAAGCACCCATTCCTACCATGGAGAAGGAATACATTCCCAGCCCTACTGATAAACAAGGGCTGGCACTCTGTTAGTGGCATACACATGCATAAATTAGGCTATCCATTCAATGTGAATCATTCCATCCATCCATCACTTTATATATGCCTGCCTTCTTCCCAGACTGAGACTCAGGGTGGGTTACAAAAAGCAGAAAATTACAATAAAAGACATATGGTTAAAAGCATACAAAAGTTGAGATTGAAACAGTATTAAATTAACAGCAGAATTAAGATCATTTAAAATATTTTTATTGCACTTGGGGGATGTTGGACTGAGGTCAAGGTGTACATTCTTCCATAGCCATAAGGGAATGATAAGGTGAGCTGCTGCCTTCTTGCAAAGGATTTAACTCTGTTGAAAAATAATCAGAGAGGTCCTGTGAAACACCAAGGAACTCTCACCAGATTATGTTTGTTACAGTACTACAGGATAATCTCTGGCCTACATAGGTCAGAGTCCTACCCTGGTACCAACTAGAACACAACAAGCTCTAAGATGCATGCATGTACACACATACTTGATAAAACAAAACCAGAAATGGCTGGTAGTCCATGTCCATATATGTAGTATGTGTGTGTATATATGTGTGTGTGTGTGTGTACATATACATATACATGTACACACCCACACTCATTCAAGCAGATGAGAGGTGGTGCAAATTGTTTCGGCCTCTGGTACATTCTAGTACTTCTAGCAGAAGTCAAAAATCATCTCGGGGAACAAAATGTTCAGTCTAAGGGTATATTATATACACTATATTCTAACCATGTCAATCCTTTCTGACCCTCTACTTGGTTCTTCTGGATTCTCCTTCTCTTGAACTCAGAAACAGGAGAGAGATGGTTGGCAACCTTCCAGTTCATAGCCTCATCTCCTAGCTGTATAGCTGGGCAGAACTGACTTGTCTCCCAACTTGCCCTTCCCACTGGCCCATACCTCTGCAGCAGGGAGATTCATGGGGCCTGCATACTGAATGTGGGCCCAAAGGCATTTTTGTGACTCTGTGACTACTCCCAGATCTCTCTCTCATATATGGGGAAAATGGCAGAAATATGGATTGCCACTTTGTTGGAAATTCATCTTTCAAACAACATGCACACCACTCCATCTTATCATATCCTCTAACTCTCCCAGTTTGGCAGGGACAGTCCTGATTAGTCCTCCGTCATCCCACATTTTCAGCTACTTTTAAAAATGTCACAGTTTCTCTCCTCCTCCTCCCACTTTCCTCGTTTGTCCTCAGTGTACTTCAGTTGCTGTAAACTGAGTTCAAAGTACAAAAGTAGTTTACACTCAATTAATTCAGCTGATGGAGAGGACTGGAGGGAGCTGAAGAATTCCTTCAGCCTCCAAATTTCGAATGTTGCAGCAACTTTCAGTGGATCATTTAGATACAATTTAGGTGTCCAAAGATGAGTGGCAAGCAAAGATACCAAAGGAGTATGAACACAGCAAATAAGAGTTCTAGGTGTCTATGGCACGCTAGAAATGTGGTATTTGTATGAAAATTTCATAGGGAAGAATTCTTATTCCTCTCCCATAGATACACCCCTGGTTAATTAATTGCTTTATCTATGCCATTCAAAACATTCCCCTTAGCTTCTGACTAAAGTCTCAAACAATTTAAATATCCATGCCTTCCTCCTATGTCAGCTACTGTACAAACCTAATGTGTTACAGTGTATGGCAGGCTAGTATTGCATAACTTTTGGACTTCTTCTCTTCTTTATCAAGCATATTCAGTGCACCATGAATCAGTTGTGTTAATTACAGATCTGGAAACCTGGTTTAAAGGTACAATGTTTCATTGCTGATCATATTACATTTTTTAAGGAAAAGAAAAAAATACTTTACATCTTATCATGTGCACAACAATTCTTAGGAGATGTATGGGTCTGGTCATCCGAGATTGTAGGAAATGGTAACAAAAGTCAAAGTATTCACTATGCATATTTTTTGAGGGGGAAGTAGTGTTAAATGGTGACATGGTAAGGATACTTGGGATTTGGAAAAAATCTGATATAATGGACACACTAACAATGATACCTGTGTGTTGTGCATCTATGTGCATTTCCCATACAGCCAACCCTTAGCACAACACAAATTGCACAGATGATTGTCATCAGAGCATGTCCAACATAAAACTGAGCCACAATTTTACCCAGATGCAAGTATAGCCTTAGTCCCTGTCCAGGTATATTGTTAAAGATTATTAATTTAGGTCTATTGCTTCCAACTATTTGCAGCCAAAACAACAATGTCTTGCTGGTTGGTTTCATTGTATTTTGTGGGTTGGTTTCATAGGAATGTCTGGCAACAATTAATACTTCCATAAAAAGCAAATAACAGGAGAAAACATGCACACAAATTGAAAGCAGATATCTGAATGTTGTTGTCCCACAAATTTAGATCAACCACACGTCTGCCTGGAAACTTGTAACCAGCATTCATGAGCGATGTTATAATATAAAGTGTGGTAGAAGAACGACAGCAGCGTCTGCTTGTACTTTCTGGGATTAATATGTATGTGTAGATAATTAAAAGAACAATAAAAATACACAAAATGAACATACACAGAGGGAAAGTTTAAACATCGTCCAAAACATGTCATATGGCAGAGTTGTGTGGAAATAAAATCTTTCAGAAAACTGGCAAGAAGTACTTTTGCTAGTCCCAGAAAGCAGCACTTCTACTGTTGGGAGATCTTTCTTTCTTTCTTTCTTTCTTTCTTTCTTTCTTTCTTTCTTTCTTTCTTTCTTTTTCTTTCTTGTTAGTCTGTGTGCAGCTTTAACTTATACATACCACTTCTTTTATTGTTGTAAATACCTTTGCACTTTGGTTGGGTTCCTGGGGAACATCTTCAGCAGACCATGTAGGATACAGTAAGTATTAGAAAAAGTTTTTTTTAAAAAGCCCATCTTGAAGATAGCTTATAAACTTGCACCAGATGTTCTTGAAGGAAACTTTTCAAACTTTTTTTTATGCGAACTTTCATTTTCTTATATTTAGCCACTCAATCCAGACAAAGTTAGACACTCTTGCGTCCCAAGGCTTTCTGTTAAATAATTAAATCCATGTTCTCCAGTTTAAACTGGAGGAACTGATTTATTTCCAGTTGGAGAACTGCATTTTAGAATTCAGCAAATTTTGCTTTTAAAAGTAGTGAGAAACACAGAGAGGCTCATGAACATGCCAACACGAAATGCAAAGAGAAGAAAAGTCACAAATACAGAAAGTTCCCCACATCATGAAGTCTGATAGATCAGCCTGCTCAGTCCAGGAACCACCATATGTTTCAATGCTTTTTTTTCCCAACTTGGCTGGTATTGCAGTATTTGCTATAGTATTTCCTTTCTTCTTCTTCTTTTTTTTTAAAGAAAAATGGGAAATTGGATAATAAGTATAGATTATGGAATGTTCTAACCTAGACAGAGGAACCATGCAATATCCTTCAACTGCTGATGTATTCTAAAGGATTAGCAAAAGGGAAAAGTTTGGGAGTGAATGAAATGCAAAGAAAGCTTTCTTTAATAAGTGCAAACTCTTTTTCTATAATTCCACCATGCATGATCATGTATTTAGAAATGTGGATAGCAGGAAAATAAAATGTCACTTATTTTGTTCTCATATGGAACAGCAAAGCATATCAAGGGGCTTCACTCTGCTGAACGAGAGTAATACAACTTTGGATGTTTTTTTTTAATGATTTTTTTTTCCTTTTTGTGCAAAAAAAAATGTATTTGTGCAAATAATATTTTTTTAATGTGTACAGAAAACAGTGTGTCCAGAGCAAAACACATAGTTTTCTTAGGAAAAAGAATCTGCTCCCAACAAGATTTGGTGCAGGGCTTTTTTTGGGGGTGGGACGTGGGAAATCTCAAAGCAGTTCACCACATTCTTCATGGGGTGTCTCAAGGTGTTAAAACAACCTTTCTTGGTGAGGATGAAAATATTTGCAAATATACTTTAGACTGTATGCTTTCTAAGGCCACTTCCGCATGGGGCGAGGGAATTGCCCCGTGCCGGTACTTACTGGACTTCTTGGCTCCACACTTAGGTCCAGGCTGGTCTGGAGCAGTGTGTGACTGCTGCTCCGCACTGCTCCGGAGATGAAAATGGCGGCTTCTGGTTGGTCAAGGTTCTCCACCAACCACTGAAGCTTGCCAGCCTAAAGCCCGCCCCCAGCAGATCGCAGGCTCACACTGGTGCGAGCCTGCAAATCTGCACTGGAGGGTGGGCACGGGGTGGTGCGCTCCGTGCTTTTGAAAGACATGTTTCAAGCGGTCATTCAAAAGAACGCTGGACGACCACTTTGGGTCATTCCGGAGCGGGTTGAGGTGTGGAACTACACTAAATAGGTCCGACCCAGTCCACTCCCAAGTGCAGACGTCCTCCCTGGAGGACGCTGTGCACCATTTCTTTAAGCCCGTGTGGAAATGGCCTAAGATAGATTATTTTGCCAAATATCAGAATGATAAGTCATATTGTCCTGATTATATGATTACAGAATTCTCATGTCTAAATTAGAGATGGGGCAGAAATTTATTCAATTGACAAGTTAATATGAACCTCTCCAATTTACAAATGCTGACCCAATATGTGAACCTTCATTATTCAAAATTGTTTAGATCATGAGAACCAGTTCTCTGATCTAAACATGTATTCACTTGGTATGAAAAGGGAATGGTTGTATAAAAATATGCGTGTTGGCGAAAGTAGCATTAAGACTACATTACGTTGCTTGCCAAAACATGTATATCAGGGAAAGAGCACAGGAAAATGTGTGCATTAAGGAAAATGTATATGCATTTATGTGTGGATTTTTTTTAAAATTGCCAACAGCTGCAGAGGAAGAGATGATGAATTTAGCATTGGGAAAATGATGATCACAGAACCCCCAAAAAAGCATCCCAAGGGCCACTGGATCGATACCCCTTCCAGTGCATGAAATCTACAGCTGAAACATGCTAGATAGCAACCTTGCTTTTAAAATCTCTAATGGAGGGTCCACCACCTCCAGAGATAGTGTGTTTGAGCCCTTTCTAATTTTATTCAAAATCTCCTTTCTTTTTATTTGAATGTATTGATTTGGTTTTTTCCCCTTGGGCAGCAGAAAATAAGCTTTCTCTATATCTTCCATGTGACTATCTTTCAGTTATTTGAGGACGGCTATCATATCACCTTTCAATCTTCTGTTCTCTCAACTAAACCTACCGAGCTCCCCCAAGCAACTTTCATAAGATCTAGTTTCCAGATCCTTAGAAACTGAAAAACAAACAAAATTGACAGCTACAACCATCTGGAACCAATTCCTAGTCTCCCCAAGAGTAGACCCATTGAATCAACTGTTAAGTGTTGTTGATATTTATGTAAGTTCAATTGATTCAGTTGGTCTACTTGAGTTGGGACTAGACTGGATTTAGGCCAAAAGAGATTAGGATTCCTACCAAATGTAGATTTCCTTACTAGAAATAACTGCCTTTTGTGCCCTACAAGAAATGGATGATTGGTAGTTCAAAATACTTAAGTTTTGTTCCACCGGTCTCAGTTATAAAAGCACTGAGAATCTTTCCCTCACTCTCCCTGTTCTCTTGAATTTGGAAAAATCTCAGGGACCAAATGGGAACACCTGGTGGAACAGACTGTGCTACACAGACAGCTATGGTCATTTATAAATAATCTGGCAGCATTGCATGCTTTTCCTTTACCATCTGGTTTAATCTGGAAAAAAGATTAGTATACCATATTAGAATTACATGAATATATGAAGAATATATGTAAGTAACTTCACTGGAGACATTTCTGTGCTTTGTAACAAGTAAAAACAACAGTTGATATTTAATGTTTTGTTCATTATAAACAAATCATACCAAACAAATCATGCTGTAGTCTGTGCCTGAGGAAAATCAGGCCTTCATTTGCATCAGCACACATTGCATATGCTTTCTGGTCCTTTATATGGACACAAAGAATTCTAACATAGAGACACAGGGAACTTTTTCAGTGATAATTTTAAAGACAAAGGGCAGGATGAGTTATATCAAACTAAAACAGGCACCACACGTTCCTTTCATGGATTTTCATTGGACTCAGTCCATCTTATGTACCCTGCCTTTACATATCTCCAACTGATAACAATGGAACTTGTACAAGAGAACACTGGGTTCATGTTCAACATACAACTGAAAGGACCCCCTGTGGATTCCTATGCTGCTGGCCTAGATAGACCTGTTAGTTCCAGAAATAGTGCAAAGGTCCCTTTGCAAATGTATGGCTTAGCTGATGTGTTTCCTTTAACAATGAGAAGATCCAGACTATATTCTTCTGTGACCACAAAGGGATGGTGGTCCACCCCTTTGATTTATCTCTGCTGGTAACTGTAGCTCCTGGACCGATACTTAGCTTAGCCATCACATTACTTTGTTGTATTCCTACTTACCATGCTATCCTATGCTATCTTGTAAGATACAGAAGGGGAAAAAACTCAAGCAGAAGACTTTGCAAGAAAGTAATTACTGCATGTAGCTCACTTCCTCTCCTCTCCTCTCCTGACCTCACAATACTTTTCCAGGTTTCTTGGTCCTGTTGGTTCTACTGACTTCTCTCATTGTACCTGCCTGGACTATTCTTAGACTTTGGTCTCATCTTGCTTCTCAGGTTTGAACAGACCTGGAAAAAGCCACACCTTCTGAAATTCCAGATCTTTCTTCCTAGCTGGAAAGTGGGAAAGACTCCATGCATGAAATGCCCAGGTCCATGACATGGGAACATCAATTTGTTTTTAAATTTTATTTTGGTAATGAATGTCCTCTGTTTCAAATTCTCAAAAAAGCCTGATGAAGACTTCTCTAGGCTGGCATAGAGCTTGGCAAAACAATTTTTTTTTCAACTACAGCTGCTGAGATCCTCAGCCAATGTGGCCACACTGAGTATAATTCAGAGGAGTGGACCAGAACTGCCTAATGAGAACTCTGTCTACCTCATCAAACTGCAGATCCCAGGATTCATTATAATGAAGCCATGGCAATGAAAATAGTATGAAACTGATAACTGTGTAGTGCAGCTATATTTTATGTATCCTGCCTTTACAGAAGCTGAGATAAAAGGGAAAATCTGTGGCAAGTATTCTGCCCAGTTGTTTTGCAAGAACCAATCCTGCTACTGCTTTTCAATGTGCTTACCCAATGATGGAAACCACAAATCCTGATTAACATCATACTTTTGGGATCTTAGATACTTAGGGCGATATACTGATGTATTAACCTCTGTATTATAGTGGTCCTACTGGCTACGGATTGTGACTACAAACACTAATATTTCTAAGCACTTGGTTTGCTTTTGTGTACAAAACATATTTCCTGCATTTTCTCAGTAATGATAACAGTAACCTTCAGTCAGGTCATCCCATTTGTTACTGGCATAAGGCTGCATACAGGTGTCATTGGGCAATTTTGTATTCCTCTTACAGGACTTTTTGGAAGCAATGTTCATGGGAAAGATAAACTTGTTGAATATGTGTATTCTTATTCATTGTTAAAAACACAGCAACTCAGTAAGGAAAAAGATGATCAATAATGAAGGGGTCGTGCAGATACACAAATCACCTTGGATAACGGGCTGTACACCACTGCATTACATGCAAAGAAGGTAGTATACAACTCTCTTTTGTATTTATGAATGGGAAATTAGTGTATGTTTGTATGTGCAAGTGTGCTCATCAATTGTTTCAAGAGCAAACACATGGCCTGCATAAGAAGCAAATAAGTCTGCCTGGATTCAGGGAACAAGGATATGGCAACCTTGAGGCATAAGAGAAATACATGCCTGGTAAAGAAATACATGCCTACTAAATACGTGGCCTGAATAATAAGCAAATAAGTCTACCTGGATTTGGAGAACAAGGATATGGCAACTTTCAGGCATAGGTAGAGAGGACAAATAGATGTCTATTAAAGGGAATGGAGTGAGTTAATGGGGAAGGGTGAATAAGCATGGCAGTGAGAAGTGGGTGGAGAGAGAGAACAACAACCAAGGAAAAAGGGTTGTGGAAAAGAGTACAAGAGAGAACAAAGAAAAAGAGATTGCCAGAACTAAGTGGCTTCTTATCCCAGGTGAAGTTGGTACTGCCTGAGTGAGTCATAGAATCATAGAGTTGGAAGAGACCACAGGGGCCATTGAGTCCAACCCCCTGCTATGCAGGAACACCCATCAAAGCATTCCCAACAGATGGCCGTCCAGCCTCTGCTTAACAACCTCCAAAGAAGGAGACTCTACCACACTCCGAGGCAGCATATTCCACTGCCGGACAGCTCTGACCATCAGGAAGTTCTTCCTGAGGTTCAAGTGGAATCTTCTTTCCTGCAGCTTGAATCCATTGCTCCTTGTCCTAGGCCCTTTTCACATGGCAGTTTAGCAGCGAAAGGGCCCCTTGAGTGTCGCGTAAATGTCAGGAGTGGTCTGCATAACGCACTCCCATTTCCACCATGCTCAAGGCCCACAAGCGCAGCAAATATGCATTTTCTTATTTTTGACTTTTAGCCGAAAATAAGCTGTGCTTGCACAAGGCTCACAGGCCTGGGCCGCACTCACCTGCAGTGTGAAGCCTCTGGAGCTGGGCCTGTCACGCGTCCGATCCTCAGTGCAGCCTACAACTCCCAGGTTGCACTGCAGAAGGAAGGGGCAGGGCACGGGTGGGGCTCTCACGCAAGCAGGAAGGAGCTGCGGAGCCCAAGCAGCAGAGAAGCAGGAGGCTTGCGAGAGCCTGCCAGCCCAGGCTTTTCACGCAAGGCCCACACTCCAGCAGCATGAGAAGGTAAGCTGCGGAAAGGGCCCTAGTCTCTGGAGCAGCAGAAAACAAGCCCACTCCCTCCTCGACATGACATCCCTTCAAATATTTAAACATGGCTATAATTACCCCACTTCTGCAGACTAAACACACCCAGCTCCCTATGCTGATCCTCATAGGGCATGGCTTCCAGACCTGTCACCATTTTGGTCTCCCTCCTCTGGATACTTTCCAGTTTGTCAATATCCTTCTTGAATTTAGGTGCCCAAAACTTAACACAGAATTCCAAATGAAGCCTAACCAATGCAGAATAGAATGGTACCATTACCTCCCTTGATCCAGATACCATGCTCCTATTGATGCAACAAAGAACTGAGTTGGCTTTCTTGGTTGTGGTGGAGATAAAGAGCACAGGGGGTGGGGCAGTAGTTTGAATCAAGTTAAGCTGAGGACTTTCACTAGTGTGCAATGAATGGCCCTGAGAGCATTGTTGAAGCTAAGTAGAAGTTAGGGAATTCCATGTTAGCCTATCTGTTTTTTTCTAGGACGAACAAGCGTTTCCCCTAGCTTGTTTTGTGTTGAGCTTACTTCCTTTATGACTGAGTTGGAGTAAGTCTTCCTTTCCTTTCCTTTCCTTTCCTTTCCTTTCCTTTCCTTTCCCCAAGCTGGAGAATCAGCATCCTCCAGTATACATCCCATAACAAATCCCGTGCTTGACAAACAGCTAGAAATTAGGCTGAATTGAAGCTCTGCCATCTGTGTCTATTGCCAGCAAATACCAGAGAGAGAGAAATCTGCTTTGAATATTTATCCACCTCTCTCTGTATTGCCTGGAGAGAAAAAAAAGTCAGGGTCAAAGAAGGGGCACAGTAAATTCTGAATGTATGAAGATGTGGGATTGATGTATATCCACTACACACTAACATAATTAAGAAATGACCTCATCCTTCAAGCATTGTTGGGCACTGCATCTTGAATTATAAATCCTTATCAAAGCGATAGTAGTGTAGAATAGAACAACAGTTTCTCTCCCCTCCCCCCGCCACATTGCTAGAACTTCAATTATGTAATTAAAAAAACCCTGGAAAATTAACTTACATAATTGAGTTTGTCAGTGTTTGTTCTTCCATTAGCCTTTCAGAGGCTCTAGATGCAAAATACTGAGGGATTGTTTGCTCATTGCATTTCAAGTCACAGTGACCCTAGGATATTGGTATCAACCGTGAGATAGCCAGATCAAAATCCCTTTGTCTGCCAATGACAGCCAAATGACTCGGTTGTTTCAGGGGTACTCATTACAGATAAGCAGCCTGCCCCCAGTCTTAGGTTTATAAAAGCGTTTGTAAAAAGAAAATGGAGAAGTTGCTCTTTGGCCCTTTTCTGCCCCAGAATGCTCACTTGCCTGAAGCCACAGGAACCTCCCTTATTTCTTATGGCTCCAGACTCCCACCTGCAAAACTAAAACTAAAAACTAAGCAAAACATCAAAACTAAGCAAGACAAGGCTGTCAGGTTAACACATCTTGTTTCTAGTTCTTTAGCTGTGCCTAGAGCCGGTGCCTAGAACCAACTTCTTTTTCATGTCCTTGTACTGTTCTCTTTATCCAACTTCACACTGCCTTTATTTCCCTGTGTTTCACTCTCTGACTTTGCTATGCCCACGAGGGATGGGAAAGAATTTTGTATGGTTCCTTTTCCTGATAAGAAATTTTCCAGTTCATACATTTCTTCATAAATCTGATAGAAAGAACTTGAAAATCAACACACATGCACTCATATACATATGAGTGAGAGGAAAACTGAGGGATTTGCCCATCCAGGGAGTGGACAGGATATGGTCACTTCTTAGAAATCTGGCTTTTAATTCCTTTATATTCAACCTTGCTTGTGATGTTTAATGACATTTATTTATTTATTTATTTATTTATTTATTTAACGTGTCAGGAGCAGAATTCAAAGCAACTTAATAATTAATTGGAACAAATGCGATTACATAATAAAGGCTGGAATTCTGTTGTTAGTCCTTTCTTGAGCTGACCCACTGAATCAATGGGATTTTTCTATGTGTTGACTCACTGTTCAATAATTGACTCAAGGAGTTTATTCTACTCAGGATTAACAAATATGATTCAGGCCAAAATAAATAAAAATTCAATTTTATAAACACAGTCACCAGTAAAATACTGCAGCTGACCTCTCACTTCTACCTCTTCTTCAACAGGTCTAGTAGCAGGGAGTTCTAGAGCCTGGTGAGCAACCAGGAAAACGTATTCTACATCCCCACAAGATAGGGATAAGGCCAAGAGAAGGGCCCACCCGAAAGATCTCAAAGCTCATACAGTTGCATATTGGATAATATAGTCCATCAGTTAGCCTAGAATTAAGTCATCTAGGGCTCTGTAAGTTGTACCCACCAGTGAATTTTGCTCATAAACAGACCAATAACTTGTAAAGTCTTCATAATAATGGAGTTGTGTGCTCCTTGTAAACAGGTGTAGTGAACAGCCTGGCTGCAATATTGTGGACCAAATGAAGTTTCTAAACATTATTAAGGGCAGCTCTGTAGTGAACACATCACAGTAAATGTAACAAAAGCATGTGTCACCATGGTCTGGTCAAACATCTCCAGAGATACTAGCTGGCATACTAGCATGACCTATGCAAACACAATCCTGGCCACCATTGAAACCTAGGCATCCGGGTTTGAGGAATGAACTCAGGAATGCACTCAAAGTGTTAAACTATATCTTCAGGGAATGAGGCATCAACTTCCAAGTCCACCTTTCCATGAAGGACCAGTGTGCCACCCAACACTGCTTGTATGTCCCATCCCAAAGAGACTTCTCAGAAAGATACCATAGTCATTTGTTTTTTATACTCCTCATCTTTAACATTCTCAAGGCAGGCAAGTATAATGTGAACATCTCCATAGCTGTACTTACTGAATTTAGCCTGCACAGATGGTTGAGAACCTACTTTGGCTTGTTTTTGTTAAAAACAACAACAAAATCAACATATTTCTTCATAAATTTGATTGAAAGATTTCTAACAATCCAATGTAGGAACAAGAAAAGGTGAGAGATTTCTCCATTGCTAACGCCAGCCATTGCTAATGTCCTGCTAATGTCCCTGCGGCAGGCAAACTGAGGTCATAGAATCATAGAATCATAGAATCATAGAAATGTAGAGCTGGAAGAGACCACAGGGGCCATCCAGTCCAACCCCCTGCCATGCAGGAACACCCTCAAAGCACTCCCGACAGATGACCATCAAGCCTCTGCTTAAAAACCTCCAAGGAAGAAGACTCCACTACACTCCGAGGCAGCATATTCCACTGCCGGACAGCCCTGACTGTCAAGAAGTTCTTCCTGAGGTTCAGATGGAATCTCCTTTCCTGCAGCTTGAATCCATTGCTCCTTGTCCTGGTCTCTGGAGCAGCATCCAGGTCCTTCTCCAGAACAAAGGCTCATCTTACTGGAGATGGGTGTGAAATGTTTGTTAGCTTCAGACCCTAAATGTAATGAAAACTGTAATCTTAGTTCATATCTTCACCAAGTATTTATCCTTGGTTGAGACTTTTAGGCATGATTGATATGATATTAGGACAAGCACTGATTCCATTCAATACAAATATGCATTATTATTGACCAAGGCATGGATTAACAATCATTAGGGTTGAACAATCATTAAAGAAAAAGGAAAGCATATGACTTCAAATCATCTATCAACATATGGTAACACCATGAGTTTCATAGGGTTTTCTTAGGCAAAGAATACTCAGAGGTGGTTTTGCCAACTCCCTCCTCTGAAATATTGCCTGGTGTTCTCTGGTGGTCCCACATCCAACTACTAACCAGGCCTGATCCTGCTCAGATTCCAGATCAGATGGGATCTGATGCCATTTGCCTAGATTTTTCTAGGTGTTACCTATTTCTAGTTTGAAGCAAATGGGAATCAGGGCCAGATGACACTATAGATATATGCACTATACATATATTCTGTATGTTCAGTGATTTATAACCAAACAGGATTTGTTTTTTTAAAAAAAAGATGAAAGCAATGCTTTTTGATTCATTTTAAAACATGTTAATGCATTTTAAACTGCTTTTTATTATTTTTAACTGTATGTTGTAAATTGTTTTTAATATTATTTGCAGTTTGATTTCATTTTAAGGTTGACCCTTTGGATGTTTAGCTGTATTTTATTTATTTTAATGTGCAAATCACTTTAAGTCTTAGTTTGGGGGGTACAGGGAAAGGCAGGACATAAATAATGTTTGTGCTATTATTTATTTAAGGTATTTGTTTCTCTAGAATCCTACAGGACTTTCAAAGTGATGTATAGCAGATAAAATAGATTCAACCAATTTTTTAAAAAAAGCATCTTTCAAAGCCAAACAATTAAAACTGTTCCAAAAAGCCAAACTTGAAAGTAGTTGTAATGAACACAGGCCATAGGTGATAGTACAATCTTACCTGCCTGTAAGAAGCTCCATAGAATGAAGGCATTCAGGCTATGTTATCACACTACACAAGTATAACACTGTGATTCCATTTTAACTATCATGACTATATCCTGTAGAATCCTGGGATTTGTAGTTTGTGAGGTGCTGCTGCTCTTTGGCTGTGAATTCTAAATACACAACCCTAAACTGCAAATTCCAGGGTTCCATAGGATAGAATCATGGCAGTTAAAGTAAGATCATAGTGCTATAACTGTGTAATGTAAAAGAACCCTGGCTTCTTTTGGGAGGCAATGGCCATTTCCACACTACACTGTTATAGTGCTATTACTCTACTTTCAACATCTGGAATTCTGGAGTTTGTGGTTTAGGGAGGGCATTTAGAATTCTCAGCCAGAGAGCTGTTTGGCCACAGTAAATTACAGGCCCCAGAATTCCACAGGATGTTGAAAGTGGAATAATAGCACTGTAATAGTTTAATGCAGAAATGGCCAATGAAGGTGCTGCTACGAAGAAAGCCATATCTTGTGAACTCACCAACATAGGGACTCTAAATGGAACAGGGAACTGGAATGCCCAGTTTTGAGCAATCAATGCACTACTGTTTTAGCATCTGTAACAATATGGCCATAGACCTCAGATTATATCTTACACAGAAGAAACTGCTGTTCTGAATATACTGGCTACTATCATATTTTTTTTTCAACAAAGATTTATCTAAATCAGCTAATTACTAGAGGTATAATACTACTTCTTTTGCTCAGATGTTTTGGAAATGTCCCATAGTACCCTTATTTTGGATAGGAATCATTACATAAATAAATTTGGTACTTGAAAGCTCATTGATATTTAGTGATGTCCATGGACTTTTCAATTATTTGCCTGCATCTTGGAATTTAATGCATGGTCAGCAGAAATAGATTTGTTATACTCTCTTGACAGCCAAAAAATAGATAATTCAACATTGGAAGAATAATTTTCCCCCTACCCTGATTCAATGGACAGAAGACCTACAATACTTGCAACATTTGAAAGAGAGACAATTAGTCATAACTTGCAAATGCACTTATTTTTAAACATTTGGTCTGCTTTTATTGAAATCCATGAATAACACTTTTTTTCTTTTTCTTTCTCTCTCTTTTTCATGTCAGGATACGATATTATTTGTGAGACACCTTGATCCTCACATGGAGAGAAAGATGGCATATAAATGCAATAATCAATCAACAATAGAGATATGAATCTGAGATCTTTATTGCATATATTTTTCTTTACAATGCATAAAATATTAATTTAAAAATCCCTTGGGATGGTGAAATGCTCAGCAGGACATCTACTAAAGATCTGGGATTCTTGGCAGTCTCATATGAGAGGCAGTCTTTCAAGAAACTCTGGTCTCAAGCTATTTAGGGAACAGCAGGTCAAGGCCAAAACTTTGAATGCAGCTTGGAAACAAACTGAAGCTCACTAAAGTTGGTACAAGACTAGTAAAATGTGGTCTTTAAAGTGCAGACCAGAGAACAGCCTGGTCACCATGTTTTGCATTGTAGCTGCATCTTCCAAACACATTTGAAGAATAGCCCCGTGTAGAATGCATTACTGTAATCCATAGATTACATCTAGACCACAAACATTTCTAGAAACTCACTCCAAATTTTCTGATTTGCATAGGCCTTCTAACCTGATATAAACTGAGAATTCTGGGACTGCCTGAGCTGCCTGTTTCAACATTTCATCAACCCATCTCTCATAGTGTGGTGAAGACTTCCAGCATCTCTTAGCTATGAGAATGTCCTTAATAATGGTGGTCATATTTCTGGGGGAGAGGGAAGGCTGAATCTTTTTGTTGTGCTTTCTTGATTATGGAAACCTTTCCCCAGGGATGTTCATGTGCACTGGGTAACAATTCTGTTAAATTCTAGTCTCCTATTTCAAATGATGTAATTTACCCAATTTAAATGGATGAGTTTAGGTTTTTATGATGCTATCTTGGGTTCTTCTATGGCTTTTGTTAGTCATATGCTACACTGATGCTTTTTATGTTCATCAGCTTGCGGGGGGTGTCTATTTCAAAGAAGAAAGTTCTAAAATTGTGCATTTTTGTTCTTAATTTGAAAAGCTGTATTTGTAATTTGGACAAATCACATAGATACAAATTTCTCAAATAAATATATGTCATAATGTCATTATTCTCACTATACTGCTTCAAACTGCATTTGATCACTGCTTCAGAAAGGAAGATGGCACTAAATATGCAACCAGTTATTACCAGAGAACAATCACTGAGCAATGTCAGCATATATAAATGGTCCTCACTTACCATCTTACCAAAATATTGATTTATTATACCAAATTAGAATAAAGAAAAGCAGACTTCTGCCAAGTTAAAATCCTTTTTGGAATGAGATGACAATAAGGAACTATCTCATGACTTTTTCTTTTTTGAAGTTCATTCAAGGGTACATGGGAACTTTTGTAGCTGAAAAGGCTCATATACAATGGTGACCCTGATGGCCTAAATCTTCTCTGCCCTGGATCACACCAGTCCAGAGGCACAAAAGCCAACCACCTTGATGGCTCTATTTTTGGCTGATGAGAACAAGAAGATAATTTTTAAAAGTTCTAAAAAGATCTCTTTAAACTGGGGAATGCACTATAAAATGGTAAATGAAAATTTATTGAAAACAAGTGAAATGATAATATTGGGGTGGGGGTGGGGAAATCCCAAGTTTACCTATACACTGATGGGATAAGTGCTGGCAACAATTGCTTGGGGGAGATTTTGGTTGATATCAATATGAAAATGCCAACCCAATATCTGGCTGCTGTAAAAGTGGGGGTGGAGTAGCAGACTCCAAGCTGGGTATAACTAGAAAAGGAAAGAGAAACAAAACTGCCAATGTCATACTGTCCATCTAGAAACTGATGATGCAGCTACTTCTGAAATACTGTATACCAAGACTGCAATGTTTGCTGCTGTTTAGTCTAGGAAACAAGACAAGTAACAGAAGATATGATAGAAATGTATAAGATTATGCATCTTTCACAATCCTATAGCTTAGCTGTCTTAATTCTTATTTCATTTGCTTGTGCTTGATCATTAAGTACACCTCTGATTGATAATTCCTGAGGGGGATCAAAAACATAGGGGTCTTAGTGGTTCAAGTTTGCCACTTCATTTCAGAGATGACTTAGCCCAAAGCCTACTCTTGGAGGTGGGCTCAAACCATTCCAATCATCATTCCATGAAGCATGATCTTTAACATAAAACAAGAGCAGGTAGCTTGTAGTGTTTTACACTTTGCGTCTCATGACAGATTTACAGGACTGGTTGCTTTAGGCAAAGGTCACAGTTGCGGAGTCCCTGTATCATTTTCAGTGCTTGAGGGCAGTGAAAATCCTGCACTCTTGACTCCATACAAATAATTTGCCAGTGCTTAGTGACTTAGCCTGATATGGAGTCATTGTTGAGATCCTGGCAGACTAAAAACAAGCCCAAGCCAGCAATACAACTCTCTCTCTCTCTCTCTCTCTCTTTTTGATGGAGTTGTGATTTCTTTACTCTCCTCTACTTACTCAGTACATGCAAAGCTCATTAACATTAATGATTGTTTAGGAACTAACGGACCATAGGCGGGACCAAAATGTGGCCAACTGTTCACCCAGAAACTAAATGAAATGTAGACAGAGGCCAGCCCTGATGCTGAAAGAAATGTGGAGCTGTAGGCAGTTAAATGCGTAGCCAATCCCTCATGACTGCCACCGTAAATAAGCATTTTAAAAGAATCTCAGCCTTCTAAGGAAGAACAGAGGGGGATTTTCAATCAGTAATCAAAAACAGGTCCAGAGAAATCAGGGACGGTGAAGTGGTATGCATATTTTGATTTCTCAGACAGAAAATACATTGTTCCTGAGCTACTCTTATAAGTGGGCTCCTACACAGAAAGTTTAGTGAATCCTGAAATGGGTTGTGAGTCTCAGAGTATTAAAGGAATTAGAGACAGAATTCTGTATAAGCTAGAGACACCATGGTGAGAAATGATTACCCACTTAAAAAGTAACCGCATTAGCTCTCTTTCTTGTCTTCCTACCCCCCTTTCTTTTTTTAAGGAGAGGGAGAGAGAAAGGAAAAGGAGACACACACATAAAAATGAGCAGGGTGGAAGGAATGGATTATTTAAAACATCCAACTGTTATAATCATTCCAGACTCATCACAAGACTGCGTGGGCTCTGGAAGAAAGGGGAGAAAGACACTTATCTAATCGTCTGCAAATTACAGTAAGAAGTACATTAATGAGAGTTAGGGATCCATCTTGGCTAATGAGTCATCAGGACTCTCAAGAGTAAATGAAATTCCATGCCCATGTGGTAAAATGTACTTAGGTCAGGCCTGAAAGACATTAGAAGTCGAAGGAGATATAAATAAAGAGTTGTTAAGAGTGAAAACTGTAATCAGAGAGGCCCATCGGTTGAAATGCCAAAAGACCCATAAAAATGTAAATACCATAGTTATAAACCTACGCAATACGAAAGGAGCATAATAAGGTGATGTATTTTGAAGAAAAAAAAGACAACAGTTATTTGGTGATGAAAATATTGTTGCATTTAAAGGGAAAAGATGGACTTTTAAAATAAGCCTTATATGGCCTGATATTTAGAAAGATGGGGCTGAGTCTGCCTTTCTGAATCTCACGGGGCCTTTGTATGCTACTTTATCAATAACACAATCTGACTGAGAATGTTACTCATTATTTTGAAGCCTTTTGCTTATGATTCTTTCCCCATAGAAGGCCTTGGTGTTAGAATGCCATGGAATGCTGCTTGCAAATGTCTGGCCTGCTTAAAGGATCACTGCATAGAGTGAAAAGTAACCAAAAGGATGTGGAGCATCAAGATAAGACAAATGTTCAGTGGAAAGAGCAGAACAAAAACAAAACAAAACACAAAAACATGTCCCTGGAAAAACAATGTCAGTGACCATTGGCTCCTAGAAGTACCATTAGACCACAATTAACAAAGTAGATGTGTTCCTCGGCATTACACTTTAAACAGATAATTTCTTACCAGTGGCAGAAATAACATGGAAAGCATAGGGATAGGCTCCTATGCCACAAAACCAGGAGCAGGTCAACATGTTTCAGCAAACTTTGTTTTTTCAAGACTCACAATAAGCACATGTTAAAAGAAAGAACCCAATGACGTAAGCCTTGCATAAGACAAAAACAAAACCTACACTTTGAATTTTTTAGACCCCACATGAAGGCTTCTTCCAACATGCATCCAGGAATGACTTTTTCTAACATCAGCCTCCATTTTTCTTATGATTTCCATTTTGGTTGCCAAAATTGTAGATCTATGCTTTTTTAACATGCTGAGAGTAGTTGGTAAGGCACGCTTGTCTGGCCTCCCCTTTTCTTTCATTTTTGCTGTTCATATATGCTCAGTAAGTGAATCTAGAATTATCTGCTGTTTGCTTTGCCTGCTGCAGGCAGGCACACACAGCTACAGTAGGGCTCAGTTAGATCAGAATTCCCATTTTTTCCCATTTTTAAGCTCTATTACCTTATTAACCTCAGACACACTGTTGCAAGCAGACACTGCTTCCCAGTGTGGATGCTGCTGAAAAATAAAAACTGTCAGCTTTACAGAGAGTAAGGAGGAAAAGTGGGCTAGGGACTAATTTTGAGGAACTGGAGGGATGATTTTATAAAAAGGAACTTCCTTCTTACATGCTTTATTAACTGAGATATGCCTAAACTGAGATATGCCTTTACAAGAGAGAGAGCCGTGACAATGTTGAGATGCTTCTTTTGTTTGCAGTATTTTCTGTGCAGGCATCATCTATCTTCAATTTTAATCTTTCCCCACTCACCACTGATCCACCCATCCAGGTCCTAAAGTGTGGTCCTGGAGCCGTAAGAATCCCTCCAAGTCAATTTCCCCAGACCACCCTTCCACTGGAGGGGAAAGCATTGTTTGAACAGGTGACATTGTGCATGGAAAGACTTAGTAACTGCTGCCTTCCCATTATGTTTCACATGTGACCTTATCTACACCATACACGAAACATGGGGACTTTCCACACTACACTGTTATAGAGCTGTTATTCCACTTTCAATATCCTATGGAATCCTGGGGTTAGCCGTTTAGGAAGGGGCCTTTAGAATTCTTAGCCAGAGACCTCTTGGGTCTCAGTAAACTGCAAACCCCAGAATTCCACAGGATGTTGAAAGAGGAATAATAGCACTATAACAATGTAGTGTGGAGAGGCCGAAGCTCAGTGCTGCTGCTGGGGCTTGTGGAAGGATCTTAAGGAGATTTTCCCCTAGGCTGCCTCCTGCTGCTGCTGCTGCTGCTGCTGCTGCTGCTGCTGCTGCTGCTGCTGCTGCTGCTGCTGTTTAAGGCTTATACAGCAAAAAGACTCATGAGTCATGACACTGGCAGTCCACTCCTTGCTTGGCTCCAAGTGATACAATGGTCCCAAGTGAATATACTCAACCTCTCTGTTCCCAGTCCCTCTGGTTTGTACTAATGCTTTACTAGAACTTCCTGTTAGAATTCCTCTGTCCTTAGCCCACACAAGCTGGCAAAGAGAATATATACAAGATGCATTAACATTCATTAAAACATGAAATTATAACAAACTGTTGCTAAAACTGTAGGTGAAATAATGGAGGCTTAAATCATATCATTAAGAAGTGCTTTGAGCCACATTAAAATAGTCCAGAGCCTCTAAAACCAGCAGCAAAAACATTCTCTTAAGAAAAAGGCAGCTTGAAAGAAATATATACCCTCCAATTGTCCTGACTGGGAGTCTCTATCATCTCACTTTTTGAACTTCTAAAATATTTCTATTTCTCTTTCCTCCTCCCACTTTATCCTCAGCTTACTTCAATTGCTGGAAACTGACTTCAAAGGACAAGAGTAGTTTGTGTGCTGTTAACTCAGCAGGAAGGAGAGGAGAGAGGAGGGCAGATGTTTGCCCTTCCCTGCAGATTGAGGCTGAAGCAAACTGCTGCATACTCCCCTAGCTTGTCTGTTTTCCCTCATTAGTAATTTTTGTGATCTCAAATACACTGATCTTGCTTGGCCACACATATCTTGGTTTTCATCTGAAAACACTATAGAGTATTTAGATATATTTGTCAGGATCATTGCGTGAAGGCCTGCATATCTGGCTGTATAGAGAGTCAGACAGCTGTAACAACTTGTCCCTTCCCTCCACACCACTCTCACCCTTTAGTTAGTACTGGTTCTATCTGGTGCATTCTTATTCTTCTATTTGTTACAACCATGGGACCTGCTGCAGGACAATTTCATTCTATTTGCTTCTGACTTTGCCAGATTCCATGTTTGCTACCATGATTTTTCCCCTAGGTTTTGAATAGCATTGAGATTTTTTCTAAAGCACTTGCACAGTGGCAGCTGGTATCTTCTATGAATCATTTGTGGCTTTCAGGCCAGTTTTTAAGAAGAGCTACCTGGGGTCTCAAACCTATTTAACAAGACTTATTACCTTGGATAGCTCCATTAACATTCAGAGTGAAAAAACAAAATGGATTCCTTGGCCAACTGACATGGAAACTGCTAGATTCCTCTGCACATGTGGCAGTTACTGTAAAAATGATATTGGAGGATATACTATCACACCTGCTCAAAGTCTGAACACTAATGAGTGAATTTGCTCCATATGCTCCCAAGGCCCCAGTGTTCACTCTACTATCTCTGACTCTACAGAAGTCAACGACATTTGGCAATTCCTGTGCTTACAATGAAATATCTCTTTTAAAGCTCTTCCATTCTTCCAGTTCTACAAACATGTAAAACAAGGGTGGGGGACTTTAAAATAACAAAATTACTTTGCATTAAAAATTGTCAATATTTCTATTTGATGTTTATTGTGAAATATCAGTTGTTTTTGTTGTCGTTATCATTATTATTTTCTACTGCTCAAGCAGTGCTGTTCTAAATGGCCTCTTTTGACCACATATCACATTTCAGCTTTTGTGTGTGCAATTATGTGGTAATTTCTCTTCTTTCCCATCATTGTCTCCCTGTTTCTCCTCTCCTCCTCCACCCCCTGCTGGCCTGTATCCCAGAATTCAGTCATTTAACTCTCTTCATCTTTTTGGTTTTTTAAATGAATTATTAATCGTAAGACAAAGAAAAATAGGAAAATCCTTGGAAAATGGGAAAATCCTTGGAAAATAGGGCAGTTTATGTGCCATATGTTCTGGGCATATTGTTGAATTTTGCTACTGTTAGAAAGAGTTCCCAGGAGTATAAAAAGCCTATGTGATTTCACAGCTGCTGCATTAACCAACTAGTAGCTTCCTGTAGCAATGCATAATGTAGTTCACTACATGTCTAGTTCACATCCATTTGTTCAAGTTAAGGCTGCCAACTTTTCATACTTTCTGTGCTAAACAAGTTTGCATACCACACTTCATGGGGTGTCTTCTCATTCAGCTTTTATCTTCTTAATATGGTTCTTTTTACACCAGACAGATAGTTTTTGCCTTATCTATGGAGAGAATGGTGTAGTACATGAATAGATGGTTGGTAGATGGTATTTCTAGATCAGGGTTGGGAATCAGGGTTAGGTTGGGAATCAGAGTTAGGTCCTGGAGCCAAATCTGGTCCTCCTTGATCATACCTCTTTCCTCATTATACCATTGTTTTGGTATTGGAGTTTTCCTAACTGTTGTATGGTCTACCTCATTTTATTTTAAGAGGTTGAAATGGCTTTTCTAAGGCTCAGAGAAAAACTACTGTACATGGTTATATACAGTCAGCTCTCCACATTTGCTAGGATTAGGAGCATAGGACCTCTGCAAAAGTAGAAAAACTGCAAATATAAAAACAAGTGTGTGTGTCTGTGGGAAGGGGGCCAACAAGGCATGGGGGAGAATAGGCACCAAGGGTCCAAACCAGGTCAGGTAAAGGAGAGGGGACAGGAATGGGTTGGTATGATGGCCCAATACTTCCTCTCTCACCTGTCTCTTTTCTTCGTGGAAAGACATTGGGTGCTGAGTTTGTGGTGCTGAGAAATTGGAGAATGAGCCATCCTTAACTGGCCAGGCAATGTCTGTTGGCGGAGAAAGAAGAGGACCAGTGGTGGGTGTTTGAAGGATTGCACAGCGTGATCAGAGTTACCAAAAGAGAGGTTTCCCCCTAGAAAGTAGCACTTGAGGTGGAGGGGCAGAAGTCAAATGAAATAGTCAAATAGTGAAATGAAATAGTCAAATGAAACCCACAAATGTGGAGGGCTAAGTGTAGTCTGATACCACTTAGCTGAGAGCCAGCATAGTGTAGTGGTTTGAGCATTGGGCTATGACCCTGGAGACGAGGGTTTGATCCCCAGCTTGGCCATGGAAACCCACTGGGTGACCTTGGGCATGTCACACACTCTTAGCCCCAGAACCTTAGGATAGCCAGAGTTGGAAATGACTTGAAGGCACATAATAATAACCACTTGTTTCCTGAGCCCCATCCCAAGGAATATTGGGATTTATGTTTTAGGGAGGTAGTTAGAATTCTATATTGGATTACTCTAATTAGGTGGTGTGGAGAAAAGGATGCTAGCTGTCTAAAGGAAAACTGTAAGTTTCCTCTCAGACTGCAAAACCTAGGACTCCACAACATGACAGACTATGGCCGTTAAAGTGGTATCAAGCTATAACTGTAGAGAGTAGATATATTCTTTGTTATAGTCAGTAAGATCTTTAAACTAAAATACACTAGTAATTTTTGTCTCACTCTTTTACCTTTGACCATGCTCACACCACTGTGGTGTGTTGCCTTGAGAATGTCACTGAAATTGGGTTCAAGGCAGAAGGAAGTTCTCCATCATTACTCAGATTAGAACTGTATGAGAAAGAGAATTTAAAGGGCATGAGCTTCAGAATGGTATAGCATGGATTTTTAGGTAACTTTCTGCATATCTATATTTCCTTTATGGTTCTTTCCTCTTTAACTCTCTCCCTTTCCAGCTGTTTTTCCACCAGAGCCATAGATTTTTCCACCCACATTGTAATGTAATTAAATTCCATTTTGGACTTCTTGAAACCAACACATGACCCAACTCTGCATGTTGTGTTCAAAGTGCAGAAGTAGTTTGCACTAGATTACCTTGCGGGTGGATGCTGGAGAGGAGTAAAGAAATCTTGCCATTCCCTGTAGGCTCAGGGAAAAGCAAACTGCTGTAGTGTCTCCTAGTTTGTGTGTTCTTCCTCATTATTAACTTTTGCCATCTTGACCCTGCTGTGATTTTTCCTGGCCGCACGTGTCCTGGTTTTTGTCTGTGAGATGTTGGGAGGGACATGCAATGTAACATCCCCCAAGCCAAATAGGAAAAATAGGGACATGCAATGTAACATCCCCAAAGCCAAAGAGGGAAAAGTAAACACGCAAATATGTATATGCTTTCACATTTGAGGTGTCATCCAACTAGTACTGTGCTGATAAAATACCTCTGGGAGTGTAGTGGCTAAATTCCAGAAACTTTTCTACTGATCACTTCTTGAAGCAGAAACCAGGGAACTGATCAAATTTTATATTTTGACTGTATTGCGCCAAGCTGTGGAAGTCAGCCATTTCCTACTATGGAGAATGGCTATTAGTTCTTGTCCAAGACACTATAAATTAAATATATTCTTTTTATTTTAAATAGTTTAGTGACATTAGGAGAGAATGATGAGCAGCAGTAAGAAGAAACACTGCACATCTCGGTTTGGTAGCCAATGTAATTAAAAATGCACTTATTCTGAAATTTGTTTCCCATTAAACTACATTGAGTAGGCCTCTCCTGCTATTACCTTTTCAAAAAGTTTATTTCATGGAGCACTCTGAATACCAATTAACCTCTTTTGCTTATTATTTATTACCATTTCACTTTCCTTAAAGTAGGAACAGCAAGCACTTTGATAAATGAATTGCAAGGATATTTAGTTTTATTGTTGTAGCTTCTCTAAGTGCTGCATCAGCACTTAGCATTGTCTGCTATGCCACACACAGAAGAAAGAGCTACTGAGATAGAGTCTGACTGATAAACATTTTCCAAATGGACTTGTGAATGCTCATTTGTCTGTTGTTCACACTTCTCCACAGTCTTCCCCATTGTTAGCCCCATGTAGAGAAGATTCATTCATTTATTAAAACATTCATGGCCCTTTCTGCAATGCACATTTTCGTGGGGCTGGGGTGTGGGGATCACATGAGCAGCCTCCAGCAAGAAGCTCTCGCATCCCAGTTCCTTCAGCTCCGCAGCTGCCACCCGCTCATGCAAGAGCCCCACCTCTTCCTTCCACAGTGCAGCCTGTGAGTTTCCCAGGCTGCCCTGGGGCAGGAAGCGCGAGCACTGTGGCTCCGGAGCTCCGTACACACAGCAAGTGCGTGTGGCGCTCCAGAGCAATGTGCGATCATGCACCATTTTCGGATCAAAGCCAAAAATGAAAAAATGCATGAGTGGTACCTGCCAGACCCTGGAGCATCACACAATTGTGAGTGCATCGTGTGGACCGCTCCTCACATTTGCGCAATGCTTGAGAGGTCCTTTCGCATGGCAAATGTCGTGCGAAAAGGGCCCATGTCATATTTCCCATTTTAAAACACCACAGTGGTTTATAATAAATTTACTAGGTTACAATTGGGTTGCAGAGTGAAGGGGCATCTGAGGTGGCGCTGTTGTCAATGTTATTGTCATCACTGCTGAAATCCAATACACATATGTATTTAATATGTTTTACAAAGAAGATTAAAACTGGAGTCCTGTTGGCTACTCTCAACTAGAATAGACCCACTGAATCAAATGTTGTATGATGAGTCAAACTGTTGTGTGATGAGTCACATAGGGCCTTTTCACACACCACCTCCAACCTGCAATGGCCACAGGATTGCCACAGGATTGTGATGACAGTTCTGCATGATGTTGTTGCAATCCCATGGCAACCTATCGCAATCATGGATTAAATCCCAACAATGACACGGAGTTGCGCAGTCTTCCTGCCTCCCTCCCGTACTTACCTGTCATTCAAAATGGCAGGAAGTGCCAATGGCTGCGCTTCATCCCCCAGCATAGCCTGGGAAACTGCCAGGCTGTGCTGCAGAGAGGAGGGGTAGAGTCATCGTGCCTTCTCCTGTTAAGCAGGCAGCCGGTGTGGAGGGGAGCACTTCTGTCACACTCCCTCCCAGGAGAGGCCTTCCCCGCTCCCCCATGGAATGGATTCAGCAGCATTAATTTTAGTTAATTCAATGGGTCTATAGTAGGCAGGTGTAACAACAGGATTTAGTCCTAAGTTTGTTTTCTTTCTCTTCTAGACCCTTTGCATCAATGGGGTGGTTTGGTACTGGTTATTGTACATCTTCTCCCTTGCCTATTTGATTGTTAGATTCACCACTATCATTCATGTTTTCCTAAAATTCCCAGGGAATCATGATGAATCTTTCTTTAAGACAAATGTTAAAAATGAGGAGCAAGATTAAAAAAAATCCCCACTCTGAACCATCTGGCAGTATACTTAATGACTGGATCTGGTTCTGCAAGTCAAAAAATTTTCAGACAGACACACATGTCAACAAACACTGGATGTCTATTGAGAATGACTAACATTTTAACTCCTCAAAACCAAGAGATAAAAGGAACAGAGGAAAGAGACAGACAGAGTAGACAGAACTGACAAAGGCTTGATCAAATCAGTGCTCATGAACAAACTGAAATGAGTGAAGAGCAAGGACATGTACCTAATATAGTGGAAACATTTAGGCACATATATGTACATAAGCATGCATTATTTTACTTTATTTCTATCCTTTCTTTTCCCCTAGAACTGCAAGGTGGCTTACAAAATTAAAACAGGAACAGATAAGAAAATATGCATGTAAAAACACACAAAAACATGCTGGCATGTAATTAAAATATTGGTAACATTAAAAACAATTTAAGCCACATTAAGAATAAGTATGAAGAAAAAAAAAAAAAAGGACAGTATGATATATTGTCAAGAGTGTTGTGGTGTGCCTTCAAATCATTTCTGACTTATGGTGACCCTATCATGAGGCTTCTTGGCAGAATATGCCTTCTACTGAGGCTGAGAGAGTGTGGACCTGCCCAAGGTCACCCAATAGGTTTCCATGACTGAGCAGAGATTCAAACCTTGGAATTTCAAAAAAGGCTTTGCCCACTGTTAGAAAGTCAATAAGGAAGAGTAATAGATCTAGCCTCTCTGTAGTAAGGGTGTTCCAACTGCTGGGATTGACAACCAAGGAGGTTGCCTTAACTAAATAAAGCTATTGACAAATCTAGTTCAGTGCTGTCTGAAAGGCTGTATGGTTCCTCTGAATAATTTCTCTCTGTTGCTACAGGGTATCACAAACTGAGAGTGGAAGAACAGCCAAGCATGATATAATATTAAAAGCCTGATGGAACAAAATGATCTTTACTGCCCATCCAGAGAAAATTTTTAAAAAGAGGCAGTCTCACTTCCCTTGGGAAGGACAACCACTGAAAAGGTCCTGTTTTGAATACCTACCACCTGTGTGTCTCTGGATGGAAGGACATTTAGCAGGGCTTTTGAGGATGATTGTAAATCATTACATTACAAAATGATTAGAATTAAATTATAAAATTTGATCATGATCATTTGTGGATAATTGTCATCAAGTTGACTTCAACTTATGGTAACCCTATGGATGAGAGATCTCCAAGTCACACTATCCTCAGCAGTCCTGCTTAGGAGTTGCAGATTCAGGGTACTGGCTTCCTTGATTGAGTCTATCCATCTGTAAATACGGTCTTTTTCTTTTCCTACAGCCTACTACCTTACCAAGCATCACTGTCTTTTCTAGTGAGTCATTACTTCTCATTATATGGCTGAAGTGCAACAGTCTCATTTTAGTCATCGTGGCTTCTAGGGAGAGTTCAGACTAGAGAGTTTTGACTTGATTTGCTCTAGGATCCATTCATTTTTCTTTCTAGCAGTGAGGAGTATCTGTAGAATTCTTCTTGTAGAACTCCTTTGATAGTAGCCTGTCCCCAAATGTTTACAGGAAAATTGATCCAGACCAGTGTAAAGTGGTCCACTTTCCTGATAAAAGTCTAGCCACTGTAGTTCACCCTATCTGTCATTTCTGAACACTTTTCAAAGACAACTACTGCAATTTACACTAATCTGCCTGAGAGGTGATTAAAGTATGAATCACTGTGTCTGACTCAAAATCATCTTTTTCCATCTGTGTATGTCTGACATAGCTTTATATATTAATTTCCTTTTGATAAACAAATATCATTTCTCTATAGTTTTGCCTTATGACATGAACCACCAAAATGTGAAAATCAGACAAAGATTTTTTATTTTTATTTTTGCCAGCAAATAATGATACATCAACAGGGAGACTATGGCCCTTTCTGCAACTCACCTTTTTGCGGAGCTGGGGTGCAGGGATCACGTGAGCAGCCTCTAGCAAGAGGCTCTCGCGTCCCGGTTCGTTCAGCTCTGCCTGCTCCTGTGAGAGCCCCTCCTCTTCCTTCCACAGTGCAGCCTGGGAGTTTCCCAGGCTGCACTGGGGCAGGAAGTACAAGCGGCAAGCTCCAGAGCTCTGTACGCACGGCAAGTGTGTGCAGGACCTCAGAGCGAAGCGCGATTGCACACCATTTTCGGCTCACAGCCAAAAATGAAAAGTGCGCAATTGGCACCTGCCAGACCCTGGAGCGTTGCGTGATTGCAAGTGTGTCGTGTGGACCACTCTTCACAGTTGCACGACACTCGAGGGGCCCTTTCACATGGCAAATGCCATGCAAAAAGGTGGTATGTATATGATGCTAATGTGAACAGTAAAGATGTGCATTGGGAAATTGTTTTGAGAGTGTGTAGAGATAAATAATTGAAAATATATGTGAAGTATTTTTAATTTTTTTTTTTTGGTTAATGTTAAATGTAAAAAAAGTTACAATATTTAGCTGAAATCCTACATAATTGGTATTTGCAGCAACAGAGATAATGGATGGTGTATGAGACCATGCAAAGCAATGGTTCTCTTGATGGCTTTTACATTTGCTGAAAGCAGGGAAGGAATGTTTATTTGCTTACTGAATTATTATTTCTGGTTTCATCTAATAAAGAGTAAGGACTTTGAGCCAAATTCATTAATGGTTTGCAAAGTCAATATCCATTTGTTTTCAGCAGTTTACACTGAAGGTCTAACTTTTGTTGTTATTAGTGGTCACAATCTGGCAGCCTTTTCAGACTAGCCTAGCTGGTTTTAAATTACTTGCAGTCCTTAGACTGTATAAGCTGCTTGAACAGATCTATCTGAAAAGTTTTCTAGTTGTGAGTATGATCCAAAGGCAGAATCAAGACTATAATTTGAGGTCTTACACGGTGCAGATTGATAAGGAAGAAGAGTCAATCAGGAACCAGGGTACAAGAAAGTACAAGTCAATAAGAGGCAAATTCAGCAAGCAGCTGTGCTACTCAAAGGTAGAACCTGCATGGTTCTAGTAGAGGAAAGGCCACAGACGAAGGTGTAAGTAGTTTGGTCCTCCAAACAAGGTGCAGTCACTTAAAAAAGAATGTGAATCCTGTGACTCATGAGCTGCATGCAACCCTACTTTTGTATGCTCTCCTGGACCTGCCCAAAGCTCACCTCCCCCCCCCCGCAAAAGACCCACAGATGACATATAGTGACCCATCATCTTAGAGAGCTGGGTATGTTTAGTCTGCAGAAGAGAAGGCTAAGAGGGGACATGATAGCTATGTTTAAATATTTGAAGGGATGCCATGTAGAGGAAGGATAGGGCTTGTTTTCTGTTGCTGCAGAGACCAGGACAAGGAGCAATGGATTCAAGCTGCAGGAAAGGAGATTCCACCTGAACCTCAGGAAGAACTTCCTGACAGTCAGGGCTGTCTGGCAGTGGAATATGCTGCCTTGGGGTGTAGTGGAGTCTCCTTCCTTGGAGGTTTTTAAGCAGAGGCTAGATGGCCATCTGTTGGGAGTGCTTTGAGGGTGTTCCTGCATGGCAGGGGGTTGGACTGGATGGCCTGTGCGGTCTCTTCCAACTCTACATTTCTATGATTCTATGATTCATTTCTATGATCATTTCAAAAAGGATTAGCACCCAAAATCTGCAACTAGACTATGCCACTTATGAGAGAAGAAAGAAAGAAAGAAAGAAAGAAAGAAAGAAAGAAAGAAATTTCACATTTCATCCAGTGTTGTTATATTAGAGAGCTGTATCAACATATGTTTGTGAGGGAGAATTGCCCATTTACCCTCTGCAAGCTTTTACAGAGAAATAAACAACTTAACTGCAGCTTTTATTTTAGTCCTCAACACTGAAGTCACCATGCCAATGTTTTAACTCTGATTGGAATCCTCCTGTATGCCCCATGGTACACCAGGCAGAATGCCAGGAAGAAAATTCCTGGAGGGGAAACTCGGAAAAATGCAAGAAGGAGAGCTGTGTGGGTATTTTATAAGAAAAACAGCACACTTCCTTGCTCTTTAGTGTTACTACTGCTATATTTCAGTGTTTTGTTCCAACAATCTGTGAAGTAAATGAAAGATTATGAATATTAGTTATATTGATAGCAAAGAAGTTGGAGAAACAGATAACATAGAACTTGTAAATAACTAGTTACTGAGATATTTTAACAAGGAACAGTTGAAAGAGAGTGGGGAGTCTATGTTGGGCATTTGTAATCCTACGCCAGATGGCAGGGAGGTTCGGAACTTAAAAATGACAATAAGAGCTCAGAAATAGATTTGTGAAGAGTTCTGGGCTATAGTCTTGCCGATGGGGTAGGGAAAGAGGGAAGCATTAGAGAAAACAATTGGGTTTTTTTTGTCTGTTGTTTGTGAGTTGTGCATGGACTCCCTGGATATTATGGCTACGGATCAGCGACACAAGGTCAACGTTATGAAACAGACTCTCTCCCTATTTGGCTATCCAGAAGTAAAGCGGCGACGAGACGACCGGAAAAAAAAAAAACTGCAAGTGAACTCTGGGTAGCTGGGTTGGGAAAGGAGGGAAAAGGAAAGGAAAGGAATGATTTTTGGTGGTAGATGACATATACAGATGAATGTAAACTACTTAAGCAGCAAGTGAGGGTAAAAGGGGGTTATAGAATGGATATGTGTATTTGTTTAATAAGATATCTGAATGATATGAAAGATGTTGGGGAGTCAGCTTTGGGTGTAACCCCATGTATGGGGGTGGGATGGCTCAGAGCTTTCAAGCAACAATAAGAGTACATAGAAATATCTTGAGAACATTTTGAGGAGAGTTCTGGGCTAAAGCCTCATCTCTGGACGAGGGGCGGAGGTTTGTGGTCTGGGTTCAGATACCCTGGGAAGCTATGGATGTAGAGGGTGTGAATGGGAAGTGGGAGGGAACTCGTTTGTAGCTTTGCTTTCCCCCATTCCTGGGGGTGAACCGGCCTATACTCGCAAGCGACGATAAGCGACAAGGGAATAATGAATATGAGTTGGGCCGGGGAATCCCATAGGGGAGGGGGGAAAGAAGAGGAGTTAAGATGTGAGGTCCTGATTGAAATGAAAGAACAGATATTTTAAATAGTTCAATAGAATATATAAAAACCCATATTAATAAATTAGAATATGTTAAAGATAGGAAAAGTGAGCAAGAGGCAATAGTAAAACAACTCAGAATGTTGGTAATATAGTATTACATTCTAAAGGTAAACAGGGAGGAAGAAGGAAGGCCAGAATCGCATATTAACTGGGAATCTATCAGTGGACAGGACATATTAAGGGGCGTTGAATGTCAATTAGAAAACATGTATACATCAGGGAAAAGCGTGTGAGAAGCTAGCTCTAGCAGGGGGAATAACAATGCAATGTGGTTCGGGAATGAGGTCATGTGGGCTTTGGGGGGCGGGGACTGAGACAGGATGGAAGAACATAAATATTTCATGATAAGATTTGATATAAAAATTGTTTGTTTTATATTTGGAAACTAATAAAAATTATTATAAAAAAATAACTAGTTACAAATAACTAGTGTTAATTCTTTTTGATAATAATGAAGTTGTAACTACACTGCAGTGCAAATGTCATATAAAGAGGGGAAAATATCATTTTTTCTAGTGTAAATATTACTTTTAGTTATTTTTACAGTTACATAGCTGTCATTTCACTGAATGTTGGAGAAGTATCACAAAATTCAAAGGTAGCTCACAATATGTCTCTTGATTTGTTGTAGGAGACAGATAGGGAAAACATTTGTTTTCTAATACAATCCAGTGGCTTGTGGCATTCAGATTTATTAAAACATAATTAAAATTTTCTATTCTAATTCATCCTCAGAAATGGGAAAGAAGTTAGGTTTTTTTAAATTTTATTTATTAAACTTATATAAATAAAATACAGACAGGATTTTCCCAAATATTGTTATTTCAACATCAACAACGGATTTCTCCCAAAACATTGTACATTTAAATTATACATATTTACAATCATGAAGTTTTTAAAATGTCTTTTAAATGTCACATCGTTGTTAATCATATTTTAGGTCCTGATAACCCTTTTAAACTTTGTTTTCCAAGAATAAGGAGGATAAAATATATGTCCCAAGCGTCCTTTCCAGCCTGCTTCAAATCATAATCCTTGGTATACAGTAGAACTCAGGAATATGAAGCAGGTCGGACAATGACTAGAGCGCAACTGGCGGAAATCTGTACTCTTATCTGATAGGACACGCTATAGAGAATTCCTTCATTCCTATGGAGTGGCAATAGATGCAGCGAAGAAGACTTTCCTCTCTGCACGTATTGCACCTGCGACTTCTCGTTCAGCAGAGCTGTTCAGGGTGGTAAGGGATCTGACTCAGTTACCCACTCTCCTGAACTCGCTGTTAGAACCTAGTGTAGCTTGCTGTGATGCTTTGAATAATGATTTCGCAGATAAAATCTCTCAGATAAGAGCCGACTCGGATGCCGGTGTTATAGCAGAGGTTACAAATGGAGTGTCTGGCAACTCCGTGAACAGGATTATACTGGATCAGTTTCAGTCAGTGAGTACCGAGGACGTAGACAAGCTCCTTGGAAATATAAGAAAGACAACTTGCCCTCTTGATCTCTGCCCTTCATGGCTGGTCATCCATGGAGGAGTTGCAATTAAGACTCATTTAAGAAATATTATTAATGCATCCTTCAGGGAGGGCAATTTTCCAGCTTGTTTAAAAGAAGCGATTATACGGCCTCTTCTAAAAAAACCCTCCCTAGATCCCCTGGATATGAATAATTATAGACCAGTCTCCCATCTTCCATTTTTAAGCAAGGTGATCGAGAGGGCTGTTGGTCTTCAGCTCCAAGCTGTCTTGGATGAAACAGATTATCTAGATCCATTTCAAACTGGCTTCAGGGCAGGATATGGAGTTGAGACTGCCATGGTCACCTTAGTGGATGATCTTCACCTAGGTATCGACAGGGGAAGTGTGACCCTGCTGGTACTCTTGGACCTCTCCGCAGCTTTCAATACCATAGACTATGGTATCCTTCTGGAACGCCTGAGAGGGCTGGGGATCGGGGGCACTGCACTTAAGTGGTTCCGGTCCTATCCCTCAGGTAGATACCAGATGGTGATGCTTGGGGACAGCTGCTCCTCAAAAAAGGAGCTTAAATCTGGCATCCCTCAGGGCGCCGTCCTGTCCCCAATGCTATTTAACATCTACATGAAACTGCTGGGAGAGATCATCAGGAGGCATGGAGCAAGGTGCTATCAGTATGCTGATGACACCCAGATATCTCTCTCCATGCCTCGGATAATAGCATCAACTAAGGGTGGCATCTCAACTCTAAACAAATGCCTTGAAGCAGTAATGGACTGGATGAGGAAAAACAGACTGAAGCTGAATCCAGATAAGACGGAGGTACTCGCTGTTAAGGGCCCTAGCCCAGGTATGGAGGTCTGTCTGTTGCATTATATGAGTGTATAATGGACTCCTTGCTTCACAAATGCACCACAACTTTGTGTGTGTGTGTGAGAAATTAAACTGTTTCAAAATGTTGTTGTGACTTGCCTGGCAGTTCCCTTGGGAATGTTTTCTTCAGCAATGTGTAATCTGTTATCAGCTTGTCCGGAACTGGCACACAGCTGTGTTTTCATATGTGCTTTGCTACATGACTTGTTATGGCTTTGAGTTGTTATTCATGCTTGCTGTCGTAGTTTCATGTTGTTTACAGCTTACCATATAACAGCAAGCCTTGTGAAAAAGTTTGTCTTTTGACTTTGACTCTGACTCTGTTTTCTGTTCCTGATTCCTTGGCTTTTGACTTTCCAAGATGTTAGCTAGAATGTTTTTTTCTTCTGTCACTTAGTTAATATGATGTATATTTTACAATAAACGTAGTTAATTAGTCAGTTTGACTTCAGCAGTGTTATTTTACTCATTCCATGAAAGCAGGCATGAAGCGTGAAGCGAGTGAGGTGTTTTGTTATTTTTCTCAATGGGAGTTTTTACTCTCCTGTTCTAGATGGGGTTACACTTCCTCTGAAAGGCTGAGTTCGCAGCTTGGAGGTGTGCCTGAACTCGCCACTTCAGATGACAGCTCAAATTGATGCAGCAACCAGGAGTGCCCACTATCAGCTCTGGCTGATACGCCAGCTGCGCCCCTTCCTGGAGCTGGAACACCTAAAAACAGTGGTGTATGCACTGGTAACTTCACGGCTTGACTTCTGCAATGCTCTCTACATAGGGCTACCCATGTGCTTAGTCCAGAAACTTCAATTAGTTCAGAATATGGCAGCCAGGTTGGTCACTGGTAGACCTAAAACTGACCACATAACACCAATTCTGAAGTCTTTACATTGGCTGCCTATTAGTTTCCGGGCACAGTACAAGGTGTTGGTTCTTACCTTTAAAGCCCTTTATGGCTTGGGACCAGCCTACCTGTGGGATCGCCTTCTCCCATATAATCCGCCCTGCACACTAAGGTCCTCTGGGAGGAATTTACTGCAGCCAGTAAGAACTAGGTTGGCTGCGGTTACCCAGAAGACCTTCTCTTCTATTGCTCCTAAGTTATGGAATGGCCTGCCGAGGAGACCCGGCATATTACCAGTCTTGATTGCTTTAAAAAAGCAGTCAAGACTCGTCTTTCCGACAGGCTTTCCCAGACTAGTACTCCACCGCCTCCCACCAACTGTCCTCCTGTTCTTTAATGGTTAGTTGATTGTAGTTTACATGTTTTAGGGGGTTGGTTTTAGATGGGCTGGTGGGTGGGGAGGAATCGTTATGTTTTCATGCTTTTAGTGTATTTAACGTATTGTTGTAGTACCGCCTCGATCCATGGGGAGAGGGGGATATAAATATTATTATTATTATTATTCCCCAAAGTTCTCCAATATTATTTAAAATTCTTTGATATTCATCAATGTAATAACATGTTTATCTTAGTATACTTACTAATTTATTAACAGAATCCTACTGTGTAAAAATATATTTTTTTTAGTCTCATAATGAATAGATCGTGTATGTTTATTATTTGTCTTTCACAAGTTAGATTTTAATTTGGAACTAATTTTTTTTCTGGTATTTTTTACCAGTCACTTATTTGGTCCTCTATAGTGTGTACACTACACAGTGAAACCTGTTATAGCTAGTTTACCCCATGTTTTTTCCCATAAGGGTGATATTAGGTTCCAGATCTCATTATTTTGGTTGGTTGAGTTGTGAGATATAATTTCTGTCCGTGGTTTTATGTAATTTCATTAGCCAGTCCTTGATTGATGGTGTTGTTGCATCCTTCCACCTCTGGGCTAATGTGATTCTGCCTGTAGTTATCATATATAACAGTGCTTCCCCCCCTTCTTCTTCAATAGTTTCAGTTGAGGGGATCTATCTATCATGTTCAGCAGGTTTATTTTTGGGCATAATGGGAACTGCACATTTAAGACTTCTGTTATCTTCCCATGAATTTGCTTCCAGAATCTTTTTAACAAAGAGCATCTCCACCAGGTGTGATATAGAGTTCCTATTTCATTGCATTTCCAGCAATTAGGATTTTTATTATTTGTCATTTTTGCTATCTGCAACAGGGGTCGATGCCATCTGTATAGTAGTTTGTAATAGTTCTCCCTTTGTTTACCTGGTTTCACAAATTTCAGAGTGATATTCCAAGAATTTTCCCATTCATCTAAGCTTATAGGAGATTTCAGGTCTTTTGCCTATTTAATCATATTGTCTTTTATTAAGACTTTTTCTTGGTTGAATCTTAATAGTAGTTTGTAGATTTTCCCTGTTTTGTTATTGATGTTGTCTGGTAAGATTTTGCCAAATTCTGTGGTTTTATATTCAATGCCATATAGTTTTTTTTATCTATCTTGAATTTTTCCAGTAGTTGTCTATGGAGAAACCAGTGTGTGTTTTAGCCTTCTTTTATCAGTTTCTCTTTGGTTTTAGGTTCAACTGAGTCTCCTTTTACCTTTAGAAGATCCTGGTAGGTTATCCATCTGTTCCAGTTCGGCATTTCTCGTCTATAAAAGGCTTCATGCACTGATGTCCATAATGAAATTTTGGAGTAGAGGAATGATTTGTATTTCAACCAGACTCTTAGTAGGGATCGCCTTAAAAAGTGATTTGAAAAGTCTTTGTTAATCTTAGCCTTGTCATATATAATATAAGCATGCCATCCAAAAGGTAAGTTTGATTCTTCTGCTTGTAATAGTCTTTTCTTTTTCAACAAGATCCATTCTGTGAGCCAGTTTAAACAATTTGCGTGGTAATATCACTTCAGATCTGGTGGGGCCATACCTCCTCTTTCTTTGGTGTCTTTTAGGGATTGTAATTTTATTCCCGATTTTTTGCTTTTCCAAATGCATTTTCTTAATTCTTTATCCCATTCTTGAAATGGTTTACCATTTGTAATCATTGGGAGGTTCTGGAAAAGCAAGTTCATTTTAGGTAGAATGTTCATCTTTATGGTCACTACTCTTCCCAGTAGTGAGAGATCCAATTTTTCCCATCTTTGTAGTTCCTTTATATTTCTTTCCATACTGTCTTGTAATTGTTGTCAAATAAATCTGTGTTGTTTTTCATAATATGGATACCGACGTCTTTGACTTTTTGCTATGGTGAAATTAGTAGTTGTTTCGATCTCACTTTCTTCTGGTCTTGATAATTTTTTTGTTAATAGTTGTGTTTTTAATTTGTTCACTTTAAATCATGAAGCATCTCCATACTCTTTTAATATTTCAAGTAATCTATCCATGCTGGGTTTTGGGTTTCAGATATAATCACAATATCATCAGCAAAGGCCAGAGTTTTGTAGGTTTCTGTCCTTATCTTAACCTCCTTCATGTTTGAGTCTTCCCACACTTTTATTAGTAGAGTTTCTATCACTATTTAGAAATAATAATGGAGAGAGGGGGCAACCCTGTCTTGTTCCTTTATTTATTGTTGTCTTTGTTTTTTCTCCATTAACTAATATTTGTGTTTCTTGTTTCGAGTAGATAGCTTGTATCCATCTTATAAAGTTTTATAACATTTTCATTTCTATCTTCTCTAAAACGTTAAACATGTATAGCCAATTTACGTTGTAAAAGGCTTTTTCCGCATCGAGAAATGTCATCATTAATTTCTTCTCATTATGTATATGGAAATGTTCGAAGATGTTCAATAAGAGGTGAATGTTGTTCCTCATGTGTCTTTTGGATAGGAAGCCATTTTGGTCATCGTGAATCCAGGATTCCAGCACTTTCTTGGGTCTTTCCGATAAGATAGTTGTAAATATTTTGTAATCTACATTTAGTAATGAGATTGGTCTGAACTTTTTTGGTTCAAGTGCATCTTTATCTTCTTTAGGTATTAGGGTGATATTTGCTTGGTATCAGGTATATGGTAAGTTCTTATGTGATATCTCATTAAATGTTTTTTGTAGTGGTGTAATAAATTATACCATGAAGATTTTATAGAGCTTTGATGTGAAACCATCTGGGCCAGGTGCTTTGCTGTCTTTCAATTTCTTTATCACATTTACAATCTCCATCTTTGAAACTGGTTTATTCAGGTTGATCCTTTGTTGTTCCATCAGTTTTTGTAGGTTTATCTTGTCTAAGTAGTCCTTGATTTGTTTGTCTGTCACAGGTGTCTCCTTAAATAGTTTAGTGTAGTAGTGTAGAATATCTCTTTGATCTTATTCTGTTGTTGATGGATGATTTCACCTTCCTTGATTCCTATGATCAATCATTTTTTTCTTTCTTTTCTCAGTCTTTGTGAAAGCCATTTGCCTGGTTATTAGCATTCTCAAAATGTCTTTGTTTTGAGAATTTAAACTTCCTTTCCATTTCATATGTTGTTTGCATGTCTGTTTTTCTAATACTTTTATCTTTGTATATGTTTTGGCATTCTTTGGGTCTATTTGGAGTTGTTCTTATTTTTTTTTAATCTCTTCTAAGAGTTCTTTCTCTTTGTTTTTTCATTGTCTTTTTATTTGTATCTTCTGTTGGATAAAGAAGCCTCTCATTACCGCTTTTGCGATTTCCCATACTATATGATTTGGGGTCTCTTCTGTCATATTGGTATTAAAGAAGTTCTGTAGTTCTTGTTTTGTGTTGGATATTATTTTGTCATTGTGCAAAAGATAATCTTTTAATCTCCAGATATACTCTGCTTTTTTGTTTTTGTTTTGTTTCCAGTGTTAGTACAATAGCGTTGTGATCAGAGATTGACTTTGGGAGTACTTCTATTTTCCTTATGTTTTTATTTAGAGTTTTGGATGTGAAGAACATGTCTATCTGAGACCATGAGTGATGAACATCAGAGTAGAAAGTATATTCTTTTGCTTTTCCATAGCTGTCTCCAGGTATCTTCGACTGATAGATTGTACATCATCTCTTGAAATGATTTGGGTAGTTTACCTCAGTTTCTTTTTGTTGTTTTCTCTTCTGAATGATCAATAGTGAGATTAATTATGTCATTCCAGTCACCCATCAAAATTAATTGTTGGTAATCATAATCTAAGATTTTCAGTTGGAGTTTTTCATAAAAGTCACTCTTATTCTCTAGGGGGCCATATATACCCATCAACCATATTTTGGATTGTTGAAGTTCAATCTCCACTGCCAAAAAGTGTCCCTTTGTCTCTTTAAATATTTCTTTTGGATTATATTTTTTCTGGACATATAATGTAACACCTTTTTTCTTCTTGTCTGTAGTTGATGAGAAGTCTTACCCTAATTTAGGGTTTTGTATGTGTTTGATGTCTCTGGTTCGTATTCTTGTCTCTTGTATACATGTGATATCTGGTTTATGTTTCTGGAGATAGTGGAAGACTTTTTTCTTTTTGATTGTTGAGTTTATCCCTTTGACATTCCAAGAAACAATTTTTCAGTCCCATGAAGTTCGTATGTTTATTTAACTATCTTCCATTTCTTATGATTCTCCACCCTGTTCTGTCTCTGATTCTTCTTCTTCTTCCTGTTGAGTATTGTTCTCACAAAAAATATTTTCTTCTTGCTGTAGTCTTTGTCCAGTCTCTTCTAGTTCTGTCCTTTGTGAATCTATTTCTTGTCCACCTGAAGTTGCTGTCCCTGGCTCTTGGAGATTTGTTTTGGATGTTGGTTTATTCTCTTCTGTGTTGCCTAGATCTTCTCTATGTCTTTTTAGAAAATCTTCGGCTTTCATTATTGAGTTTAGTATGTATCTTTTTTGATCGAATGTAACTGTTATAGCTTCATATCTTCCCCAACTATATGGCGCACCTTTTTTTTTGGTAAAAGCTGTGTTATAAATCCATAATCTTTTCATTTCTTTAATATCTGTGAGGGTACATCTTTGAAAATCTTTGCATCTTTTCCTTCCATTTTTAAAGTGTTGGAGTAGCTCTGTTGAATAAATAAATCCTTTACTTGGTCTCTAACAAAATAAACTATGGTATCGCATGGGACATTCCTTGTCTTAGCTATCAGGGAGTTCACTCTGGAAATCTTGTCAATCTCCAAGTCAATTTGGTCTGTTGACCATCTAATCAATTCTGCCAGGGCTGGTATTAGGCTTAGATATAAAAATTTTTCCAGAGTTTCTTCGATTCCTCTGATTTTTATACATTTGTCTTGGTATTTCAGTTCCATGAGGGTATTTTTGATTTGTTCTTGTTCTATTGATTGTTCCATGTCTTTATATTTCTTTTCCAAATAGATAGTTTTCTCTTGTATGTCATCTACTCTCTTATTTAATTTTTTCAAATCTTTGGTTATGGACTCCAATTTAGTTCCAAAGTTTTCTACTTCTTTCTTGACGTCCTTGAATTCTGATGATAAGTCTTTCCTCTCCGATCTCATTTCTAGCCCAATTTTTCTCATTTCATCTATTATAATCATAGTGAGGTCTGTCTGTTCTGGCTCTTTTAAGGTTCCTGGTGCTTTGGAGGGTTCTAGTAGTTTAGCAGTGCCCAGGGAGCTTCTTCTGTGTGATTTAAATTGCAGTTGTGATTGTGCCAAAGCTTTCCTTGTCCCTCCAGACATGGTGTGGTTGGGAGGTGTTTTTTCTTAATTAAATCCTATTACTAATGCTTCAAATGTCAAATATCCAGTGTCTGAGATTTTTATGTATCTCATATCACAAAGGAGCCCTGGTGGCGCAGTGGTTAAATGCCAGTACTGCAAGCCACAAGGTTGTGAGTTCGATCCTGCCGGGCTCCTAGGTTGACTCAGCCTTCCATCCTTTCGCAGGTTGGTAAAATGAGTACCCAGCTTGTTGGGGGCATGTATAGAAATGTTTCGAAATGCATGCTATTTGTAAGTTGTTCGCCGCCTCGATCCATATGGAGAGGCAGGATACAAATAAATAATAAAAAAAATAAGTTGTCAACTTAGTTTTTCCAATTAGACAGTCTAGATTATAGTAATGATATACTATGGGAAAGAAGTTAGTTATTTTTAAAATGTGGCTATAACAGTAACTAACAACTGAGTTGCCATGTCATGAGGTCCTGGAACTACAACTAATTACTTTAAAGTAATTATTTCTGAGTTCCAATTTCACAATGGGGTTGTGAACAGGTGTTGACTAACCTATGACAGTAATAAATACTATGCATATATGTGTCTAACTGACCTCAGGCTATTCAAGGGTTATCTAGTGATTGTTACATTTAAGTCTCATGCTCTTTTGATTATCTTTAAAATGGGCTTGACCTGCCTTTCAGAGAGATGCTTACTCTTGGAACCCTTCAAGAAAGGAATGTCCTTGTAAAATATGACCAAGGCCATTTCCACACTACACTGTTATAATGCTATTATTCCACTTTCAACATTCTGTGGAATTCTGGGGTTTGTAGTTTACTGAGCCCAAGGAAATCTTTGGCTGAGAATTCTAAATGCTTCTTCATAATCTGCAAACCCTAGGATTCCATAGCATGTTGAAGGTGGAATAATAGCACTACAACACTGTAGTGTGGAAATGGCCCAAGAACCACCCTAGCTGCCATAGCCCAAATACCACTCACTAGTTTGTGTCTTATGTATCTTTAAATGTTTTTCAAGGAAGCAACTTCACTTACTTCCCAGCAGACCTTAATGAAATGGTTGGCCATTCAGCAAACAATCCTCATTTCTTCATTTGTAAACATTTATATAGTGGCTTTTATCTGCCAGTCATGGTTTTTGTTAAAGACTTTTCCCAGCACATAATAAGCTTGAGAGAAGGCTGAAAACCTAAAGAAGACAGTAGTGGTGTGAATCCCGTAAATGTAGAGAACTACACTAATGCTGGTAAAGAGGTAGCCAATAGTATACATCAAAATGGAAATTTTAGGGATCAGCTTTAGAAACACCAATGACCCTTTTAAGATAGTAAGAAGATTGGAGAGAAAAGACATACATTTAAAAATAAGTTCCTGGAAACCTGTCAGTATACACCCTTGCAGCTATTAGCTATTCTTTTTCCCCAAGCTGTAGAATCCTTTGCATTAAAGCATCAACATTTTGAAACAATGGAGAAGGATATATTCCCTACAGACTACAGTGATGCAGGTCATTTGAAAATCTTTGTAGCCTGCAGTGGCTTCTGCATTAACACTCTTCCCCCTGTTCCTGAATTGTAGGTATAATTTTTTTTTAAAAAAAAAAAAGGAAAGAAAGGTCTTCAGGATTTCTCCATGCTAATTAGCTTGTTAGTATATATTTGTGGAACTAGTGTTCTGCTTGTGAATTTGATCTCTGATAATGTGCTCAGAGAAGAGTAGTGACTTATTATAATATGTTCTATTTGTCGTTTCCCTGGCACATTTGTATCCTTACAGGAGGTCCAGCTCCTTTCATGGACAATGAAATAGAGCTAGGAGAAAGACTTCCATGTTACATTTTTTTCTCAAAAGGAGAATGATTAATTATTCCATTTAGATTCATCGCTTAAATTGCAGTCATTGTCATCACCATCATCTGACTTGAGACCAAATGATATGTTGCAATAATGAATGTGTTAATCAGTCCCTCAATTAATGTATAGTGAACCTATCCAAATCTTGACATGACTGCATCTTGTCCATCACCACAATGGCAGCCAGTGATGCAGAATATGGTGTGAATAAGCATATGTATCTTATCTTACATATATCTTACAAGATATCTTACATATCTTCAGGACATGGGTAAATTTAACTAAAAGTGTATCTACACAACATAGTGTGTTTATATAGCAGTTTGATATCACTTTGAAATGTTCCACCTAGAAGAATCCTAGGATTTGTAGTTTGGTGACACAGTGGCTTATCCACTAGAGATCTCTAGCAATGTAGTACAGAGGTGAACTGTAGTTGTTTAGCAGAGAAGTCTAGGTACCATACCAAACTACATATCCCAATATATAGAGATGCTATAGCTGAAGTTCCTTCACTAAGCAGAGGTTGGGCTGGATGGCTATGAGGCTCTTTCCAGCTTTATGGCTCTGTGACAGTTAAAGTGATATCAAAGCACTTTAAGTGTGTAATTAAAGGAGAAAGTTAAATACGTAGCTGCCATTTGAAGCACAAATACACATAGATTAAAATGCCACAGAGCCAGAGATTTTACAAAATGGTGATGATATTATGCATTACAATGTAACATTGGAGCATAAGCAAGAATAGCATAAACTTTTATCAAACAGCCACTGATGGCATTTTTGCTGATCAAAATTCTTGAGAAGATTAGGAAGCCAGGCTAATAGTGAGCTAACAATGAACTTTCCATTGTAACGGATATAATGGTTAAGAATTTAAAATCTATCAGTTTAGCATTCTTTAGGTAAGGACAGGACACATGGATGTTGGTTACATACAGTAATGATTTTTTAAGTCTACTAGAGGCTAGGCATGGACAACTCTTTTCATTATAGTGTGCTTCAGTTTTCATTTTTTGAACCTTAAGATTGTTTGTTCTATAACTGTGTTTGCAATTTTGTAAAAACTCCACACCAATGTTTGTACACATTTGTCTTCATTTTTCCTAATTTTTGCCAGCATGTCTCCCTAATGTAAGGCATTTGTATGTTATTTTAAGTAACAGACACATACTTTTGAGTGCTCTCTCCCCACAATTTATGTATTTTGTATGCATTTACATGGCAAAAGTGTATTGTAAAATTAAGTAAAGTGCAAATATCAAAGTATAACAGCATACTGATTTCTGCATTGATACAGAAAGTGTGAATTAAACAGTTTTGTATTAAATGTGAACCAAATTATTTATCCTCCATCTCTGCTAGGGAATTCTTGTGTACCCAAGTATCTAGCAATGTTTCTATTTATGTCTTAGGTTAGTTCAGGATTGTACTAGGTCCTGAGGCTTTTAGGACAAAAAGCTGAGGCCTATGGATTGCTTCTGGTATTGTCATTAGGTGTTATACATTAGCCACAGTTCCTCACAGCTTGTTATTCAAACACATACACACAGACCAAAAGAGATAACATATTTTCCTGTTTGGATATTAAGAAACAAACCTAACTAAAGGGGCTGCTCCCAGATCAAGACTAATTTTTAGTATGCGTGTGTGTGGGAGAGAGAGAGAGATTCCTTCTGAATTAGGAAGACAGGTAAGGAACATTTAAATTAGTCCACTTGCTTCAAGCCAGAAGTGGATGCAGTGCAGAGTGGATGGTGAGCTCTGGTGCCACAATGACTGGGAGAGAAGTTCCCTGCAGTATCTTTACAAATTGCAGCAACAAGTCAATGAAGCCTTATACATTTTAACAAGCTATTGCTTTACTAACTGAGCTGGAGATTTGCACCTAGCCCTATCATCATACCTGGAGTGGAGCCCACCAACTGGAGAATTTTCCCTCTCCTCTCCCACCAGGAGATGAACCCTGAAAACTGGATACTCAGGGTCAGGCCTTGAGATCAGGCAATCCTAGGCCATTTTTGCACTACACTGTTATAGAGTTATTATTCTACTTTCAACATCCTATGGAGTCCTTGGGTTTGCAGTTTAGGGAGGGGCATTTAGAATTCTCAGCCAGAGAGCTGAATTCCACAGGATGTTGAAAGCAGAATAATAGCACTATAACTGTATAGTGCAGAAATGGCCCTAATCTATCTCTTTGCAGTAGTCTGAGTATTTTTGGTTTCCAATGGGCACATTTTATGTTTAATGTTGTATTTATTTTTTTTCATAGGTAAAACACACAAAGAAGATACTCTTTTTAGGTGCCACTGATATGGAGACATAGTGTTTTCTGCTTTGAATGGTTATAATATTTCTCTTCTTTCTCTGTCACTGTTGTAAGGGAAGACTGTTGTAATGGTTATTTTTTTTTACTGCTAGCTAATACTACCGTTGCCTTCCATAAATGCACATGAGCTAGGGTTTATGATAGGTTGTGGAAGTTTACAGATAGGGAAAAGTGACTGTGTAAACTAGCTTATTCTATCATAGACTCTGACGAAGCTTCAGTGAGATAATTAATTCAAAGCAAATAGATTAATTATCAGTTACAAAGAAAACCTGTTAGAAACTGAATTCATACCTTGAAATGGATTACAATTATAGGATCCTTGGCAGTGATTAATAAAGAGCCATGTGACTGACTCCAATGCCATTAATTTTTTCAACAATATTTCCAGATCCAAAGTGACCAGATTATGGCATATATTTATTAGAAACCTAATAAAAATTATACTGAATTACAAGATAGCAAAGAGGACACAATTTATAGCAGAGTTGTGACTTTCATTTGCAGCAAAGGAGAAAGCTTTTCTTCCAAAAGAAAGGATCCTTCATTAGACTATAAGAGATTACACAAGTAATAAAAAATTCATTGGTGAGGGGATTTGTTAAAACTCGATCATTGGTCTCAGCTTTTAGTAAATTTATTCGAAACCTTCTGAAGCAGATATTGCAAAACTTTACATTCTAATGAGTGGGCTAAAAACGTATATTTCAAAGAAAACAGTACTCATAAATTACATTTATGACACATGAGGTTATTGACTGCTGTGCAGGGAGCACAGAGTAATGGTGCTAATATGCACTCTAGCTTGATTTTCTCAGTTCCCAACATGCTCTAATTCCACACTACAAATCTTTAAATGGCAGTTATATTTTAATTAATGTGATTATGTGCTGCCATTAGCAAACCCTCCCCCAGCACATTTCTCCTGCCAAACCCATGGATGCCAGTAAACCATTAACATAAAAGGGCTGTTTGCTTATTAAATTTGTCTACATAAGTAGGCAAGGGTTGCAATTGTTGATTTGCCAGTGGAAAAAAAAAAGTAAAAATGAAGGAGCAGAAGTACATTGCATGCAAGTCATCAGTTGCAATTATCTAATGTAATTAAGTCTAATTTATAAGTGTTCCCTGCCCCCAACACACACACACGGAAGAGGAATGTAACAATTTTGGTTAATTAACAAGAACATTTGTGAAGCTCGTTAAGTCCATCATTCACCATCATTGTAGAGACAAAGGACATCCGGTTATTATGAGGGGACACATTGCCTATATATGCTCGATAATCAAAGTGGAAGGACTAATGATTGAAATAGGAGATAGAAATGGATGTTATATTAAAGAAAAAAACTACTGTTTTCATTTATCTTTCCAGAAGTATAAGTGCTTTGTCATTATCTTGCACATAGGGTTTCATTATTCTGATACAGCACTCTGTTACTTTGCCTCATACCATCACCCTGTTTGAGCCTGGAGGGCACAAGAGCACTTATCTTTTCTGATGACTGTTGAATCATTTAAAACAAGTTATTAGTGAAACAATTAAAATGGTATTGGTTCACAATTGTATTTATAGCTGGCAGGCATAATGAAACCTTCTGAATACCAGTTCTGGGGTGGGAGGGAGGTCTTTCTCAGAATAGGTAGGGAATGCTGTTAATCAGAGACAAGAGAAACCTCTGAAGAAGAAAAAAAAGAAAGAACTAAATTGCGAAAGCACATTAATTGTATCTGCACATTCCATTTAATTGAGACGAAAGGGAAGGTAAAAATCACATTATCAATGTTTTATGAACATGAAGAAACAGGAAAATTACTATGTCATTTGTCACATATCTTCAGTCAGAAATGGAAATTAAAAAGGCAGCATTTAACTTTAACAGGGAGAGGGCAAATACATCACATTGCTCACATCAAATTTCAGCACTAAAGGAAAAAAAGGAGGGGGAGAGAAATAAGAAAGGATCATGACTAAGAATGGGTGAGCGTTTTCTAGAGAACCCATCAGTATGCTGTTGGAAAGGTGTGAAGAAAAAATACATACCTTCCAACTGTCCCAGTTTGGCAGAGACCATCCCAATTCTTCCTCTGATGTCTCACCTATACAGCAGCTTTTAAAAGGTCCCGGTCTCTCTTTTCCTTCCATTTTCTCTCTTTGTCCCCAGCTCACTTCAATTGCTGTCAGTGAGTTCAAAGAACAAAAACAGTTTGCATTCAAGTTAATTCATGGATGGGGGAGAGAATGCACAGAAGGGTACTTCCTCATAGGCTCAGACAAAACAGCAAAGTATTGCAGCTTTTCCTAGTTTGTGTGTTGTTCCTCATTAAAAACTTTTGCCATTTTGACCACATTCAGATGTTGCTTGGCCAAGTATGTTCCAGCTTTCATCTGTGAAGTGTTGGAGGGTGTGAAAATAAATGAAGGAAGAGCCCAATGTAGTGGAATGGTCATCATTTTCATTCCCAGTGGGGCTGTGACTACCTCCTTCCTATTCATTGCCCTGATGATGATGATGATGATGATCTCCAAACCTAGAAGGCTCAAATGACCTAGGTCTCCACTCATGGGAGTCTGGTACACCCACTCCATTGGAACCACATGTAGGGTTGTGTTGTCTTTGGCCATTTCTGCACTAGATTGTTATAGTGCTATTATTCCACTTTCAACCTCCTATGGAATCCTCAAAGGCCCTTCTCTAAACTGCAATCACCAGGATTCCATAGGAGGTTGAAAGTGGAATAATAGCACTATAACAGTCTGGTGCAGAAATGGCCATTGTTGTTTTTAATGAGGCTCTCTTAATTTAATTAGCTTCAGCAGGAGTTGAGACAAGCTAGCTGGGTCCATAAAAATAAGACAGGCTTACGAGGGAAACATCTCTGTGAGCTTCCAAGAGAGTTCCAGCTCATGAAAAGTCTCCATCTCATAACAAAGAATCAAGTATAAGAAACCAAGCAGGCGTGCAAATGAAAGTCCATCCCCTCCAACTGTCCTGATCTGGAAGGGACAGTCCTGACAAATCCTCTGTTGTCTCACTTTTTTAAAGCTGCTTTTAAAATGTCCCAGTTTCTCTTTCCTAGTTGCATTTTCTCTCTTTGTCTTCAGCTTCTTGCAATTTCTTCAAACTGAGTTCAAAGTCCAAACATGGTTTGGACTCAGTTAATCATCAGAGGGAAGCGGAGAGGAGATGTAGAATTTTGCCCTTCCCGATAAACTCAGGCAAAAGCAAACTGCCCCAGCCTATTATAGCTTGAGTGCTCTTACTCATTAATATCTACTACCTTGGCTACACTTTGATGTTCCTTGGCTGCATGTGTCCCTAGTTTTCATCCGTGAAACACTGGAGAGTAAGAAAGTCCTGCCAGAGTTTATCAACAAGGCGGAAGGCCAGGGCAGTTCACTCCTTCCTCTCACACTTCTGATAGTAAATATCTTAGTTGTTCATGTGGACAACTCCAATGAATAAATAAAACTATATGGAAAATACCAGCAAGACTGTGAGGTTTCTCCTGTATACTGCACTGTATGTTGCATGTATGACTCTCTATCTGATGGATTGATGTTGTGGATTTTTGTGCAAAGCAGTGAGCTGTTGAATCTCCCTTGAGGCCTTGTTTGTTGCCCTGAGACCAAGGCCATTTCTGCCCTACACTGTTATAGTGCTATTATACCACTTTCAACACCCTGTGGAATTCTGTGGTTTCTAGTTTACTGAGGCCAAAGAGCTCTCTGGCTGAGAATTCTAAATGCCTCTCCTTAAACTACAAACCCCAGGATTCCATAGGATGTTGAAAGTGGAATAATAGCCCTATGACAGTGTAGTGCAGAAATGGCCCAAATTCTTTCTTCGGAGAAGATGAGGGAGGCAGAGAAGTTGAAGGACAAGAGGCTTTGGGGAAGTCTTAAAAGCATCCAACTCCCAAGGTGGGATATGCCCAGGCTCTGAAACTCTTCCCTTGAAGGAGGCTAAACTGTCTGCCTTTCTGTTGCCTTTACATCTGGAGGCATTTTTATTTAGGGAGGCCTTTGGCAACTGACCTTTTAACAGGATAGCTGCTGTATTCTTGTCTAGGCTTGTGTTTTTAAATTGGCCTTTAAACCTTTTCTATTTGGTTTCATTTTAGTTTTGAAGTTTTTATTTGTATATTTATTTGTAAGCTACTTTTGAGTCCTCTTATTGAGAGAATGGCAATATATAAATTGAATAAATAAATAAATAAATGCAATAAAGTAGCTTTAAAAGATAACTAGACAAGTTTGTGAAGAATGAGGCTGTTCATGTCTAGTAGGTTTATAATACCTATATATTTTCTCCAGTATCAGAAAAAGTATGCCTTTGAATACCAATTGTTGAGGAATTTGTAATTACTGCATGCCTTCAAGTCATTCCTAACTTATTCTGACCTTAAGATCAACCTGTAATGGGTTGTTCTTTGCAAGATTTCTCCAGAGGGGGTTTGTCTTTGCCTTTCTCTGAGGGTGAGAGAATGTTACTTGCTCAAGCTCACCCAATGGGTCTCTATGGTCTCTATTCAAACTCTGATCTCCAGACTCACAATCCAATGCTGAAACCATTATACGGTACTGGCTCATGCTGGGGAATATGGCTGTATTATTCCAGTCATACCTTATCTGTGGATTTCCGACAGGAATTTGGATGGTTGTTGCATGAACACACTATATAGATGTATGTTCTTATTAATACCAAATTCATATGAGGTAATTCTAGATATGTAATTTGGGTTTTAACATATTCATCTTCATTTTTAAAAAAATTGCTCCAATTGGTGCCATTTTCTGAGTTATCATTATTGGATTCAATGAAAATTTTCTGAATGATCATTATCTTTGTTGTTACATGCCTTTTGGTGAACTCTGATTTATGGTGACCCTATTATAGGGTTTTCTTGGCAAGACTTATTCAGAGGAGGTTTGCCATTGCCTTATTCTCAGGCTGCATGTGACTTGCCGAAGGCTACCTGGTGGATTTTCATGGCTGAGTATGGATTCAAATTCTAAAATCCCACCATAGTCCAACAGTCAAATCAGTACATGACATTGGCTCTCAATAATCATATCCCTAACATCATGATTTATACCTTTACATTTCTGTCCCCTTCAACATCCACACAAACATGTATATAACTGTCAATTGAGGCAACACTCCATATATGTGATGGTGCACTGCAGTCCACAAAAGCCTATGGCCATTTCTGCACAACACTGTTATATTGCTACTATTCCATTTTCAACATCCTGTGGCATTCTGGGCTGTGTAGTTTATTGAAGCCAAAGAGCTCTCTGGCTGAGAATTCTAAATGCCCCTCCCAAACTGCAAGCCCCAGGATTCCATAGGATGTTGAAAGTGGAATAATAGCACTATAACAGTCTAGGGCAGAAATGGCCTGTGACAGATAACACTTGTTAATCTATACAGTCACACTTTACTTGTTGTCTTCAGTAACAGACGAACATAGTTACCTCCCTGGAATATATTCCTAAAATTACTTAGTACATAAAGTTTGTGTGCCCAAGATCCTATTGGGTTATGTGGCAGCACAACCATTCATGAGCATAAGGAATGCCCAGCATGAGCTTCCTGACAGAGAATGGCTTCACTTCAGTGCGGATGTTTTAGGTGGTGTCTGGAGATAAAGCACTGTGGAAAGAGTGTCTTAGGAAATTGCCCGTACCTTTTTTACAGCCAGTTTTCCAAGCCACTTTTTTCATAGTGACTGGGTCTGAGGACCTGTTACCACAGTTTCTAGCCTGGACTTGAGGGATATTAGATATCACTTTGATATCAATAATTCGGCCTTCTTTACCTATTCCTCTCCATGTGCTGCGAGGTCCCCCGGACAAGCTAATCGCTATAATATTCCAAACAAATACAGGCAGGCCAGCAATAGCCGTCCCGCCCCTTCAGGAGACCTCAAAGGCAAGTACTCTATTATGTATGCTCACTACTTACAAAGAACTCCCTGCCCCAAGCAGGCAGCTTGATTAGAAGAATCCTCATCTGTCAAGCACTCTGCATTTGCGTACTGTCTACTCTATTGTCAATTCGGACTTAACTCAATCATGCTAAATTTTGACCTTTCAGAGGCTTTGTCTCCAGCCCGAAACTCATTGTTTTCCCCAAGTACAGACTAGTCTATGGCCACATTTTCCCCTATAAAAACCCCTGCCTTTGAGAGCTTCTTTGGATCGCTCCCAACTTCCATCTCGCCCTGCTGCCACTTTGCTTGGCGAGCCTTCCCCTCAGTCCCACGTACTGAGAACACCATACCTCCAAACTTCTGCTGCAGACTACCTGGGCTTCAGGACAGGTGTAGTATTACCCAAACCAACAACTCCTCTAAAAATCCCTCTATCCCACTCCAACCTTTATTTCTATAGTTATCTAAGTGAGTATGCTGCATACACTGTTTAATTGTATTTTAATAAAAACAATTATTTTTATTATTATTTCAATAAAGTTTGCTCCTTGACTCGGCCTGACCCCGTAGACATTGGGTAAAAGATCTCGCTCCATTGCCCTGCCTCTCGTATTGCTAGCTTGTGCTCTTTGACTAATTTCCCCAACTTATATAATTTGGAGCGCACTTAGGTGTCCCTCCTGGGACCCCCAGAAATCAGGGTAACAGACCCCCTTGAAGACTGGTACTGAAGAGACAGGCAGCTTTGGATAGAGTTGGTATCAGCTGCGGAGTATATGTTGAGCAGTTGCCTCTCAATCTCCACTGGCCACTGTTCACCAACTTCCTTGTGTGACCAAAGAAAATTTCCAATTGCTGTCACAACTGATGGAGTTATAGGATCCAGATCTCTAAAGTTAAAACTGCATTGTATCATACTGCTCTAAGTACAGGCATAACTTTTGAGGGATAATATGTAAAGTGGAGACTTCCATGCATCCTCACCATAATACAAGAATAATTCCAAATTATTCTATAAGACTCACATTTGCCTAAAGCAAGTGGAAGCCTTTTCTGTTCCACAACCATTTTGACTCGCTTATATTACCTTCTCCTAATAGTACTGCCATCTTTCAGTGGAGCTGCAAAGACATCAGGACTTAAATATCACTTGGTAGTGCTTAAAAAAGGTTCATTTAAGCTGAGTTACCTCCCAAAGACAAGTAGTGCAAGTAAACTTCCCAGCTTGATTCACAGTGACATGGATACATGTTGTTCTAAATTACTGCCACTCTAATCTAACATCTGTGCTGAAGTTACTTGATGGGAAGCTTAATCCATATATATCTCTGCATGATGTTGTTTAGCTGGAAAAGTTAACATGCAAAAATCACTGGGAACATAGATAACACTTTCCTTTATATCTGTCTAGCTATCTTATGTAGCTAGCCAATGGCTTTAACTCCAGTGACCTTACTGTCCTTCACTTAAGGCTATAAGGAACTTGGCTAGTCCAGGAGAAAAATCCCTCCAGAGTGCTGAATTTGGGTTGACAGAGCTATGAGCTACTGAGAGCATATGAAACTCAGGGCAGAAGGCCAATTAGGATCGCCAAGGCATTTTTATGTCTGCGTAAATATTGGACTTTTAGTACAACATGAGTTCTTTGTTAGAAGACTTCTGCTGCAGCTAGTACACCTGCTTAAAAATACTTCCTTTTGCTCCTCTGCTTCGCTGAACACCAGAATGCATGGAGAGTTTAGTTCTACCTTTTGCTTCAATTACAAAGTGCAGAGTACTTAACAAAGCTGTTGCTAGCCATTTCTCTGATTCAAACCTTTCTCTCTCACAACTCCCTGTCCACTGACAGGTAGGTTCAGAAGATTAAAGAGAGTATTCTTTTTTGTCAATGTGGAGAGCATTTCTTCAAAGCTTTCTCTTTCTGCACGTTGGTCTGCTACATTTATGCCCTGGTAACCTCCTATTAAAAGAGCATCTCTTAACCTTTGGCTGGGATACTAAAGAAAACAGCAGCCTCTGCTGTTTTGATAGGAAGGGCCTGTTCAAACAATTTTTGGAGACTTGAAATCATTGTATTAAGAGGAGGCATTTCTTTAATTCATGCTGTCTTCCAAGTCAATCTGACTTTTCTGCTATGTACAGTGTTCTGAGCTCTATGATTATGATAGCCAATACTGTGTGCTTGGCTTATCACTGAAATAATTTTCAGATTTCTAGCAATCTGCATGATACAGCTGGTCCATAAAGATGATGATTAGTTATGAAACAAAAGGATAACAGATGTTCATACCTTGGGACAAGTATACTATCCTACATTTTTTTAAAGAAAAAAATCCCAGGCTGTATTAATCATGTGATGTTTTCAAATATGTCCACCTTGCTTATATTTTCATTTCAACTTGCATAAGGGATAAAAATTTGATTCCCTTAACAACACGATATAGCAATAAGTAAAAACAGCAAACAACAAGGGGGGAAAACAACCAAAAACAAATCAGCTCAAAATGCAATATACTCTTTCCTTGTACATAAATCTTAGACAGATGTGGATCATTTGATTTACTTTTCATATCAAAAGCAATATCTTTCTTAGGGTAATATCTGAATAGATTTGAGTGAAAGAACAAGAGTGCAAAGTGATTGCATCTTCCAAAAGAGATGTATTTTTTTTTAATCTGAAGCTATCTTATTTGAATATGTAATCATAAGAAGAAGGCTGCTCAATCAGGTCAAAGGACCATTCTAATTCAAAGCTTGGCAATGTTATTTTTTGAACTACAGCTCCCAGAATACCTCAGCTAAGCGCTTCTGGAAGATGAGGTCCAAAGGAATAATTTCACAGAGCTTTGTTTTAATCCATTATCCTACTTTCAGCCAGGTTGGAATATAGGACAGGGGTCTAAATATTCTAAACACACCAGATTATCTCTACTCTTGGAAATTAAGCAGGGTCTGCTCTGGTTAGTACTTGGATGGGAGACCCTCACTTGAATATCTGTTGCTATAGGTTATATTTCAGAGGAAGGAACTGGCACAATCACCTATTAGTATTCCTTGCCTAAGAAAACTTCATGAAATTCATGGGGTTGCTGTAAGCTGACTGATGACTTGAAGACACATATGCATACAGGAACATAGGAAGCGAGTTTGGAAATTGGTTCATTTAACTCAGTAGTGTCAGCTTTGACTGTCAGTGGGAGTTTCAGGTATGATTCTTTTCTAGCATACCTGAACATCCCTTGCATTCCTTGTGCTTGACTTTCCAAGTACTAACTAAACCCCATCCCGTTTAACTTCCCAAATAAGTCAAGACTGGATTTATTCCTGACATGATGGTGGTAAAATGGACCTAGGAAGCCCATATGGAAGGCATGAATGCAACACTTTCCCCCAAACATCAGATATTGAGAAGTATAGTGCCCCTGGATGTTGGGTTTCTGTTCAGTTAACACAACTAAATCCAGGATTTGGAAAAGTTGCTTTTGGGACTACCACTCCCAGGTGCCCCCATGTCAGCATAGCCCTCAGATTTCTGGAAGCTGTAGTCCAAAAAGGTAATTTTTCCAAGCTGACTAAATGAAATGAATGCTAGTTAAATATCTCCAGAAGTGGACTTTGATACAACAATATCTTACATGCCTAGATCGCATTTACCAAACACAGGGCCAACAAGTTTATACCAGAATAACATGTCAGGATTATTGCCTTTAAAAGAACAATCCACAACTTTGTAAGCTCAATTGCAGTTTATCTTGTTAAAGATGGTCCGTGTTAGTATTCACTGATCCTTCTTACATTTGCTAGGGTCTCTTGGCCTTATTAATTCAAATCTTACTTTCAATGTATGCATGTAGCCAAGATAATTATTAGAAGGAAAGATCAAAGCAAGCATATTATAGTCCTATTCCATTTTCTGCTGATGTGAGTGATCTGCCTCCTCTTTGATGTTGTATGCTTCTACAGTGAAAGTACAGAGGATAAAAATACTACACCATGTAATCTGGCATTTATCCCATGAGAGCAGAATTCCAAATTGTGACACATGTCAAGAAGTTTAAAAAAAAAACACTTAAAAGAGTCCCATGCTTTATAAAGTGACACACTTTGCATTTAAACACCATCAGACATCGTTTTCCATTATAAATTTAGTTCCTGATAGAAAATTCAAAGACTTGTTGTAAGTTTAAGTCAAAGAAAATGACAGCAATATTTTATAAAAATAGCATCCATATTTACTAGTTATTCTATTGGCAATGTTATTCTATTGTAGTCCATACCAAATTGTTTAAGGCCAAACAAATAAAGGCTAACTTGTCTTAGAAAAAATGTGAATAGGTTCATACATGTCAGTGTTACCTTGTTTTAGATGAAGTAGCTACATTCTTTCATCATCTTATGTAACAAGACTGTAAGCTTTCAACACAATCCAGCATGGATTGGAAGTAAGCAAAGACTTTGTCCTTAAAAACAAACCAATGAACAAAAACAAACTGTATTCTCTTGCCTTTACTCAATAAAAGATCCGTCTATCTATTACCTGAAACACAATAGTTTATTAATATTTTCTTCCTGCAGGAACGATAAACTGGCACAAATTTTGACCTTTCCTGCTTCCAAGGACAAGAGACAGATTTCCAGTGGCATAGTCAAAAACTGGCCAGTCTCAAAACTATACTTTCTTGCTATCTATATTTATTGTGTGTGTGTATGCTTTCAGGTCATCTGGAGACTTATGCTACCCCATGAGTAATGAAAGCAGAAAAAACTACAGATTTTTGACACCAACTGCCAAATCTGGCAATGAACTCTTTTGCAGCATGAAAGTATGATTAATCTCTTTGTCATTGTGTTAACTACATCTGAGCTTCAGCATCTGTAGGATAAGGATCCCAAATGCCTCAAAAATAATTGATGGAGTGGATAATGGTTCTCCTATGCCAGTGCTGATGGAATATATATTCCATTATTTTGTGTATGTATCTTCTACATTTAGAATAACGCATGGTGGTGTGAAAGTATGCATGTGCTCAAGTGTGTATCTTCCATTAGAATGTGTGTGTGTGTGTGTGTGTGTGCGCGCGCACGCCATCTATTTGCCTGCTGACTTAAAGTGACCCCATGAATTTCATAGAGTTTACTTAGGCAAAGAATACTCAGAGGTGGGTCTGCCAGTTCCTTCCTCTGAAATATAGCCTATAGACCTAGTATTCGTTGGCGGTCTCCTATCCAAATACTAACCAGAGCTGATCCTGCTTAACTTCCAAAATCAGACAGGATCTAGTGCCTTTAGGATACTTAGGCCACTCCATTAGAACACATCCAACTAACACATGGTATCATTCTTAGTACATGGATACAGGAATATATTATTCAAGTAAGAGGACAGAGGCATTGCAAATGCAATTTGAAGTTGCTTTAACATGATATTAGAATCCTAGGCTATGGAGCTGCCTTCTAAGGCTGGCGCCCTCACTGCTCTGTTTTTGCTGGCAGGCAAAGAACTTCTTATATAAACAGAATTTTAGCTTGTAACTGTTTAAGGCAGAAGGATGTTTAATGGATATATGGTATCTTTTATTAAGTTTTGAATGTATTTTTTCATTCTTTTAAGCCATTCTTTTTAAATCAATGTTTTAATTGGACTGGCTGTTTAATGGTTTTGTAAAACTTTGGTACTATATATTGTTATAGCTATTCTAACTTATATTGTAACCCACTTTGATTCCCCTATTGGCAAAAAGGTGGCATATAAATAAACTTCTATGCATGTCTATTCTGAAATAAGCTCCACCGTGTCTAGGTAAGTGTGTATACAGCACTGGGCTGGCTCTACCCTAAGGCATACTGAGCTCTTGTCTCGGGCAGAAGATGACAGAACTCCCAACCAATACCTCCAGAATCTCCATGCTATCAAAATGAGAGTGCCCTTGCCATGAGTGAGTCACTTTTTATTTTATCTGAAATGCATCAGTCACTGCACTTCAAACAAAAGATAAAATGAGTAGCACCAGATGCTTACCAGGCATTCTTGGACTGCTGTTTTCTTACTAGAGTGACCAATAGCTGGAGCACCAGACTCATCCAAATGGAAAAAGAAAGAGACTGTATACATTCCCAAAGAAGCCTAGCTTGGTCATATCTCCTGAGACATTGCAAAGACTTCTGAGATTTAGTAACATCTTGCAGGACATAGCAAGGAGATTCAAGAGACTCACAAAAAGATTCTGGTGAACCTTAACGGTACACAGTCTGACTCATCTGTGACACCACAGCACCTGTATTGAATAGCAGTCTCAGAAAGTGTGCAGCTGCAGACAGGTAGTGTCAATGATTTTGCCTTATGTGGTGAAATTGATTAGTTTGTCCCCCACCTCTTGCCTAAGTACATTTTCCAAGGCATTTTTTAAGGCAAAGGAGGGCTCTTCTTCTTAAACTACTTCCACCACTTTTAAAAATGCATGTCTTCACACTGAGCTTCTGATGCATTTCAAAGGAAATAGATCTCTTCAGCCCCTAACAACTTTCTTTTCATTAAGATGTAGGTGGTCATATCTCCTGTTTTAGAGAGAATGGCATTATTTTTGACTTCAGGTCTGGCTTTAAAAAAAGAACTAAACAAGACAAGAACAGTGGTCTTCACCAGCAACAACTGGTGGACAACAACCCGAATATGCACAAAGATAATTCTGGTTACAGTCTTCTTTATGGTGAGCTATACTGACATTCTAGGCATATTATAGTAATTATTTCTAAACATATACCTCTACTTATAAATCAACACATGCACAAATGTAAACAAATATGTGTTTTCTTGTGTCCCTTTTTGTGATGAGACAAGTGGTCACACTCTAGTGAAGACTTCTATATTGTTGCTACTGAGGAGGTAAAACTGAGTTGGAGCTGCTCTTCCCCTTCACATGATGTGAGTCCTCATGGTGAAGATTTTTACATATAGAAAACTCATCAGGAGAAAATATCAGCTTAGATCCTTCCTCCACCAAGTATCTCTCTTTATAAAAAATGGAGGAAAATTCCATCATGTGAACTGCTACAGTGCCTCTTTCAATTGCATAGCCAAACACAAGCTTACCACTGAAATGAAAATAATACCTGTATAGCTAAAGATCTAACCCAATATCTGAGAGTACTGGTTTTTTTTATTATTATTATTTGTGGTGGGTAGGAGAACTAATCATTGTCTGTCCCTTCTCCTCATCCTCAATTCAAAAAAACAAGAACAAACTCCCCACATACTGTAACTATATATATATATCCTGATTATGAAGGGTAATGGAAAGTTTTAAAGGGGCAAATGCTCTTCTCTTTGTTTCCATCTCCCTTGCAAACCTTCCCCAAGATACAGTGTAAACAATAAGGAGTTTTCAGATTACAAGCTGGAGAGTCATTCCTTAGAGTAAGGGAGCACACCTGCACATAAGCAAATCTTCATTCTGCTAGGAGTACATGTGTCTGATTAAACATACATATGCTCTTGTCCAACATAAATACATCTCCACCTAGTGATCCAGAATAAAGGTGTCATGAGGGCCAGGGAAGGTCTAAGGAGACCACTTCTTCAATCACTATAAAATCGGGTGTCTTTTTCTACTTCCTTTTTCCTTCTAGTTTTTTTTAATTCTTTAACTCATTGGTTCTTCTTTTTTGTGTCAGCCCAACTTACCTTCCAGAACTGTTGGGAAAAGGAAAGGGAAATACTATGCATGCCCACATGAACTGATTGGAGAAATAGCAAAGTAGAATGTAGTAAATAACAGAAGGGCATATTCCCAAAAATATTCTAGCAACCTCATTACTTCAAAATCTGCAGGACTTTCATTAAAAAGAGACTTCTGTAACTAATTGGATGGATATTGAGATAAACATTTTATTAAATATAGTAAACAATTTATTAATGAAAATCTGCCAGATGTTCACATTATGGAATTTTGACTAAGCACATTCTCTAAATGTTTTATAGTGCAATCATACACAGATCTACTCAAAAGTAATATCTACTGAGTTTCCTGGGATTTACTACCATGTGAGTTAACCTGAACTCTGCGTATGCGACTGTCGCCCTAAATTTTCATCCAATGTCAGTGTTGGACGAAAAATTTTCTTTCTAAATAATAATGCTTTATTTCTGTTATTATCTACACTGTCCTAATCAAAGTTGTCTTGACAGCTTTTCCATTTCTGCTATGCTGAGTGTCGAACCTATGTATTCAACAAAAAGAAAATATAGAGACACATTTAACAATGAAAATATGTATTCCTTCCATTTTGTGAGTAAACTCCACAGAAACCCACATAAATGGCGTATAAAGCTTTTATGAATCAGGCCTGAGGCGATACATTTAAGTGGTCCCCACTGCATTTGCACACACAAACAGTTGCACAGTATATTTAAAAAAAAAACCCTGCAATAACAGGCAAATAGCTGTAAAATATTAGCATGATTTCATTTGCAACTAGGACTCCTTCCTCAGCTTGCCTGACAACCAATTTTGAGGAAATGACGAAAGCGTGTCAAAGAATAGCTTGTGTCTTGGGTGAGAAGGGGTGTGGGGAGGGGATGATAAGAAGTAGTTTGCTGTTTTGCATAGGATTATTTTTTTTTTAATACATGTCAAAATAAAGCCTCAGAGAGAGAGAGCGAGCTACAGCTTATATGGAATATTTCACACAGAATCCTGCTTGTTATCAATTAATTCAACTTGCTTCCTCATCAATTCCCCCCCCCTTCCCAAGCCCTGATGGTTTTATGACCTGGACCCAGGCGATCCCCTCAGGCAGTCCATCTGATAATTGACACATTTCCTAACTCAGGATAGTGATGCCCAAGTCACTGCTTTCAGGCCTGTGACTCCAGCTTATTGGAGTCTGCAGCAGGGGCTCCTTTTATCCCTCATACATCAGAATACACTGACAGCTCTCCCAAGCAGGGACGGAGCGGATCTCTCCCTCAGGAAAATGTATGCAAACACCTCCAGAAAATTGTACTGGTTGCCAGGCATCACAACGGTGACATCTTTATGATAAACACGGTATGCAGAAGAAGGCCTAATAAAAGAATAACAAATTATTACATCCAGAGGGCAATTTTACAAGATTAACTGGTGTAATAAATTATTGCCTGAGTCAGAATGCTTGCCTTACCTTTTAAGGTATTTCACAGTGCTGAAGAAATGAACCGGCTTATAAAAAGAGGGAGAGAGAGAGAGAGAAGGGAAGGAAAACAACGCAGAGCAGAAAATAGTAAACCAATTCCTGCATTTTTCTAAGGCCAGTCATGATAGCAGTGTGTGGTATTTGGCTGTCTGCATGCAAGTACTTGCTGTAAAATAGGGTTATGCATATATAGCTTGTGCCAAGATGACTACATTTGTCTCCCACCCCCCACTTCTCCATACAGCTGCTGGATGTTTAGTAGCAGGGCAATCTACATAATATCAAATTGAACAAAAGCCTTTAGTGCTTTATTTCTACAACTATTTTCATGCATTAAAAATTGAAAAGAACATGCCAGGAGCCAAATATATTTCCTACTAATTGTCAAATATTTGATTTTTTTTCTTCCTTTTATTTTTGTCCCTCTCTGCTTTGAAGCACAAAAGGCTGGCCTCCTGTTCGTTTTCCTCCTCAACCCCACCCCCTTTTCTAACTGGCATCGACCCTCAAGTTTTTAAACACATACATACTTGCAGATATATAAACACACTAGTATATCTCGCCTTTCAATTTTGAAAGAATATATTTCCTGGTTTGTTTGTTTTTTAAAAGGCAGGCTTTATTTTTGTCTTTGTCTTCTTGTTTTGAAAATGACATTTTAAAAAAAAGAAGAATACTGTGTCCTAAACTTAGGGAATATCTATGTGCTATTCTTATGCAACTAGCAGTGAAAGCTTAGATTTGCATTTCAGCTGTAAATGAAGGAGAAATGTGTGGGTCCCCCCCCCTGCGGTTTTTCCAGTCACTGTCCCAAGATTTCCCACAACCATAAAAAGACAGAGACTGCATCCAGAATTCAAAGGCTCTGGCTGTTTTGTAATTTATCATAAATTCTCACACGCAACAGTGGCATATAACATTAATAGGCTAACACAGCTCCACACTCATAAGCCGTAGACTCTTTTCCTGCTGACTATGGGGTCCTATTTTCCAGTGTCACCAATTAGGACAGCATGTTTTTTTTAAAAAATAAATAAATAACAAACCAGCCATTTGGTTTACCAAAGGGTATGCACTTAACTTAAGGGGTAAGAGTCATACATTTGTGTACAGAAACAGTCTTGTCTATTTGTTTAGGAAGACACTTACTGGCCAAGCTGGCTGGGGAGAATTTTAGCCATGCTAGTATAACCACCTAAAAGCAACTTTTCCAAGTATGGTTCTATTTGACAATCTAGGTTAACAGATTTATTGTAGCGTGACCCTTCATGTTTTACAATCTACTTGCTCAGATCATGTCAGGATGCAACTACAGGAAGTGCCATAACTTGGTCATTCAGTGAGGGCAGAGGGCCTGAAAATGATTCCAGGAAAAGTAGAAGCAATTCAGATGGTATGAGACCTGTGGATATTGAAAGAGTCCAAGGATTTTGGGAAATGGGAAACTTCTTGTCAAAGCTCTGTAGCAGGCTAGCAGATGAATGTGAGCCACTCGTTACCCTATTTTTCATTGAGAGAGGAGCTCAGTGCACAAGATGGGAATCTCTTCAGGGGCAACAAAGCTGCCATTTTTGCAGCACTATGCTTAGAAAAGGCTACACAGCTCATGTATAAGAACTAGGAGCTGTCTCCAGAGAGGAAGGGAATAGCTATACTCACCTGGCGTGAATGCTATACCTGACATTAGGTACAAAAGGAACAATAGCTGTTATTTCTTCCTTACACCACCAAAAAAAAAAAAAAAAGGCTCAAGAAACCTGGCAAGAAAAAAAATAACACAGTAGTGAGACTTCTGCGCCCCCCCCCATCCCGAGTATTCACAGATTCTAAATGTTTCCGGAAACCTTTCTGTGACGAAATAACACATCATTGTGTCTGTGTGCAAAAATCATGGGAAATTTTGCACAACCCTCTTTTTAAAAAAAACTGTATTGAAATAGTATTTTTAGTGTGAAAAACATATCCCCTCCCTACAGGATCTCCATGCCTTTTTGTACAAAACATACACACATTTCTATACAGAATAATTTCCTGAAACTTTTTGAATGCAAGAATGTCAGGCAAATATTGCATAGAAATCCCCCTCCCACCTCTTCCACTTAGCAGACAGAAAATTGTAGAAATCTTGGCGTGCCAGGGAGAAACAGTCAAACACCCACTCCTACGTCAAACAATATGAGAGCAGTGGCTCACATGAAGACAGTAAATGGAGATTTTACAGTCATATGACGTACCAAGCTGGCCATGGGAACAAATGAAAATAGATTTATTGACAAGTTATGAGAAAGACTAACTCTAAACAGTAGTGTACTATTCAAGCTGTTGATATAGGTCCACTGCCAGATTTGAGATGGTCATGAGGAAACTAAAGAGCCATTCTTCTCACTGTAGCATAGTACACACTGTTTTCTCTGACTGTTGTTGCTAATTACTATGAGGCCAGGTTTGCTTATGGTAACTCTTTGAATCTAACATCAATGTCCCTGCTCAGGTCCTGCAGACTAAGGGTTGTGGCTTTGTTAATTGAATCTCTCTACCTATAATGCAGTTTTCTTCAGCTGCCTTCCACTTCACCAAGCTTTATTGTCTTTTTTAATGAGTCATGTCTTCTCATTATATTGCCAAAATATGACAACATCAGTTTTGTTATTTTGGCTTCTAGGGAGAGTTCAGGAACAATTTATTTGTCATGTTGGCAGTCATAGGTATTTATAACACTCCCATCTAGCACCATATTTGAAACAAGTTGATTTTCTTCTTGTCATATTTCTTTATTCTCCAGCTTTCACAGTCATTTGTAGAATCATAAATGTGATGGGATGGACTTCGGCATTCAGTGATATATCTTTACACTTGAAGATATTGTCTACTTCCTACATAACTGTCCTTCAAGTTTTTGTTTTCTTCCCATTTCTTGACTGCAGTCTCTATTCAGATATATGATTCACTGAAGGTATACTAAATCTTTGGCTATTTTGATGTCTTTATCAGCTTCCCTGAAGTTATCTATGACCATTTCCACACTAGAGTGTTATAGTGCTACTATTCCACTTTCAACATCCTATGGAATCCTGGGATTTTCAGTTTAGAGAGGGGCCTCAAAATTCAGGACTCTCAAAGGCCCCTCTCTAAACTGCAAACTCCAGGATTCCATAGGATGTTAAAAGTGGAATAATAGCACTCTAACACTCTAGTGCGGAAATGGCTTTATCATCTGTGCTCATTATTTTTGTTTCCTTAATGTTCAGCTGTAACCCTGCTTTTGCATTTTCTTCCTTGACTTTCCTCAATAATCATTCCAAATCTTTGGTACTGCCTGCTAATAGTATGGTGTCATCCGCATATCTTAAATTGTTTATGTTTCTTCTCCCAGTTTTCATACCTGCTTCCTTTGAGTTTGAATATCTCATTCCATTTATTAACAAAATTCTTTGTTCAATGATTTTATGAATTATATGAATTATGTTTCCCAAGTTCTTTCAGAGCAACTTTCACTTCCTTTTCTAAACCTGCAAGTTCGTTGATCAGAGGTTCTTCCTTGAATGAATCTGTCATCCTTTTACCTCTTTTATAAAGCTCTTCAATATATTGTTTACAGCATCTTTTTGTTTTGTTTTTTTTGATCATTATAGTGTGTTCTCCTGTTATACACACAGCGTCTCTGTGCTTGACTTACCTTGAACTTCCCTTTGTTTTCTCATATTTTGTGTAAGAGGTCTCTAGTTCTACCTTTTAGTTGTATTTTACTATTTCTTTGGAAGGATTATTATAATAGTTCTCTTTGTCCCATGAGCAGGTCATTGAACAGTTTCATTCAAGATTCTGACTCTATTTATCTCACCTTTTATTTTTGTTTTGTGCTTGCTTGCCTGTCGTTAACTGTTTGGAGAGTTTTATTTGTAATCCAGTTAAAGTTTTCTTTTTATTTGGCTGCAGATGGTATCTTTTTGTACTCTTACCTGAGAATAGCCCTGGTTTAAGTTCTGAGTTCTTCTGACTTCCAGTCTATTAGATTTAATTGTGCAAAATTTTAAATTTAAACTTAAACTTAAATCTTTAAAATTTAAATCTTTAAATTCTTCAGGGATGTTATTTGAGTTGTGTTTTGGTATGATGATTAATGTAATGTAGTTCTAAATTTTTTGATATTAGCGGTTAATAGTCTGTGCTATATCTGCTCCTGGTCTTATTTTTGCAGAGAGAATGGAGCTTTTTCTTGGCCATTTGGAGAACCAGCATGGTGTAGTTGTTTGAGGTTTAGATTATGTCTTTGAAGACCATGATTCAAGTCACCCATTAGCCATGGAAACCCACAGGGTGACCTTGAGCAAATCACATTCTCTCAGCCTCAGAGGAAGGCAAAGACTCCTCTGAACAAATCTTCCCAAGGAAACCCTGTGATTGGTTCGCCTTTGGTTGCCATAAGTCTGAAATTGACCATCTAATGATTTCCACATATACATATCTTTGGTTGCCTGATGAGAGTATTCCACATATCTTTGGTTGTCTGATGAGGGTGTTTCACTGAAGTCTTCTTGATATTCATTTTTCATTAATGCCATCCAATTTTTCTTAGATTGTCATGTCCCAAGTAAAACACTGTCATTATCTGATTGAAAATGTCCCATTCCTGTCCACTTTGGCTCATTCACCCCCGGTATTTCAATATTTATATGTTTAATGATATATTTATATGAATTCATCTTATTTCTAAATAAATTCACCTATAGTTTTGCATGATTGTATCATTTGGAGGGGAAATATTGAATCCATTTATAATGTACTGATCTGGAAAATAATTCACAGTTGGTAATTTATTTTAATTTATTTAATTGACACTATGCAATAATATTATAAATAGTTATACATTCCGTTTCTTGTTTTACAGTGTCTAGCTTTCCTTGGTTCATGTTTCCCACATTCTTTGTTCATATTATATGCATTGTAGAATTTAGGACTTTTCTTTCACATCTGAGTGTATTAGTAGCTATATGTCCTTTTGCTTGGAAATCAGATCAGCTATCAAAATAGCTAAGACTAAATTCAGGAAAGCAGGCACTGATGCTCATTAAGCTAAGCTGGATAATTGGAATACCCCTCTACAAGGTTTGGATGAGAGTACAGCAAAGGACTGAGAGGGTGAAAGGACAAAGACTCTGCTACCAATGAGAAGCAAGTTACTATCCCAGAGGATTACAACAGACAAGCTGAATTGATAACAGAACAGAAATTACATCGTCATCGTCATCGTCGTCATTGTTGTTGTTGTGACAAGTCAGCTAAAGACTTACCTAAACTACATGTGGCTGATCAGGTTTGTATACAGTCCAGACAGCTAAAGACTAAAGAATGGGGAAAAAAAAACTGAGATCCTTTCTTCAGGTTTGATAAATGTGATAAAGATGTCAATTCAGACTGTAATTTCTAGTTTGGATAGATCTGAATGGTCAGGAACAAGAATTTAATTGAACTCTTTTTTGTGTAGTACGTCTAGAAGGTAATTCACCAAGAGTATTCAGTTCTAACAAGGATTGGAAGAAAGTTATATGAACCTTATATGAGCTACAAAATATTGTAAAAAAAATTGATGCTTTATTGAATGAATTTTGTATTTGTTTATATTTGTAATAAAAAATATTAAGGAAAAAAAACTGAGATGAGATCCAAAGGAGCAACCATCCTGTAGGCAACTTCAACATGCAGATCAGTAGTGTAGTTGGCTCATGAATTGGAAAGAGCCCAGATTCTCCAGTCCAAGTGCAGGAGAGATTTCCAGTTCACTCATCCCAATCTCATTTAGCAGTCATAGGTTTTGGATAGCAGAAGTGCTATCACCTAAAAGACTATGGCTATTTCCACACCCTACCTTTTCCTGAAGTTGTCTGGTGGGGATCTCGGCAGCAGATCTGCAGGGAGGGGAGCACAACAGGAGTACTCCTCTCCACATCAGCTGGCTCCCTACAGTAGGGAGTGCAATGGCCATGCCTCTTTCTTCTGCAGCACAACTGGGTACCTTCTCTGACTGTGCTAGGACAGTAAGCACAGCCATTGTGCTTCTATGGCTTCCACAGAACAGGTAACTGAAGGATGGTGGTGTGATCTCATGTCATTGATGAGGAAAACCCATCAATGATTTAATCCCCAATTGCGTTGCCTGGGGATGGGAGAAGGAAGGGAGTGGGACAATGTCATGCAGAAGTGTTGTCATGGTCCCGTCCTTCTCTCATCCACATTGTAGGATGGGAGGGTGTTGCAGAAAGGACCTACTGGTATGTTGAAATTCAGGGAGGTATTATGGACGGTCAATATGATATAGATAAAAAAACTTGCTTTGTTATAAAAGGAAAGATGTGTCAAATTATGTGGAACTTAGTCGGGAGGTTAGTACAACAGACAGAAAGAGAAGGGAAATTCAGTGACACAGAGAGAAAATACAGATGAAGAGGACAACCACTATGAGGGAAGAGCAGTAGGGAAGAGAGAGTTAGCAGCTGAATGAAAACTTGTTTAAATAAGTTTCTTTGTTCCTTTTAACTCCTGCCAGATTCCTGTTAGTAACTTCTACCGCTTGGAACAGTCTAGATGCCCATATTGAGAGTTCTGGACATCAGTATCTGTCAGAGAAGCAATTTCAGTATGGAACCAGAATATACCCCATTACAGAAATTAGAAATTGGTGAGAATTTTGTTTCAGGTTTTTTTTTAAAGAACTGAACAAAATTTGCAAATCTCTTCATCTTTGCAAGAGAAAGATTGTGAGTTCTTTTTTTAAAAAAAAAAAAGAATGAAACTAACAGTTCATCTGTCCAAACCTAGGACCTGTCTAGTTAACTCTCTAAAGTCTAAGCCTGAATCTGTTAGCATTGGCTTAGGGCTACCACCTTTTTTTTTCTTCTAAAGAAGCTCCTCATCTTTAACACTTTGGCAGATAGATGCATCCTTTTCCTTCTCATTTTGGAAAAACCCACTGTTTTTCCAGTGCAAATGAGAGTATTTTAATTTGGAAAGAAAAGTAATTTCATGTTATTTTTGAAGAACACACCAAAAATTCACAAATCACATATTTGAGAAATAAAGAACTTAAGGTTTTTCAAAATTCAAATGTGAGAGAAAGCAAAACTGAAAGATTTTCCAGTACTTTCTCTATATGAGTGGTTTCATGTGGTATAATGTGTATCACAGAATTCAAGTCTGGTTGCCTCAGATACTTCATGGACTTTGTCTGATTGCCTGTGGTTGCTACAACAGCCATGTAAAGCACAAGGGCCAATTATCTACCTGCTTAATGGAAGTACCAGTCAGTATAACATGTACCTCTGTGAAATCTTGACTCTCTTGCAGTCCTGCCAACAGCTCCCCAGATTCCCTGTGGGCCAAGAAACATCTGAGTGAATCGCTGAAAATTGAAGCTATAGCAAAATAATCATTGGATTACTTTACCACATGGCCAGGGGGTGGGTCATCTTGAGATTATTTTTATTGAATGTATTAGCTCTTCACAGTAATAAAACCTGGGATAAGCTTTCATCCATAGGCTCTTCCATCCAAAGGTGAAGGCCTTCTAAGGAATCTGTGAGTGAAATGAAGAAATTAAATGAAGCACAAACAAGCACAGAGTTTCTGCCACAGGTAAAAATAAATAAAGAGGTCATATATAACTCTTCCAGGCTTTTAAGACTAGCTTTAAAGATGTTCTGTACCTCTGAGTGGTGTATAGACTGGAATTTTTTTCTAGACAAATCCAAGCTGTTCAACATTTTCCTTACGGTCGTTCACCTAGCAGCAGCTTCACTGAGTTTCAGAGACCAAGTTAAATCTAATTTATGTGGACTATTTCATGTGCTGATGCTTTTAATGATTGTTTGCAATTTTTACTGCTGCTACTGGATTTTATCTACAATACAGCTTTACAGTAATTTTATTGTTGTTTTCAGCTGGTTTTTATTGATCTGCTGTTTTTATTGAGTGTATTGTGACTTGCTAATGCTATTATGATATTTTATATTGTCAGTTCTGCTTGGAATCCACCTTGTGGAGCCTTTCCCAAAAATGGAAAAGCAGAGTAAAAATATTCCAGAAAAATGCACCAAACCAAGAAGTAAATAAATTGAACACTTGTCAGATTATATAAGATTTTTTTAAAAAAATATTTTGTCCTCTTGATGGTTTTGGACTTCAGCTCCCAGATACCCTAGGCAGCAGAGCCTATAGACAGAGATCCCAAGGTTGTTCTCTGAAATGTTTGGAGGGTCAAAGGTTGAGAACAAATGCACCAAGACAGGTGGGACCAGATTTGAGCACGATACTGAATTTCAAATATAGCAGTTTTTTAAAAAGTAAAAATTAAGATTAAAAAAGATGTGGCAATTTTATTCTGGACTAATTGAAGTACACTGGTCCAATCCATGACTATTTTCCTGCTCCATTTTTATTTATTCACGTATTTTAACCTCAGGGATCTTACTAACAGTACCAGAGACAGCTCTCACCCATTTTTCTGTTCCTTTTAAAACCCTGGCATCTTACAGCCAGTGCCTTATCCCTTTCCCGTTTTTTCGCCATTTTTTCCCTGTGCCCTGGGAATCATAGCAGCAGTAACTTAGAGAATCCTCTCTTTTTTTGTTCTTTTAAAATTCATCAGTGAGCTAAGACAGCCCTTTTTTCCTGTTTTTGTTTTTGTTTCTAAACAATCCTTTGTTTGGATTTTTTTCTTTTCTTGAAACTGACCCCTGCTGCAATTTGGACAACAACCAAAAACATTCCGTCAAATTTTGAAGCATCTACCACAATATCATGATGAGTTTTGGCAAGCCCCCTCCCCTCTTTTTTTTTAAACTTCTAGGAATTTCTACTTTTTGAACTTAAAGCAGACACTGCTATCCAGATATTAACTACAACTACTCTTTTGAATGTTGAGGTGTCTACCATGGTTTCCCAATAAGCTGTGCTCATGTTTTGCTTCTTGCACATCTCATTTGGAATTTCAAGTTTAAACTTGTAACTGAAACTTGAACGAGAACCAAAACTACTTTGTCAGATCTGAGGTTTCTATGCCAATGTCCCAATGAGTTATGGTTGTCACAGTCTGATATGTATATGTATTTATTGGTGGGAGGGTTAGACTAGAAAAGGCCATAAAGATTTATGGATGAATGCTTTCCCCAGATTTTATTCTTGCCTCTGCTGAAAAGCACCCATCTTGAATCTCAGAAGACAGTCAATTCCTTCTAATAAATAATTTACAGCACTTGAGACACATATGAATGGCTTATCTACATCAATATCAATATTGATGCATCAGTATAAAAGACAAATTCAGACTTCCAAAGGTGTTTACATAAGAGACAAGGTAGTGTGGATTACATTTATATACAGTTTTATTTATTCAGATGCTGAATAAATTCCAAAACGCGGATGTCACCAACTGTACTGCTTTATGTGGAATCCATAATGTTACTCTCTTCCATATTGCTGACAGAAAAGGAGAATTTTTTTTCTAGTTCATCAATAACTTTAATAGACTATTTTACTGCATATAAAATAGAAATGAACGCAATTAACAAAAAAAATGTAATAAAGTATGCAATGTTAGTACAGCTTAATTCTTGCATTTCTTCCAATGGCAAGACTTAAGACTTTGCCCACCCGTATACACAATACTGAAAATAAACACTAGTGTCATTTCGCGCTATGTTGCTGCTGTAGAAATGCAATAGATGATATAATAATTCTGGCTAAGTAAATGAAAAAAAAGTATAGCATGTTTCATATCTCTTAGTCTCCACTGCAGCTATTTGCAGACAGAAAAATCAGTCTGGAAGTTGGGGTGCCTCTTGAACAACATCTCATGGTAGCAGAGGAAACAGTAGGCAATTCTTCTCTATCCTACCCCAACAGTCCCCTGTCCACTAGCCTACATTATTCAGGAAATGCTCCCACCACCAGACTCTGGAGGTTTTTTTCAGCGGGGTCAAGTGGTTACAAGTTAAGTTATAGTGTGGGGATATACCATTTCAAGCCCATTTATTGATTATGACCAATAAGCCTTGCATATAGACCATAATGATTACTGTTAATATGCATGCACGGTGCTCGTTTCTGCTGCATGCTGGCACATCCATGTGCTATTACAATGATGACCATGCAACCAAATGAGATGTACACTATCTTATGCTTTGGGTAGAAATCAACATGCTTAAGAGATATCCAGCTCCGTGTCTGAGTTCTTTGTATAATTTACTGAGTTCCAGAACAAACTGACAGCATGAAAAAAGGAATTCATATAGAGAGGGTCTGCTGGAGAGGGCAACAAAAATGTCATTTCAATATCAAAGCAGTGTGCATATTAGGGAAATATACCCTAGTCCTAAATGCACAGTGCCTGGGACATAGATCTAAGGAGACACTTGGTAAAGACCTTTGTCTTGAAAATAAAAAGGAAAGGAAATACCTCGCAATCAGCAGCCATTCACAGGGGAAATTGTACTCAGAAAAAAAAAGAGAGCTCATCAGCAGATTTCTTATCGACTCCACAGGCAGTTCCTATAAACCCAGCTGCAGATGGAAAGCCAAATTCAAAAAACTGAGAAGAATCCAATGACTGTCTTGCTATCCATAGCTGGTTGAAGGGGAAAGAAAGCAGTGCTGGAATTTTAATTTGTAGCCTAGTGTAGTAAATGCATCCTACAATAAAGCAAGACAAAGAGATATCACTTGAAGGTTTATGGACTGTCACTAACTATGGGTGAATGAGTTTATATACCTGCAATTTGCCACAGTATATGATTTACCAGTAAGTATAAGCACTACTCCAATAGGACTTCATGTGCCATTCTGAGACAGTCTCATGTAAGGAGGGGATTTTAAGAGTCTGTTCCAGATCTTTTTACCTAAGTGTTCAAAAAATATAATAAGACATATGTGACATTGTATATTAACAACATTAAGACAGAACCAATCCTACCATTAGACAAAATGAGGCAACAGTCTCTGGTGACAGATGCCCAGGATCCAGCAATGGCAATCCATTCTCTGGTCACCCACTGTTCCTATCCCCTTGCTTCTGAGTTGTTGATGTCCTGCTGTTGCCTAATTGCAAATGCAAGCATTTTTGTACTGAAAGAGAAAGCCTTGGGGTTTGCTAAGAGTGGGTAGAGATAGATAACTGGGCCTTAAAACCAGCTCCTATTTAAAAAAAAAAAAGTTCTGCCTCCAGTGCCACTTGCCTTGAAATTTGTATCCCCCCTGGGAAACCCAAATAAGCACCACAATTCCTTGAGCCTTCAGCTTGTGCCTGAGATCTGGCAACCCTACTAGCAGTCTTCATATTTAGCAACTCCTTTGATGGAATTATAAAGGACATATGTCCATTTCAAGATGTCAATATCAACAAATATTAATATTCAGTATAAATATTAAAAAGCAAATATGTGAAATAATTTGCCTTAATTTATCTCCTTCTTGGCGTCTCCAAATGACCTGCCTAAACAACTGCTAGGATAACCTTTGTTTGGTCAAACCTTTGTATGACAAACCACTGGAAAGTATAAGGCAAGCTGCACCATAAGGCAGACTGAGGCAGCCATCTCAAGTAGCACACAGTGCTGGGCAAGCCATGGCAACTCCCTGCCCATATTGCTGGAGGACAAGAGATGAAGAGATGAATATGTCACCCCCTAAAGTAGACTGATGGCATTGAGAGTGTTCTGTGCCTTCTGCAACCCCTAAAGTAGACTGATGGCATTAAGAGTGTTACCCCACTGGCATACCCTATCCCAGGGAATATAAATTTGATGTCAGATATGCCCGCCATGCCAGAGAGGTTGCCCGAATGGGTACATAGACAAAGTGGTCAAACGACTGAAAATAGGTCAGGCCAGGAAAACACCTTCCCCTAGGAGACCTCAGGCTAAACACATCCAAACGGACAAAATGTTTTCAGCCAAGGAATGACCAACTTGAGTGGATTATTGAGTTTTCCCCAGGTTAAGCAACTCTGACGTTAATAAACCCCGCACTGCATCTGCATAAGCCAATCATGCAAACTACCAAGTTGCTATTGTGTGGCATTTCTCACTTTATTTTAGCCATTGTTCTTCCCAGGAGAGGGCCTGCCCTTGAGGTACGTTCTGCCCTACAAGTAGTCCCAGTTTTTAAGGGTCCTTCTGGAACTCCCTGCCACACTAGCAGACTGGCACTCTGTTAGTCGAGCGATCCCCTCAACTGTTTCTCTTTGCTGAGCTCCATTCTTCTTGCCACTTCCCAGACTGAAGACTTCGGGATAGGTGCAGTTTTACCACCTTTACACCCTCTCTGCTGAGTCCCCTATCAATTTTCACATCTTTCCTTTCTCAATAGGCCTTGTATGCATGAGTCAGTGAGTGCGTTGGTGCATGAGAACACATTTATTAATAAAATCCAGTTATTGGTACGATTATCTGGCTTTTCGCTTGGTTTGACCCCATAAAAATTGGGTAAAAGATCCTGCTGAGTTGTCCTGCACCACTTTTTGCTATTGCCAGTGCTCTGCTAATTTCCTCAGTCTTTGCATTTTTGGAGCGAATCAAGGTGTCCCCCAAGGGGACCCTCAGAAGTTAGGGTAACAAAAGAACTGGAAACACAACTGCCAGCCTAATTTGCTTTTGTATGTGGAATAATTAGGGATGCAACATATCTTAGGCCAGTCCTGAGAAAGTAGGTCACTTCATTTGCTGGCTTCTTCTGTGAACAAATTCCAGTTCTAAGCTGGTATGGCTCAAAACTTTCCTAGTACAGCAGTTCCCAGGCTCTCTTATTTTAGGAATCATTGCAGTTATACAATCTCCAAAACTGATGGTGTTTATAACTTAGATGCATCCTTTTTGAGCAGTGCCTTCAAGTTATATGAATACTTTTCCCTTTGGATACTAATATAAATTTTATTTTATTCTATTTTTATTTATTTTTAGAAGTATTTATAACCCATTATAATTAGGTAAGTCCTTAAAAGAGCTCATATGTAAATAAACAGAGACAGACAGTGCAATAAAACTAAATCACAATTAAAGCAAAGAGCAATGCCCATACATTTCTGCCTGTTAAAGGGTTGTCATAGCCTAATTAGTAAGTACTTATCAAGATAGGGGCAAATGTCTAGCTAGCATAATGCAGTTTTTCTTTATGGTAGAGCAGAAAGTTACTTTTTAGATTGCAGCTCCCAGAATCCTCCGGCTAGCCTAAGCGATTGCTATGCTGATTGGAGGATTCTAGACATTGTGGCCTAAAAATAATCTTTCCACATTCTGCTTTTTAGCAAAAGGGCTTCACACTAAATGAATCTTTCATTATGATAAGCAAAAGAATACAATACTATCAACCTTTTCAAATCTTTCCAACAAAGTGACCATCATCAAATGGTATGTCAATTAAGAAAGTACAATCACAATAGAGAGACCACTGGAAATGCGTTGGAACTAAAACTGCTCTTGTGATGAAACAGAATTTACACAATTGGAGATTCTGTATTTCTGAGCATCAGTTGCTGGGTGGGGTCAACAGTTGGGACAGAAAATTGGATCAGCAATTTCTTCTGGGCTCTCAGAGGTATCAGGTTGACCACAATGGGATAGTGAATCAGAGGGACCTTTGGTCTATTCCAGCAGAACTTTTATTTCCTTAGCTTCTCATGTTAAGTAAAACATCTGTAAAACTTCACACACTGGACATCCAAGAGATGTTCAGTGTTATTGCATCTACATCTGTGTACTATCTAGATTATTCTAATTCTGTGGGGACATATTATTTGTACCTTTTAAAAATACCCAGTTTCACTGTTTAATTTTCTCTGTATGTTATCTCTTGTAGAAAAGTTTTGCCAGACACATCTGGTTTCAGACCTGCTGTCTTGCTTGAAAGTTCTGTAGAAGTATTTACAGCAAATTATTTCCAGGACTTTCCTTTGAGATCAGACCCTCACAAATGGTTTTAAAAACTTGATTAAAATATTCTATTTTTCCAGTTGGCCTAGGGGCAATAAGTGGAAGAGTGTTTGTGCATGGTATATTTCTATTCCCAAATTCTTCAGAATCCACAGCTCTGAACTGGGATCCATGATCCGCTCTCTCAGTGGACTGAAAGCTGTTAACAAGAATTAAATTGCCAGCGTTGAAGGAAAAAACTCACCCACACAAATTTAAACACAGGAGCATAAAAAGAAAGCTACGCTGGATCAGAACTGAGGACTATTCAGTGAAACATTCTATTCATGCATGAACCAATTAGATGCCTATGAGGAATCCATAAACAGAACATGGATCACTCCTATTCATACTTCCCATGTACTGGTATTCAGAGGTTTGCTAACTCTGTGTATCCTGAAAGTGTGAAATTAGAGAACTACACAACTGGAAAGGACCCTCAGAGTTATCTAGACCAACTTCTTGGCTGTGCAGGAATCCACAGATAAAACATTCCTAATAGATGGCTTTCTAACCTATGATTAAAAGCTTCCAATGTTTGCAGCCTTGATGTCATTTGTGAGAAGACTGAACTGTGGATGATGATAGCCACCTTTAGTCCCATCACTGGGGGAAAAAGGAGGGTATAAATAGTACAGTACAGTTGCCCCTCCACATTTGCAGGTATCCTAGACCCAATACAGTATTATTAGATGTGTCTTAGAAAATGTAGAACCCTGTACATGGGTTGGACTACAACATCTCTGGGTAAGAAGGGAACTGTGCTCTAGTATATCTGGTGAGCACCAAGCTGGTGGTGGCCACGCAGAGCCACTATTATGTATCCAAATGATATTTGCCTAATACAGCTAGTGTATCTCTGAATTATGAATAATGCATATTTGTTAAGAATGTCTCTGTGTCTTACATATGCACACGATCACATGTGTGATCCACTAAATATTCACTAAAGTAAGGGCCTGTTTGGTTGTGGATTTCAGGTTGTTGAAATTCGTTCCTTGAGAGTCCTTGCTAATTTCCTCTCTAATGAATTTTTTGGCAAGCTGTGGAAATGTTTTCTTTGTATTTTATCAACCCTTATTTTTGATTTGCATTTTCTCCCTCAGCTGCTAATAAAATATATTTATTTGGCTCTAAATGTTAGCTATGTGATTTTATTCCTATACTGTATTTTTAATCATTGTGAACAGCCTTGAGGGCCTAGTGTGTGTAGAAATTGTTTATAAGTGAATAAGTGAATAAACAAATAAACCTGTTCCAGAAGGGTTATTTTTTGAAGGGATGTCAGGTGGCATTTTAGTTAATTCCCGACTTCACTAAGCATGTTAACAGTACAACCTCAGTGCAATTTTGCACAGGATTTTCAAATATCCTTCATGCAATAATGGAATTCTTACTGCTCACTTTCCATTTATCCTTCTTAGTGAAATAACTAGCTAGCCAGATTGAAAGACAGACAGACAGACAGATAGATCAGGAGTTGTGGCTATTTGAAAGTAAAATTTCATTTTTATTGTCACCATCCTTACCATTATGCTTTATTATTTTGAATCATGTCAACAGGACTATAACCGCTCTCCTCTGACCAGAACATTTTCATATTTCCTTCATTTTGATTGGAATACATTTGGCCTAATTAGAAATGTGAAATCAGGGATGGATGATGGCAACCCCAGAACCTCACTTCAAACACTATTACTGGCATTTCAGGAAGAGGTCAAAGAAATAAACGACCATTCATTAGCCCGAGGCTATGAATGATCTACCAACCACACAGAAAATTGTCATTCCCTCTGCCTTTTGTCCTCAAGGAGCCTGTGTATTAAACTAATTGTTAAATATACCAAGTGGATTGACAGCTGAATAAGCGTCTACTTTGACATATGTAAAATAACAAAGTCTATGAGGATTTTATTGAAATAACGTTCCCTCATCCCACCCGCCTGTATAGACATCTGTGTGCTTCATGAAAGATCTCTAGATCCTAGATGAAATGGACTTTTAAAAGATATCCTAGGGCAAGTTTGTTAATTGGGACAATGAACAGCCATGTTTGTTTGAGAGAGGATGGACCAAAAGCAAATCCAAAACAAAACTGAACTTAAAAATAAATAGCATACAATGATTTTTAAGTGCTTGGGGTGGTTTACGCGTTATGACATAAATGTTATTTGCTTGAATTATTTGTCAATAAAGAGATGATACTATCGCTTGGTTGGACTTGGTCTAAGATTTAATGCTATGTAATAGGTCTATTTTCTTTGCTAGGAATTGTAATGCTCTTAATATTCTTTTTTCATTGTTCTTAGTACATTGACTATTTTGAATTCTCTACTCTCTGCCATCTTTCTCTTCCTAAGACATAATAATTCTTTGCTACATGTTGGATGAATGAACTGCTGAGGAACACAATTTTACCACGGAGTTCTCTTTGAATTCCTCTTTTTCAACATTTTGTTTTCAAAGCACTTTCCAAGATATTGTTCTCTATGTAATAATGTCTTATAAAATACACAACAGTTTCATTTGTGCATTTATTAAATTTATTTTTTTTTCCTTTGGTTTTATTCCTAATCACATAGTAAAGCCAAATGATCAAAGGAACAGAGTGATGTATTGCAAGTACCTGAATTTGTTATGTGTGCCTTTTTCAATGCTGGCTGATTAAAACAGATATATTAATTAATAAAGCTGTGTATCAGCAACGCATGGTTAGATCATTCTGGACAGTCCATTCACATTAATTCATTTCTGTTTATTCTGTTTATATATCAATTTTCAGTTTAAAACACACACACACACACACACACACACAATACATATGCATGAATAAATCTGCATTATTTCTACACTTTTTTTTACAATCCATACTGTGCATTTTTATAGACACTTTAAAATGTTGCATACATGTTTGTATGCGTTTTAGTCAATGCATTTTGGTATATTTTCAGCCTAGAATAGCATCTTAAAATTTGGAAATGTGAGCATTCTAATGGTAATTGTGTTCTAGTCAGTACTTTAAGTCAGGCTAGTTTGATTAAAAATGAGGTGTAGTGAAAACCCCAAGCATTATTGTGTCAATTATTCTTGATTGTTTAAGCTGCAATCATATGGGAAGTTAGCTGGGAGTAAGACAACAGAACTCAGTGCGATTTACTTCTGAAAAGACATGTGGGATTGGACTCTCAGTGTCTGGACAATGAGTGCAGGGTAACATGGACTGTGAAACGATGAATTAACTTGAAGGATGCAATGAGCATGGATTTGAATCTGGGCTTCTAACTGTTCATGTGCAATACAGCACAACTCTCATCATCAAATCCTTGCCCATTAATGAACAAATACCAATGTTTGTAAACAATAGATACTACTCACTCACACAGAAACACACTCACATATTGAAGCTTCACTGGATACTGGATACTCTATGCTCAACACGTGCCATACTGGATTTATGCAGGAGCTAAGCAAGCTACATAGCGTGAAACTTCTAAATACAATAAATAAAATAAAAATACATTTTAAAAAGACCTCCTAGATCTCAAGATTTACTAAGTGCACATGTTTTTAGCAACTCTGTGGAACATCTTAACTTCACAGAGTTAGGAACCCTCAGCATGTGTTAAGTAGACACTAAACATGATGGCTAGAATTATCCAGGGATATCTGGGGCTAATCCTGGATAAGTACTTTTAAGAATATTCTGCAAGGAGGTATCCAGGTACCTCCATGAGCTGTGCATTTCTTCCAACAGTGCCTCAGAATAGTTCCCCTCCAGTTGCTGATTGGCCATGCAAATGTACCCTGACAGTTTCTGGCAGGAAAAAAAAGAGCACCCTTCACCCCTCTGGACATCCAACATATGTGTACTAATGCAACTTTATGTGTTGTGTGTGTGTTTGTGTGTATGCCTTCAAGCTGCCTGTCAACTTATGGCAACCTCATTAATTTCATAGGGTTTCTTAGGCAAGGAATACTCAGAAACTGGTTTTGCTTCTTCCTTCCTCTGAAATATAGCCCATAGAGCCTGGTGTTCATTGGCAGTCTCCCATCAAGTACAGACCAAGACTGACCCTGCTTAGCTTTAAAAATCAGATGAGATCTGGTGCCTTTAGGGTACTTGTGCATGATTAGCATCAAATAAGATGTCAGCCACTGCTTCTTAGCACAGAGAAGTCAGTTCAAGCTGTATGACAGCACATTATTCTAAGGTGTTAGGTTACATCTTATCTTTGCCAATGTCCCATGCTGGCATGTACTTCCATTTTCCTTCTGAAGTCTATCAGTAGGTCAGTTTTTTTAACTTTGCTCAGACTTTGCTCAAAGTGTGGGAACATACGTTTGATATAACCCATATCAGGGGCTTGATTTAAAAGAAAAGCAGCAAGGTACCTTGGCACAAATACTTATTACACTTAAGGTTAAAACTCCTCCACACTGAAACCTTATTTTCAGACTTAAAAGCAGTCCTTTTTGTTGTGTTGTGTTGTGTTGTGTTGTGTTGTGTAATTCCTCCCCCTCAGGACCGACTACTAAGATTTTGGGAAAAATTCTCACAAATTTATTGTCCCTGGAAAATAAAGTCATCTCAATACATCAAGACACCCCACTGGGGAAAAAAATAGCCAACCATCATGAGACCTTTAGCATTTCAGGACTTTTTGTAAAAACATTGTTTCCAGAAAAAAAAAAGTTCACACCGTCCATAACCTTTCCATATAGAAAGCAATACATTTTAAGCCTAACAAAAATGTTCAACTAGATCAACTGGTAATTCCTGGAGACAGTCCGGATTACTGTAGTTGTGCTTCTGTCTCTTCCCAACAACCATTCAGAGTTATATCAACTGCTTCTGAACTGCTTCCACTGACAGTAGCTGAGTGCCATGGACAATTCAACTGGTAGAGTTGTGCACAATGATTACAATCAAACACTTTAGATACGAAAAAAGGGGATGAGGGGATTAGAAACTCTTGCAAGTGCCCTCCCCCTTGTACACCTGTTCCTTTTCTGTCCTTCTTGGCAGCTGCTCATTGGTGGCAGGCTGCAAAGTTGGAGAGGCCATTTTGACCTCACTGGTGGTGTGCATCCAGCTGGTGCAGCTGATCAATGGAATAATATGTAACTGCAGCACTGGGAATCCTGTCCTGGATTAACTTGGCCTAAATGCATTCTCTTGGGTCATGGGAACAGAAGCTTTAGCATGGAAAGGCTCTGAATTCACACAGCAGCAAATCTCAGGAGGTATCTTTCTTTCTGCTCCCTCCAGTCACAGTCACAGAGGAGAATTTCAGCATATAGAGGGAGGTTCTTTCTCTTTGTGATGGATAAAGCACAGTTTAAATTGCAAAAAGATAGCACAAAATTATTCTACTAGCTGCTGAGTTCAGTTAAATAGGTAGATATAATGCAAAATAACTCCATTAAAGTCAATTGTCTAAACAGTGGATTGAATTCAGTCCTGTACATTTATACAATCCAGAGAACTACCTAATGGCTGAAACCAGTATAGCCTTCCAAATAGTAAGAGGGTCCCCCACCCCTTCTCTTAATGTCAGGGCAAACAGCAGAGGAAATGGCTTTATACACACTGGTACTATTAAGTAGTTTGCTTCTCATTTTACCCAGCTCCTTCCCTGAGAGCACAATAGAGACAATTAACCGGATTTCGATTAACTGCTTGAAAAATCACCACCTGCTTTTCCCCCTTTCAGAGTCACTTAGACCTTTTATTTCTGACCTAGATTTAGCGAGTGCGACAGGAAAACTAGGCTAGATTTGTCACACTGAAAGTGAACCTGTAGCAAATTAATAGCACAGAAAGCCAAGTACCTGTTGAAAACCGCTTCCAATTGGTCAGCTGTTGCCTGTATTATGGTTTCTGTAGAAGTTCGTAATACACACACACCAAGGTTCATTGGGTAGTGTTCTTATCCCACAGACCTTGGCATGACTAAGAGCTGCTTCATATGGAATTTGGGGAGACATCAGTGCCTGTGAATGCTACATCACAAGCCAGTCAAATATTCATTTTGAGAGAAGAAATGTGCCTGGCCCACCCTTTGTCATCCCTACTGAAATCTAAGACAACTGACCAGCCCATCTGATTGTTTAGCTTAGACTTTTCTCCTCTTGGTTCATGGTGAGCTAGCCAAAATCCACTCACTAGAACATCAGAAGGATGAAAAGGGCAGGGCCAAAAACCCTGATGTGCACTGTAAAGTAACAACAAGAAGAAAGCAAAATAAGGTACATCCTTTTTGAAGCCTCTTATAATCGGTGATGCTTATCCTGATTGGCTCTTTTCTCACAATCATAACTTCTTTTTTGTGAAGCTATGCAACAAAGACCCATGGAAGAGTTGCCCAGTGCTCTCACTGGTATCTCTCTCCCAGTCTGAGTGATGATCAAATGTAGCTGCTTCTTCTCCTTGACTGTGAAACTGCTCCCTAACCCTAGATTGTAAGCACTCAGAAATCATATTATCATATTCCTCTAATTGGTAACAAGGTCTGCTCCACGTGACTGCATGAGTGAGTTCATTTTTGTTTCATATTCTAGAACCACTACCTATATAATGTTTTGCTACAATCATATGAAAAATTAAGACAATAAAATATAATGCAACACACACATACACACACTTGCAAAATTCTAGCAAACCTAATTTTTCTGCTTGGCTTTTCTTCGGCTTGTTTGCAGAAAATATGAGAATAGACTACATCATCCCCATGTCTTTTGTCACTCATAGCATTTATTGGAGGACCTTTAGAAAGTCAGAATTTACAGAGACAAATGCCAGTCCATATGGGACCAGAAACTGAGTTTAAAAGCCAAGTGGTCAGATACTTAGAAACATGGAAAGCCTGGGAACTGTTGAGCCATTTGTTCTTTCCCTCTGTTATCGCAGAAGTTTCTGGGGTCCTTGGGGAGGCTGCTTTTCTGATTTGCAGGGATTCCTAATTGCTGTGGAAGAATGGTCATTAACCAAATGCTGAAAATCTGAAGGAAATGACAAAGTTGGTGGTTTTGCTAGACCTCACACTGGGTTAAAGATTGGGGGTGGAGTGGTATAGGAATGTTATAACACCAGAAATCTGAAAAGACAGAACCATAGAAAACAGGGTGTCAGAGACACAAGGAATGGGGTCACATTTATACTCAGGGTCTCAGAAGAGGAATGACTGTGACCAGCAGATGGAACAGAATATGAAGGAGAATATCTACGCAAATTTCAAGTAGCTAGCTAACTAATATACATTTGGCAAGCATTACATAATGCTAAATGTGAAGTGAGATGTGAAGTTAGACTGAAATGAGGCCAGTAATATTATTTTCTGCTAAGTTCTGCCCCTTATACCATACTCACCTTCATTTTTATAGTGCATTATACTGAGGCACATAAATATTTAATGTAAAGCATCTCTCCATCATATACCAGATATCAGGTATCTATAAAACAATTGTATATTGTAAATTTATACAATGATAATAAAGTAAGCACTCTACTAATGTAACATTAAGAAAGTACAGAAGCTAGTAAATGTGGACTCGACATTTTAATGGCAACCGTACTTCTACTCTTTTAACAGTGAAGCATCCCTTGTTGTCCATAGAAAGATTTTTTTCCTATAAAGCAGGCTGGCTTATGTATGCAAGCTCTAGATGGTATGCATTTACAAACTGTATGTGAAATGCCAGTTCAGACTGAATGGAGTGAGGTCAGAAGCAGAGACAACAGTTGTAATCTTGACTCCCCTCCATCCACAGACACTCTATAGGACTGCTGAGATATTGAGAGACAACGGCCTAAATCCTGTAGGTTAGTCCTGACCAGAATAAACCCATTGAATCCACTTGGAAAAAAGAGTCTACATGTAGATAAATTCTTCTAATTCAATAGGTCTGCTCTAGTTGTGACTAACAACAGGATTCAAGTTGATTTAGGCCATTTCTGCACTACACTGTTCTAGTGCTATTATTCCACTTTCAACAGCCTGTGGAATCCTGGGGCTTGGAGTTTAGGGGCAAATCTTTAGAATTCTAAGTCAGAGAACTCTTTGGTCTCTGTAAATTACAAACCTCAGAATTCCACAGGATGTTGAAAGTGGAACAGTAGCACCAGAACAGTGTAGTCAGAGCTTCATAGTACAGAACTTCCATCAGAACTTCTTGACAGTCAGAGCTGTTCGGCAGTGGAATATGCTGTCTCAGACCATTTCCGCATGAGCCTGTTATAGCGCGATGATTCCAGCTGGCCCCTCCCGAAACTGCAAACCCCAGGATTCCATAGGAGGTTGAAAGTGGAATCATCGTGCTAAAAGTTCGTGCAGAAATGGCCTCAGAGTGGGGAGGAGTATCCTTTTTTGGAGGTTTTTAAGCAGAGGCTGGATGGTCATCTGTTGGGAGTGCTTTGATGTGGGTTCCTGCATGTCAGGGGGCTGGACTGGATATCCCCTGTGGTCTCTTCCAGCTCTATGATTCTATGATTCTAGCACAGAAATGGCCTCAGTTGAATTGTGTTACTTAGAATTTCTCAAAGAGCTATGAAACTTACTGCCTGATGCCGAGTTAGTCAATCTATCTCAACGTGACCTACTGTGCAGCAGTGTTGTGAGGATAAAGTGAAGTGAAAAAGGAACATTTACACCACCCTCAGCTCACTGAAATAAAGATTGACATCACTAATATAAATAAATTTGCTCTTTTTTGTTATGTGCCTTCAAGTCATTTTCAACTGATGATGACCTTGAGATGAACCTATCACAGGGTTTTCTTGGAAAGATTTCTTCAGAGGGGCTTGCCTTTGAATCCTAGCCTCCAGAATCAGAGGTCAACACTCAAACCCTTACACGCATGTTGGCTCTCAATATAAATAATAAATAAACTGTGAGCAGAAAATTCTTTCTTTCTATCCTATTTTAATTATATGTATTTAATTACATGTAATATAAATAAATACCTATAATTAAAATGGGAGAGAGGGAAAGATTCTGCTGTTTAGGGTTTGCTCCTGATGAGCACCACTCTGCTTTTTCAAGGTATCTCAAAACATATTAAAAGAGGTAGACGTAAAAACCAAGATAAAATTTTACAGCTAAACACAATGAAACAATTACTATATTCAAATATTATTATTTCTTCAGTGCTTTAAAAACACATGGGGGTAGGTACCTCACTGGTCCATTAAAATACTTTTTTCCATAGTCAGTCAGTAGATAAAATTTTAATTTTAAATTTTAATTGGTAAATTTAAGTTTAAATTGGTAAATTGAAAATTTAAAAAAATGTTATTTAATGTGACTTCCCCATCCTTAATTTTGTGTGTAGTGCTAGCAGTTTCATTGTAAATCAGTGTTGGAGAAAAATAATTTAGTCACTATTATCTATAGCTGAAACAAATGTAGCATAACAAATATGACACAATATGGTGGATTTTGAATTTTTTTTTTATTCCTCTGCAAGATGTAAACTTGCTGAGAGGGCGGTGGGAGTTGAGATCTGACCAGTTGTTTTTGCAGTGAGACTGTATTTCTCTTTATGTAGACATTGCTAAAAGGGAAGGCCATGTGATCACTAACTGCAGCTAAATAAAAGTCAAAGTTAAAACTAGCAAAGACTAGATTTGAAATAAATACCCCAACTGAGTAAGTCACTGACCTTGTTGAACCAGAACCCAACAACTCACCATTCATATTCTTATGCTCACAGCACCATGCACACAACCTTCTCTGCATATGAAAGTTCTTTGCTCTCATGAAGGATCCACCAAAAAATCAAAGTTTAGTTACATTCCTGGTTCTACCTCCGAAGACCCAATACTTAGGCCTTTTCCATACCCAACCTTTTTGTGTGGTCCTCCAGTGGCAATCCTGGCAGTGGCATGACAGGAGTGCTCTCCTCTGCACTGGGCCAGCTCCTTGTGGAAGAGAATGCAATGGACACACCTCTTCCATCTGCAGCACAGCTGCATACTCTCCTAGGCTGTGCTGGGACATGAAGCACCACCAATGGACTCTCTGTCCTTCTGCAGGACAGATAAGTGCCGGATGATGGTGTGATCGCAGGTCAATCCACGATCATGCCACCTGAGGATGGGAGAGAAGTAGGACCACTATGACATCATGCAGAAATGTCATCGTGGTCCTCTCCCCTCCCCATGCCGGGATGGGAGGGTACCGCAGAAAGGGCCTTAATTTGCACAAGCACTTACCCCTTCCAGGATATCCATTACCCCAGCACATAGAAGTTATGCATAAGCTCCTGCAGGCTGGTTTGTTTCTTCATTGCAGATGAATAATATATGGATGTCTGGAGTTGGAACCAGGCAGCTTGGGAACACCTTGAGTGGGGAGACAGCTTGGAAAAATGTCCTTTCTGGACTATAGCTCCATGAGTTCCCCAGCCAGACTGGCTAGGATATTCTGGGGGTTGTAGTTTAAAAGCTAACTTTTCCAGTCGCTTTACAGGCTGAGGAGTTCAGATTCATTCCCCAATAATTGCATAATACCCATTTCACAAGACTAATGTGTGAAGGCCATGCTGGCTGGGGGATTCTTGGAGTTGCCATCCAGAAAAAGTAACTTTTCCAAGTTCTAGATAGGGCCAAGAGTGCAGCACTACTCCCCAATGATTGCACGATATCAGTTTCACATTGTTAATGTGTGAAACGGGCTTTGGACTTGGTGCTGCACTCTTTTATAGCATATAAATTTAAAAGTAACAATTGCACTCAGAAATTACATTATGGGAAGAGGGGGAAAAAATCTATGAAATTCCAGGGTGATCTAAGCAGACAGGTTGACAATACAAGGCATTATTTTCCCCAAGGTCCTTCTGTCTCTGAAGTTCTGAAGCACACACTGAACCTTCTGCCAAACCTGGCTTTCAGATAGAGGTGATAGTCATAAATACTGTGTTCTGCATTTTAAGCATATACAAATAGATAGAAGGGTGCACATGCCTAGATGGCAAAAGAAGCAAAAGAAGACCAGCTTGTGAATAATTGGTATAATGAAACTGGAGACAATTGGCCATACAGTATTTGAACATGAAGCGAAGGGTTAGTCAGAAATCCTTAGGGAATGTTTTAGAAAATGAATGACATGATAGAAAGAGACATTTCTCTTCTATAAAGTAGCATATAGTACAAGCAGAAGCTGAGCTCTGTTTACCAACATTTAGACAGGAGAGTGTATTGGAATACATGTACAATATGGTAGAATGAGAGATTGTATTTTGCACGAGTTATGGCAAGGGCTTGAATAAATTGAAGCAAACTCTTTGAATGAGTGGGATTTACATACCCCTTGACATATCTTTCGACCATTGTGAATGGGTCTAGTCTGCCTGCACTTACCAATAATTTGCAAATAAGTAATGGTTGAATCTGATAGTTTCACTTTTCCACATATTCAATTTAAAAAAAAAAAAACTCACTTTTTCTATCAAGTCTGGACTCCAATTAGGAAATTTGTCCCAAGTTGTCCAGGGTGATATTTATGTTTTCACTTACGCACAATCTGAGTGGCACCTACTTCAGTTTTTCAAATTTGTTTCACAGTAAATGAATGTAGACAGGTAAAGCTAGTGTGCTAGCCATACCTGTTCCTAGGGATGTCCGATCTGGCTGAAGTAACTCATACTTTCGTTACATCCCATTGGATTACTCTAAAACACTCCATTGAGCAACCTTTGGAAAGTTTTCATAAACTTTAAAAAACTGCTACCAGATTGTTAACTGAAGCTGTTTACAGAAAACACACAACTCCAATGTTACAACAGCTCCAGTGGCTACTAGCCTGTTTCCAGAGACAAATCAAATTACTGGTTATGACCTAGAAAGTCTAACATGGCATGGGTCCAAGCTGTCTGAAGGAGGACATTTTCCCAGACAAACATAACAGAGTTTGAGATCTTTGGAGAAGACTCTTCTTTGAATCCATGCCCATAGGCAAGTTTGATGAATTCAAGACAAGGACCACTCAGTATAAGATATACCCCGTTGTTCCTAAGAAACCATGTTCCTCATTGCAGTCCAGCACATTTTATCATCCATGGCTATCTACAACTTCCATACTTTGGCTAACATAAACTTGAAGTTGAATCGTATGAGTGGTAAATGATACAGACGTTTGGCTTACCACAGGCCCTGTAGAACATCCTGTAATTTTTTTTCATTTGGGTCTTTACTGCACCATGCCCCAATAAGTGTATTGTGCCAGTGGAATCCCAGCATTGCCATTTCTGCGATGGGAATGGGGCCTGAACACTCTCCACCACACCTTGTTGGATTCTGTGGATGGGTAGCATCAGGCACACTGTTCTTGCCTCCATAGTACAGTCTCAATGCCAAGTCCCTCTCCCCACCTTTTTCCTCCCCACAACTCATGATTGGTCAGTTCTTGTGCTGTACTCGGAAGGAAGCACTATGAAGCACTTTGACCCATACTGCAGCTTATGAGATTGTGCTGGGAAAGGAGGACATTACTGGATTTTTTTTTTCAGTAATGAAAAAGGGTGGATTTCCCATGATGAGGACATGACATCAGCTGGTCTGTGATGATGTCATCTTATGTCACGGATCTTGGACCAGGAACAACACATTGCTCTGCTGGGATGGCAACGTTGTGCAGTAAGGGTCTCGATCTCCAAGTGCCCAGTGGCTGTCTGAGCAGGTAAGACAACATGACTGGTATATTTTTCTGGATAACACTCAGCTGTTGAGAGGAGCTGCTTGAAAAATTCTGAAGTAGACAGACATGGCATGTGGGAGATGTTTCATTGTCACTGCAGTCTGTTAGCTATTGGCTTATGTTTTTTATCCTTGTTAATGTTTTTTATCCTATTTAATGTAACTTCAGATGTTCCCATATAAACGTCTTATCCATTTTACAAAACCTGCTAAGCTCTTGGTCTTAATAATACCTTGACACGATGAGTTCCACAGGTTAATTATGCATACTGTTAAAACCCCCTTCTTATTTCCTGTATATAACATATTCTTGTAAGCCTATGAGCACAGCTAAACTGAAGAAGACTGTAGATGCCAAAGGAGTATAATCATACATTACTTGCAAGGTGATATATTGCATCAATAATTTACTGCAGATCAGAAATTTCAGTAATGATAATTGACTTCCATAATATATAGTTTTATGTAGTTTAATTTTTCTTTTAAATTTTTGCTCTCTTTTTTGGTCAAAAGAAACATGCCTTTATGGATAACATTTTATTTCAACATCAAAAATTTGGAATACATACCATATTTAATATATAGATATTTCATCCTAATTTATATCTTTGCTATTAAAACAAATAAAACCAGAGCTTTGAGAAATGAGGGAGATTTATACAAGAATGCAGTGCAGTTCCTAAAACACCCTTTTTTTATATAACAGCATTTTTGTCAGGTTATTTCAATGGTATAGTTTGGAGCAAGATGATCTGGCAGCTTGGATGCATGCAGAGGACTGCAGCTTTAGCCAGCACCTGGTCACTTATTAGCTAAATTGATACAGATATAATATAATACACATGAGCATCCTGTGATCTGCATGTATTCTTTTTTTAAAAAAAACAACACTCAATATTTCACATTTAAGTTCATAGTGCCACATAGACACATGGTCATTGGAAGAAGAGTCTTCTTCATGTCACCTTAGGTATCCAGACAAGTAGTCATAGATACTGGATGCCATAGATATTTGCATACTTAGCTCTTGTAAGCGCTCTGTTTTCAATTACATATACATCTATTTATGAATTTATAAATCTAATTATAATAAATTACCACAAAGTCCTATTTCTTGTGCTTTCTTCCTGTTTCTGAGACCAAAGAAAGCTAAAATGCTATCAGACAGAAGGCAGAAAACTGGAAAGGAATTATCTGCTTTTGAGGGCAGGTTTTTTTTTTAAGCATAAGCTCTGAAAGATGTGATTCAAGGGTCATATGTTGTCATTGTTAATTCACCTTCACCCCTGTATTAACAGAGAGTTTACAAAGGCCTGGTACATCTGTGTTAATTTAATTGATTCAAACATGCATGCAGATGCCCATCCACCATGAGGCAAAGAGTTTGGTATGTATTTTTCAAAAGTACATGTCTAGGGAATTGTTGTGGAGATGTACTGTAATGGATAGTGCTTCTACTATGAATGATCATTTTAATTAATTTCTTCTCTTGATATCACAAGTTAAATTTTAGCATTATGAAACATACTTGGAGGTGTTGTAGGCAATATTTTGGCGCTTTCATATTCTTGTTTATACAGGAGAAGATGCTTCATCATCTTTTAAGGAAATGCCATCTGTGCATCTTTGTTTCTTTTAAAATATGTGATAGACATGCTAGAGGTTGTTTAGAAGGCCTTCATCAACAAGGGACTAATTGTATAATAAGCTGAGATTTGAATGTGTATTTTTTTAAAAAAGCTTTTTGAAGTTTCCTTACAGATGAAGTAGGTAAAGTTGGAGCCTCCAGATGTTCTAGGACTGTAGCTCCAACCTTTATTCACCATTAGTTATGGTGGCTAGGGTTGAAGGGAAATGCAGATCTTTTCCACACTATGCTGCTGTAATCCTATTATTCAACTTTCAACATCCTATGGAATCCTGGAATTTGCAGTTTATGGAGGGGCATTTTGAATTCTCAGCCAGAGAGCTCTTTGGCTTCAGTAAACTACAAATCCCAGAATTCCACAGTATGTTGAAAGCAGAATAATAGCATTATAACAGTGCAGTGCAGTGCAGAAATGGCAGCAGTCTAGTGACATCTGGAGGCCCCCATTTTGTATACTCCTGCTTTATAGCTTGACACATTGGTTGTATGGCTGCCATTTGGTTTAAAGAGGTTTACATTATTTAAAGATTTTAAAGAGAGGCTTAATGGAACCAGTAGGACTTGCTAGAGACAATCTTGGTGCCTCTGGCAGAATGAACAGCCATGTACCTGCTCATCCTTCCTTCCTTCCTTTTGGAGATGTCTGTCAAAAGGAAGGGGAATGGAGATTACTAACTTGCCACCACCAAGCAATGTTCTACTTTGGCTTTCACAAAGGCCACAACTTGAATTGGTTGCTATGGGGTCGTAGTACTGCAAAATGCCAACCAGTCCCCAGCAACTTTACTTAATGAAACAAAATTATGGATAATATTCACACTAGATGTTCTGGAGTTCTCACTGTTTGGAAGACTGAGGTACAGAGGGCATAGCAATAGTACAGATATGCCTTGCATGGGTTACATGATGTATGAGAACAGGTTTGAGTACCCGAAAGATTGATATGATAACTATTATTTCATGCTGCCCTGAACATGGCACCTCTAGTCAATTTGTTCCCCTTTCCCTGTGACATGCCAGACTGCATTTCATGATGTTACACTTTGTCCCCCCATTTTATGGCCTTGGTCCTGTTGCTTAGTTCCACCTAGAATAGGCCAAATGAATTAACAACTGAGTGATGAATCAATACATAGGTAAACCCCACAGACTCAACAGATCTGACCTAGTTGGGACTAACAACAAGATTTAGGCCTATACCATGGGCATTTGTGGGAGACTGGAGATGTGAGAAAATGGTTCTGTCATTTGTGTGGCATTTGAACATGATACACAGATGGGTACAACCTTCAGCAGCTTCCTTGCATCATGCAAAAGGGACAATTCTATCAAAGTAATTAAAATGTTATGCTTTATTAGAAAGCAATGGGAGCATATGGTTTAAAGGCTGAAGGATAAGAAGACAGATCAAGATAAGCAAAGGTTAATGGCAACTTTCATATTTTAAAAAATGAAGATTTAACCAACATCAAAGTGTGTGTGAGTGTTCTTTATCTCAATAGAAGGAGAAATTGGAAGAAAAAAAACCCTGAGAGCTTATATTTTCCTTCTAGTGAGGCAGCAGCTACCATGTCTATCACAAATGTAGTGGGGAATTGTAGCTAGAAAGATTACTCCCATTTTGGCTTTTATATAACAACTGTAGCTGATTAATCTAAGTCAACAGAAACCCCAGCCAATAATATAACAATATAAATGAGATGTTTTCCTCCTTTTTCTCTTTTGCCTTGGCTATTTTCTTAAGATCTGGTATTGCAGCAATGCAGAATATTGATACTTCCTGCCTTTTATTGTGGTTATACATCACAAGACCATGCAATTGCAGATGCTATAAAGCTAAGTATGCTGTTCTACAAAAATAGCACCAACCAAAAAAATTAAATCAGGGCTGTATTTGTTTTAAGGACAGATGACACTTTTAAGGGAGAAATCAAAGTTTGTCCTTTCAAAAATACCTTAGTGATGGCTGACACATCTGAAACTGTGGCAGGGTAAAGTGGCAAATGGATCATAGTCTCAAAATGTCCTTTGTCTTTGCTCTGCTAGAATTCTTTGGTAAACTGCTTCTGTTCCCTATGGCAAGGTCATGACAAACTTGTTTCCCTTTCTGTCAGTAAGCTCGTTTCAAACTTATTTTTATCTGTTCTTTAAGCTTCTAATCCTCTGTTTTTCTTCTCATCTTGACTCAGACCTAAGTCTTCAGATACGGTGGAACTTTAAATGAATGTGCAGTCTTTTATGATCTTGAAGAAAAGTGTTTAGATTTTTTTTAAAAATACAATTAGGTGACTTGCAAAAGCAGACAAACAGGTTTGACCTCAGTTTTTATTTTTTAACAAACTGCTGAATGAGAGATTAAACTCCTACCCGCAGCACTTTAATGATCCTCTTAATAACAGTCTGAAACAAAGTCTATACCATGACTATTGTAGATGGGCAGTAAAATCAAATATGGAATTAAGAAGCCGTGATCCATAGCTAATTTTGGAAATCAGGATTCTTTGATTCAAGTATAGTACTATGCAGTGAAGCAACTGAAAAGACAAAATGTTAACGTGATCAGCACAAAAAAGTTTTAATGCAATTTACATCTCAGGTGCAGGTAGCAAAAATTAAGTTCTAGCAGTGAAAGCAAGAGGAAAGAGGTTTTTAATAATAAATGTGCAAAAAGATAGTATTGAAAATATAAAGGCAAAAAGACAAACAAACTGATGGCTAGATAAATTTGCAACTAGCTTTCCAGAAATTCAGCTGCCAACCACCAGCAGCAAGTGAAGCAACTTATAACAGTTGTTATACTTAAAGGCCTGTGAGAGTCTCTTCTTACATGTGATCTTCTTCTTCTTTTTTTCATGATGCAATCTGCTTTTTCCATGATGCAACTTGCTGCCTGCATTATTTCTCTCTTGAACTGGTAATGTCAGAAGAAGTTGTATGTAGCTAATTACATCTGAGAAATTTTGGGACATGGTTGCTGCAGAAATCTTGTTGTATGAATGTAGTTCCTACATCTTGGACATCATCTTTTTCTTGTCTTCTAAGTGGGTATGGGGGACACATACAGAGAAAGTCCCAAGAGGTCTGTTATGAAGGATGTGGGCTAATCTGAGGTCTCTGATCTCAGGCATATGGTCAGTAATATCAAGAAGCAGTACATTTGAGAAACAACTAGGGCCCTTCTAGGAGGTACTATTGACAACCTGGTGAAAGTCTGGAGCTTTGCAAACAAAGTAGTCATATCCCTGAGAGTATCTGTCAAAGCAGAATGAAAGTTCATTCCTAAGTGATTCAACATTTAGCCAAAATCATTTTGTAACATTATCTGTAAGTCTTTCCTAGTGCATATGGCTATAGGTAAAGCCAGGTATGAAGCTGAAGTGTGGTTCATACCAAAGCATATATGCTGATGTGTTTAAAAAAGTTACATGAGATCCTTCAATTTGCAAAATTCCTAGGAGTCTTAGCAGGACAAGAAACAAAAAAGAGCAAGATATTTAATCAGAAGAAAAATGAAAATCTCTCTCAATTTTGTTGTGTTTCTTTGAAAGTAGGAATATGAAAATCTCTTTTTGCTAAGTTTGAAACAGTTTTGCTTGGGTTAAAAGATATTGTGTTTAGTTCCTGCACTTAAATGTTTCCATTTGTTAATGCATTTTCCTAGTTTTTAACTTTATCTGCCAATTTAACCTAATGTATACATTTTCCCCATTGATTAAAGTGTGTTTCTGTGGATTTTTTTTTCTACTATGCCATACACATTTTAAAACATAGGAATTGTTTTGTTTACTTTTCTCAGAAATGTTCTCTGAACTGTGCATATGTGTACAGCTTGAGGCATGGCCCACATTTTCTTGCAACAAATCTCAGCAGGTACAAGAAGACTACTTTAATCAAGACTGTTAGGTCCAATTAAATTTCTTTCCACCTCTAACCCACAGGAAAAAAAATTGCAATTGAGAAGGCTCTTTTAGCACTCATCGTCTACTGGACCTCAGAAGGTAAGGGGACATAGAGGAGGACCTAAACAGATTATTGTAACAATTGAACAGGTCCATGTAGCTTTAGGGAGGCCTTAAAAAGAATCCATTAATGGTCTTTTCCAGTTTGAATTTTAGTCAAGCCAAGCTGAGAATAAGCTTATGGGTTGCAGAGGTTCTTTGCTCTTAAGGCCCAGTATCTTGTCAAGCTATGCTCTTGTGGGCTCGCTCAGAGACTGCAATTTCCTGGGGGAAATTTGAAACAACAGACTTTGAAGAGAGCAATGAAAGTGAGCATTACATCCAGGAGACTTGCCTTCAGTGAGGAAGAAGAAACTAAAAGGCTTCCAAAGGGAACATGAGAAACTTTTAAGATACAAGTTGCATCCTCCTTCTCTTCCTCTTCACAATGGATGCCAACTCAGCATGTTTTCATACGACTAGAGGCAGCTCCATCTCTCCTAAGAGATAAGATAAGGTTGCCTTTTTCGACATTATACCCCAAATGACCATCACAGTTCTACAAAGTGAAGGTATGCTTAGTGCAACCAGCTGATTCCCTAGTTTCCTAGCAGTGTTGGGCATAGTACAGCTGTGGGTCCTTATCCCACTCACCCAGGTGTTTGCGGTCCATGATTTTCAAGATTACTCTGTAACAGCTTCCATTTTTGTTTGTTTGTTTTGTTTCCTAAAAGAGGTGACTGATGGCTTCCAGGTCAGCAGGGCACAAGTAAATTTTCTCTCAATTTTAGGCCTTTTTCGCACCTTACCTGGTGCCGCTGATGTTGCGAGGAGATCATGTGAGAAGCCCCTTCCAAGAGGCACTTGCGTCCGCTCTGCTTCTCCTCTGCACCAGCTCTGTGCTGGCAGGAAGGAAGCACAAGCCCTCCACCCCTTCCTTCTGCAGCACAACTGGGTACCTTCCCAGGCTGCACTGGGGAGGAAGTGTGATCGCTACATGTCTGAAGCCTCAGCATGCAAGGTAAGTGTGTGTGGGGCCCGGGAGGAATGTGCGATCATGCATCATTTTCGGCAACAAGCTGAAAATGATATAATGCGTGATCACCACCTACTTGCCTCAGGAGCATCACGTGATTGCAAGGACATTATATGAAATGGTCCTTGCAATTGCACAAAGCTCCCAAGGCCATTTTGCAACACAACTGGCTTGCGAAAAGGGTCTTTGGTCTAAGCTTTGAAAGAGCTATCCAAGGTACTGATCTCTATCCTCAAAAATATGTTCAGCATCTTGGACAGGTCATTGAAAGCGCAGAGTAAACTATATTCATCCCATTGACATGGAAGCCTCAAGCTACCACTGGTAAATTGGTTTTCTTAGAAGCTTCCAGTATCTTCTCAAGCTGTGCTCTTGTGCTCTGTGTTCAGAGATTCTAATTCTCTAATGGAATCTGAAGAATTAGCCTTTGAGGAGAGCAATGAAAGTGAGATTAAATTCAAAAGATATACCTTCAGTGAGTCTCCAGTAATGACAATTCACCTTTTGAATATATTGCAGGTCCTCCCAGGACTGCTTAATATCAAACTAATAACAGTATGTAAACTTTCCCTACTTGACTGTGCAGTATAGAGCCAAACAGGGAAACTTTACACTATCATTTTCCATTTTTAAAATACCATGATTGAGAGCCTACATCAGGGTTGAATAGCATAAAAGTTCTACATATGGAATTATGCAGTGAATGTGCTATTTAATGGCAAAACAGGATAACTGTAAAAGGTTAGTGTGTGTACAACTCCACTTCTTCATTCTTTAACTTTCTATTGAAAGCTTTCCTTCGAAATGTCCAACTGCTTCCATAGGGGAACCCTACACATGTGTAAGATACCAGTAGGATTCTGTACCCCCTATATACACGTATATACACACATACTGATTTACTAAGGGATTGTGAAGGTACTGATGCTGGGTAAGGCACTGTGATGGTCTGAGCCATTGTGAACTGTCTGTGGATTTGTTTTCCAAACTGGGTGATTTTATTTGATAAATGATGGCCCATTAGGATTTGAGCCCCAAATCTTATGGAGTTCATGCTCACTTCATAACAGACAGCCTCACATCTGCATTTTCTGCTGTCAGATTAGGGATGTGGTAAGAAGTTTATTCAGTCTCAATTTTTATATGACCACATCTAATGCACATATTTCAAAGCAATATGAAAACCAAAGGGGGGCACTTCAGTACTGAAATCTATACTTCCATGGTCTATTGAAAATTATCTACATAGGTAAATGCACAAAAATGTATATGCTATTAAAAAGAAAAAGTAAAAAAAAAACGGGAATATATTGTAAAATAAGCATCTTCTAGTAAAAAGGCTCGTACTAATGCTTACATTAATGCGTACACCGGAAAATATTTGTGAAAATACATAGAGATGTTTAGGGGAACTTTAAAAATTGTGTGGCAGCAGTCCAAAATTAATTTACAGTTAGAAAAATGAGACTCAGAGCAGAAGCAATATTGTTCAGTTTATCCATTTCTATCCTGATTTATCCTAAACATATTCTCATAACATGGTGACAACGGGAGGGAGAGAAGACCCAGAGGACTTCAGAAACATTGGAGGTATTATCTTTAAGATCTCTCTAAGATCTGTACAGGTGTCCCTTCTCTCTTTTTCTGACGGCTCAATTTTTGGTGTCCCACTCTTTCAACCATTGTAAATTATAGACATGTACTGTTCTTCCCATGCAGGGTCCTCTTTTTCATCAGTTCTCCTCCTCTTGCCTTCCTCCATAGGAAACATGAGGGAAATACAGAGTCTTCATAATTCTCCCATGTTCCCTACAGAAAGAAAACAAAAAGAGAAGAATTGATGAAAGAATGGGTTCTGCTTTTCAATTCTACTTTCTAACAGTGCATTGGTTCCTAATCTATCAGATAAGTGGGGGATGCCTGTATCAGGATGTGGAAGGTATGGCCGGGGGGGGGGTGCAGCTTCTGAAACCACCAGACCTCCTCATTTTTTTAAAAAAATATGTTTAGTCAGAAATTCAGTCAAAGAACAATTTTTAAAAATCACCCCAAATGTCACAAAAATGTGGTGGTTTGGATCTTCCTGCCCTATATGATTCCCCCACAACCCCTTCAAAGTCAGTCCTATTTTGTTTGCTTAGTGGAACTAGAGGTTACATGACATCACTTCTAGATGTGAGGACAAGCTGCATCCCCTCTTCATTTTCCTATACCTGGTCCTATACCTGAATTTTTCTGAACTTGCTCCAACATAGCAATTTCATAAGGTATTCAAGAGAACAGATTTTTCAAAAATTGCTTTTCTTCATAAGGGATTGTATCAGAAGCCATTGGGAATACCATTTCCTCATGAATCTATGGCAATGAATATTTGTGAGCATTATCCACTGTTTTAAATATATTAAAAACAGAATAAAAAATATTTTTATCCATTTAAATCAATGTTTTGGAATGTAATATTCTAAACACAAAGGGAGTGATACATCAATCAAAAACACATAGTGTTTGGACTATGGGTAGAATTGTCTACATATATTTTGACTCCTGCAAACATATTGGCTCTATTAGTTAGCTGATAAAATGTGCCCTATTATCTTTGAATGATATATTTTCAATAAGACAAGCAGGAGATTTAGCAATCTGAGCATGTGGTTTCTGAGGCTAGGTAGCTGTAGTCCCATGAACTAACAGGAGATTTTGTTTGCTCAGTGTTTAAACTGATTGCCATTTTAGAGGGAGTAAAGTTTATTTAATTGATTTCTCCCTTCCTCTGTATATCTCTCTCTTTCTTATGAAATGTGGAATCATTTTTTTTTTTTTTTGCTGAAGTCCCCAGTCTAACATAAAGAAACCTCACATGCTCTTTTAAAATATTTTAGGCCAGGGCCAGGCAATATGCAGCCCTGTACATGTGGTAGGGCTGCAAGGTCTAGCATTCATTACTATGATCTATCTGGGCTAGGAGTGATAGAAGTTGCAGTCCAGCTACCACTGGAGTGCCTTTTTAAAGTCTAAAACTTAAATTGACACTGAATTCATGATGATCTAATTAATATTGAATTCCTCATAGTACCACAGGTGGCTGATTATTTCACTTCTGTTCAGAGGTGGTAAAGTGTTTTCTCTGTCATCAAAGGAAAATACTCTCTTGGAACTGGAAAAAAACAGGTTCAGACTTTATCAGGCACTATATTAATTCATTGATTGCACTAGAATTTAAGTGCCCACAGCTGGTTTGTTTATGTGTGTGTGTGTGAAATGAACTCATTGGCTTGGACCAACCTTCTTTTCTTTCAACAGAATCAAAGCGGCATCCATGAAATGGGCATTTCACTATTCTTCCTCTTCTCTGTGACCCTTTTCGCATGCTTTTTTTTTTTTGTGCGAGCACCCCTTGAGCATCGCAAGAATGGGAGAGTTGCTCCGTATGACGCACTCCTACTCGAGTGGCACTCACGAGGCTAAAGCGGGGCGTGCGTGCATTTTTTGATTTTCAGCTTTAAGCTGAAAATACTGCATGCTCACGCAATGCTTGCAGCGCCCTCGTGCACTTACCTGCGTGCGGTGCTTCAGTGAGCAGGGGCGGTCGCGCTTCCTTCCCCCAGCGCAGCCTACAGCTCCCAAACTGCGCTGCGGAAGGAAGGGGCAGGGCGCTAGTACAACGGCCGTGCTAGAGGAAGCTGATGCGGGAGGCAAGAAGGGCTGTCGTGAGCAGCTCGCACAAGCAGCTGCTCGCGCTGCTCCCCACTGCCACGACGACGTAGGGTACACTTTGGAAAGTTACTAGTTCCCATTTCCGTTATTTTTTTTTACAGTGTTTTAGTACAATTCCAAAGACATCCCATTTTATATAGGACATCTTGTATTTGGGGGCTTGGAGTCTAGCCCCATAGTAGGGCTGCGCAGGATGATCCACACCTGACATCCCATAACTTTTGATAGCAATCACCAGTCATGCTCTGAACAGACCAACCTCTGAGTTTTTGGCCTTGCCAAATGCCAGGAGTCCATCTGTGGGGATCATGGCTGGTGCATCCCCTGTTAGTTTGGGTTCTGAGCTTCCTGGAAGATTTGAAATCTCACAGGAGCCATGAGATCTGAAAAGGGGTCTTCTCCTCACAACAGTTAAGGCAGTCATAGCCTATGAACTCTAGTCACTCTTTATCTGACTTGGCAACTACGAGCTCTGCAGAACTGCAAAGCCTAAAAGGAACCCACTTCTGTTACTTGTTACAATGAATTAAGAATAACTGGTGTGATTTACAGTAATGAAAAAGTAGCTTTTCCATTACTTTTGGGAGAGAGTATGCTTATGTTTCATAAAAATGTGGAATATGCCTGTGAAAATGCCTGTAAAAACATTGTCAAAAAGTAACATTTGAATGTAACTAGAAACAATTACTCATCACACTAATAAAGTAACTTCCCTCTTATTCCCTGTCTGAAAATATTCAGTAGAAAACCTGAATCTGCCTATACAATACCTGTATTCAGGAATGTTAGCTTCTCTATAAAGTTGATGCCAGTGCACCAAGAAAGAAAGGAATAAGAGAAGGAAAGAAAACTATGATTTTGTAATGTTCAGGAAATGATAAAATGTTCTCTACTTGCATGGAATAAAGAACTTTTTTAAAAAAAATAAAAATAATTAAGAATATTCTTCCAGCTGGGTTATATTTCTTAGTATTAAAGCATTAAAACAACACCAGCCCTGGCATATTTCAGTATATCCTAAAATATATTGTCACAGTGTGGTTTGGGCCAACCTCAGATAAGAAAGATAGATGTAGTAAGAAAGCCAATGCGAGAAGGGTCAGTTGTCCTATCCTACAACATTTGTGATTTTTCTGGTGTGAAACGCTATGCTATTTGTGTTGCAGTAGACAGAGATTTGAGCCTTGGCATTTCCCCCTATTGGCAAGTCCTCTTTTGCCATATATTTGGCTCTCTGAGGGGTTCCCTGGCCTACCTGACCTTCTGTTCAGCTGTCCTGTCCCTCCAAATTCTTCCATAGTTAGCAAATGATTCCTTCTTACACTCCTTCTGGATATAATGAATGGCACATAATTAAAGCACAAAAGGTGTGTGGTTTAGACTTTCTGCTTCCAGGGCAACTTCTCTAACCTTCATAGAACCATTAAAAATGACTGAGGTGGGCAAGATTATGAAGGCCAAGTAACGATGCTCATTGTTCCATCTCCATGTCAGGACAAAGGTTAGGCTCTTCTCTTTTTGTGCTTGCTACCAGTTGCTTTCACATAACTGTGCCACGATGCCCCCCCTTCCCGAACACTGTCTTTGGTCTGGGACCCCTAAAGTTCACAATATGTCTGTGTCTGCCTTATGTTTTTCTTCCTTTCTTGAAAGCCTATTCTTAGATTCTGTAAGGGTTTTGAGGTACATAAGCCTATAAAAAAAAAAAAATACTGTGGCTGCTGGAACCGCCTTGAAGAGAATACAATAACTACTGTAAATCTGCTACGATGTTCTTAAGCATTTGCTGCAAGCTGGTTTAAGTCTCTCTTCTTTCTTTTTTCTTCTCTTTCTTTCTTTCTTTCTTTCTTTCTTTCTTTCTTTCTTTCTTTTGGGTAAAAGCTACCTGTTACAATGCACCTAATTAGCTTACTGGCTATTTGGAGACAGCATCAGTGGTTTTTCTATCATCCAGTCTTTATTAAGTGAGCTGTTGCTGAGACGAATAGGGTTCTTTATAATGATGAAGTCCTTTTTACGCTTATTAGTCCTTAAAGCAAGCCTCTTCTTACAGAACAAAGTTGCCTTTTTTACCCCTTCAGACTTACAGTGGGAACAAGTAAAGCGGGTTTTTCCCCCTCCCCCTCCTGTGCTGAAGTATTTTATTAAAAGTTTTAGTGGCTGCACTAAGAGCAAGGTGCTTGTGCCTTTAATCATTTTCATCTTTAAAATAGAACCTTATATTTTTCACATCTTCAGCTGTCCCAGAGGGCAGCTAGGCCATCTTTAACAACATTAATTTCTCTTTATGACAGGACTAGTGCTGCCCCAGGTCGTCAGAACTGCCTAAAATGTCTGGGAAAAGTAGGTAATGAAGAGGACATTAGAATTGTAAACAAGAACAATTTGGTAATAAAAAAGCATATATTTTCTTGCTAGGACTTTGGGCATAATACCACAGCAGCTTAAGTGTCATGAGTTGTAATTTGTTGATGGCTGCTGAACATTAGTTATTATATGAGCTTAGGCATAAAGAGCAAGTGCTATCAATGTTGCATTAACAATGAACCAAAAAGGATGGTTTTAATTTACTTGTTTTCATTCATACGCTTTTCTCTATTTTTAATCATTGTCTAACCCTATAAACGTCTCCGTTTCAACTACAGATCCCACTTTTGTGAATGCTGATCGATTCCTGACATCTGATATATTACTTCTGGGCAGAAGCATGTTCAATTGGCTTTTGAAATGACCAGTATGAACTGTAGGATGCTTCCTACTCCTGGAAAAAGATTAAGAGAGATGCTGAATATATTTGACTTCATTAAGAAGGAATCAAAACAGGGAATGAAAGCATTCTTGCAAAAAAATGGATGCCATCCATTTTACTAGGTTTGACACCACACCTAGTATTTTCCTTACCACACCTACATAGAATCTGCCCTACTCACTTTCTGTTTGTTGTTGTGTAGACAGAGACCATTTCCGCACTACACTGTTATAGTGCTATTATTCCACTTTCACTATCCTATGGAATCGTGGGCTTTGCAGTTTAGGGAGGGGAATTTAGAATTCTCAGCCAGAGAACTCTTTGGCCTCAGTAAACTACAAACCCCAGAATTCCACATGATGTTGAAAGTGGAATTAATAGCGCTATAACAGTGTAGTGCAGCAACGGCCAGAGTTTATAATTCCAGCACAATGAACCGGTAGAGCCTTTAAAAAAAAAGATTTTTCCAAGAAAAAGAGCATGCCAAGGCTGCAGGAGAGAAATATAAAGTGATAACCATTAATATCTAAAAATGACACACTGGACCATCCCACCCCCTTAACAGGTAACCAGGAAAAATCTTTGCTTTACTTAACTTCTGCCCTCAGCTGATCTTTCTTTGTTGATGGCATTATATTACCAGGATGCAGCCCAAAGGGTACGTCTTTATAACACATAATAATTTCCATCCTGTTATTTTCTATATCAGTCTAACAGAGTATATTTGTAGCATCTTAAGCTTACTCTACCCTGTAGATGGCTCATGATTTTCAATCTTAGCCTCCCAGTTTTACATTCCAAGTGTTAAGTATAAAACAGACTTTATGTTTAAAAATTACTAGATCTTATTGAAATGTTTCATTGTAATATATAGTGCACATATACAGTCAATTGCAGCACTGTGTGTACATGTGTGGGTTCAATACTGAAAGATTTGTAACTGAATAAGACTTTGATATTATGATCATGGACCCTTTCTGTTTTATCCTCATAACAACCCTATGACGTAAGATCACCCAATGAAGTTGATGGCTAAGTGAATATTTGAACTTGAGCCTTATTAATGCTAAGGAATCACTGTGACAGTTATACAACACTATAATTATAGTTTGTGAAAGATGTTCAAAAATCTCCGGTAAAAAAAAAATGAAGATAAAAAAAACAAAAATGTTCAGCATTTCCAATGCAAGATCTCAATACTCTTTAACATCTGCATTTTCAGAATACAAGTAGTCAAAAATCAAATGCTTGAAAACAGAGATAGATGAATGTATACATTTCATTTTCTCCCTCATTTAGAATTTGTTAATTTCGGTCATTCTTGTAAAAAAAGAACTAAAATAATTTCTTAATTACCTGTGCTGGCTGTGCTTTCCCCCTATTCAAACTGTTTGAATCTCATAATTTTGTCCTATTGAGTGTATGAAGAAATCTATGAATCTCACAAAAATGTATATCAAATCCCACACACCAAAAAAGAAAACAGAAACAAAGTTTCTACCCATCCCTACTTAAAAAGGCAGTAATATCTCAATCCAAAGTACTTTTGCTTCAAGCTAAAGTTCAGTTTGGGTGGACCACAATTCAAATCAATTATTTTGTTGATTTTTTTTGCTATTGATTTATTTAGAGAAAAGAAATATTCATTCATTACCGTCAGAATTCGTCCAACTCCCCCCCACCCCATTCAGGACAACAAGCACCTATTCTACCATCATCTTCCTGAAATCAAATCATTTTCTCAGGAAATGTGCTGGAGCTAATGAGCTGCTGGCAGTTGTGCTTTGCTTGAGCATTTTCTGTGGAGAAGAAGATGAAGGCAAAGAGTTGGCTTTAAGGCTTGGTGGGCTCATTCTCAAAACAGAGCTCACTCAGCCTTGATGCAAAACAAAAGGCTCAAATGAGCACTCTTCTATTATTTAGGCACCTGCCCATAGGTTGGAAGAAATCCCACTTGGACCGATTTAGCCAAAGAAAGCAGAGATAACCACCCTGCTTTCTGCAGGTAATAAGATGTGAAAGAGAAGAAATAACGACTGTAGTACTGTATTTCTGTTGCTATTGTTGTTGTCTTGTTCTGGGCTTTAATTTTGTTTTCCTTTTCATGCGTAAGGCAATGACAAGCAATCCTCCTTGAACAGCAGTGGTGATTCCAGTCATTTTCAAATGAAAGGGGAGATTTGTTTCCAAATTGGGCCAGCCACTGGAATGCATACATCTACAGTTCCCAAATCCTCATTTTGTGAAGTAAAATTACTTTTCAGTAATTTACTCACTGCAGGCTTTTCCCCCGCTGGCTGGTCAGAAGCTATCAGATAGGTTGCAGCTGCCGGCTGAAGCTGGGCCATTTTTTTCTTCCACCAGGACAGGCAGTTAGTTAGTAGAGCCATCAGTGTGGCATCTGTCATCCTGCTAGGCCCAAATTGTTTTCTATGATGGATGTCACAGTCTGTATGATCAAAATAGGAGCCCTGCTGCTTTTAATTGCAAAATCTGAGTACTTGCACATTTGTTATTATGCGGAGGTTATTACCTCACACAAAATGAATTAACAGGTGAAAATAATTGATGAGAAGAGTCTTGGGATTTTTAGCCTCTTCAAAGAAACATTGTAATTACGGCATAATGAATGTTCTGAGACATATCTGTGGGGGGCAGCATGAGACCACCAAAGAGCTCTTTAGATGGATGATAAATTCCCTGAATTCAACTGTAATACTGCTTAAATTTACTTAGCAATTAGTTTAATAGGCCTACATGATTCATGATAATGTAGTGAGAATTTTTAAATAAGTTTGCTTCATCCATCTATAAATTAAGCCGCTTACCTCAGCTTTCTTCCCAAGGTGATAGAATATGTTAACTAATCAGACATCAGAAACAAAGATGATGTTGGACAGGGATTTGGGTTACCAGAATACATTTCTGTGTAAATGCATTGCAGCTTGCATCTTAAAGTGAGCCTAGAGTTGTGATTTTGTGAGTTAAAATCTGCATGTCAAAATTTGCATGTTTGGTGTAGGAGATTCAATTGAGCAAAGCAAATTGCATGAAAATTGACAGTGTTTCTCTGCTTCCCTCACTCCCATATCCTGGTTAACATTTACAGCAATACAAAAACCACAGGAGGTTGATGTTTAAGGCAACAGAGAAGTAAGGAGTCCCTAAGCTATTGGCACAGGCCAACACTCACGGGAGTTTCTAAGCTTTCGTAGTGAAAGAGCTGACCAATCTCTGAAATTGTCTCTCCAAACTCAGAACAGATCTGTTCCAAACTACCAGACTTCATTTCCAAACTTTAATTTCCAGTAGTTGTTGAGGAAACCAAACAAAACTAGTTTAATAAAGTCATATATCACTCACTCATTGTCTTGTTTAACAATCCATTCCATAATCTGAAGGAATTATTTCTGGTTTCCTGGCTACTACTCCAGCTATGAAGGGGATTATAATGTAATGACATCTGAGAATGCCCAAATAGATTCACTTCTGGTAATTTCCTCTCTGGCTTGAGATGGTTTTTAGTTCAGACAAGCAAAAAGTTCCTTTATAAAAAGTTTCCTTCTGAAGTATACAGAAATTTAGCTAAACATTATAATTTTAAATTTGCAATGACAATAATATGTTTGTATTTTAAAACTGGCCTGTGCTTTATAGATTATAGCACAGCTTTAATCATGAAGAACTATTGATTGCTCTTAAAGAAATGGGTGTGCCACGACATGTGCTTGTCCTGATGTGTAGCCTTACTCAGGATGAGAGACTACAGTCAAGAGAAAATGTGGAAAAACAGGATGGTTTTCAATTGGCAAGGGGGGTCGTTCAAGGCTACATTTTATCAGCCTATTTGTGTAACTTCATGTTGAATGTATCATAAAGCAAGATTAGACTTGGAGGAAGTGTTACCCTGTATGTTGGGGGTCCCGGGAGGGGTGCCCAAATATCCAAATAAGAAACACAAATTGAGGAAATTTAACTCAAGCACTCTCTCAGCTAAACGAGAGGCAGGGTAACTTTAGCAAGGATCTTTAACCCTATGTCTACGGCTTCAGGTCAGAGAGCAAGCAGGCAAGTTTAAAAGTAACAAAATAACAGTTTTATTGAAAGATAAACAGCAAATACAACAACACACACACACTAGCTAACTTGGAAGCAGAAATGGAACGCTTAGGGATGGGTAATACGACACCTTGTCTCGTAGTCCTGAAGAGGAAGACATGGTTCCGGGGAAGAAAGCTCAGCTTGGCTGGCTGAGGGGAGCTCCTTAGACAAACCGGCAGCAAGGCAGGATGGAAGTCCCAAGTAGTCCAAGGAAGTCCCAAAAGTGGGGACCTTTTATGGGGTGGAGTTTGCCTACAGGCTATGTTATGCTCGGTGAGAACAAAGGAAATTTGGAGTTGGACAAAGGAGTTGGAAAAGGTCAAGTTTAGCATGATTGGTTTAGCTCTTAAGACAATAGCGTGGCCAGTTCATTAATGGCCCTACATAAAAAAATGGCTTGGCTCTTGGCTGCATGGCTTTGTGTAGATCCGAGCCGAGCAGAGCTGGTTTGCTGGGAGGTTTTTCCCTAAAGTGACAGAGAGGCTTAAAGTGCTTGCCTGAATGGGGTCTTGGAATGTATAGTCATTAATGGCCGTGCCCGTATGTGCTTGTCCAGGGGACCTCTGCAAACACGTGGAGTGGGGTGGCAGAGAAGGGTCAAGTAAAGGCCAAATTATTTGATAGCAAAAGGATATCTAGTGCTCTCACTCGACATATCATAACCGTGATAACAGAAGGAAGTCTGAAAATTGGATGAAGGGACATAAACAATTTAAGATATGCAGATCATACCCTATTTCTAGCAGAAAATAGCAATGACTTGGAATTAGTACTGAAAATAATCAAGGAAGAAGGTACAAAAGCAGGCTTACAGTAGAGCAATAAGAAAACAAAATGATGATTTACATAACTTTAAAGTAGATGATGCAGACATTGAAACAGTTCAGTATTTTCCACACCTTGGCTTAGTCATTTATCAGAATCAGCCAAGAAATCATAAGAAAGCTAGGACTTTGAAGGGCAGCTATGAAGGAACTGGACAAGATCCTGAAGTGTAGAGAAACATAATAGAAAGCTAAAATCAGGATTGTCCATGACATTGTATTTCCAGTTCCTATGTATAGTTATGAAAGATTTACAAAGCAGAAAGCTGACAAGAAGAAAATAAACTCCTTTGAAATGTGATACTGGAGAAGAGTTCTATGGACACGATTGACTGCTAAAAAAAAATAAAAAAGACAAATCAATGGGTCCTACAACAAATCAAGCCTGAACTATCCTTAGAAGCCAAAATGACTAAACTGAGACTGTACTTTGGACATATCATGGGAAAGCATGATTCACTAGAAAAGACGATCATGCTTGGTAAGATAGAAGGCAGTAGGAAAACAGGAAGACTGCAGTCCTATCCACAGCTTACCTTTCTATGGAGCTGGGGTGTGGGGATCGTGTGAGCAACCTCTTTTGAGAGGCTCTTGAGTCCCCATTGCTTCAGCTCCACAGCTGCTGCGCCCCTCCTTTTCCTTCTGCAGTGCAGCCTGGGATTTTCCCAGGCTGCGCTGGGGCAGGAAGTGCAAGCGCCACGGCTCCAGAGCTCTGCACACACTAAGTGCATGCGGGGCCCCGGATTGATGCGTGATTGCGCACCATTTTCGGCTCGAAGTCAAGAATGAAATAGTGCGCAATTGGCACTTGCTGGCCCCTGGAGTGTTGCGAAATTGCGAGTGTGTCGTGTGGACCACTCCCACAATTGCATGATGCTCCAGGGGCCATTTCGCATGGCAAATGCCATGCAAAAAGGGCCTGCATTGCAGATGGACAACAGTCACATGCAATTTTTGAACAGAATAAGTCTCAAAGTGCAATGATTCTTGTCAATCCAGGATTTTTCTTGCCAGGATTTCTTGACACTTAAAAAAAAAAACCTTTTCTGACTTTTTTTTTTTTTTTTTGGTGGGAGGAATATTTTCAAACATTCTTTCCATCTATGCTCCCTAGTTCTCTTCTTTATACCATATGCTAGACTCCCCTAAACTGATACAGTCCAGAGGTTCTGGACATATCGAGAGCTGCAGTCCAACACATTTGGAAGATACCAGTTTGGATCAAGTAGCACGGTCATGATGATAGATGTCTCACATTTATTGTGGGACTGAATTCTTGTAAGACAAAATATCTTCCAAAATACCTTGTTGTTGTTGTTGCTGCTGCTGCTGCTGCTGCTGTTGCTGCTGTCATATCAGAACCAAAATTAATCCACTATCGCCATCTTTGGACTAAAGGGCTCTGTTTCTAACAGTTGCATATTTTGGTTGGAGGGATGCCTTCATAGGACACTTCTTTCAGCAGGGGCCCTTTCCTCTCTATGTAATATTGAGAAGGCTAGGCACAGGGAAGGGAAAGTGGGGATGTCACTTCCTGCCAGCTCCATTGCATGCTTCTCAATCTAGGTTTGACCTTTACAATGCATTTTGCAAATTTGTGACAAGCTAGCACATAACACTGCTTCAGTGTATCAAATAATGGTTACTGATGCCAGTGCAGTAATACTAGCCACTGTTACTTTATTTGCATCAGGCTCACCCTGCCAGACCAGTGCAAGTAGTGATGCTGTCTTAGTTGTGTGGTCATTACCTACCATTTTGAGCAGCAGTGATTTAGTGAAGCCAAAGTCTAGCTTCGCTACAGCCAGAGTAAGAACATCTTCTGTCATACCCATCTTGTCGCATCAGACCTATCAGGGAACAGGTTTCCTTATTCTCCCTGAGCTGATATGTGATTCTTATATCAGCTGGATGCAAGAGAGAATGGGTTTTGTGAACAGCAATATATTGCTGTGAGTGACCTGTGAGGTAATGCAAAGCACCGTGGATGGTTTGGTTTTGAAAGGACAGTTAAGGACATTTGGTTCTGCTAAAGAACTTGTCCTTGTGCAGAAGGCAATTAATAAAATTGTTTATATATAATTAATTAATATAGATAGCTGCAGACATCTGCATATCCTTCATGGGTGTGCCTATGCAGGCTGTGATTATGAGCACCTGTACTTCACCTGTATTTACCACTGCACCTCTAGTGAGCACTAATTTTTTATAGCAGTACTCATATGTTTAAGAAAAGATTGAGCTGGCTAGAATACCAGAAATGAATTTGGACTCCTAACCTCAATCTGATATTTGGCCAAAAGATAATATTGTACAACTATTTTGTTGGCATAGATCTGGTCACACCTGGAATACTGTAGACTCAGTACACATACCTCTTTTTTTTTCCCCCCAAAAATTTTTTGTATATACAGCATGATATTTGCCTTTTTTGCCTCTTTGAACAATAGCCCCATTCCATGCCCTGTTACAAATTGCTTTGAAACTCCCTGAGTTTAATACACACACACACACACACACACACACCACACATATATAGCATAAGAGGACTGCTGTGGGTCTGATTTTTAAAAAATAAAAAACAAAAAAGCACATACATTCAAAAATTCAGTTAGAGACAAGGAGCTCATAGTACTGTTCATTGCATGGCCTGCATATTATAAAATTAGATTTGTGCCTTCTAGAAACTTGATTATTGCATTATGGATGCAAGCCTAGGCATATCTGAAAACATTGGAAATTACCCCTGAATAAACATGCACAGGATTGCACAGAAAGACAAGGTAGTCCTATCCTTGCTTACATTGAAATACCATTCAACTCAGTGGGATTTATTTCTGAGTGTCCAAGATCATGTTACACAAAACCTTTTATAAGCAGGATCTGGTCACTAAAGAAGAACAACAAAACTTAAATCACGGTTGTTTAAAAACATCAGCTGAATAAATAAAACATAGGGTCTCTCTCTCTCTCTCTCTTTCTCTCTCTCTCTCTCTCTCTCTCTCTCACACACACACACAAACTTCAATCAAATGGAGCTGTTTTCTGTTGCAAACTGTGGACACAATCCACCAAGTACAAATAGTTTCTGCCCTCTGTGTTATTGACACACAGGATATGCTCCAACATCTCAAGGTTACTGATTAATTTACAGGAGCTGGAATCTAATTTAATTTTGGTCACTACTGTTATTCTACATATCCAGCAGTGAAATCTATATCAGATATCTTTTCAACTCACAACATCAGGAAGAAAAAAATGAAAGGCTGGGAGACAGATGGAGGGAGGGAAAGAGGGAGGGAGGAGGGGGAAAGGCAAGTTATTAATAATTAGAGAAGATATTTATTTGGATCACAGTGGATAGTTCATGTAGAGTTTTATTGCTAATTTACAATTCTTTTATAAGCATTCCTCACACCCAACATGTGCATTATTTATTATCTTCACATATTTTAGGAACATATACAAGAGATTAGACAAAGTTGGAACAATGTACAGCTTCATTACTTTAAAAAGAAAAGAAATAAATGCTTTTTTGGGCAGTGTAGTATATACTGTGATAAAAATAGTCTTGGATGGCTTACCAGATATTATGTATACCACACTGGTGAGTGAGAATGGCACAATTCATTCATCTACAAGGTTCAGTTAATTCCTTTTGTATTCCTTTTCCTCATGAACACACCATTTCAAAAATATCTGTGCTGTTTCCTCTATTATAGTGACATTTTTACATCAAGACTTTTGTGTCTTTCTTCACATCACACATTCTTTTTCAAATTTACTGTCAATGTTTGGTATTAAAAGTATTTAATATCAAAGGGACTCAGAAGCTAGAGAGAAAGAGAGAGAGAGAAGGAAGAGAAAACACAGAGCACAAAAATATAATAAATGCAAGACAAGTCGTGGATTGCCCCACATGTGAAGCGGACTGTGGTAAGTCATATCAGGCATCCTGTCACTTGCTGAGACATTTTTCATAAACCCTCACACGTCTGCATTTATCTTCAGTTTAAACCCCAAGATGAATTCTCCGAAGACATTAACAATAGATAAATGCTTATTAAACAAAACAGTCCCTTCCAGAATAACGACAGTATTGGTATTAAAAGCAGTAAGATATCCTAGCACTAAACTTAAATGGTGTCTTTTGGACAGATACCCTCTGCTGTTTTTTGAATATGCTGCATTGTCTGAATTGTATAATTAAATAAACATGAAATGAAACCCAACGAAAAAAGGACCAACTTTGAATACTATCTGACCTTTTGACAATGATTCAAACTCTATAAAAGAATACAGTTAAACCACACTGGTTATTACAATACAGAAAGAGATGGCTTGAGAAAGGGATTTTAGAATAAAAATGGTATATTTTATGACAATAGACACAGCAGTATTCGATGCAAAACCTTTAATCATGAGTATTTTGAAGTAAAGTTCATAAATTAAATCAGAGTACTAAGAAATGAGGCTAGGAATCCCATGCATTTTCTTCTTGAAAATTGCATTCTTGCAACAGATACATATGCAGCCATTTGCAAAAATGATTTCAAAAGAGGGATTCAATTGTCTTTTTGCTATATACATTTATGCACGCTAACACTAAATGCAAATGTTCACCGAGTCCCCATTTCTGTGCGAAACAAGGTGGAAAAAAATACCTGTGTTTGTAGCTAGATATTTGATGTGCAGTTTAGCTATCATGAAGAAGGTGAGCTGGACAGAATAAATAGAAGACAGCTGAATTATTCATAGCACAGTGTAAAATATTGGGATGGTTATGGTTTGTGAAACATTGAAAGGAGCAGGCAATTGCAGCCCATGGAAATACTGTGTAAAGTTGCATGGGTAATATAATGAGCATGCAGATTGCTCTTCTCTGTCCTGGGATGATGTAAGAGCATCTGCATTACGTATCACTTAGCTGCAGAGCTGCCCTCCTTTGATAATTAAAACTGAACAGGACTTCAGGACTGTTATTCCTTTGTTAGCACACATTTGCAATACCCCACAGCAACCCCACATTCTGATGATGAATTAATGTAATACATCATCAGAAGCAGATGTCATTCCAGTGATATATTAGAGTAATACAGGAGAATGAGCCTCACTGATGATGTATTTAGTTCACACAAGATGGCATTGTCCAGGGAAGAAAGGGTCCGAGAAGAGTATCATTTGTAGGACCAAAATGAAGTGAGCTATTCCACAGTAAGAGGGAGGAAGGGAGGGGTTTTTCAGGCCAGAAAACTAAAATTATTTTCACATTCCTTGTATTGTTCTTTTCTGCTATAAAATGACAATGGGTTTGTGTGTAAAAGAGAGAGTGCCTTCACGTTTCCTTTCAATTTCAAGCAACCGCGTGAATTTCATAGGGTTTTCTTAGGCAAAAAATACTCAGAAATGGTTTTGCAAGTTTCTACCTATGAAATATAGCCTGCAGCACCTAGTATTCATTGGCAGTCTCCAATGAAGTACTAACTCATGCTTTTATCCACATTTATTATGGATGTAATATAGTCTAAATTCTTTCAGAAGTTTTCTTGGCTTCCTGTGTTAATTATTTTAGAGGAAAATGATCCGATCTCTTCATGAAATACCTATTATTCAATGAGCTATGAAATTTTCCAGTTGCCCTTGGGCCAGTCAATCTATTTCAGCCTGATCTACCTCACAGGGTTGCTGTGAAGATAAAGTAGGAAGAAAGGAAGCAATCTCTACCTGACCAGCTCATCTAAGGAAGGGCAGAATATAAATATAGTGAAATGAATGGAGAAAGATGCTGATATAGTTACATGGTCTACAACTTTAATAAATCTTTCACTTGTGCATAAATGTTTAAGATCTTCACATCATCATTTTGAGAACACTCACTAACGAGATGATAGCTGGAGATAGCCATTTCAGTCTGTAGCATTGGATGGGAAAGGTCACTCTGGCTCCAAATATCAGGCCAGTATTAAAGCTGTTCTTCACTGCATGCACATCTTACCTGCATGCAGAAGAGGACCTTGAAAGGTCATAGGTCCTTACATGAAATTGTGGAAATCAAGGTATCAGGGGCAGATGGTGGACCTTACTTCTTTTGGAGAAGGAAAGATGAGTGAGGTGGGTTCCAGGAAACATTTCTTCAGCTCTCTGAAGAGTCAAAGAGAACTGTTGTCCCTCAATTAAAAGATTGGGAAAAGGGAGTGAGTGAAGCTCCTGGACCCCATTTTTGTGACTCCTGAAGCCCTCTCTTAGTTCACAAAATGGCAGGAATCTCCCTTCATTTTAATCCCCAACCCTGTCTTTTTGGTTAATTTTTATCCTGAAAATTGCATCAAAAGCCTTCTAAATGCACATAAACACTCAAAAAAGTCCTCCCTAACCTCCAGCACCACCCCATAACCTCCACCCCCTATGCACTTCAGTCTTTCTGGTTTTCCTTCCAAAATAGTGTCTGGAAGTGACATGACTTCACTTCTGGTCACCATTTTGGATGACAGACAGAGGAAAAGAGAGGAATGTTGGCACGTGAAGGAGTCATCCTCAAGGGGACTTGGAAAATTGGCCTCTGGCCCCAAGTGTTTGTCCATCCCTGCTGTAGACCAAGGGTAGAGAACCTCCTTTAGTCCAAGAGGGCCAGCATTTCCCTAGTGTATGATAGCAAAGGGAAAAGAGTTGAATCAAATAATATTAGGATGTTTTTATATAAAACATCTAGTGTCAAGAGAGGTACTTCAAATTCTGAAGTGGAGGAAAAAAACTTACAAAAGTTGCAGAACCATAAAATGATGGTGCTATGCAAAAGGAAGTGTGGACATTGAGCTAAGTCTAGAGGGACAGACCAAAGAAGAGTCATATTTGACCCCAGGGCCTGACGTTCCCATCTCTATCATGTCTTTCTTTTCTCCTGTTTTAAAAGCAACAGCACACATATTTAGTAACCCATCTATCTCAAACAAGGTAGAGTAAGTGAAAAGTTGCTTAGCTTGCCACTGCTTTAGGAATGGCAACCAACAATTCCTCTTCAGCCAAGGAGTGACAAACTGTTCCTTCTAGTTGGGAAACTGAATGGGGTGCCACCATGAAATGCAAAGCTCAGGGACATTTTACATGTCATGGCCACATCAGTCCCACTGGTTTCACTGCATGACACAATATTACTAATATGCACTCCACCTGCATCCTCCTAAAACAGTGTGAGAAGCAAACAACCTCAAGGTCCATTCCTTGAAGATCTCAATCCAAATTGCAATGTCTACTCACTTTTGGTATGGCTTTACCCATAGTTTTTTTAAAATCAAGATTAGAATGAGGTTTGAATTGGGGTAATGAATGAAAAACCTATCAGGTTTGAACTATAGACTTCAGTGGGAATGAGTTTTGCTGCCATTCTCCTAAGATGTGGAGACAAAGTCCACCTCCTCAGGATAGAGAGGAGTGGCCATACAAATGTGGCTGCATGACTCTCTCTGTCAAGTCTTGTCCTTTGAAAAATTCTGGGTTTTTTCTAGTTGTTGACTCTTCCTGGATGTTGCAAAACAACCAAAACCTCTTCACTGTCACAACAAATAGAAATAAATATAACAGTCAATATCAAAGTGGTTGAACATATCAACACCATAGTATCAGAATTTTGACATTTCTATAGGAACATCTTGCTCTGGTGAATCTGCACAAAATTTCAGCTATCTATGTTTCCATTCATGTAATAAAATTCATAGGTAAATGCACAAAGAGTTTGTGATATGTTCCTAAGTAGGGTCCATTAGTCATGCTGATTGGAAGATTCTGGGAATTCAAAAAGTAACTTCCAGATTCTGTTTCAAAGTGGCTCAATGGGCCAATGGATGGAATGGTAACATATGATGCACTATTTGGCCAGGAAAAATGTGTTGAACTGCCACCAGTAGTAATTTTCTTAAAACAAAGGTATTTTAAAAAGGAAATAACAGTAAATATTAATCAGACTTAGCTCTGTAAATATTAATACATAGGACCTTGTTCGAATCCTGTAAACCTCAGCCATTTTAAATCAAAGTTTCTAGTACTCACTGTTGTAGAAGTAAGCTTCATGGCAATGCCCTAAAACATGAAACAAGAAATTGGATTTTAAAAGAGGAAGGGGAAAATACCACCATATAAATCATGGTGTCATGCTCTGCACAGCATAGAACACTTTTCTTCCATTTAGGTCAATGGGACTTAAATGGTTTTATCATTTTTTGGATCATTTCATAATTAAGGGCTAATCTCATTTTTATTTCATATATTTAACTAGGTGGGATAGAAGAAATAGAGAAAAGGCATGCAGAAGAGCTCAAGCATTTATAAGGTAAGACTTTTTAAAAAAGTATTTTTATGCAATGGAAAAGTTACAGCTCACATTCTCACAGCGTCTGATTGCATCATAAATAAAACAGTAGAGCGAGTCATCCTAGACATACGATGTATAGAGAAGCAGGCTGGAAGGCCAGTGAAGGACTTAGAATTATGATCCCAGGCCCCCTAGACTGGTAAAGCTTGGACATGGAACAAAGTGATATGTTCAATCACTGCAAAAGGGTGGGGGAGGAAGGAGGAGACATGAGCAATTTTTATAGCATCTTCTAGCCAATGTATTCTGTACTGACTGCAGAATAGCACCTTACTCATGTGACAAATCAACCAGTGTGCCCAGAAGAGGAGGGGAGGAGTAAGAGGGATATAAATGGAAAGATGCTTGGAAAAAAGTGTAGCAGGCAAGACCAACATGGAAAATAGATGCAGTCATCAGCTAATTTCTATACGGCAAACTGAGCCTTGAGACCAAGAAGCCTAGCCTGTAGAACAGCGTGGGATAAGCATAAAACAAAACCATGTATAAGTCTGATAAATATAGTTATAGGTGTAGGTATAGCTATAGCTATATAAATACATATGTCAACACATATTCAATCATCATTGGCATAGGGGAGAAAAAGTTTGGGTCTGGCCTGCTATTCATCATACTGATGACCATACATTTTAAATCTTTGTTTAAAATAAGGGGAAAAAAAGAGAAAGAGATGATGAACATTATCTCAATATGAGACTTTTCCTTTGATTAACACATTACAGCCCTGACACTGACACTGATGATATTTATTTATACCCTGCTTTTTCCCAGGTTAGGAATCAAAGTAGTTTACAACAATTAAAAAGACATTCCTAAAAATACAAAACTTAAAACACAACTAAACCGTGTTTTTTTTTTTTAAAAAAAGCAATGCATAATTAAATCTCACATATCCATACGCACATACACATAGCAATATCCAGCACATCAGACAGGTCACATATAGGCCCTTTCCGCACCAGGCAATTAGAACGGGGCAGTGCGTCCTCTCACTGAGGTCATCTGCACCTTGGAGCAGACTAGAAGTGGACTACTTAGCGGATATCTGCACCTCAGTCTGCTCCAAAACGACCCCAAGTGGTCCTCCAGTGTGTTTTTGAAAGACCAGAAAAAACAAGTCTTTATTTTCCTGGAATGCGCCCTTGTGTTCCTGCTCCCTTGTGCAGATTCACAGGCTCGCACCAATGCGAGCCTGCAATCTACGGAGGGCGGGCTTTAGGCATGGCAAGCTTCAGCAGTTGGTCGGGACCCACGACCAACCGGAAGCCGCCATTTTGGAAGCTGGAAGCTGCCATTTTGGAAGCCAGAGCAGTGTGGATCTACAGACCTCGCACTGCTCCGATTCGCCCTGAACCAAGGAGGAGGCCTGCGGAAGGGCTTCAGGAACAGTCCACGTTGCTTTGGACCCCAGAAGAAGCGGTAGGTAACGGCATAGAGCGATTCCCTCGCCTTGTGTGGAAAGGGCCATAATCACACATTGAAGACCTGGCTGAATAAAAATGTCTGCAGGAAGAAAGTAGGAAGGATGTCAATCTGACTTCTCTGGGAAGGGAGTTGATTGAGTCTATCCATCATTTGTCCTCTTTTCCTACAGCCTTCTGTTTTACCAAGCTTTTTTGTCTTTTCTAGTAAGTCATGCCTTCTCATGAAATGGCCAAAGTACAACAGTCTCAGTTTAGTCATCTTGGCTTCTAAGCAGAGTTCAAGCTTGATTTGCTCTATGATTAATTTGTTTTTTCACCAGTCCCCAGTATGTCTTCTCTAGCACCAAATTTCAAATGAGTTTACTTTATTCCTATCAGCTTTCTACAGCATCCAGCTTTCACAACCATAACATAGAAATTGGCATGGACATTCTCTTTATCTAAGGGTCACATCTTTTTTCCTCTTACATCATAACTCATAACTTCTGATCCACAAGAAGGAAACAAAGACCATTTAACAGCCAGCTGTGATGAATCTGCAAGACTTTGGATCCTCTCTAACTTGGATGCTATACTTAAGACTGGTCCAATACAAATAATCTTGATACCTGCTTTTCCTGTATTATTGGGTATGTTTCCATTTGTGCAGTCTAAGGATGTGGACAGGGCCCTTGGAGAGGTGAGAGCTTTCACATGTATGGTATGATCCCTGCTCTTCATGGCTTTTGAAAGTAGCTATAGGGGGACTAGCCAAATAGGTAACAGGAGTGGTGAATGCCTCACTGCAGCAAGGGAAGTTTCCATCTTGCCATTACTTAAAAAGGCTCCCTGAAACCACCATTCTGAATAATTGTTCTTGGTTCTGCTGATCTCTTAGCAGCTTTCAATACAATCAACTATGGCATCCTTTTGGGACTTGGGGGCACTGTGGTGCAGTGTTTCTGTTCTTTCTTGGAAGGGCAAACTCAGAATGTGGTGTTGGGGGACTCTTGTTTGATGCCCTGGTTGTTGGCCTGTGAGATACCTCAGGGTTCCATTTTGTCACCATTTTGTCCATTTTTGTTCAATATATACATGAAACAACTTGAAGAGGTTATCTGGAGTTTCGGGGTTTGGTCACCAATGTGTTGAGGACACCCAACTTTACCTCTCCTTTTCATCTGAATCTAAGGAAACTGTCTTCATATGGAACCAATGCCCATTGTGAGTAATGGATTAGATGAGGGCAAACAATTTGAAATGTAATCCAAACAAGACAGAGGTTCTCCTAGTCAGTTGAAAGGCAGATCAGGCATTAGAGACTCTGCCTATGCTGGATGGGGTACATTCCCCCTGAAATCTTAGGCTCGCAGCCTTGATGTTCTTCTGGATTCAACTCCGAGCCTGGATGCCCAGGTCTCAGCAGTGTCCAGGAGTGCATTTGCACAATTAAAACTAGTGTGCCAGCTACAACCATTCTTTGAGATGTTGGATCTGGCAACAGTAAAACATGCCTTGATTACATCACATTTGGATAACTGTAGCACACTCTACGTGGGGCTGCTGTTGTAAATTGTTTGGAAACTTCAGCAGGTACAAAATGCTGTGGCCTGAATGCTGACTGGGGCAGTTACAGGAAGTATATAACTCCCTTGTTAAAACAGCTTCATTGGCTATTGGCTTGTTTCTAGGCACAATTCAAAGGGCTGGCCGTGACCTATAAAGCCCTGTATGGCTTTATATGACTTGGTTCCAGACTATCTGAAATGTTTATCTCCCCATACAAACCTTCCAGAGTTATAAGATCTATAGGGGAATGCTTTCCTTTGGTCCTACCACCATCATAGGATAGCTTGGTGATATGGAGATCTTTCCTATATACCCTACCTGACCAAATATAAGAGATTGTCATGAATCCCATCACTGTTTTGTCCCTCTGGAGTTAAGCAATCAGTTTATTCCAGACTCTTTTGTCAGTCCTGTGGAAAAGTCATTACAGTTTTCTCAATGCTCCCCTTCAGGGTGTGAAATAGTGTCAGCCCCAGCTGTATGTAGTATATAGTGCCCCAGACTGCCGTTTTCTTCAGATGTTGTCTGAGCCCCTCTGCTGTGACCTTTGTTCTTCTTCAAGACTAGTTACTATACTATCACTCTTTCCACTCCTAGGCTATTTCTGCACTATACTGTTATAATGCTATTATTCCACTTTCAACATCCTGTGGAATTCTGAGGCTTGTAGTTTACTGAGGCCAAAGAGCTCTCTGGCTGAGAATTCTAACTGCCCTCCCTAAACTGCAAACCCCAGGATTCCATAAGATGTTGAAAGTGCAATAATAGCAGTATAACAGTATAGTGGCAGAAATGGCCCTAATCTATCTCTATCCAACCTTTCTCACTTCATTTTCCAATAGCCTTGTATAGTTCTTAAGAGTGTCTGATTTCTCATATGTTTGTCAATTCAAATGAAATACTTTGTCTAACTTTAATTGGAATCCTCTCTACAGTTAGGACTGGTACACATAGGTGAAAAGATCCTGCCTTTACCCTCCTTTCACAAGCCTCCTTTGAGCTAATGCCCCCAAATTCTAAGGAGATGCTGTCATTGTAGATGGACCCCACTGTCCCCCACCTCTTGGGGTAACACACTATTGTGAGAAGGTAGGTTGATGGGTACAGTGACTTTCTCTGTAACAGCACTTCATTGGTTGAAATTCCTCCCATGGGAAGTCCAGTTCCATCTTTCTTGAATTTCTGCTGGGCAGCTAAAACTATGTTATTCCACATAGTCTTTAGATTTTACAGCTGGATTTCTAACTTCCTATATGGCTGTTAACCTGTTTTTAAAGAAATTTCTTTTTTTTAAAAAAAAAAAAACTGCACTGTTCATTGCTTTAACACCCCTGGTGGACAGAAAAGCAGTTAACAAACACTTTTTATAAATAATAATAAATGACAACATATTTAACTTTTCAGCATTCAGAGAGGGCTAGAGCCGGTTGCTTTCTGCAATTTACAGACATTTTATTATTCTCACAGGAGAAATGGTGGCATAAAAGTGTACAGAAATATTATCCTGGTTCTATAGAGCATCAGCTGAGAAGTAAACAGTGCAGAGCTGGCATGCTTGCTCACTGGCCCTCTGCACAAAAGACTGGGGCATACCTACAAAAGCTCTTTGGGGAAGGGGAAAAATATCAGAACAACCATTCCAAGATTGATCTAAAACTACTTTGGGTCACCCAGTCCTCCTTTGGAAGCTTCCAGATAGGGATATGCTTTTAAAAAATTATTTGTCTGCACAGAGGAGAACAAATAATTTAATGAATTTTCTCCAAGCTGTGGGAACATTTTTGAAAACTTCAGAAATGTAGTGACTGGGTGAGGGTGTGAGGCAGCCAAGGATTGTTGCAGATTGCATTCTGATAGAAAAGACACTTCTTCTTCCCATCCCTCCTGAATCTTGGAATATTCTTTCTTTGCTTTCTCCCAAACTGGAGAAAACTCCCAAATTTTCTTAGCTTCATTAACATGAACTGTATCAAACATTAGGCCAGGTTTTTGGTTTTCTTGATTATCACAAAAGGGATGGCTTGTGGCTTCCCTGCCAATGGGATGATGAAACTGCCTTGGTTTCAGTCTGAACATTAAAGGTGCCAATAAAGCTCTGAATCCTATCCCCAAAATAGGTTCAGCACATTGGATAGCTCCATGCAAGTTCAGATTAAAACCTGCAGTGGATTCATTGCCCCACTAACACAGAAATTAGAAACCACACAAGAAGCTCCATTTCTTTCACACACACCCATTCCTGCTCCACAACAAACTTTATCTAAAGCCCTTTCTCCACCTTACCTTTTTCTGACATCCTCTCATGGGGATTGCAGGAGTAGCTCTACCAGGAGGAGAGTGCAACAGGAGCACTCTCCTCCACACCAGCTGCCTCACAATGAAGGAAGCACGATGGCCATGCCTCTTCCTTCCATAGTGCAGCCGGGTACTTTCCCAGGCTGTGCTGGGGCAGGAAGCATAACCATTGCATTTCTAGACCCTCCGCAGACCAGGTAAGTCTGCAATGGTGGTGCAATTGTGGGTCATTGATGGGGAAAACCCATTAATGATTTACTCTGTGATTGCATCATCTGGGGATGAGAGAAAGATGGGGCCGCGACTATGTCATGTAGAATCATCATCATGGTGTCATCCTTCTCCCATCCATATGGCGTGTTGGGAAGGTGGTGTGGAAAGGGCCTTAGATTGCCTATTTAGCTACAAATTCATAACTAACATGTCCTGGCCTGATCCCCCAGACCTTGATTAATAGCTATAAAAGATCAGCAGGATATTTCCAGCCACCTCTCACCAATGAGTGAGGCTATGATGAAGTGTTGCAGGGAAGCGTGCAGCCTTGCTCACTAGCACAAAAGCAAATGGAAACTTTATGCTATACTGCCTGGATCACTTGCAGAACCTCCATTGCTTGGTATGGCCTCTGGCTGTTAAGGTAGGTCTCTGATGGTGGCAACAGTGCCACAATTGTGAATATGTAATATTATTGAGTAGGGAGCAGTTACAGATCCTTAAGGTTACAAATCTGTACTGCAATACAAGATCTCAATTTTAATAAATAATTGCAGGCTTTGCAGAAAAAGGCAAATGATCCTTTGGAACCAAATAGAATCTTATTCTGGGTTTAGAGTATGATGCCTTTGGAGTGTGAAAGGAATGGAGAGACTCCTGAAAGCAGCTGTACTTTGGAAATGATTGAACACAGAACTGAGTTTATTCCCTTTTTGCCAGATACACTTTTTAAAGTGTATCTGGGAATCTACTAAAAGATTGATGTGTGTGCTTTCTGCTTTAAGGATCCATCTGCTTCCACCATGCTCTGTGTGCATATTTGTGAAAAAAGGAGATGTTAAAAAGACTTTGGAAATCTGTAGTTTGCACTTTCCCTAGCAAACTCTGTAGCCTTGTATTCAAACTTCTCACTGCTCACAGAACACCAAACAGCATTCTATAATTACATATCTCCTATTACAGAGCAGATATCAAAGAATTTGAAATTAACATGTAATTATAAAGCACAATATACCATAAATCATGAGTCTAGCTTGCAGAGTCAATTAAAAGTATTCAGACTTAATCAGGGTTGTTGTCCTAAGCATATCAGGAAATAAGTCCTATTAAATTCACTGGTATTTATTTCTGAGTAAATATGATTAGGACTGAGCTGGTAAAAGAGTTTACTGTTAGTGCATTTACACAAATCAATAAAAATGGAGCTGATCTTATTTTAAAGCTCGTCAGAGCCCAACAAGACACCAGACTGCGTTCTAAATGGACAACAACTGGAAATTCTATAGATCACAATGCTAACTACTAAATAAACTTGTGTAAGTGAGGGTTTTGTGATGGTAAGAGACTATGGAACATTTCTCTGAATGGATCAGATGTTCCATCCATCTCTTTATTTATATCCTGCCTTCCTCCCAGGCTGGGACTTAAGGTGGTTTCCAAAAAGACAGAATCGAATCAAACATATATTGTTGAAAACACACAAAATCAAAGTCAAAACAGTATTAAATAACAACCTAATTTAAACCAATTAAAATCTAACTTTAAAACAAATTAAAAACAGCAGAGTAACATAAAAGTCATTTTTGTTAAGATCAGTATCCAAAAGCTTGCTGGAAAAGAAAGTTCTTAAATGTCACCGAAGGGAAAACAAAGGAGCCATCCTAACTTCCCTAGGGCCTCGTGGCACTGTGGTTAAATGCCAATACTGCAGCCACAATGTTGTGAGTTGATCCTGCAGGGTCCCAGGTTGACTCAGACTTCCACCCATCTGTAGGTCAGTAAAATGAGTCCTCAGCTTTTTGGAGGCAGACAGCTGAAACATATTGTAAACTGCTTAGGGAGTGTTTTGCACTGATAAGCAGTATAGAAAGGTAAATGCTAACTGCTAACTAGCTAGGGAGGGAGTTCCAATGTATGGGAGCAGCCTCAGAGAAGGTCCTTTGCCATGTTCCCACCAACCATGCCTGACAAGTGCCTTCCCTGCAAATGTTAGAGCTGATATAGTCCTTCAAATAGCCTGTGCCTTATCCATATGGGACTTTATAGGTCAAAACTAGCACTTTGAATTGTGCCTGGAAACAGCCCAGCAGTCAATGGACCTGTTCTAACAAAGGAATTGTGTGCTTCCTGTAACCAGCACCCATTAATAATCTGGCTGCACCTTTTTGGACAAGTTGAAGTTTTCCAACACTCATCAAAGTGTTAAATATCCCCCTGGCTTAGGAGCTATAGTTGTTTATCATTGTTCCCTGGCTCACCCCTTAAAGCCCTTACCTTTTGATGTTAATGGAATTTGGTCTGCAGCTGGTGCATCTCAAATAGGGTCTCAGTAACCTTCAGTCTTGGACCCTAATGGGTAGGTCCTGCATTCCAATCTCACTTCTGCATTTTGTTTTCTAAAGATGCCTCATTGAGTTCTCCAAATTTTCTTCACCATCATCTCTCTCTCTGTCTCTTTTTTAAAAACTTAGTGTATCAGCTTACATCCACTATTTTACCTAACCTAATGTCCCTGGCTAGTGTGGCACAGCCAGAGTTTGGTAGAGGCATTTATGATTGTGGCAATAGTGCCAAGATCATGACTGCACAGTGTTATTGAGTACAGAGCAGTTACAGATCTGTAAATCTAGGTGAATCCATAATTGCAAACTGAATGCTAGCAAATGTTTGCCTTGAACAATTAATAGACCAATCCTACAGAAGCAGGGAAATTCAGGCTAAGATCCTACATTATGTGGGCAGAGTATTACACTCTGCCTGTGTGGTTCTGCTGGGCTGTCCCTTCTGCCTTCTACAGAAGACAGCTACCAATGGTTTGGTGGCTGGGAAACAGTGGTGGACACCTGGAAAATGTTCAGGAGAAGGGAATGGATATCACTTTTCTGTATCTCCAGCAACTCATGCATACAGGAGATCTGGGAAAGTGATTCTGCTCTCTGTTCCTAGATGGGCAATCATGCCCATGCCCAGCTCCTAAACAACTGTGAATTGTGCTCTAGTTCCTGAGAGCTGCATTTCATAGAGGGAGCCATTGGATGATGATGAGCTGAAGACCTTCTTCTGTAACATCTTCAAAATTATATATGCTGGCATAACCTGGAGTTAAGTCCTAACAGATTTTGGTCTGTGTTTGGGGCTACCTATGCTATCTAAGTCCAGCCTGTTTAATGCAGCCAGGGAAGGAAATGGGTGTAACTTTTTTCCACCTTAGGCCATGTCCACACTTACACTGTTATAATGCTATTACTCCACTTTCAACATCCCATGGAATCCAGAGGTTTGCAGTTATTATGTCTACCTTCCTTGGATTTGTCAAAATATCATTCTCATTTTAAGGTATATTTTCTATCCTCTTCTGACACAGGGCATGCTTCCACAGGGCTTCCAAAAATTCTGCTAAAGAAAGCGGTAGGGTACAGCCACTTAGATTTTAGTTGTCTAGAGAAATCAGGGTTATATTTAAAAGCATTTAAAATCATGCTTTTTGAAATGATGTGGTTCCGTGTCTCACATAAAACAGCACAGAAATGAAAAGTTATAATGAACACTTTATACTGTAAAAGTGTGGACCAATTAAAGCTTGAATGCTGAACTAAATGATATTTCCATATTAGATTTAGTAGCCACATTTTTTCCATATTAAACTTATTACAAGAAGTTCTTTCTTCTTGTCTGCTTTAAACTTGTTTGCATATAAACGGATTAATTAACTGTCAAGAGGCTTAAACAGATGTACACATAGGCACATTCCCAACCTGGTGAAAATGTTTTGATTATGCAGTTCTAAATTATTCCAACATTTATGCTAGATTGAGCAACTGAACCTAAAGAACCCAAGGTATAAATCTTCAAAATAGTGCATTTTACCCTCACTCCTCTCTTTGCTGCTTGGATCCTGAACAAGTGCTACTGCTAACCAAATCAGTACAGCCTTTCGTCAAGAAAGACTACAAAACGAGATGAGGATGAACAGACAGCAGGAGGTGGGGAAGAAGAATAAGAAGGTACAATGTCACCTCCATGCTGTGAAAGCCCTTAATCAATTATTAACATGTTGTTTGTTTGTTTGTTTTGTTCGTTTGTTTAAATCCCTTTTTACAGCCACAGGCAAGTACAGGAAAAGTTTTGCTGACAACATTTGAAGTTTTACTTTCCACTTTAAAACTCTAAGCAGAGAAAAACAACAGCGTGGAGAAGAACAAGAGGGACAGATGCTGAATATCATGGAGAAGACACGTGAAAAAATGATGGCAGGATCAAGTAAGGCATGAAAGAAGATGGTGAGGAAGGGAAACTCAACTCATCTAGCTTCCACAGAGACTATGAATAAATAAACAAATATCAACATACTCTGATTTATTATTGCTTGCTGTGAAATTTGTGAGAGAAGTGACAATGATTCGGACAAAGAGACAAAGACCTATAGAAATGCTTAGCCCTTTGATCACAGTAAATCTGTACAGGACACATTCAAGGCCAAATCAAGGTGGCCATGGCCCTGGAGCAGTCTGGAAATGAAAGGGCTCCTTTCTGGCTATGTATGGGTTATTTTAGGCCTGGTGGTGACATAGACATTAAGTGAAATAATCATTTAAATAAATTGGAAAATACAACAGAAAGAAAAAAAATGCAAGTGCAAAGCTCAGTGTGAGGTCAGTCACCAGATCTCAAGGCATTTGTCACTCAATTTTTCAAGGAACATACAAAATTAGGGTGTTCACAGAGAAATCAGGAGATTCAGGAAGGAATCCGGGAAGGATTCACCGCTGTTTAGCCTTACTGGGGTCCTGGATCAACTGCACCAACTCAACCAGTGGACATATTGACTGCTTATCAAAAGAGAGTGATGAAAAGTGTCTGATTCACACCTTCTGCACATCATGTGGTTGTACAGTCTTTATCATCTAAAATACACAGATGAGACGGCTGATTATTTTAAAGTAAATAACCCCCCATACAGTCAGGATCTTTCTCTTTATGTCTTGTTGGACTAGAAGCTTTGAGTGTGCATGCTTTGCTTGATGATCCTTTCTGTCTCAAATGAAAGTTGAGTTCACTCTGTACAATGATGCACAGAATTTCAGGGCAAGCTACTTGGAGAAAGAGTAAGTCCTATTGAACTTGTGGAATTTACTTTTGAATAGACATACCTAGCATTGCACTGAAAAGTCCCAACTTTGAAAAACAGAAAGCATGAGTGGAGATGGACTCGTATGAAAGGGTTTTTACAGAAATCAATACTTGTCTTCCACTCTTGTTTGTGCATGGCACAATGCTACATGCCAGTTATTATTTGGAGTGGGATTTTTTGGATGTACCCAGTAGTTGTAGCCCTGCATGGGTTTACAGCACTCCTAAAAGCATTTCTATCCACTTGAATTTAGATGGATTCTGCAGTGCGCACTTGGAGTGCTGTGCTTGTCATACTGCTACTGGCATATAATAATTATTTAGTGAAACATGAATTTGGCTTAAAGTGTCATAAAAGAAAAAAGGAAGGAAAGGACTACAGAGCAAAGGAAGGTGAAGAGGAGAACCAAAAGTACTTTGTTGACCAGCCATGGAATAATGAGACCAGACACAATGCACTGGATTGAATAAAAGCCACTTTATTCTACCTGGAACCTGTTGAAGCTGGAAAGGAACAAGAGAGGGAAGAAACCTAGTGCAGGATCAGCTGAGGCAGGTGTCACTCTTGTGGGTGAAACTGGTTGAACCACCTGATTAATCCTTTTCACTTACCATTTTCTGCCCAGATTGGAATGCAAATAGGAGTATGTATGGTCACCTTCTAGAGCACTCTTTCTGAACCCTTCAGATAATCTGATTAGAATTCCTATTATCTTGATCTGGTAGAATATGGAATGCTGCTGCTGTTATCTTTATTAGCTTTATCTATACTTCATACTTATATTTATATGTATATCCTGCCATTCCCTTAAGATTGGGACTTCTTTCCAAGGCATTTTACAAATTAAAATGATTTCAACAGAGTTAAAAACCTAGTGAAAGTCAGCATTAAGATAGAATTAAACTACTAATAATCTTTTTAAAAATAAAATTGTAAAGAGTGAAACTGGTTATAAAGAAGAGATGATTGGGGCTAAAAATGACCATTCCTGTACTGCATCTCCACTTTCCTTAATCAAATGCAACTTATTCCATAAGAGGGTGCTTCTCCACCCTCTTTCCACCTCATTGATGCTGCAGAGTAGACATTACTAGGAGATGGGATCTATTGAACTAGGATGGGAAATGGTGAAACTTGAAAATGGGCAGCTAGTTTCATTGACAGTGCCGTAGTCTTCAGAATGTTTCTGGTTCCTTCCAACATTATTGCCTTTCTGAAGGGACACTATAAAATGAAGTAAATTAAAACTGCAATTCTGTGTCCATTTGTCTGGCAGGAATCTCCCTTGAAACAGTGGCATGCACTGCTTTGCACAGTGGAAATGTGGTATGAATGATTACTGGTTATGATGCCATGTTAACTGTACTTACTAGACGTTTAGAGGCTGTGTATATACAACCTGGATTTTCTGTCTTCTAATACAATTTATCCCATTTCCCCAAGAATTTCCCTAGATACAAATTTGCCACACCTCCTTTCTCCATCTACCCAGTCTATCTACTCCCTTCTATGTGAAATGAAGTATGACTGTTATCTTTTAATTTTTGAAAATGTGAGAAATTAATTCTTTTCCCTTCACACACATTTCTCTACCCCACCTCCATTAAAAGCCTTCACCTTCACAGATATAACAACCTAATTGCATGCTGCACTGCAAAATGAAATCCTCAAATTATCAAGTGTAAAATTAGCATTAAAAAATCATAAGACAACAAACAATAGGGCTTTTATGTGATTTTTGTAATTGCATGAAACTAGTTACTTTCGCAATAATTGTTTGTGCTTCATTAGCATGCAAAATGGCTTTGTAGACTAACCTGCACACAAAAGAAACCATTTGTGATGAGAACTGTGCTTTGTTTAATGTTAGACACCATTGTATTTGCTTTCCTAATATAACAGTTCTAATTAGTACCTAGCACTCATCCAGAGTTTTTCAGTTTGAACACGCTCAAGGTGACAATTGAGTCACAATTCCATGGCACACTTTGTCAGCTCCTGTCAAAATATAGCTAAGTCTTCAAGAGTTGTGATCTAAATACTTAAAAAAAATAAAAAAAATAAAAATTTAAATAATAACAAAGAAAGTTAATAGTCTTGTCGGGAGGGAATGAACTTCAGGTAGTTTAAGAAATAAATGTGAATATTAGCTTGTAAGATATTTAAAGTTCTTAAAGAAGGCCCTAATATCTTAAAACTAAGGCCACAGTTCTGTACAGGCTCATCTAGGAGAAATCCCCACTGACTTTTAGGTGAAACTTATACAGCAGGCACACTTCCCCATGTATGAGCTTTCCTATGTAACAATTTCATTAACTCATAAGATCCATTTAACTATTGTAGCTAAATTGATTATTTCCATTTACTGAGGTACCATGCTGTATCCAGTGCACATGTAGGTTGAGAGATGGTCCTTGGGCAGTAAACTAACTGGTCATTATTTGGCTACTTTCCAGCCCTAGTGCAGCCTGAGGAGCCAATCAATTGAACCAGTTTGGGCTCTTGGGAAAGGATGTGGAGACAGATTAAACAGAGAAAGTCTTTCTTTTTGTTCACCTTTAAATCGTAAGTTGAACTTCTGGCCTGAGCTTTTTCCTCCTTCTAAACTGCCTTTGTATGTAGTGTTGACCATCTGGCTCTACTTAGAAGTAGCTGGCCCTTGATAGGTCTGGGTATCATTTCAAAGCCAGCATGAATCATCACCAGAATGCCTGTGCTGCATCACAGGCATCTCAGCTATGGTCCACAATCCATAATCGTCCTGAGCTTGTCCTCCTTTTCCAGCCCAAGGACTGGGTGGTTGAATGTTTTAATCTTTCACCCATATCACACTGAGTTATATGCTGCAATGCAAGGTTGGGAAGCATATGACCTTGCAGATGTTGTAAGGCTGCAACTACCAGCAGCTCCAGGAGGTATACAATCATGGAAGTTGAAGTCCAACAATCTCTGGAAGCCCAGGTTGTCCAACCTTTGTAATGAATAAACTGTGGTCATTCCATAGTCCAATTCCTAAGAAGGGTTCTTGTGTTCCCATTCTATAGTTTTTTCCTCACCCTTTCAAAAGAATTTAAAAAAGGATCTCTAGTGAGTGGCTTTTGCAGTAGTGGGTGGCAGTGTATTTCACAACCTAATGATAGGAATAGGGTAGGTTTCTGCCATATCCATCTGGAACCATGGCTTCTGAGGGGGTTAAAAACTTCCAAAGCAGATTTTCAATCTTTCTGGCCTCTAACTGAATTGCTCAGAAGCAGCCTAAAGGTTTCTGATACAGAGATCTTTAGGCATACACGAAAGGGCTTAGGCATACTAAAGTTTTTCATATATGGCTGGAGTGAATTATGGAAAGTGTTTTAGATTCTACAATTCATTGCATAGTTTTGGCAGACTAATATGATTTCATCCCATTCTCTGCTGAAGACCTATTAGACAGAACCATAAGGTCTGACCATCCCCAATTAACAGAATTTGCCATAAAACAGTATTAATATTATTGAGTAACTCAGGATTTTACTATTATTCAAAGAGAAAATTCTTTATCTGTACAATTCTCCCTCCACATTCATGGATTTGACCTTCGCAAATTTGATTATTTGCAAGGTGCCCACTTGCCTCCCCCACATTTTCTTTTTTCCATTCCCTTGGCTTTTGCCCAGGCATGTGTGCCTTCCTTCTCTGTGCCCAGGGAAAAGGCAAGCAAATGGGAGGGGAGAGTCCCATGGGCACAAAAAGAAGATGTGCAAGAACTTTCCCCCATTCTCTCCATCCCATTCCCTTGCCTTTTGCCTGGGCATGGAAAAAGAAGGAAGTGCACCTGGGGAAAAGGCAAAGGAATGGAAGAGGAGAATGGAGGGGGAGGCACATGTGTGCTTTCTCTATGCACAGGAATGCCCCCCATGTGCTTGTTTTTTGCCTGGAAAGAAGGCACATGTACCCAGGCAAAGGCAAGGGAATGGGGGAGACATAGGCATGCCTTCTCTGTGCATGGGGCTACCTCCTTCCATTCCCTTGCCTTTGGCCCAGGTGCATGGAAGGAAGGCACATGCACCAGGGCAAAAGGCAAAGGAATGGGAGAGGGAGAATAGGGGGAGGGCACATATGTGTCTTCTCCATGCATGGGGCTGCCCCTCTCATTCCCTTGCCTTTTGCCTGGATGTGGAAAAGGAAGGCACAGGCATGCAGGCAACAGGCAATGGAATGTGAAAGAGGAGCCTGGGAAAGGAATTGTAGAGGGAGTGCTCATGGATGAGGGGAGTTATTCTTTTTTTTTTTTTAACTTTTGCAAGGATCATGCACTCCGAATCCTCATGAAAGTTCACTGTATAGTATTGTCTATCTCATTAATTAAAGAATTTACAGAATACAATGGGGTGATAATGAATGGTAGACCCCATGAGTTTTAATGGAAGGTCAGCAAACAGTTGTGAACTCTTGTTTTACAGACAAAAGTTATGTGGTTTTCCTTTTTTCCTTGAAAGGAAACTCCACTGAGTTCAAAGGGGACTACTCCCAAGTAAACAAACATGACATCTAACTTTAGTAATGCCATAGATCTCTTGGATTATTCATACTATTGTTGTTGTTCTGTGCCATCAAGTTATTTCTGATTTATGGTGGCCCTCAGAGCAACCTATCATGAGGTATTCGTGGCAAAATTTGTTCAGAGCTTTTTCTACTATATTTCCTAACTATTTCTTAATGTATCAGAATAAGACTTGGAAGAACCAGATTCCTACCAGTGATAGGTTTTGCCATTTAAATCTGACTGATCATCTCTCCCTCCACTGTTGAACCCATTTAGCGGAATAGTATGAATGGCAACATTTGAAACCAATTAATCACCATCCTACAAGCTTTTCAGACCTGATTATCTGACTGGATTTGAAGAGGAGGGATTTCATATTTCTTTTTACGAAGCTTACAATATGTACCAAAATAAGTTAGGATGAGCATGATTCTGCTGTACCAATATGTTTCGAGTCAAGTGTAATTTCTTCACACAGAAGCTAGGATGTAGCCGGGGGTAAACATGAAAGCTCCTGCTGAGGGATTGTCTCCAGCACAGTGTCTGCATATGAATAATCCAGGGACAAGTCAGGCCAGTGAACCAGTGCCTGCATTTCTCTCTGATTATCACAGTATGAGCTGATGTGATAGTGTTCTATGTTTTCTTTTCAATAATAGATATGACTAAGAAACTTGAGATCTCCTGCATTGGCTCATATATTGACTCATAGATAGTAGACACACTAATTTCTAAAGAGTGGAGCTGAAGAAGAAAGCAGCTTTTTTTTGTGCTCTGAATAAGTTGATTTTCAGAGCCTTTACTGCTGAGAGAAAGCACTTTATTCCTGCCATAGTTAAAGTAAAGGCCTGTGATCACTCCAAGTTGTGGTTGCAAGACAGAAACCTCAGTCAGTCCTGGAGTCTAGTTTGGTAGATGAAGCAGTTCTATGAATCTATTTCCATGGAATATTAGCATTCCAGACCAATGTTCCAGATCTTTTTTACAATGGATGAAAGAGGCCTTTCTTTTTTTAGAAAGTCACTATCCACATGAGGAAAGCAGTGGGAGATAGCAGCATGCTCCATCTCCTCATGTGTTTCTTTTCCTTACAATCAGAACACCTGAACAAGTCTTCATCACAGACCTTGGAAAGAAGCAGCTAGGAGTTAAGAGGGTTAAACATCTGCAGGAATATTACTACGAACACCACTTGTGGGCACATGTGAACAGGAATTCACAAACCTTGGACAGGAGCACCTGGGAGTGAAGATGGCTTAAATGTTTGTGGGAATATGGCCTCAATGAAAAGGCAGATTGCACACATTAAAAGAAAAGGGGATGGCATACAAAATTTTATAGTTCAGAAGCGTACCAAGGGGGGTTACCCTATGGAAGCAGAATAACATGTCATAAACAGAAAAATACCACCATAAGCCCTGGTGTTACCAAATAAAACAACCCAGGAATAAAACAGTCCAGACATGGATTCTCAGGATTGTAGCCTTTGACTATCTTACAATACAGTCCTACAGATGATTTATTGAGAAGTAAGCTCCAGTGAGTTCAAAGGGACTTATGTGCATTTGCACAGGATTGTAGCCTTCATCCATTTTGTCAAGAGACAACTTTTCTTTGTCGGAGAACTCCTCTGCAGGTGAAAAAAAAGTGATGAATGGCTGAGACATCTCATGCCTAATTACAGCTACTTGAATGCTTTCACAGTTAATGAAACTTTCTTGAGCTTAACAGATGCAGGATTGCAACATAGCACTTTTATTCATTAACAACAGGGTGCACATGGTGGCTTGGATGAACACATGTCGAATAAACGTACACAAGGTAGAGAAGGTTTCCCTTCCAGGATGGAAAAGAATGTCCATCAAAGCCCTGTGGCCATAGACAGCGTATGTAAGTCTAGATTTATAATCCATGTAAAAATGTTTTCTATTAATAAATTGATTCAGTTTTTACTGTCAAGAGTTTTAAAAGCCCAGCTCTCATTTTATACTCCCACATATTGGGTGGGCTTCAGTTTAAACAGCAACCAGTAAACAAAATTGTATTATTCAAGGTTTCGCTTCTAAAAATATAGTCAGGTATATTTCTTCAGCCCAACTCATCTTTAGCACTTTGGGCAATATTTATTCCACCTACTCAGTTTCTCCAGTCAAATAAATCAACGCTAGAATGTAGATCTCTCAGTGTAAAGGTGAAGTAGTGCAGCATATTCTCATCAAAAAATGATATCAGGTTTGTTTGACAAGATCTATTTTCCATTAAGGACTGGTGCTTGGCATTAATTATCCTTTAATTCTTCAGTGATTGCACCTTATATTTTCTCCTTGTCCATGATTTCGCTTAGGATTAAAGTCAAGCCACCTAATCTGTAGTGGTCCAATTCATTCCAGTTGTCTTTTATAAATTACTAGCACAACATTAGCCTTATTCTGGTTCTCTTAAAAGCATCTCTGCATCCTGATTGTAAACACAAAAGTGTAGTCCAACAAATCCCTGAAAAGACAATTTTGGACCCAGGGGATGGCAATTCTCCTAGACTTCTATTTCCTTCCAGCTTCAGCAGTATCTCATACTTTCAAAATGGCTGAGAGCTTTGCCTCTTCAATCAGTTTCTGAGCATAAGTGGAATTGAATATGCAGCAAAAACTTCAGTTCTTCCTGTCTCTGCATATCTGCACATTGCTGGGTATCTTTTAGTTCATTTTTTGATCAGAATTTGCAATACGTTAACTTGGGAGAAAGAGCATCCGAGATCACATTGTCATATGGTCATTTAGGGGATAATTTATGAGAAAGAAATGATATCATGGAGGTAACTGCAAATGGATGATGAAGAAAATACTTGCAAATCCATGTTTGTCTAACATGGATAACACTGGTTTTGCTTGTGCATATTTTGTCTCTGTGTTGGACTGTACACAACTAACTTCCAGAAGGAAGATGAGTTAAGATTAGGATCCCTTCTACCATCCTGTTGGAAAGCATTTAAAAATACAGACCCTGCATTTAAGATCTACATGTAATGGTAGAGGGCACCTTGGCCTAAGCATGATCTCAGATGCTGCCCACATGGAAAATTGTGCTCTTTTATATGAATCATCTCTTAAAATGTATGTAATGACAACTAGGTTCTTTATGTTTTGGTTGGATTACAAAACTTAGGAATGATTGCTTTTCATCCACGAACAGTGATAAATAAATAAATAAAAACCTTTCTGAACAATGTTCAGCAGTAACAACACAACTTCTTCTGCATGCTCCTTTGGGGTAAACTCTGCTGTACTTCAAGATGTTACTTAAATGTCTTTTGGATCATACAGTCTCTTCCTCATACTAATCAGCCAGATATGTAATTTGCTTAATTGTCTTTTAAAGTGATCATAGCACTGGTAATTTAATTCTTAAAAAATCTCTCTCCTATTGTTAGTTGATGACATTTAGATTCTATGACACTAGGGCAGATTTAGACATATAGACATTCCAAGATTTCATCCCTGTCATCCACAGGTAATCCTAAGAAATACCCCCTGCATAAAATTGTGGGGAGCTACCACCAAGCAGGATAGTCAAAATATGAAAAGCTGTATGGACCAAAAAGGTGTTTCTCAATATAACACATCATATATAAAAAACCCTGTAGTGAAGTTTTTTCTAGGGATACATGTACTGAAATATAGACTGTGAGAATGTATTATGGATGTAATTCTTTACTGAGTTTCTTCTCAAAGTTAGCAATGAATAATTTCAGCAATTTTCTTCCCGCTATGAGAAAAATTTTCAGAGGCTATTTGCAATTTGAGACTTCTGTGCAAATTTTGCACATGGTTGGTTTGCACTGAAAATGGCATTTTGTGCATAGGGAACAGCATTTTCTGCATGGAAAATTATATTTCAATGGAGAAATATCAATTCCGGCTCAGAAAATGCAATTGTCATGCAGAAAGTGCAGTTTTCTGCATAGAAAAATGCTATTTTCTGTGCAAATCAGCTATGTACCAATTTCATCCAAAATAAATCCCCAATTATAGCATTTTTTACACAGGGATTGATATTTCTGTGTTAAATTATTGTTTTCCAAAGAGAAGATTCTGTTTGCTGCACAGAAAATGCTGTTTTCTACCAAAAAAAATGTATAGCTTATGTTAAATAAGTCCTGAACTGCCATGGTTCTCATCATTCCAGGATTCTTCTTGTCAGGGCTTCGCAACACTCAAAAACATGTTTTTCAACCATTCTTTCACTCTTCTCATGACCAAAAGACCAAAAAGTATTGGCTTTCAGACTCCAGCTCCTAATTATGACAAATAGGGATCCTGTATTGTAAAACACCACTCTCAAGAATGGCTGTGAGTTAGCTCAAACTACTACACCTTTAAATACAAATGCATGCAGAATTGTGCACACTGACATTTTCCGTAACTTTCATGCCTCCAGCTGAACATCAGCAGAAGGCTTCCACATGTACCAGGAGGTGTCCGTGCAACTGGGAACCCACATTCTTTCAGAATCCCATACACATAAAAGAAGCCTTACTTGTACACAGTTTTGTGCACATAATCTCTATGCACACTTGTATGGAGGCTGCGAGCAGGGACAAGCAAGCCAATGGCAGCAACTGGGTTCCATGTCAGTGGGGTGATGGATCCTCTCTGAGTTTTAGTCCAAATATTAACAGTTCATGTTGAAACCTTTCAGATTCCTTTAATAGGTTCTGCATCTTGGATAACTTGGTTAACGTTTGGGCTATAACTCAAATCAGATTGATCATGCCTCTCTCACAGAAGCCACCGTCATGAAAGAATACAATGCTGTTCCCTTTCTTCCTGTGGACCAAAAGGAGATCTGCATAGTTTTAATAGGTTAACTACCAAAGTAAAATCCACTGCTACTTGTTTGCATCTCCATTTTGTTAATTAATAACATAATGACAAAGAAAATATTCTTTAAAAAAATCTTCCAGCATACTTACAAATCTGACAAATAATCCCTGTTAACTTTATTCCCATGCCTTTTGTGAAAGTATCCGGGAGTGCCAAAATGATTTTGATATGCAGCGGTCATTTCCCTCTTCTGAGTAACAGTTTAATGAGGTCACATTAACTTTCTGCCCGCCACTGATGACATGAGGAGTGTTGATAAAGATCTGATTAAACTCTCTTACATTAAGCACATTTTCTCAGATTCATGTTCAGGTACTTTCAACTCACCCCTTGTAATGGCATTTTTACCATGCATAATGCGTCTCCTATTACCAGATGCATTAAAAAATCAAATAAAACAAAGTAATTTATGTCAAAAAGTAAGAAACACTCAGCAAATACATCATTACACCAGTAACGGCTTGCTATTTAAGGCATTAGAGCAATTGAACAATGTCAAGTTTAAAAATTAATGGCATGGATGGATTTTTGTTTTAATCAGTGGCTTAAAGATTATTATATTTTCCTCATCTTTTCTTGTATATTTTTACCGTTTAAGTTTCAAAATGCAAGAAAATTATGTGACAGTTATGTCAGTTACCCTTCACTAAATGTTGTAGCACTTAGAGAGACTTATTTTGATCAATGCTTAATGAATTATTACTTTCACCTTAATTCGTGGTATAGCTGTCCCTGAGAACCTCCTTTATTTTTCTGTCCTTATGGAATGGTGTACACAGAATTAGAAACTAGCCTTAAGATAAAACAAACTGAGCAGGAAAAAAGGTACTGCTTTTCCAAATCTGAGAAACTAAGACAAGGCAAGGCAAAGCAAAACAGAACCAATCACTGATAGTTGTTCATTTTCAAATGAGAATAGAATAATTTGTTTTTTGTGCATTTGTCAGAGCCTGGAAATTCAAGCTAGTTTGTTAATATGGATGTTAATTTGGACATTCGTGTCAACCATTTTTTTGTGGAAAAAATAAAAGAAATTCATTACAATAACTAATAGTGTGTTAGTCCAAATACTGTGTTGATCTAAAAATAATCAATTCTATGTATTAACCTGTGCCAGACATGACTGATACTCCTAATTATCCCCCCCAAATTAAGCAATTAAAATAAAGTGAAATCTTAATAGTTTACTCAATCTATTAACATCGTTGGTGTTTCAAAGATTTAAATAATGACTATTAGAGTAATTGTTAATTTTTTAAAAAATATTTTAATTAATTATCTACATTCTCTGTTGCTTGTTTTAAATAATAAAGTATATACAAATCAGGGATAACTGCATTACTTATTACTTATTTTGTTTCTACCTGCCTTTCCTCCATGGAAGCATGGTAGCAGGTTTTTCACTCCCCTGATTTTTCCCTCACAACACACTTAATTCACCTTCTAAAAAACTACCTCTCAGGCCCTGTGGGCCTGAGAAATAGCTGTATTGTCTTTTTTTAGGTATTTGTAATAACTGCTAGAAATTTGTAATAATTTTTTTTAGATGATATGCATGTTAACTACTCTTTTAATTAATGTTCTGTTTTTCACTGTTACATGTTAATCTATTGTTGTTCCCCACCTCAATTCATGGGAAATAATTATGATGATGATGATATTATTCATCATCATCATCATCATCATCATCATCATCATCATCAGCTACTGGTCCAGGATCTAAGCTTAATGAATGAGTATACATTTGAATGAAGCTATGTCAAATCTGGTACTATAGATATTGCACCAAAATCAGATGTCATATGTCAACTTATACTTAAACATTGAACTAGAAAGTCCCAACAACTAGTAAAGAAAAAAGGCCTTTCAAGAAATTCTGCCTAGGATAAGATACATAAGAAAAATTAAGATACGTAACACCCTAGATGCTCATTCACTCCAAAATTTGTTTCATGTATTTTAACTTCCATGGGCAGGGCCAACAAGATTTGGTGGGAGGAGCTGGTACAAATTACCAGTTCTAGAAAGGGGCCTTACTTTGATGACATGACTGTATACAAAGATTTGAAGGATGAAATGGGAGAAACAGAGAAATAAATTGGATCTCAGAAGAAAGGCAAAGACAGAGAACCTGATTCAGAAAATGAGGACACTGCCCCAGGAAGAGATTTTTGGCCAAAGTGGGATAAGGATGGCAGCTCAGAAAAGATTTTGAGGAAGTACCTATAGTGTTGGAAGCATTACTGAAGTTGCAGAGGAGAGAATCATTAAATTTAGAGGAGGGAAAGACATATGTGGGAGTATTTAGGAGAGAAATTTTGGCAACTTGGTTTGTGAGATTCAGTTTGGTTTGGTGATTTGGCTTGTGTGATTTGGTTTGGTTTGGTGATTTGATCTGGGAAAAAAGGAAGAGATAAGTGGTAAAGTGGACGGAAGTGCTCTGTATGGAAAGATGCTTTGCCCTCAGGTTTTATGTGAACTCTTCAAGGATATTTGAAGTGTACAATTATGGGACTTTGGCAGGAAACCAAGGTTGAGTCTTAAGAGGTTAAAACCAAGGAAACAGACATTGATGTTGATGATTTATTGTATTAGGGAAGCAGTGTCACTTTTTTAAATAGGTCAACATATTATTAACCACTATTGAGAAAGCTGGAAGTCTCTTTTACCTTTCTCCTTAGTCTTTCCCCCCACTTTTTCTCTTTGTATCTATCTTTTTTTCCTTCTCTTTTCTCTGTTTCTTTCCATTGTTAGCATTGTATTTTATCTATTTGAAAAGGTTAATTAAAATAAAATAATAAAAAAAGAAAGTTGCCTAGGGATTTACTGTGTTGTATATTTTCTTTCTTTCTTGGTGGTATCATTAGTTGTCATTTTTTAAATATATCCATTGTAAAATCAGCAAATTTCAAATAAAATTATAATGATATATGAGATTTGAAATCCTGTGTAAAGATCTACTGGGGGTTCAAAAGTTTTTTTCATAGGGGCTGGCTGGAAAGGAAGCCAGACTCTTTGGGAGTTGCTCCCATAGCCCCTAAGTGAATTGACCTGTCTCTGATAGCAAAGTCCTCCTACATCCAGCAAAGCCAAGCTCCAGGCCATTTCAGGTACTGAAGATTCCTGTTTCTCCCTTGCCAGCCACAGCGGATGTCTAGTTCACTCTTCCATTTGCCACATTTGCCTATTCATCTTCCTTGTCACTGGGAAATGTGTGAGGCTCTTTCTGCACCAGGCTCCCTACCCACCATATGGGTGGGAGAAGAACAGGACCATGACAACACTTCTGCATGATGTCATCATGGTCCTGTCCTTCTCCCGTCCCCAGGTATCACAATCACAGATTAAATCATTGATGGGTATTCCCTGTCAATGGGCCATGACTGTGCAACCATCATGGACTTACCTGTCCTGTGGAAGCCTGGGAAATGCAATGGCTGTGCTTCCTGCCCCAGAACAGCCAGGGAAAGTACTTGGATGCTGCGCTGTGGAAGGAAGAGTTTCATTCACCATGGAAACAGCTGGTAAGGAGGGGAGCACTCCTGTCACACTCTCCTCCCAGCAGAGCTAATGCCAGGATCCCCACTGGACATCTGTGTGAAAAGGCAGGGTGTGGAAAGGGCCTGAATGTGCCTGCTAGGAGTTAACAGATTTGTATGTTCCTGGATTGTCTCCACAAGTAGTTGATACTCCCTGTTGGAGAAAGGAGGCAGGATGCAAACTTGTATACTAGCCTATGAAAAAAAGCAGCCATTTCTAACATTCAGAAAAAAGGCCAAAGCCAGCCGCATTCTGTTACCAACTAAAGAAAAAAGGACAAAGCTTTGAAATTTGTTAACTTCTTAAGTAATGAATAGATTGCTTAGCAACCATATAATAATGAATACAGACCACAGGACAGAACATTGTTTGACATACTCATGTGTGCAAATTCTTTTTGTCCCCTAATTTTAAACACCTACCTATCCGGGAAAAGGAAGAAATTTATTCTCAGCTAGTCCTGACTCTTATGGCTATTTGTAAAAGAAAATCATGCATATTGCTTTTTAGATGACACAGTTTCATTTACACAACCGAGAACAAACCACTAAGTTATGCTGTTATATGTCCTTGTGAGAGAATACAATGGTTCATCAAGAGTATGCTTGTAACCTGATTCTATTTACAGTACTAAAAGAACAACCAGCAATAAAAACATTCCTCATGAAGACAGAAAGACAAAAACTCACCCTACAATCCTAAAAAGGTCAGAAAGGGCCCTTTTTTCCCGCACCTTCCCCGGGTGCCACTGGTGTCATTTAAGGGGATCACGCAAGAAGCATCTTCCGAGAGGCATTTGCGCCCCGGGCCTTTTTCCCCCTCTGCACCAGCTCCATACTGGCTGGAAGGAAAATAACACCTCCCCCTTTTTCCTTTTCCGCAGCACACCCAAAGGTACTTTCCCAGGCTGCACGGGGGAAGGAAGTGCGAGAGCTGCGTGTTCAGAGCCTCTGAAGCATAGAAAGGTGTGTGTGGGGCCCAGGAGGGACACATGATTACGATCATTTTCAGCAATGAGCCAAAAATGAAAAAAATGTGTGATCGCTGCCTTCTGGCCTTGGGAGATTTTTGTGTGATTGTGAGGATGTCAGGGTAAATGGTCCTCGCAATCATGCAAAGTCATTTTGCAACACGACTGGAATGCGAAAAGGGCCTAAGACTCATGGTTCATTCAACTTCAAAGAACTGAAACTAGATAGACACTGCTACAGCAGAAAGAGAAAAGTCCAAATGATGGCCACAACTGATAGAGAAAGAGAGTCTACAAAGGATTCTCCACAACAGAGACTGTTATATGATAATGATAATGATGATGTTTGTAAAAGATAATATTCCCATGCCTCACAGTTGGCAAGAGCAAAAGCTGTTATAGGCCAATGAATATTCTTCTCCCAACTTCTGGGCCCTATTTGTATAATTGTAAAGGACAAAATTTAACCTAATAACAGCTAATAAATGAAGTTTTCAGTGTGTGAATGTGTGTGTGACAGTAGAAACATGGTTGCAGCTTTCATGTCAATCTGGGAAGAATGCCATATGCTTTGGAACGTAAATAGATAAGCAAAATGTCTGTGCGCTATATTCAAGAAGCACAGGTACTCAAGAAGTAGAGGACAAACAGCAGATTTTGGAAAGCAGATAACCCATGCTGTGTACACCAGCGGGAAAACACGTGGGAAATAGAAGGGACACCCCCCTCTTTAATTTTCCCAATTTCAGTTTGAGAAAAGTAGTGTACACCTCAGTTGTGGTTCATTTTGATTGATCAACCAATTAGGTGAGTGGGCATAGGAGAGAATAAAAAGAAATCCAGATAAAGTTATTATTTGGCTGCCTTAAATTGTCTCCTTTGCAGAAGATGCTGTCTGATAGATAGCTGATTGTCCTGCATTTGGCCCTGACATGCTTCCCTGAGATAGAATCATAGAATCATAGAATCATAGAAATGTAGAGTTGGAAGAGACCACACGGGCCATCCAGTCCAACTCCCTGTCATGCAGGAACACCCTCAAAGCACTCCCGACAGATGGCCATCAAGCCTCTGTTTAAAAAACCTCCAAGGTAGGAGACTCCACTACTCTCCGAGGCAGCAGATTCCACTGCCGGACAGCCCTGACTGTCAGGAAGTTCTTCCTGAGGTTCAGGTGGAATCTCCTTTCCTGCAGCTTGAATCCATTGCTCCTTGTCCTGGTTTCTGGAGCAGCAGAAAACAAGCCCCCTCCTTCCTCTACGTGGCATCCCTTCAAATATTTAAACATGGCTATCATGTCCCCTCTTAACCTCCTTTTCTGCAGACTAAACATACCCAGCTCTCTCAGTTTTACCCCCCATAGGGCATGTTTTCCAGGCCTCTCACCATTTTGGTCACCCTCCTCTGGACTTGGGTAGCTTGTCAATATCCTTCTTAATTGGGGTGCCCAGAACTGGACACAGTATTCAAGATGGGGTCTAACCAAAGCAGAGTAGAGTGGTACCAGTACCTCCCTCGATCTAGACACCATACTCCTGTTGATGCAGCCAAATTCCCTTGGGTTTCTTTGGGTGCCGCATCACACTGCTGACTCATGTTCAGCTTGTGGTCTATGAAGACTCCTAGATCCCTTTCACACGTACTGCTATCCAGCCACGTGTCCCCCATCCTATATTTCTGTATTCCATTATTTCTGCCTAAGTGTAGGACCTTACATTTTCTCTGTTGAATTTCATTTTGTTTGCCCTGGCCCAGCTCTCCAATCTATCCAGGTCATTTTGAATTTTGATCCTGTCCTCTGGGAATCAACCCCTTTTCCCCAAATTTTGGGGTCATCTGCAAATTTGATGAACCCTGCCCTCTATTCCTTCATTAAGTCATTGATAAAAAAAATTGAACAGCACTGGGCCCAGGACAGAACCCTTTTTGGCACCCCACCCAACCAATTTTTCTCCAGGATGAAAAACAGCCATCCGTGATCACCCGTTGGGTTCGGTCGGTCAACCAATTACATATCCAATTAACAGTAGCCCTGTCTAGCCCACATTTTACTAGCTTCGATGCAAGAATGTCATGGGGAACTTTGTCAAAGGCCTTACTGAAATCGAGATATGCTACATCCACAGCATTCCCTTCATCTATCAAGCTAGTAACTCTATCATAAAAAGAGATCAGATTAGTCTTGGGGATGACTTATTTTTGAGAAATCCATGTTGACTTCTCGTTATTATTGCGTTGTTTTCTAAATGATTAGAAACTGAACGCTTAATGATCTGCTCCAAAGGGCCCTTTCCGGGGACCGATGTCAGGCTGACTGGGCGATAATTATTTGGGTCCTCTTTTTTTCCCTTCTTGAAGATGGGGATAACATTTGCTCTCTTCCAATCTGCTGGAACTTCTCCTTCCTTTAAAATTTCTCAAAAATTATAGCAAGCGGTTCCGAAATACCTCTGCCAGCTCTTTTTTAAAATCCTAGGATGCAATTCATCTGGCCCTGGAGATTTAATTCATCCAAAGGGCCAGGTATTTCCCGGGACCACCTCTCTACTTATTAAGTGCCTCATTTCCTCTGCTTCCTCCCCTGCTCCCCTACCGCCAGGTTGAGTGCTTGTATCCTTCTGGGGAAAAAAGGGGGGCAAAGAAGGTGTTAAGAGCTTTTCCTTTTCTTCCCCCCCGTGAGTAATTCCCCACTTCTCTGCGTAGCGACCCTACTGTCTCCTTCTTTTTCCTTTTGCTGCGGACATATTTAAAAAAACCCTTTTTATTGTTTTTAATGTCTCGGGCCACCCTAAGTTCGTTCTGTGCTTTAGCCTTTTGACCCCCCCCTCCATCCCCTGGTTACTTGCTTAAATTCTTTTTTTTTCCCCCTTCTTCCATTTCCTATACGTGTTTCTCTTAACTCTTAGCTCAGCTGAGAGTTCTTTAGTCAACCATTCTGGTTTCTTCAGATCCCTTTCCCAAATTTTTCCCCTTTCCTTTTTGGACAGTTTTAGACTGTGCCGTCAGTATCTCCTTTTTAGGATTCTGACTGCCCCCCTTTAACTCCTTTCCCTTTCACTTTTCCCTACCACGGAATTCCAGCCAGCAGCTCCCTAAGTTTACAGAAGTCCACTTTTTTAAAATCTAAGACGAGTGTCGGGGGCTACCCTTATCTTCTCCTTCCCACTGAATGCTAAATTCCAACAGGGCATGGTCACTCCCCCCAAAAATTTTCCTAACCCACTTCTACCTCATTCACAAGGTCATCCCTGTTGGTCAAGACCAGATCTAGAATATTTGATCCCCTTGTGGCCTCTTCCACCTTCTGGACCATGAAGTTGTCTGCAAGACAAGCAAGAAACTTGCTGGACCTTGCTGTCTTGGCAGAGTTTGACTGCCAGAAATTTTCCTGGGTAATTGAAATCTCCATTATTACCTGACCTCCCTCTTTGAATGTTCAGTCATTTGGTTGAGGAAGGCGTCATCCAAGTCCTCAGCCTGGGTTGGAGGTCTGGGAGAAAAACCCCCCCCAGAATATCCCTATTGTTTCTCGCTGCCTTAATTCTTACCCAAATGCTCTCTACCTGGCTTTCTGGGTTTAAGCCCAGGATCTCTTCACAGGTGAAAACATCCTTGACATACAAGGCTACTCCCCTCCCTTTCTTGTTTGGTCTATTTTTACAAAATAGGCTATACCCCTCTATTCCTATATTCCAATCATGAGACTCATCCCACCAGGTCTCAGTGATGCCTATCAAATCGTATTTATTTTCTTGTACTAGGAGTACAAGCTCATCCTGCTTGTTTCCCATACTCCTTGCATTAGTGTAGAGACACTTAAGTCCCCAGGCCCTTCCTGCAAGTCCTGCCCATTGTTTCTACTCCTCCCGCCATTGGCCGCTTGTACACTTGTCCAGTATCATTTGCCCTCCCCCCGTGTTCTCTGAGTCCTTGCCCTGAAAAATTTGTCTCCCTCCCCAGTGGATCTTAGTTTAAAGACCTCTTAATCTTCCTTGCAAGACTGTTTGCAAAAACATTCCTGCCCAGTTTTGTGAGGTGCAGCCCATCCCTTGCCAGAAGCCCATGTTCATGGAAATTCAGGCCATGTTCCAAAAACCAACCGTTGTTGGCGGCACCATGTGCGGAGCCAGTTGTTGACCTCTACTATTGCCCTTTCCCTACATGCGCCGTATCCTTGAACAGGAGGAGAACGAAATGACCACCTGCACACCAAGGTCCTTAAGCTTGGTCCCCATACGCTCGTAGTCCTTTGCAATGTGGTTTAAGCTGCTCCTCGCAGTGTCATTGGTTCCCACATGAACCAAAATGAGGGGCTTATAGTCAGTGGGTTTGACTAGCCTGGTTAGCCTCTCCGTTATGTGGTTGATCCTGGCCCCAGGAAGACAACAGACTTCTCGATTGAGCTTGTCCGTTTTGCAGATTGCTGTTTCAGTTCCTCTTAGAAAGAGTCCCCAACAACCAGAACTCGCCTCCTCTGAGACTTGTCCGGGGCTCCTCGGCGAACCTGTTCTACTCGGACTGCCTGGGCATTCTGTTTAGGCTGGGAGTGTTGATCTAGTCCCTGTTGGTGAAGTTTGATTCCTTCTTGTTGACATTCTGTTCCCTCCGCGTGGTGCTCCTCATTGTTCATAAGGCCAAGTAGTTCGAAGCGATTGTGTATGCTAAGAGTCTCTGTTACCTTCCTGGTCCTTTTACTCCTCCGTGTGACTTTCGCCCAACCTTCCGTTTCCCGGCAAAGTGTGGTGACTTCCTGACCCTGGCAGCTCCTCCGTGCATTCGGTTTTTGGGTAGGTCTTCTCTGCCCTATCCAAAAACTCCTCCCCTTCCCTATAAGATGGAGATCAGAAATTCGTGCCTCCAGCTGGCGAACCTTCTCCTCCAAGAAGGTGACCAGCTTGCACTTGGTGCAGGTGTACCCGAGAACCTCTTGTGGCAAGAAAAGGAACATGCCACAAGCGTTACAGGTGACAGCAGCAGCTCCCTCACCTTCCATCCTTGAAACAACAGAGAGTAGTACAGGAGAAGCTCGAGAAAGTAAAGGAGTGCAAGTGCGCGCGCCAAAGGCGCGCGCCGTTGGTAGCTCCTAAAAAGCTCCTCCCCGCTAGCTCCCTCCCCCCCTCTCGTTAGTCAGACCGTGTGATCAGGCAGAGCCCACGGCCAGGCAGTAGCCAGCAAACAATAGCAAGCAATTAACAGCAAAAACAAGCAAGGCCCCCAAGCACAGCAAAAACAAGCTCAGCAAAAAACAAGCCTGTGAAACACACCTGGTCTAGGACGTCTTCACAGGCCCAGCTCTCCTCTGCTCTTTCCTCTGGGAAATGAGCTAGAGGCCCGTTGGTAGCTCCTAATAAAGCTCCTCCCCGCAGCTGCCTCCTCCCTCTCGTTAGTCAGACCGTGTGATCAGGCAGAGCCCACGGCCAGGCAGTAGCCAGAAACAATAGCAAGCAATTAACAGCAAAAACAAGCAAGGCCCCCAAGCACAGCAAAAACAAGCTCAGAAAAAAAAACAAGCCTGGGGAAACACACCTGGTCAGGACGTCTTCACAGGCCCAGCTCTCCTCTGCTCTTTCCTCGGGGAAAATGAGCTAGAGGCCCGTTGGTAGCTCCTAATAAAGCTCCTCCCCGCTAGCTGCCTCCTCCCTCTCGTTAGTCAGACCGTGTGATCAGGCAGAGCCCACGGCCAGGCAGTAGCCAGCAAACAATAGCAAGCAATTAACAGCAAAAACAAGCAAGGCCCCCAAGCACAGCAAAAACAAGCTCAGAAAAAAAACAAGCCTGTGAAACACACCTGGTCTAGGACGTCTTCACAGGCCCAGCTCTCCTCTGCTCTTTCCTCTGGGAAAGGGAGCTAGAGGCCCGTTGGTAGCTCCTAAAAAGCTCCTCCCCCTAGCTGCCTCCTCCCTCTCGTTAGTCAGACCGTGTGATCAGGCAGAGCCCACGGCCAGGCAGTAGCCAGCAAACAATAGCAAGCAATTAACAGCAAAAACAAGCAAGGCCCCCAAGCACAGCAAAAACAAGCTCAGCAAAAAAACAAGCCTGTGAAACACACCTGGTCTAGGACGTCTTCACAGGCCCAGCTCTCCTCTGCTCTTTCCTCTGGGAAATGAGCTAGAGGCCCGTTGGTAGCTCCTAAAAGCTCCTCCCCGCTAGCTGCCTCCTCCCTCCGAGTCAGACCGTGTGATCAGGCAGAGCCCACGGCCAGGCAGTAGCCAGCAAACAATAGCAAGCAATTAACAGCAAAAACAAGCAAGGCCCCCAAGCACAGCAAAAACAAGCTCAGCAAAAAACAAGCCTGTGAAACACACCTGGTCTAGGACGTCTTCACAGGCCCAGCTCTCCTCTGCTCTTTCCTCTGGGAAATGAGCTAGAGGCCCGTTGGTAGCTCCTAAAAAAGCTCCTCCCGCTAGCTGCCTCCTCCCTCCTTTAGTCAGACCGTGTGATCAGGCAGAGCCCACGGCCAGGCAGTAGCCAGCAAACAATAGCAAGCAATTAACAGCAAAAACAAGCAAGGCCCCCAAGCACAGCAAAAACAAGCTCAGCAAAAAACAAGCCTGTGAAACACACCTGGTCTAGGACGTCTTCACAGGCCCAGCTCTCCTCTGCTCTTTCCTCTGGGAAATGAGCTAGAGGCCCGTTGGTAGCTCCTAATAAAGCTCCTCCCCGCTAGCTGCCTCCTCCCTCTGCTAGTCAGACCGTGTGATCAGGCAGAGCCCACGGCCAGGCAGTAGCCAGCAAACAATAGCAAGCAATTAACAGCAAAAACAAGCAAGGCCCCCAAGCACAGCAAAAACAAGCTCAGCAAAAAACAAGCCTGTGAAACACACCTGGTCAGGACGTCTTCACAGGCCCAGCTCTCCTCTGCTCTTTCCTCTGGGAATGAGCTAGAGGCCCGTTGGTAGCTCCTAATAAAGCTCCTCCCCGCTAGCTGCCTCCTCCCTCTCGTTAGTCAGACCGTGTGATCAGGCAGAGCCCACGGCCAGGCAGTAGCCAGCAAACAATAGCAAGCAATTAACAGCAAAAACAAGCAAGGCCCCCAAGCACAGCAAAAACAAGCTCAGCAAAAAAACAAGCCTGTGAAACACACCTGGTCTAGGACGCTTCACAGGCCCAGCTCTCCTCTGCTCTTTCCTCTGGGAAATGAGCTAGAGGCCCGTTGGTAGCTCCTAATAAAGCTCCTCCCCGCTAGCTGCCTCCCCCCTTTCGCTGTAGTCAGACCGTGTGATCAGGCAGAGCCCACGGCCAGGCAGTAGCCAGCAAACAATAGCAAGCAATTAACAGCAAAAACAAGCAAGGCCCCCAAGCACAGCAAAAACAAGCTCAGCAAAAAACAAGCCTGTGAAACACACCTGGTCTAGGACGTCTTCACAGGCCCAGCTCTCCTCTGCTCTTTCCTCTGGGAAATGAGCTAGAGGCCCGTTGGTAGCTCCAAAAAGCTCCTCCCCGCTAGCTGCCTCCTCCCTCTCGTTAGTCAGACCGAGATGCTGAGTATGTTGGTATTAGTAAGGCTATTCTAACATAGATATAAAATAATAGATATGTATGTCCAGTATGCTTGTAATGAATGCTTATCAACATGTTCATAACAGTGTATGCTGTTAAGAGATTTAACAGTGCTTGAGGACACTAACCCTTGAATATCTAAGTATTCACAGAAGCTGTTAGAGATGTATAATTCCTCAAACAGATGAGAATGTTTACCTGGCTAAGCCATAATGTTGAATGGTTATGATATAAGGGACAGATTGTGCGCATGTAAAATCCTTAAGGAAATATTTGTGGAATGCTTTAGCAGACATTAATAGACACCATGAAAATGTGGAAGATGATGATGATGATGATGATGATGATGATGATGATGATGTTGTTTATGAAAGATAAAAGACTTTATCAAATAGTATAGAAAGCTGATGCTCTTACATGTCTTAATACCAAACCTGTCAAAGAGATGCTGAGAGATTATAGTTCAATTCTTATTAAAGTCCCTATGAAATTATAGCATTCTAACAGGGACATCATGTAATGTAATGATATGGATGATGTCTTGCATACAATGTGTTATATAAACAAGCTAAGAGTCCAGTCATTACTATGTGTTTCTCCCTAAAGCAAATATATATGCTTATCTATCTATCATCATCTATCTATCTATCTATCTATCTATCTATGAATACTTATAATAAATAGCTTAAGAGTACCAGAAGAGACTGTTCATTTCCCATGTAAATATCCTGAAATTACAGTACTTGAAAATGCTGAAGTGGAGTATTGACACTAACCTGGCCCGTCTGGTTTAACCACTCCTAGTTGAGCACTTAAGTGACCAGAGGTTGATAATGGGAGCCCAGAAGAATCCAGAATTAGCTGACAAGTGGCAAGGACCCTCAATCCCTCATTTTAAGAGATAGAATTGGTAAAACCATGCCTATTATACCGTAGAAAGTCAAGGAAAGAGTGAAGGAAATCTCCTTCCTTATCCCCACTTCATTTACAGCCAGAAGCCCTTTTGCCACTCATCCCAAAGCCACCGCACTGGCACAGAAGCACTTACTTTGTTGACATCCTATCTCAATCAGAATCGCACAGCTAACTCAAATAAAGAAACCAAATAGCTCACAGCTCATTACTTACTTTTATTCAATAAACATAAGGTCATAAATAGGTTCCAAAAGAATTCCAGGCAAGTGAGTCTGAAGTCAGTTAGTGTAATCCAATTTCAAGCATGGAGTTAAGCAATATATCCAGCAGTCAAGAAGGTCAGATAAGCTCTGACAACTCCTGGAGGGGAAGGGAGCATCATGTAGGTCAGCAGCCTAACATAGGCTGCTGCCTAGTAATTGCTGTTGGCTATAAGTCCTCTGACATCAACACAGGTTCTCTCTTTGCTGTCTGCACTTGGCAGAGGTGGGTACAGGTAAGCTATCTTCTGTGTTTGAAGGGAGCAGGACTCTCTGCTGGAGCTGGCACCGCCCCCTGTTGTTTGTGGCACTATAACCTCCTTCTGTACAGCAGGTCTTGGCATGTCCCCTGTTTCAGACTCTGAGTCAGAATCTGGAGGCAGGGCATGACACATGGCCAGCCCACATCCACTTACTGTCAACCTCTTCATCTCTAATGCAGATCTGCTCATGGTGAACATCTGAGGGAATTTCCCATTTTGTAAACACTGCGTGAACCTGCTGTCAGTGGCCCTAAGCATGGGGTTGCAGTCACTGGTAGTATTCTGTTCTCTGGCCTTTAGGTGTGTTATTCTACATGCCTTAAAAATTACTCTGGCTTTTGGAAAACCTATCATGGGGATTTTATTCAAGATTTATTCAGAGGAGATTTGCCAGTGGCTTTCTCCAAGGATGAGAAAATGTGAGTTGCTCAAAGTCACTCACAGGATTTGTGGAGATGAGCAGGGATTCAAACCATGCTCCCTGGGATTCTGAATCCAGCACTCAAACCATTACACCTAAAGTTTTCATCCTGCAAAGTCTTACAGTTTTCCTCTTTCCTTGACAGCAATACCACAGCAGGGCTACACAACCTGTTATCTTGTGTTACATTACCTACTTCCTAGGCATGGAAAAACAGCCACTGTATTTATCAAGAAGGAGTTTATAGCACCTTCAGCCAGTAACCCTCAGGCGAATGAAGGTTCCATTCATGTTTATTTCCTAACTGCACTGGGTAGTGGCAGATGTTTGGCAACATCTTGAGCTGAGTTTTTCAGCTGCTTTCTTGGGGATATGCATTAAAACCATTGAAAAAGAGTTTTTTTATTATTTTAATAAGACACAACTTCTGGAAATTTCACATTTTTAATTATGGGTGGGCTATATTTAGTCAGTAAGTCACTGGGAACAGGGAGAGCTTGTTCAATGAGGTTTCCTCCCAGGTTCCCCTCAGGAAGCAACCATGTTGCAAAAAGTGATAATTATTTTGTGGTTATGCACAAAACTCTTGGCTCTTTTGTGGGAAGACATGGGGACCATCAGAGAAGGGGAAGAATAAACATCATAAAGCAATCATCTCCAACTCATTTTCTTTTTGGGTTTGGGCACTATTTATATAGCAGATGGGTTGTATTTCACTGTGCTTCCTTCTTATAAATCAGGTTTATTTTCAAATCACAACCTCAGAGAAGAGGAGTAGATAAGTGCAATGTACAGATTCACAGAGAAACTCTCCAACTATTAGCTATTTGCCATTATAGCCAGGGCTGCCCAAAATTTTTTTTTTGCTTGAAGCAAAGACAAAATGATTTGCCATGTCCATTGTATGTGCAAAAGGCAACTAGATTGAGAGCTTGATTGCTGAGCTTTGGTCACGCCCCTGAGGGCAGCTGGCCATTTGGGAGGGAAAAGGCAGTCTAGGCTGATGGCACACACACAGCTCTGTCCTTCAGAAAAGGGGAACAAGGTCATAGCTATAGGAGGAGGGAATGAGGTCATTGATTCCCCAGAGAGAATTCTGTCCCTCAAAATGAAATTTTCCTACTGTCCTAAAATTTCTTGCGTTGTAGAGAGTGAGACATTGAAAATCATTCACACTCAGATTTCTTATACACATATGTTCCCCTGGTTACTTTTCCTGTCCCTCTTCTTGTAGTTGCCTAAACTGTATTTCTAAATAGTTGATTGAAGTTTTAAGTTACTGTAGTGCTAGAAATCTGGGGACTGACGGTACATTTCATGGATGGGGGCAGAATTTTTATTTGGGAGGCAATAGTTTAATTTTGCCTCCCTTGCAGCTAAACCACTGGAGAGGAAATCAGGAGAAATAACTGCTTCACCCCTGCCCATCATCTTGTCACCTGAACGTGCTTTCTCATTCTGTGTAATAATAAAACCAGCCCTGATTCTAGCTACATGGAATTTCCCTGTTCAGGAACAGTGAACTTTTGAACCTCAGAACCTAGAGCTAAACAACAGTGAAAAATTGCTACCATTGTGACTTGTGTGTGGAATTCTCAAAGTCACTGGAAGAAATGACCAAATGAATCCTTGTTCTGATCTAGCAGAGCTCTTCTGAATACCACTAAAGTGAATGGTGGGATGGCAAGGCTCAGATTCCAATTTATTTCAGTGATGGCTACTGAAGATGGTGTCCTACTGACACATCCATATATAACTGCAATAAGTCAACCAGGCTACAGTAAGTAAATATCTCTCATCACCCACCCCAATTGTCACATCTTTTTTTTTTTATGATGCCTGTGTGTTTCTGTGTCAGACCTCTTGACATAATCCAGTGGCCCGTTTCAGTCTCATGTTTCATGGTGTTATAAATGGGTGGGTTAATGCACTGTTTCTTCTGATAGCAATTCATTCACCTATTAGTTCACTAATAATATTTACTACATTCTTTGGGGCATGAGGTAGACTTATTTATTTATTTATTTTATTCTGTAGCTATGGTCCGATAAATGTCACCGAAGCTTGTCACTGAGGACTCAACACACGGCATTGCGATATCTGGCACAGTAATTCTTAAACCTAGCCAAGACTGTCTTCTGGACATACAAGGTCAGAAAAAGGTTTATGATAGTAACATATAAGAAGGAAAACCTTCTGATCTTTTGTTTTCAGTCACTGGAACATTTAATGGGTTTAAGTGATTAATTCAGAGCCCATTTTAAAAGTGATAAATTTAGAAAAGATGATGTAAAGATACTTACTATCTGGTCCAATTGCCATTCAAATGAATACAGTGAAGGAGTTCTGCTTACCAGAATTAAGGACTATTTTCATATATTTTTTTCTTTTCTAAGGCAAGAGTATGAAAATGATATCTTTACTGCATTTTAAATGTTGTTAATTTTCTGGATCTATGAGACTCTGCTGTTGTAAGATATATGTTGATTTTTCACAACTGTATATTGTACTACAATGTGTGCAGCCTGTAAAATGTTGATGATTTCGTAGTGTGCATAGTGCACTTTAAACTAGAATGAGATCTCAAGCAGAGTGCCTCAGGATCCTGTCCTAAGGTCAGTATGCTTCAACATTTTTATCAGTGACTTAGATGATGAGTTGGAGTGAATCCTTACCAGGTTTGCAAATGAGGAGTGTCTAAAGCATTGGAACAGAATTCAACAGGACATAGATAAACTTATTGCAGGGTTTTCTGGAGCTGAGATTGTGTGACATACCCAGATTACCCACTGAGTTTCCATGGCTGAGCGGGAAATTGAACTCTGGTCTCCAGGGTCATAGTCCAACATTCAAACCACTACACCACATTGGCTCTTAACCTGGATGGGTTCCTACATAACCAAGTTCAAAAGGCAACTGTGTTGGCTTCTTAATTTGCCAGTTCATTAATTGACCTAAGTGAATTTAGCAATATGTTAGCAATAGCTTTCCGTCTTTCAGATTTTCTGCTCAGAATTAGCTTGTATAGCAACACTGCCAGAGTGCTAACAACAGTAATCTATTCTGTGTACTTTCTGGGCTTTTCTTCAGCATTTTCAGGCTTACTCTAAGGATATAGTCCTTTCACAGTTTCTTGTCTCTTCAGCCCTTTCTGTAGCTTACCTGTCTCTAGGATCATCCCAGCGTCATCCCAGCAGCAGCTTTGCTGAGATGGGAGTGCAGATGCCAACACACACCCCCGAAGTGGCTCGCCTGCTGCAGAAGGAAGTGTGGTGGCCCTGCTTCTTCTTGCTGCAGTGCAGCTAGGTACTGGTGCAGGCTGCACTGGCGCAGGAAGTGCAGCCATTGTGCTTCCAAGGCCTCCTCAGCTAAGGTAAGTGATTGCTCACAGTGGGATGGTGGTGCAATTGCCAATCACTGACAGGATGTGCAGCTTGATCATGTCACTTGAGGACAAGAGGAGGACAGGAGTGTGACGACCTCGTGCATAAGCGTAGTTGTGGTCCCTATGGCAAGTTGAAAGGGTGGAGCGGAAAGGGCCCTACTCTGAGGAAATCAACCCTCCTGTCTATGTCAAAGGCATAGCTTAGAGCAAGAAGTGTAGGGAGTTGTCCTGAGATTTTGATAGTGTGAATGTGAAAAGCAGTCTGTTTTACTTTTATGTTGCTGAACATCTCACCAGCATTTTTGTCCTTTCCAAGCTCTGTATCAGACTATGAGATTCCCATATAGAAATTTATGTATATTTACTTTGCAGTTTTCCTAAACCATGTTTTAAATTTTTTTCTTAATATGATTTAACCCTTAATAGAGCATGTTTGTGCACATTTTTCAGATATGTGCATTTTTGTCATGCACCTTTACAGATGACAAATAAAGAATCTGAATCTTGTGGTTTCATTATAATGACTAGCAACAAAAAGAAAGATAGAATTGTTTTTTAAAAAAAGTCTCACAATTGTGAATTGGATAATTTCATTATGAAATCTCAATTCATGCACAATTCTTTTCCATTCTTCCAACAAGGATCCATTATGTGTCTCTACTGTCACATCCTCTCAGGTCGACAGTTATAAAATCTACAGAAGTCTACACTTATAAAGACTAAAAAGATTAAAATAGAATTAGATACTCTTTGGGAAGACAGAATTAATATAGCATACATACAAAGTATATTTTCCACACTACTGACTGGTGGCATACATCGGGGATGGTCCATGGCTTCTCTTGTTATGCACGGAGTGCCACAGAATCCCATTCACTTTCTATATTTTTATAGAACTCCATTCAGACAGACAAACAGGCTCATGTCCATTGAAATCAAGTACATATCCTGAATGCATTTGTTCGTGTTGCTGAGTATACAGCTGCCATGGGTAATTCTTAAGATGTTTTGGAAAAGATCAGAAATAAGATCCTGATTTCTGTCGTGCATTGAAGCAATAAAAATGTTTGCCTGCTAAAGTATATAGAGACTGGGAGAAAAGTTTTATGTGCATGTTGATCCAAGTCTGCATATTTTACTCAGTTCAAAGACTGGTTGTATTTCAGCTGAGGTTTGTGATACAATTTCAGCAGCGTGTACTTCTCTATGAGTCACATTCTTTTAATTTTTTACCATCATGGCACTTAATTTTCAGGAAATTAGACTGAAAAAATGACAGGAATGAAGACACAGATGTTCCAGTCTAAACAGCCAGGTCTTTCACCCACCAGAATGGTCAAGATTTTTAGTATTAGTCATATAGAGTCATATTTATATTTTATTCATCCATATTTTGCTACATACACTGTCAAAAGAAACTCTATTGCAAATTGCAACAGGGTGACCACATCTGGAATCCTGTGTACACTTGCAAAAGACTAACTGGAAAAGGTGTTGGAAATGCATCTAAAATAACAAAAGGACTGGAGAAAACCTTATGTGAAAAGGTTCCAGTGTCTGAAGTTGTACAGTTTAGAAAAACAGTGTGTGAGAGACATGATAGAGATGTATAAAATTTTGCTTAGTATGGAGAAACTAACCAGGGAAAAGCTTTACCTCTCTTCTAATACAAGCACTTGAGATCATCTGTTGAAGTTTAATCACCAATCAGCTTAAAGAAAGATGAGGATGTAGACTTATTTGTTCCCACAAATAAGAATTCCGTTCCCTTCCTTGCAGGAATCTTCTGTCAGTCCCCAAATGTCTAACACTGCAGAGAATGAAACACTGAAAACTGTCCACACCTAGAAACCTTCTGTTTGCTATGTTCCCTTGTCAGCTTTGTCCAGCTTTTTTCCTTGTTTGTCTAAGTTGTATTTCTAAATGCTCAACTATACTTTTAAGGTAGTGCAAATTTAGAAATTTGGGAACTTAATGAAAATCTCATTGGGGGAAAAAGTCTGATGTCCACCCCTCCATGGCTATACCTCTGGCATAGAAAAAGGAAGCATTTTGTTATATAATGCATTATTAAATTATGGAATTAACTTCCACCAGACATAACGATGATTGCCAACTTGGACTTCTTAAAGAGATTTGTTGCATCCATAGTAGATAGAACTATCAATAGTTACTAGTCAGAATGGCTACATATCACTCCCAATATCAGAAGCGATATCCCTCTATATATCAGTTGCTAGGAAACACAGGATGGAAAGTGCAGACACATTTATGTCCGACTGGTGATTTTCCCATGAGCAACTGGTTGAATGTTGTGTCAACAGCATGTTATATTAGATAGGTACCTGATCTGATCCCATGTAGCTTCCTTCTGACTTTCCTAAGCCAGGCCAATGATAACCACAGTATCGCTGTATCTAACCAACTTCCTAGCAGCAAGGGTGACAATGAAGGCCATGGCCCCGGGGTGATTTATCTTTCAGTTCAGTTTGGCATGAATTAGGCTTAGCCAGTAAACAAGTGGGATAATGATGTTTATTTTATGCATTTTGTTCATATAATGTATATTATACACATTATTATACATACATAAATTTCTCATTTCTCATTTCTTAGCTTCATGGCAGTTCACAGTCAGATGAAATCCAATAATAAGGTTCACTGAAGTAAGAAAACAAAATAAAACATACAACAAAGCAACAGAGAGGAATGTTCTTAAACACTACAAGCAGGAATTTAAATGCCGGGGTCAATAAAAAGGATTTTGGCTGGCTTCTAAAAGAAAACAGCATGACCATCACGTGAGCTTCCGTCTCATAATTGGGGCACCCTGACTGAAATGGCCCTCTTTGCTTGGATATATCTTTGCATCATGTATGTCAGGAAAAGCACTCCAACTGATGACTTTGGTCTGTCAATATAAAGAGTAGGCAAGCTAATGCGAGATTGGATGATTTTTTGAATTTGGAATTTTGGAATTGTTCAGAGTTCATTTTCTTCATTACTGAATATATACTTTGGTTTCTCTTCAGATAATATAAATCATTACTGACTAGAATGGGGAAAGACCTATAAGTCAAGGTCATGGCATAATGTTGTAAAAGACAGGTGTTTCTAAACCTGAAAACTTCACAAAGAATTGTGAGGTGGTAATTTCTTTCAAGCCTATAGATGCAGAAGTCACAGGCAGCAGATGGGCAAAGTGATATTTTCAAAGCCATGAAACTGCTACCTTTTTATACAAGAAACTAGAACATGTCATTTCTCTCATTTCAATCATCTGAAAGCTTTTATCCTTGAGATGTGGTGGTGGTCACCAACACAGTTAAACAAATTCAAGGAGAACAGGCCTATTGATGGAGAATAAACCTATCAGTTGGATGTCATGTAGAAGATGGAACAGGCTTTATTTTCTGATGCTCCAAAGACCAAGATACAAAGCAACAGATTCAAATGACAAGAAAAGAGATCACACCTGAACATTAGGAATAATTTCTTGGAAGTAAGAGCTATTCAACAGTGGAATGGACTGCCTTAAAGGGTAATGGACTTCTCCTTCATTGGAGGTTTTTAAAGAGAGAATGGATGGCCATCTATCAGGGGTGCTTTAGCTGCCTGTTCCTGCATGGCAAGGACTAGATAACCCTTGAGGCCCTTTTGAACTCTATGATCCATTGGCTATTAGTCATCATGGCTCTATATTAGCTCCAGGATCAAAGACATTATGCTTCTGAATGCCATTCACTTGGGAACAATGAGAGAAGGCTATTGTCCTCATGTCCTGCTTCTGGACTTCCCTTAAGTATCTGTGCAAAATAGGTCTCACCCAGAAGAACTCTTCTGTTCTTATCCTTGTATTAGCAGATTCATATTTCTTTCATGGTTCGTGATCAATTTGATCTGCATGTAGACTTTTTGTAATGGATATATTTCAAAACTCTTCAAAGATTTTGTTCAAATACTGATATTTTCCTGAGCTCTTACCCTGACTATACTTGATAGTTTTGACAAACCATGGAGGCCCAAAGAAATAGCCTTCCTCCCTCAAACATGTTAAAAACAACACTTTAACCAATTTGACTAAATGCCTTTCCTGCTTCATTTTAATTAGATATTTTGCTTCTTCAGCTTACTGGAAAGAGCTAGATAGCTCCAGACCACGTCAGTCTATAAAACAGCAGGTGTCAGCTTTAACTGCCTCTGAAAATATTAAATGTATTCAATTAACAGAACCCCTTAGAGAATGATTCTTTTTATGTTCATTTGTCTTATGCAAGCTTTGCAATGTGTTTTTGTCATCTTTTACAGAGCTTCTTGTAGTTCAGTGACCCAATTATATCTCAAATTTTCTAATGTCACAGAACATTCAATTAGTGCATTTTACCTAATGCAATCTATCACGCCAAAGTTGGTTGCACCTCTGCTATCTCACAGAAGCAAACTGACAACAGTAGCAACAACAACAGCAGCAACAACTATTTTCAAAAATGACCTAAAATTTACATAAAGGGAAAGGGAAATTACAGAAAGGGAAAGAGAAGTATGGCAAGGAATCCCCTTTTCTTTTCTGTTGTCTTGCCGTATTTCTTTTTTCTTTTCTTTTTTCTTTTTGTTTTTGTTTAACCTTTTCTATTGTGTTTAGATGTATAAGATGTTTGTTACATATGTATGCATAATGTATGTCATCTTTTCTATGTTTTTAGATTCACTTATTGTATGTTTTTAGATTCTTTCAATTATAATTCAATAAAAAAATTTATTTAAAAAAACCGCCTCACCCCCAAATCACCTAAAATTAAGAAAAACACCTGGACACCAAATGGGAAACAAGACAATCCTTTTTTATAGGTGCAGTTGTAGTACAAAGAGCATGTATCTTCAGCAAGTGTGATTAAACACTTTTGTGGAAGATGTTTGAAGGTGGGTTTTGCCTATTGTACTACATTGGTTCCCCACACTAGTGTTAAGTCTATAGCTGATTGTACCATGCTAGACATGCACAGGCAGGTGAGCATGGAAGTTCTGGGTTAACATCAAATGAAAGTGACAGAAATAATAGCCATCAATGACTGCCAATCTGCTTCTGGTTTGAATTCAAGTTGTTGGTGAAAATAATTGAAGTCTTAAATGACATGGGAACGCTGACACTTCAAGGAACACCTATCCCTATATATTCCTGTTTGAGGATTGGGGTTTGTTAAAGTGGGCCTCCTCTCTGTCCCACTAGCAGGGGCAATATACTGTAGGAGGACATAAGAGGACACTGCTTTGGCACCAGCTTGTAGAATCCTCTCCTTAAAAGTCTGCCTGGCACAAACACTAATGTCATTCTGTCAGCAAGTAAAAACATACTTTTTCTTTCTAACTTTTGGGGTCTACATGTTTTATACCAAATTGGTGCATGTGCAAGGTTTCAAGGGGTTTTAACCTGTTTAAATTGGTTTCAAATGACCTCATTTTAATTTGTCTCCATCTTGTTAGGATTCAGCTTCAGTATATTGGTCCTCATAAAGTCCATGATAACATCCTGGCACTTCTCCAACACTTGCACAGCCTCCACCAACCTTGGTGACAAGGAGAAGTAAAGCTGAGTGTAATCACGTGAAATATATCTAACTTGTACCTTGAGTATTTCTACTGAGAAATTCTTTCTTTTTTTTCACTTAAATAGAAGGAATGATTCTTTTTTGATAATTTTGATGACAGTAGCTGGGTGCCTCAGCTATTACTAGGGGGTTCATCTTTCCAGCTGAGTGGTTTTCAGTGTCCTCTAAATGGGATTATGCTCTTCTAGAAGGGACTGACATATTTGAGGTCCATGTGGCTTCAGTAGCACAGAGTGCCTTTTATAAGCTTTGACTGATACACCAACTATAACCACATTTGCAGGGGAAAAAATTGCCTGTCTGAAGTCACCCAGGTAGTTAACCATCCACCATTTTCAAAGATAGCACTACAGTTATCTGTGAGGCTATCTTCGAAAATGATCTGGAAATATCAGATAGTTCAGGACAGAGCAACATAGATGCCTGTTGGCATAGAGATTGTTACTCATTAGAATTAGAACTAGATTGTTACTAATTTCCAGTAAATTCCTAGCTGCAGCTCAATGTATTGGAGCTAACTTGCAAAATCCTAGATGCCAAGGACAGTCTCTCTAAAGGAGCCTCTCCTTCCATATGCCAATCACTGACAGATCTTCATAGTCATCCACAGATTGCTGTACATGCTGTGGATCAGTATCGTGTAGTTAAAATAAATACATCATTTTTTATCAAGCTTTTAATATTACTCCTTATTAACATTTAACAAACAAGTATATCTGTTGATATGTGGACAAAAATAGGAGGGTGTAGAAAGAAAAGAAATGATAAAACTTAGTTGAACATAAAGCCCCATGCTTTAGGATAGTCTTCTTCAATCTGATAGTTTCCAGACATATTAGACTCCCACCATCTCCAGCAATAGTTTTATTATGAGTTTTGTAGTCTCATCTAGAAAAAAAAACCTAGTTGTATTATGAGTTTTGCAGTCCCATCTAGGGGGGAAAAAAGCTAGAATGCTGAAGGCCACTTTAAAATGATTTTTTTTAAAGTGCATTTTTGAAAATACCAGTAACAAGGCTTTACAAACTCCCTACCATTCGTTGTACAGTGAGCCCCTCTACTTTGTGGGATCAGCACTCATGGATTTGATTATTCACAAGTTATTTTATTTACTTTAGTTATCTAGAAATATCTTACTCTATTTATCCCTGCCACAGAAAAAAATATGTTCTTTTTATGTATCTCTTGGTCCTTCAAGGTGATTCTGTTCTGTGCTGGAAGTGGACCATAGAGTCACACTGAAGAACTTAGAGATTCTAGAGAGAACACTTCTCTAGGAATTACTAGGTCTTCCACCATGACTCTATGGCCCAATTCCACTGGAAGCTGACCACAGAACCATGCTGAGGACTAGAGATTCCTAGAGAAATGTTCTCAGGTTTTGTTTTTTTAAAATTGTGATTCTTATTTTTATTCACATTTTTTCCACTTTCACAAGGGGCTTGTGCTCCTAATACCCATTAACTTGGAAGGCTCACTCTATTCCCATAGACTGTTCTGGAAACCAATGGTTTAAGTAGTGAATAAACCAACAACAATTAACCAAATTAAATGAACTCAATTATTGGTGTTAGTGAATTCATGAATCCATTATAAATTAATCTCACAATTGGTTTAAAACCACAAATTGATTTCCAAACCTATTATTTCAAGTTTTGGTGTAAATAACATCCTCCAAATTTATCCTGAATCCAGGGAGAATTGCGACCACTGTTCCCACTCCCCAAAACATGCTTGCAGTGCATGTTTCCTTTCTCATTCCTGTAGACCAGAATGAGAAAGAGCCCACACATGCACATGTGCAGGGCCTTGGAACATGGTATGTTTAGCAGAAGGGCATGGTCAGTCAGTGTTTTGTCAGAGATCAGAGATCATTTTCACTCATATTCAGTTTCATGTACATCCCATTTGGTTCATGTGAAAATAATTTAGGGAAGGAAGGAAGGAAAGAAGGAAGTTTGGCAGGCAGGCAGGCCGGCAGGCCAGCTGGTCAAGCATTGTTATTCTTAGGTTCAACTGTTTGTTGCATTTTGTACCTCCCATGTAGCTGTTAAAGATAGGAAACCTAACATGGAGTAAGGGAAGATAGGAAGCCTGTTTCAGCACCACAAGTACAAGATTCAAAGCCAGGCTTGAAGAATTTTTTACTTATAGCCTCCAGTGGATGCATCTGTTAATTTCACTTTCCTACATATTGAGATTTTATTAATTTCAAGTTCTTTCCATCCTGCTTATGAAGATGGAAAACTGGTGACTTTTGGTAGATTTTTGCTAATTATAAATGAAGTAAAATTCTCACCCATCCGTAGTTTGTGGCAAGGCTAGTGTATGAGTAAATTCAGTCTCGTCTCACATAACACAAGAGGAATGGTTGTATGAACATCATTAATCTGAAAGACCACAAGAAATCCATGAAGAAGACATAGGCCAAAATCCCTGTTGCTGCACTCTGTTGGTGTAACCATGCAAGTTTAGCTGATGGCAGTTGGAGGAACTAGGTAGCACATACTGGAGAAATAAGATACTCTGAGCTCCTCAGCACCACCATGTGACCCTGGAAAAAGTGCAAGTGCCATTATAGTGCAACAATAGGATTCAGACTGTTCAATTAATAGAGGGAATATGTTAAAGAGTTTTAGAAGGAAATACATAAAGCAAAGGACAAAACTTGACAGAACTCATGACCAGGAAGTGGATCAGATATGGCAGGAAATGGTAGGATATTATTTGCAGATAATAAGCAGGAATAGAAGAGTCAAGAAATTTAGTTCACCTATGGGCATTTGACATAATCTAGCATTATAAACATAGTGTAAATAAATGTTTACAAATTATGAAACCATGTAAAATGATAATGTCTTTGATACATTACAAAGTTCAGTGAAGCATGGCTGAAATTTTGAGCACTACTGAGTAAAAACAGTCTGATTGAAAAGAAATCCAGACAAGACATAGGGAAGAAAACAATTGGCTTTAAAAAAATAGAAGAGAGTTTTAAAAGAACATGTAAAAGCATGCAGAGGCCCAGATGGAAGTGATGAACAAGTGACAAACAGTCAGAGAAAAAAGGTTATTGGAAGAAGCCTGGATGCGCATTGGCATTACTAGAGAGAAAAGCCAGAAATAGGATGAAAAATCGATCTCACCTCTCATTCAGGGTCATGCAGAGACAACTGAAAAGAAAACATATTCTCTAGAAAGGGGGAAAAAGGTTTAAGAAACTGTTAACCATCTTTGTGACAACAGTGGAGAACAACTTTCTCTTAACAGTGATGTAAAAACTATGAAAATAAGGGAAATATTTGTAACCCCTCTCAAGGAGGAGAAAAAGCATGTGAAAAAGGGAGGAAATGAACATGGAAGAAGCATTATGTATATTTGTATGTGTGTTCTTTAGGGAGGGCTGGCCCCTCCCTAAACTGCAAACCCCAGGATTCCATAGGCTGTTGAAAGCGGAATCATAGTGCTAGAACAGTGTCGTGTGGAACTGGCCAATCTCTCTTTCTCTCTCTCTCTTTCTTGCTCTCTCTCTCTCTCTCTCTCTCTATGCAAAAATTAAAAGAGTGATAGCAATGGTTAGGTTGGAAGAGTTGGACTGAAGTATTTAATCCAAGACACACTTCCTGCCCCAGTTGGATATATGTGGTTCCAAAGCTGTGTTTCTTCTCTCTCTTTCTCTTTCTTTCATGGAACTTGTAATGGAGTCGGCCCTTCCTACCCTTTCCTACCATGTATGCTTCTGGTCAGTAACCTCTGGCTACTTTCCACGCAACAAATAGTTTATGGATTGCAATTTTTTTTTCCTGCTTAGAATCTGGGCTGACAGAGGCATCCTGCAAGCTGGCAGAACTGCTCAGCAGTACTTACGCCTGCCACCTCTTTCTCAGCATATAGTAATGAAGAAGAAAACCATTATGAAAAAGAATAATTAAGTAAATATTGTTTCTTAACTACATAGAGGATTTAAATTATTACTTATCTGCAGTGTACAAACAAGCTGCTGCTAATGATATTAACGCTGTGAGCAAAATTAGAAAGAGACTCCCAGCCCACACATAAAGAAAGCACAAACACATTTGTATAGAAAGTACACTATGAATTGTAATTGCATCAGTAAAGTCCCCACAGTCCTTGTAGTTTTCACCCTTGACCTATCATCTATTCAGCTATTATAACCCAAACACTTCAAGAGTATTTGTGTAGATTGATTGTGAAGAATGAAATGGGAATTGGAGGGATGGAAGGGAGAGATCTTTCTGAAGAGTTTTTGTGGTTTGTGAGTAGCAGAGATGCAAGACGTCCTTCTAGTCTAGGCATTGGTCTCTTAGTAAGGGCCATATTGCCTCATGTGGGACTATTAAGAAACAATAGAACAAGAGCTCAGGCTCTAGCTTCCCTTTTTCCTTCTCACTGAAGAAGATTAAAGGGAAGAAATACTTCAGAGTGTATGGGCTCAGTAATGTTCACAATGGAGATGGAAGAATCAGCAAGACCAGTGGTGCTTAAGCTTTTTTTTTACTGGGGATCCTATGTAAATATAATTTGTTCCCAGAGAGCCGCAAGACTTAATTCAAGATTTAAGTATTTAAATTTAGATTTAAATATTCACATATTTATTTAGGTATTCAAATATTTGTTTAAAGTTGCTCACCCTTATCCTCTATTGTTCCAGCAAAGGAAAGGATGCTTCTTAATGGTCTGTGGAGTAGCATTCTGGGATTCTTCAAGTGCCAGGAGAGTAGAATAAATTTCCTAAAAGAAGATTATGAATGTAAGGCAGACCTAAAGAATAATTTCTTTTGTCCTTTCCTCCAAAGCAGCAACTGGAAAGTTAGGGTTTCAGTTCTGCTTTAAGGGAAAGTGTGAAAGAAATCCATGTTTCCCTCTGATGGAACACCAAGAGAGTAAGAGAGGGTAGGTACTTCTATAAGAAGCACTTACTTAAGTACTTCTTTTGAGAGCACCTACCCTCTCTACTCTCTCAGTGCTCCTTCAGAGAGAAATGACATTTCTTTCATACTTTCCTCCACAGGAGCACCGAGACCCTCACCACTTCCCTTCCTAGCAGCCACAAGAGTAAAAGGATTCCCTTCTATTCTTGTGCCTGCTGGAAAGCAAAGTTCTTCCATGTTGCCTGACTCTGGGCTCAAGCAGCATTGCCACACTCACCACACAAGGCCTGCTTCTCCTTTTCCTCATCTTCTGGGCCCTCTAGTGCACCTGCATAGTAGTGCCCAGAGCCTCCAGCACAGGATAAGACACCCACCAGCACATTGTTGCCATTGCAACCACCATCATCACTACCATCTTTGAGGAATCTGAGACATGCTACATCAACCAGCCACAATTGGCTGGGACATTTTTTAGTCCCTTAAATCCACGATTTTCCCCATTTTCTGAGATAAATTGGCAACCCTATGTGGACCCCCTGTGAAGGCTCCAAGGACTCCCAGATTAAGAACTACTGCACAAGAATATGGAAGAAAAAGAAAATAGGTCTTCACACAATATATAATTTAAACAGTGCATCCACAAGATGCAATCATGACTACCATGTTGGACAATGTGAAAAGAGAATCAGATAAATTCATGAAGGATAATGGCTACAATGGCTACAAATTATAATTGCTATGTATTACCTGCAGTAATAGTAGCAATATCTCTATGAGTGCAGTTATTAGGGAGCAGAACCAGAATGGTGCTGTTAAACTCACTTCTTGCTTATCTCCTCACCTTCTACACACACCTGTGTATTGAGATATACTGAAGGAATTATCTTCTAGATCTCATCACTGGAAGTAGTACTCTGTCTGGTGAGGGTCTTCTTTGCTGTGGTAGAGAGGGTAAGTACTTGTTTTGAAAGCACCTACAATTTGGCACTCATTTCAGTGCCAAATTAATACCTGACCAGGGCTTTTTGTTAGATTGCTTAAGCCAATTTCTGGTTTCATACAGGATTATGGACTTTTACTGTGGTTTTATGATTCTACGTCAAATTCTTTACTGATTGTGTTCCATCGTAAAATACTTTAATTAAGTAAATAATAATAAAGAAACCTGGTTGGCCACTGAGGCAACACTATGCTAGTCTAGATAGGCTTTAAATCTTTTCCAGCATGTGTCTTCTTTCATTTTTATAACTTTTACTACTACATACCATGCATTGTGTTCATCTTTGACCAGGCCAGTTTGAGAGATACTTTTTAAGAAGAATTAATATAATTTTGTGTTGAAGTCCTCCATATCTGAGAAATGGTAGGATGATGCTTAGGATCCCAGAGTATCATCCCCCATTGCTCAGTTATGGATGGTTTCTGTATGTCATTACATTCACTGTTTTTACAAATCACTTCCCATAGTCTGGCCCTATCTTACAAGGATGCAATGATATAAGCTTCCAGGATAAGAAACAGAAACCCAATTGTACATGACTGTTTTTGAATCAGGGCCAGAGTTTATACAATGGGCAGAAAACCATGCATGATGTCTGCTTTTAAGTCTTCTTGTGCAAATTCTGGCTGCCCTTAAAACATCAGTTCTTCAAATATTGCTTTGCCAATATACATTCTTCCACATAATATTATGTGGATGCCCTCTACATTATCATATTTTGGACCTTCCAACTACTGGTAGGATTCCAGCAGGGCAGATTTATTTTGATTGTTTAGAAGCATTTGCCTCTATATATGATTCATGCAACTTAAAACTCCTTGCATTGCATGGCATTATTTGAGGAAGCAATTCCTTATCTGTTCAATGTGATCCTTTTAAAACAACTAAGCTTTCAACTTCATTTTGGTAACAGGCAAGGCAATGCTGTACCCACCTCAGAGTACTCTGGGCACAGGGTGCTTCAAAGTATGTGAGAAGCAGCATTAAACTCTCCTCTCCTCTCCTCTCTTTTTCATTAATAAAATAAAATTTTAAAAATCTTGCTTATTTCAAGGATTTAGACCAGCTGTCAGACTCGTATATTTTTTCCTTGTTTTGGAATAATAGAATCATAGAATCTTAGAGTTGGAAGGAACCAAAAGGGCCACCTAGTTCAACACCGTTCTATCTAGGAATACACAATTAAAGCACTTCTGAAATATGCCCATCCAACCTCTGTTTAAAGGCAACCACAGTTGAAGAGTCTGCCACTAACCCTCCAAGGCAGACTATTCCACTGTTGAACCACTCTTATTGAAAAAAAATCTTCCTAATGTTTAGATGGAATATCTTTTCATTTAATTTGATTCCATTATTTCATGTTCTGCTCTCTGAAGCAGCAAAAATTAAGCTGGCTGCATCTTCTATATGACGTTCTTTCTGATATTTAAAGATGACTGTCATGATCTGTTCTTTCCTGGTATAAATGTGAAGCTGACTGATTGGTAGTTTCTTGGGTCCTCTTTTTTGCAGATAGAGATAATATGTGCCCTCTTCCAGTCTACTGGGACTACTCCTGTCTTCCAAGAATTCTCAAAGATTATTGATAGTGGCTCTGAGATTACACTGCCAAGTTTGTTTAGTACTCTTCTATGCAGCTGATCCAGCCCTGGAGTAGCGAAACATTCCTTTACTGCCTTTTCCTCTGTTCTGGGCTGAAGTTCCCTTACCACATGGTTTATTCTATTTTCATCAATTAGAGCACTTTTTTTGCTTTTTACTTTGCTGAGCCAAAGAAGGTATTAAACAGTTCAGCCTTCTTTCTGGCCCTTTCTGCAGCATCCTCCTATCCCACAATGGGGATGGGAGAAGGACTGGACCATGAAGATGCTTCTGCATGACATCGACATGGTCCTGTCCTTCACCCCTCCCCAAGCAGTGCAATCGCAGATTAAATCATTGACAGGTTTTCCCCATCAATGAGATGTGATTGCATCACCATCCTGGACTTACCTGTCCTACGGAAGCTGCAGAAGAGCAATGACTGAGCTTCCTGTCCCAGTGCAGCCTGGGAAAGTACTCAGCTGCACTGTGGAAGGAAGAGGTGTGATCAATGAACTCCTTTCTTCGGAGATCCAGCTGGTGCGAAGAGGAGCACTCCCATCACAATCTTTTCCCAGCTGAGCTGCTATTGGATCCCCACTGGACAACGTCAGGAAAAGGTAGGATGCAGAAAGGGCCTCTGTCCCCTGTTAGCATTTCACTATTTTATCTATGTAATGTTATTCTTGCTCTAAAGATAGCCAAAAATCTCTTTTTATTGTTTTTAACCTCTCTAGTAAGTGTTAGCTCATTTTGAGCTTTGACTTTTCTGTATTTCCCCCTAGAATTATTGGCTATTCATTTCTATCCTCTTTTGGTGCTTCCCCTTTTTCCTATTTCTTATTCATGGTTCTTTTCTATCTCATCTGAAAGTTCTTTGTACATCCATCCTTGTTTCTGTGGACATCTCCCCCTTTTCTTCCTCCTTGGAATTGGATGCAACTGTGTCTTCAACATCTTATCTTTAAAAACTCCTTCCTCTTTTAGCATTTCTGACCATGGGATTTCACCAGTATTGTCCCAAGCTTACTGAAATCAGTTTTCTTAAAGTCCAGAGGGAGTGACTGACAATATTTGGTTTCCCCTTTTCTCTGTATAACAAATCCCAATGTTACCCTGAGAATTGGGAGGGTCCCGTGAGGGGCGCCCAGGTTACCAATTAAAATACTGAATTGGGGAAAATTAGTTCGAACACTGTTTTGGCTAGCAGGAGGCAGGGTAACATTGCGAGGACCTTTAACCCAATGTATACAGCGGCAGGTCAGGCAGCAGCTAGACAAGGTTTTCCAAATAATAAACAATTCTTTATTAAAGGCAAAAACACGAAAGACAAGACATAAACTAACTAACTTGGAAAGAGAAAGGGAGGTTTGTTGGGAAAGGCAATACGACCTGTCTCGTAGTCCTGGAGAGAAGAGGGGTTCCAGGGAAGAAAGCTCAGCCTGGGGAGCTGAGGGGAGTCCCTTAGACAACCGGCAGCAAGGCGGGATGGCAGTCCAAAGTGATCCGAAGACCGGTTAAAAGTGAGGGGTTTTTATAGGGAAGTTTGTGCCTTTCGACTATGGCAGTCCTGGGGAGAACAAAAGGAGTTTTGGTGCTGGACAAAGGATTTGGAAAGGTCAAGTTTAGCATGATTGGATTTGCGTGTGAAGACAATAGTGTGGCTGGGACGTTGATGACCCAACATAAAAGAGTAACTTGACTGAAAGCCGTGTGGCTATTGTGAAGTTTGCGGCGGGAAGTTCCCTAAAGCTACAGGCGAGGTTTGAGTTGCTGGCTTCAATGGGGAATGGAATGCAAACCATTAATGGCCGCACTCTGTCCGTGCTTGTCCGGAGAACCCGCAAACACGTGGAATGAGGTAACTGCGAGTCAGTCCAGCTAAGGCCGAATTAAATGATATCAAAGTGATATCTGGGAGCCCTCTCCAAGGGTGCCATACTGGAAGTAACACCAAGAGGACATGAGTAGTAGGGAGGTGTAGCTCCTGTCAAAAGTGATTTATGACCCTCAGATTTGATTGATTTATGACCTGTCAAAAGTGATTGATTTATGACCTGTCAAGAAATGATTGATTTATGACCTGTCAAGAAATGATTGACACCTATCAATCTCCCTCCCCCGGAAGTACTAGGGCGGGAC